>CM077126.1:11597500-12222500 GCA_039645545.1 Dendrolimus houi | reverse complement strand
GGATCAGCTGCTGGATGGCTACGATTGGCAGTCCATCCAATCCATCCAATGATGTTCTTCAAGGAGTAAACTGAGAGTTAATTAGACAGCTCACTGGCCTCAGATCACAGAAACTAAAGGTCACTAGCTCATAATACCCCGACTACCTGAAACGCGTCGACACACATGTTTGAGGCATAGGAATCATAAGTATTTATTATCCAGCTAGGCTAAAGACGGTATTTATGTTTATTACGATATGCCTGTTGGCTTTTAATGCTGATCTCAGATAATTGAAGACATGTGGGTACGTCATGTTTTTACAATTGTTAAATTAAATAATCAAACTACGGAGAACATCAAGGGTATTCATAAACGGCTTATACGCAGGCGTTTAAATAAAATTAAGGTGTATAAGGCGTCGTGGCCCATGGTCACGACGATACTTTGGAGGTTATGAAGGGGTGAATAAAAATGAAAACCACTTAACGAGGGTTTAAAAAAAAAACGCAGCTTGAGGAGAAGCGACTTAGTGTCATTAAAAAGCCCTCCGGTGGCCTAGTGGCGTGTCCGAAGCAAGGACCTACCCCGAACAAGACGTCTGAAAGGTTTAAGAATTTCAATCCTCGAGTTTTGATTAAATGTGAAAAGGGGAATGAAGATTTGAGGTGTACTCACGATTAATTTGATGGTCAGCTGAGAAGATCTGGCTCATGAGGAGCTACTTCTCGCTTCGACTAGGATTGGCAGCAAAAAGGGAACGTAAAATGGCTGCCGTTCACGTCACGATTTTTCGGTGTACAATCAAAGCACCAATAAGGTGATTCCGTGTTTAATTTCTTCCAATCAAATCAATCCAATCCAAAACAAAATCAAATTTTAATAACCCATTGGAGATTAACGCGACGTTTAAAAATCTACTGTCAGAAACCAACGTCAATTCGAAAGACACGACAAATAATAAGACTAAGGTACAACGTTCATACTGCCATGTCAGGACAGAATGAAACTGACGTAAGGATTTTATTAATTTCAAAGAACTATTATGTGAGAAATAGGTTTAAAGAATGTTAGGAATGTTATTTAATTAATATTGCTTGGTTTTATCATTGTTTGCAAAAGAAGTGAAGAAATTCGGAACTATTAGTTGATGAATGAATAATTAAACGTTGTGTACGAGGCGTCCAGTGAACAAATTGGAGGTAATTCTGTGCTTCAAAAGCGGGAATTTAAATGTGCAAAAGTGACGATTATGTTTGGAAATTACTACGCTACAATATTTTGAAAACATCTTTTCCGAACACAAAAGTTTCAGTAGCTAACTTTTTATTCTATATGCAATCTACACTACAGATACTATAATTTTGATCGATGGCTTCACATAGTTAACGTACTGCGATACACGCGCGGCGCGGACATATTCTAGTTTTTGAATATACGCGGCGGGTATATTCAAAAACTAGAATATGCCCGCGACTTCGTCCACGCTTGACTTGAAATTCCAGCGGGATACCCGGGACACAAAGTATCGCAACATTTAAGAATGTAAACTATAGTTTTAGTGAAAACTGTGTAGGAATAGGCTAATTTTTATGCATCTAATCAATTTCAAACCGCTCCCGGCAAAATTCCTGCGGGATTCCCGGGATAAAAAATATCACACATTTTATTACATTAAATTTGCTATCGATCAATAGAAAAACCACATTGGAATTCGATTTTTAAAATCTGGCCATTTTAAATAATTCCCAGAAAAATTCCCGGGATAAATAGTAGCGCAGTGTTTAAGTCTAAAAATTTACTGTCGACCAGCGAAAACCCCATCGAAATCGGCCCAGTAGTTTTTACGTGAATCCCGAACAAACAGACAAAACGACAAGAAATCTAAAAAAAATTGCATATTGTTCTCCATCGTTTATATAGTCTATTCCATTTGTTTTTTTTTAATAGCTGCAATGTACAGAAACGGCATGCTTAGAATTTTATAATATAGATTTTGCCTCGATCGCTTCAATGTTCTGAGCTTCACCTTTGGCCTTATTAAACTTCCTTCGCTTCCGTGATAGCATTATAACTGAAATGCCTTGCAAGTTATAATATAATTATGCCATTAAAGACAAATACAGCTCAGCAATTTATGTAAGCCTGAATATTGGGAATCAAGCTTTAGCGACTAATTAAAATGCTATATTAGGCCGTAGTTACCCTATTCTTTGCTCGGACCTCATAATTATTAGACAGCATCAGGCAAGACCGATTGGTGCTTTTCACAATTTCGAGGTGCATGTTTCATGGCATGGTATGGTATACTGGTATCTCTCTAGAAGTGTGACGAGCAGTCGTTTATTTTTACGTAACTAGAAAAAATGGGTATCAATGAAGAAGTATCGAATATAACGAAAGAGAGATGCACGCTTATAAAAATATAAAAAGATGAGACCATTTGTTGCGACACAACACTTTCTTATATCGATTAATCGAAGACAAAGTTGAAAGCAGAGAGATGCAAATGCTAGAGCGGGCATACTTCGTACAAAATAAAGAAAAGTATCAGTCATATCTCATGAAGAAGTGAAAGAACTGGCTTGTTATAAAGAAGGTTGAAGGAGACTCCACTGACTTTTAGATAAAAATAGAAATAAAAACAGTCAAATATAATCATAACATTATCACAATTTCAACATACAACTAGGTTTTAACTTAGAAAGAGTGCACATATTGTACAAAAAAATCTAGCAAACTATTTTACTTACAACTGCAGAGTCTAGAGTATAATTGATGAGAGAGCGAGCAAGACCTCGTTTTACACAAGTTATAACTTCTATTCGTCCGATAGAAAAGTTGCAGAGACGTGGGTACTACAAATATTTAAGAGCACTCTACACCCGACTTAATTAAACTTTCAATGTTTATTATTTTTACAAATAAACACCAAAGTCGATTTCAAGTATGATTTCGGGATTGGTAAGAAATATTTCATAAAAAAATGTTCACATTTACATAAAACAAATTTGTAATTTAGGCTTTACTTTGTCAGGTTAAACAGAAAATGTTTACGTGGCAAGAAGATACATAATTACTTTCTTTGAATTTCGAAGAACTGTATTTGGTCACAGTAATAATGAAAAGACAGTAAAACATTGAGCATCAAACAAAAACAAGAATCGGATTTCCCGTTTTGTTTTTTCTTGGTACAGGGTTCTAAAATTATTAAGAGGGTAGTTGACAGTCAAATCTATATAATAGGGCCTCATGGTCTTGTTAGAAGCAAACGAAATAAGATGTTTTGCTTATCTGTGTATGTAGTGAAGTTATTTTTTTTAAAAGCTACCTGGATCTATATGAATGAAATTTGACGGGACGATGTATTCAATATGTCATTACAACATAATGGTGTACCGAATGCGCAAAAAGTCTGAAAAGTAATTAAAAGATTTTTTAATTACAAATCATCATTATAAAATAATACAATGATGTTCCTTGACTACTTTTTTATTTCAGTCAGTAGGGGAGAACATGTTATCTTCCAAATGCGTAAAAAGTACACCAATTTCAACATCATACAAGAAATATATTAATAGTTTTTTGTGTGTATAATAAGCAATAATTTAATTCGGACAAAGGTATATCAATATCTTGCACACTACAAAATTAAACACTTCGATTATTCCATTTATATTTTAGTACAGTATATTTTGTGTAATATAAATGAACCTTGAAAGCCACATTATTCTCACAAAGTAATAACAAATACCCAGTCCCGCTTTTTTCGGAAACGTGAAAAGGGATTGCGGAAATACGACTCTTTGGATAACAAAAAATGAAACAATATTTGGTACCTACTCTTTGTCTGATATTATCGTATAGCGATATATTTCTTGCGTTTCTAAAAGAAATATAGCGGCATATATGCATATATAACGGCATATACTCCGAAGCTGAAGCTTAAGTAAATAGCTGGGAATATATTATTACTAGACTAGCTGATGCCCGCGACTTCGTTCGCGTGGTGCGGTTTTTTAACTATCCCACGGGAACTCTTTAATTTTTCGGGATCAAAAGAATCCTATATGTTGGCCAGGGATATAAGCTACCACCATACAAAATTTCATTTAAATCGGTCTAGTCGTTTCGGAGATTAGCCGCTACAAACAGACAGACAAAAAGAGAAACATAAAATTAAAAAAATCTAAATTAGTTCTATTTCACTTCTTACATCCCCCTGACTCGGTTTTTAGCATTTTTTTTTCATTGCACACAAATTCGACCTCTACAGTTTTATTATATGTATAGTATAGATTAGCTCGCGGCTGCGCCGTGGGTCAGAGTCTAGTGCATGCCTCTTGCTTAAACAGCAGGCGTTAATACACGTTATATTGTATTAATTTTTTATGTTAGTGCTATTTACCCCCGGAAGATTCACTTCATTTTATATCGCAAACTATCCCATCGCCCGGGATGAAAAGTATTTATGTCCATTTTCGGTATTAAAACTACATTTAAATAAAATTACAGCAAAACCGATCTAGTACTCCTAGTAGTTTTTCCGTGAAAGCTTAACAGACAGACTTATCGAGATACCAGCGCATTTTTTATAGATGATAAATGTTAATAAAATGTAAGTCTATAAACTTGAGTAAAGATTGGTCTCCCATACAAACTTTATCCTCTATTTCAACCCGTTCTAGTTTTATTTATCTGTACCCCGGTCTATCTACCTGTAAACTACATAAATGACAATAATGACAAAAATTACCAAAATGGCAATCTATCCCACTATTTGGTATAAAAAGTTTTCTATGTCCATCCTCAATATATATATATATATACATATATATATACTGAGTTTCAGCCAGATCGGTCCAGTAGCTTTTTCCGTGAAAAAGCAACAGACAGACAGAGTTACTTTCGCATTTATAATATTAATTAATATTATATATTATTGTATGTTTCCCAAACAAATTAAATAAATAAATAAGTAAATAAATTACTAATAGCTAGTTAAAGAAGCTCCATTATCCGCAAGCAGTAACTGACATATTTAAGTCGCAAAATTAGTACGCTCTAATGGCAGTGAGCCGGTCACATTTGTCCCAGGACCGATGGCTGATTAAGCAAACGAGTTCTAAAGTGGACACCGCGTCTCGGCAAAAGCAATATATGACCACCACAACCGCCGGTCCGGTGGAATGACATTTGCGCAAGGTCTCTGGGGTTTGGGTGAGGAAAACTAAGTAGGTATTGTTGTATGCGGCGCTAACTCGAGATCTACGTCCAGCAGTGAACATCGGATTGACGACGGATCAAATAAATTTGAAATGCTATGTATTTGGCTGTTTGTATATTCCTTTGTCCAATCTCAACAGCTCTAACAATAAATCTATTATAACAAAATGTAGTATCTAAATACATTTCAAAACGAGGATAGCCATAAGATAAATATTAACTTATTAAAATAATAATTAATTATCGATACAATGCTAACCATAAACGACACTGTTTAGAAATTTTATCTTTCTGTAAGTTGGTCACAAATAGATTCCAAAAAGGCACAACGGATTACAACTGGATTTATTTTTCAATTTTCGTCTACGTTTCATTTCTACATAAAATATAATATTCTATTTCAAATATCTTTTGAAATCTAAAGAGACCCACGCAAACGAAGTCGCGGACGTAGCTAATAAGAATAAAGATGTTTGAATTTTGATATAATAGTAGCAATTTATATATTTTTGATTAACGAAAGTGCGTGCTTCAGAAATACGTGAGTGTTTTATAAAGTCAGTCGTAGGACAAGCCTTTTTTCGCAGTATATTATGCTGGGACATGTCCGTTGTTGACACAGACCTAACTCATGCCCATAGTTTAGGTCACAGAAATTGCTGACTAGGATAAATGGTTTAGGTACCTAGGCAGCAATATTTCAATTGATTTAAAATGTCCATATATGTTTAATTCTAATCATTCTGTGAAACCGCTGCAATCATCTTTGTTCTTTACAAAAATAAGGCAGTTTTAAAATAAAAATTCGGCATAAATTTTACGATTTTAGAAGCTAATAGTTCCCCACATACATTAACAAATAAAAGTTATTAAATATTATCATTATCTCTTTTCAAAATCCGATTAACGATGCTTCATTTGACTATTGGCCGGCTCCTATATCTTACTATTCATTTACTTGCCTTACTATTGGTAGAAATTTGACATTACTTATGTGGAGCTGAAGTCAAATTGTAATCGGATAATAAGGCCAATGGATGATTAGTGAGATATCGGAACCGGGCGATATGTACCTACATTGAAAATATTTTTCTATCCTCGGTTTCATTTATGGCAGCCATTTACATTTCTTGTCTTCAGTCAGGTTGCCTGGAAGAGATCGCTTTTAGCGATAAGGCCGCCTTTTGTTTTACCAAGTAACTATTGTCTTGTGCATTTTTTGTAATTTTTGATTTGGTGAACAATAAAGTGTTGTCTATGTCTATGTCTATTTCTTTTGACATTTCGCTATAGCATTATATATCGAGATATATATTGCATAGTTCTGTTAATATCATCCGTATAGATGCAATACTTTCCGAGAAAATAATTGTGGCATAGTAGTATTCTTTACGTCTCAGAAAGTGGAAAATTTTCAGCAATAATGAATCATAACTTTATACGAGGAAAGCCACCTATAACTCTTAGGCTAAAATAAAATATTCCGGATAAAAATGTTAGGAATAAACGCAATTAAGACTTTTTAGACTTTTTATATAATAGTAGTGTAAGCAGTGGCGGATTTACCAACAGGCTGAGTACGCTGCAACTTAGGGCGGCAGGTTTTAGAGTGGCAGTCAATTTGGGGCTTAATTTTTTTTATATTTTGCAGAAATTATGTCTTACTTACATTCTAAGACTTAATAAGATAATTATTATTAAGTCCACACAAACAATACAACATGTAATATGTTTCATCAATTAGAAAAATAAACTACAATTTGAGTAGTCGCTTTTGGATACGGCAGAAAAAACCCATCGATCCCATGCTTCGCAATCTACTTATTACGGGAAAAAAGGTTGTGTAATTAATCCGATAGTGCACAAATCATAAAATTACAGTTTCATTGACAAAAAATCTAATTAATATAATTGTGAACTAGGGGTGTAGGTCTAGGTAGGTGTAGGGGTCAGTAGGCAACATTTGAAAAGCCTACAGGCAGCAAATTTGTAAATCCACCCCTGAGTGTAGGGCCTAGTCCATTTTGCGTAACTCACGCCAGAGCCTTGGGCGTTGGCAACTGCCATAGCATTCTTACGTACTAAAATTTCCAAACGCCACTTTTAGATGTAGCCAAGACAACCCGATTCAATCCCGTTTTAGTAGATAATTTTCTAAATTTTTGACAGCAGGGAGAATCGTTTCCCGGGGACGAAATGAGCTGTTTTTATCCCTGCGATAAGGCAGCTCCAAGCGTACTTTCAGAATATGAGAAATGAAAAAAATATTAAATAGTATACACGCTTAAAAATCATAACCAAAGCAGGGCCTTTACAGCGCTATTTGTGACAAATTGGAATTTTATCTGCTTCTACAACCGGACCATTTTAACTGAAATATTCGCTTTGTATACGTCCCAACTTGAAATACTGGCTCACGTAATTTGAATAGAATTCTACTATGTTGTACTGTAAACATTTTTCAGTGGAACCTATAGAGTTAAATTATCACCAATAGTCACTTTTATTTACGTTTGATGTGTTTTCAATGAAACCAAAAATATTTAAAAGTTTTTTGCGAACGAATAGCTCTAGATTTGTTAGTTCAACTAAATAGCAGGTCTAGTAATGATTAATTTAAAGTCGTAATTTGCTTCAAAGGGAACACTCCTTGGCTTTTATCTGTAGTAATTAATCAAGGGAACAATTCCAGAAACGCTTATCTATGTGGGTTTGTGGAAATGTAACTTGTACTCGTTAAGTTAGTTGTGTTAATATGCTGGTAGTTGTTTTCACGCTAACGTAACCACTACAGTAATGTATTCCGATAAAAGCAGTTCTGTCTATAAGAATAAAACAACCTTTAATAAATTTGTATTACCATTATTCTCTAGTGAATGAGGATAAAAGGCGAGGATTTTTTTTATCTTGATAATAACAGAGAAAGCTCTTGAAGGTCGTGACAATTTTCTGCTATTTCAATGGATATTTGGACTTTGAAAGGCTTATTGTTCAAATAATGATGAGTTTGAACATCAGATGCGTCTGTTACTGTGCTCTTAATATCCGTCTTGTTGAGTAACAGTAAATCGAACAATTTAGCTGGAGTTCTGTAAGTAAGTGCCTGTGTCTAGGGCAAAACAGATCCAGCGGGAACATTACACCGGGATCATTAAGCTAAAGAATGAAGATTAACTTCACAACCCAATTGACTCCCTACATTCAGAGCTAAGCGGTTGATCCTCGAACATCAATTTACTTAATTCGCCCTGTTTGAATTACTTTTTATACTATAGAATTTTTTGTCAATTATTTCTTTTTAGGAAGAAATATGTCGACAGATGAACACACTTCTGGAATATTCATAGCTAAGCAAATTTCACTTGTATTATGAATAATGTACAAAAAACGCTGGAGGTGATTGCAAAAGCCCAGACCTGTGAAAATAACATAAATCACGTTTATGAAATTTATTTTGGCACAAACTGAACCTGGGATTTCTATGTTTCAGTAAACTAGGCAGGTCAAGAATTAAAGCACTACACTACGAAAGCATCATACTTTATTAAGTCTTTTAAATATATAATATCACAAGACCTTTCGGTGCGCTCGCGAAAAATTCTTTAGCTCCTGGGAATTCGTATTTCTTAGAAAAATCATTATTTTATAGTAAATGTTCATCTTCAGTCTCTAAAGTACCTAAACATTGAAATGGAAAATTTGTTTATATACAAGTAAGAAGGAAGGACCAATCAACTAAATATTACATAAAATCAAACAGATTAGTTATACCTATATTAATATAGAAATGCATGATGAGAAACAGTCGGTAATCTATAATATTATAAAATTCTACACATGCCGTGCCTGTACATTAAAGTTATTTAAAAAAACAACTGGATAGACTATATAAGTGACGGAGAACACGATGCATTAGATTTGTCTGTTTGTTTGGGATTCACGTAAAAACTACGGAGCCGATTTCGACGCGGTTTTCGAAATTTTTTAGAATTAAACTCTGCGTTACATTTTTTATTTATGTTATACAATTTGTGATATTTTTTACCCCGGGAATCGTTGTTGCGGTGCATACAAATTAACTTATTCCGACACACTTTTCACTAAAACGATAGCTTACATTATTTTTTAAATGCTGTGGTACTTTATTCCCGGGATTCCCGGGAATCCCGTGGGAATTTTAATTCAAGCGTGGATGAAGTCGCGGGCATATCCTAGTTTAAAATATTATTGTTTCATATACCAGTCCGGTTTCCATTCCCAAACAAAAACATCTTCCTTTTTAGTAAGATTTTTAAATCAACGAAAGCTTCTGAAAGCCACTTTTGTAGGATTCAGACATCAATTAGTAAGCGTTTTAGTAGTGTTTCATTAAGAACTTACATTTATAACATTTGTATGAAATCATGACCAATAAAACTTATCTCTCATACATGTACTTTATCACGAACGCCATTACATATTATAGTAGTGAAATGTGCGATGTTGTTCGGTGATGGTTTTCTTATTACGTCACACACATCTTTTCAAAGTACATTTGTATATGTGATTAATTAATATATCTGCAAGAATGTTATTATTACTTTATATATAATACAAGGCCCGTATTCTGCACGCAAGTCTTGTCATATAAGTAATGAATCGTCAGTGGGCAGTGAAGAAAGAAAAATGTAATATCTTAGAAGACGAATACCTACCAAAAATTGTAATCGCCTGGTACATAATATAATATCAGCCCATTATCAATTGATACCACTCTGGTTCGAGCCTACCATTTTATGGTGGAGGGTGGTATACCTGACACGATTGTCAAAAGCAGATTAGTGAGTGTCATACATCGCTTATTTCAATGTGTAGATTTTGTCACGATGTTTCCTTTAACGTCAGCACGTAAAAACTAAAACAATATGCACATTAGGTCAGAACAATTGCCTAAGCGGTACATGCTTCCCAACGAGGAATTGAACCCACGCCATTGTTATAAGATGCCAATGTGTTATCACTAAGCTACCAGTACTTCACCATTCATAATGAATGGCCCAGTAAAAATACTTACCTCTCTAAAAGTCAATCTTACATAATACCACGGGTCATTCTTCTCTGACTGATATTTTATTAAAAAACAGTTTTTTAGATTAAATTAATTAAAAATTAGTTTTAAACTATTTCAAATAAAAAGCCTACGTAGGTAGGTACGTAATAAATAATACTATAAATCAATACTAGTAAAATCTAGCGGACATTAATTAAAGGTACAACTACAAAAATAACACAGTAAAATAATGACATTGTAACTGCTAGTAATTTTCTTTCAGTGTTACAGCTTAATAAAATATAAGGGTCCCTTTTTGCTTTTAAGCATCGAAACCATAAATATTCATGTGTTTGTTTTAAATGCATTTGTATCTAACAGTTCAATATAAACATCTGATTCTTCATTCGTATGTTAATTCGAAAATTCAAAGAGAGCTAAAAATAAATTAAAACCCTTTTCTGGCAATGTACAAATTCGTACAAATGTTAATGTTCAAAGCTTCAGCCGTCGTATATTTTTGTAAAGCGAGTTGTGTAACATGAAAAATTCATAATTAAATCTGACTTCCTCTGATTTCTACTAAAAATAACAAAAAGCAAAGTTTCTAAGCCACGGAATTATAAATCTGTACTGTTACTGGAAGGTTGACCGTCCATTATTACCCCGGCCTCACTCAGGCCCTACCTATAAATTAATTTTACGAGCTACCTTTAAAAGCTTCCAACTAAAATTAAATTGCACGAAAAGAATTGCCTATAACATAGTAAATAAAGTCCTAAACTATTTTCCTTTGTTCAAAACAATAGCATAGCTTGTGTTTTATTAAATATTTTTTATCGTCCTATATTGTTTTTTTTACTCACGCTCGTACGTATAATTTGATCGTACGTACTATTTTTATTTTTTGCATGAGTTCATCAGACAGGCAGACGGCCCACCTGATGGAAAGCGGTTATCATCACCTATATAGACATCTGCAACACCAAAGGTGCATTTATAGCACCTTTGGTGTTGCGCTGCTGCTTTCCTAAGGGAGACTAGAACCTGGCCTGAACTGGCTAATATAGACAAGATATCCTTAAAAACTCAAAGTTTATATAATATATATATATATATATATATATATATAACAGTGTGTTATACTCTAAAAGTCTAAAAGGATATTGGAAGTTTTATATTCTGAAAATTAGGTTAATTTCCTCGGAATACGGATTCGAACCTTCATTATAAAACCACGTTGAAAGCACTAATGTATATATAGTTTACATAAACAACTTTTCTCAATGCGTCTGAAATAAGTTCCATAATTAGAGCCTTTCGGAATAACGGCATTTGCCTTATACATATTGTCTTCATAAGAAATAAATGAGAAAAAGTTTTCTAATCCAGGTTTATTTTCCAAATAGTTTCAAATCTTTGTAAATGCTTTTCGCAACAATAACAAATTGTTTCAACAAATAGTTACTGAAGGTCACTTTGAAAACAAATGCTCTACGATAGTGGCCACGTAAGACACGAATGTCTTAAAACTTTTATGACAAGAATAAAATGCCCCTGGTTAGGTTTACGATTGAATTCACAAAAATAAATAAATATATATTTAGATAAGCTTAAATTGGACAAAGCATTTTTCCATCAGACATCTATAGTTTCACAATCCATACCAGCAGAAACGAGAAAATTGATTTATGTTTGGTTGTTCCTTCTTCACGACCTTGATATGAATGGATTTAATTATACAAATAAATATAGTTTCTCGAAATCAGCAATAGATAATGCTGACTTTATTGTTTTTTGATTTGATTGAAAGGCATATAACTGACAGGACACGGCGGTATTCAATAACATTCAAAATTTCAAGTTTATCTTTATAAGCATCACTGGTTGAGTCACCCAAATTGAAAGACAGTAAATTAAATGACCCGTCTAACATCGACTTAAAGAAAATTTAATAATTTTAAATGTTATTGTTACGAGCTACAGGACTCGAATTAAAAATGCAGTTGGAACAACTATAGAATTTATTAGAACTGTACAAACACGTATAAAACAAATACAAATAAAACTGGATGCAACCAGTTCACACTGCACTATTCAATACAATTCGAACGCGCAAAGTCCGTCGTTTATATCGTTAATCGAGAGTACTCGAAAACGTCTTACTCGCTTCGTAGTCGTCGCTTGACTGCGCTACCCTCCATTCGGGCCTCGTCTTATACTAACTACACAGTACAAAGAAATTGTAGGCGCACACAAGGTTTCTAAGAAACTTAATTTGCACACCTGCGAACTTCCACAAAGTCGAATACAATAACAATAGGGATTATAGTTCGACGCTAATGATGGTTATAAAACAAGTAAAAAGACAATAGCATGTTTTTCTTAACTACAAATTCAAAAGACAAAGGATTCTCTAATCCGAGAAAGGACAATAAGCTGCGCTTACAATAGGCTGTGCGGCTTATCTTTGACGGCATGTAACACTATGATCGTCATGAAATAATGTATACATATGTGTGTGCTTTCAATAACGTAGATAAATATGGGATAGGTTTTATCCCAGGAAGAGGAAAAGTTCGTATCTTTTAGAGTAAACATACAGCTGGATAGAGATGCTACCGAGACACATAATCTAAATAGATTATGTGTCATGCCTTAGGATATGAAGAAATCTTCATATCCTAAGGTATTTAATGTTAATCTATAATATTATAAAATTCCAAAAATACTGTGTCTGTACAATGAAGCTATTTAAAAAAACTACTGGCGTCTATACTAGAATAAATCTGTAAATAGTTAAGAGTTTGTACATTGCGTTTAAAAATGTGAAAAAAATCAGGGGGGCTAATTCGGACCAAGAGAATCTGAAAATACAATGTTTAGAATTTTTGTGTCTGTCTGTTAGAGCATCACGTGAATACTACTTAATATGTATATGAAATTCGATACAGAGCTAACTTATATCCCGGGTCCTAACTTAGGATACTTTTTATCCCGATAAATGACATCGTTTTCGTGAGATAGACGAAAATAGCGAAAAAGGTGGCGCTGCAATCGTATTTTATTGGAAACTATTGAACGTATATGAATAGAATTCGACATAGTACTAGCTTATAATCTGAGTTAACACTTTGGATACTCTTTATCGCGAAATTAAGGTTGTATCCGTGGAATAAACGGATTAGTAAAATAGATGGCGCTGTAATCGAATTTTTCAATTCATTAGCAAATACCTACGTTGTCATAAACAACATCTCATTCATTGTATTACTTCAAACCAGGTTGGCTGCGACTCGCCTCTATGTTTCGCTGCGCAGCTGTGTAGACTATATAGACTTAGTTTCTTTGTTATTGTAGTGAACTTGTAACAAGAAACAGTAAAGATTTAGTTAAAACACCCAATGCACTATAAACGTTGGAGAACACGATGCATTTTTTTTTTAGATTTCTTGTCTGTTTATCTGTTTGTTCGGGATTCACGTAAAAACTACGGGGCTGATTTCAATGCGGGTTTTGCTGCTGGACAGAAAGTGACTTAAAATCTGCACTACTTTTTATCCTGAGAATCGCGCGGGAATTTTTTCACTGATCGATAGAAAATTTTGTGTATTAAAGTGTGTGATATTTTTTATCTCGGGAATCCCGCGGGAATTCTCCCGAGAGCGGCTTGTAATTGTTTGGGTGCGTAAAAATGAACTTATTTCGTCCGACACAGTTTTTAACAAAACGATGGCTTACATTCTTTTTTAAATCTGCGGTACTTTGTATCCCGGAAATCCCGCGGGAATTTCAAGTCAAGCGTGGAAGAAGTCGCGGGCATATCCTAGAACTACTCTGTCAAAAAAGTACCGGGAAAAGGTCAATAATACACAAAATGTTAGTTATTCGTTCAAATTTATTTTATCACCTTCAAAGAAGTATGCTCCTTCAGAAATGATACACTTACACCAACGAATAATCCAATAATCAAAACATTTTTTAAATATTTTTCTGGAATTGAGTTTAATTGTCGTCACGAATACTCCTTTATGTCTTCTACCGATTGAAAGAGGGGTGCCACGAAGTAGTAATTTGAGTTTAGGAAAAAGAAAAAAGTCGGCTGGAGCCATATCTGGTAAATAAGGTGATTTCTCGATGATATTTATTGAGTTTTTGATAAAAATTCGTTCACAATGATGGCCTTGTCCGAAGGCGACTTATCGTGGTGCAAAATCCAAGAATTTCTTTTCCACAAATCCGGCTTTTTTCGTCGAATTTGCTCTCTTAAACGCCGCATAACGCTCAAATAATATTCTTTATTTACCATTTAACCTTCCGGTAAGAATTCCGAGTGCACAACACCGCGATAGTGAAATAAAACAGTCATGGTTTTTTCGGTTTCGGTTCACTTGGAAGGCGCCATTCTGAATCATGTTGACTAGTTTGCATGTCAAACTCGTAAAGCCACGTCTAGTCACCAGTAACATTTGCGTTTCATGAATATTGGGTCGGAATTGACTCGTTCTATCATGTCCTCAGCGACTCTTATACGATTGAATTTTTGGAGAAAATCCAGATCTTTTGGGACTAGTCGCGCGGCAACATATTTCATACCCAAGTGATTATTTAAAATGATACGGATCGACTCTGAAACATGAAAGTTCAGGATTTTCAGTCACTATTTCCTTCACTTTTCGATGTTAAGTTCAGTTGAAGACGTTGATGGCCACCAGGGCTAGGCAAACCTTCCAGCATATCTCGACCAATTTTGAACGCTTTATACCACTTATAAGCACGTGTTTTTGATAAAGTCGAGTCACTATAAGCCTTCTGTAACATTTTCAGTGTCTCCGAAGACGAAATTCCATTGGCGATGCAAAATTTAAGACAAACTCTTTGTTCGATGTTTTTGTCCATTATGAAATTCGCAATACACACTAGATATGATCTAGTGTGACAAAAACGGCACTGTATTTAATCTAAATGACCGATGTAACTCAAACTGAAAAACAGTTGTGACAATCTAACAAAAATAAAAAAACAATAAATTGAATTTGGAACCATAAACAAATCATCCCTTCCCGATACTGTTTTGACAGAATGTATATACCTACATATTAATGTTTGTTTGAATTAAAATACTTGGGGTAATTAACATAACGTGTTAGAGGAAGAGTTAATGAGCGCTTCATAGTTTCCGAAAAGTTGCTTCGATACATCTGACCCAATTTGCGAAAGATAACTTTATCCTGTGATCTGGAAGTGTCTGCGAAGATGGGTAATAAATCAGAGCGCAGCGTGCACTATCGGACGTACGCCGCGCTAATTAATTCTGCAGCCGACACATTAATAACGCGCTTTAATTGCGGACCCCTTTCGCTACCAGATTCGTCTTTAACTTGTGCAATTATAAATGAAATTCAGACGAGTCGTGCACCGCTCTGCCTTTTAAGGATTATAAACCAAAATCAACGTGGTTAACAACGACATAAATTAAGGAAACTCCCTGCAACGCTTGATAAATTACACTTGAATGCTCTTATACTTAAATTCTAACCAGCTTAAAGAATGAAGCAACATTGCAATCAGGTACTTTATAAGTTTATATTCTGTTCCGGCACTGAACATTTATACGGACTTTAACAAGTAGATACTGTGTTTATAATAATTTTACTTTATAACATCTTTTTTATTTGCATAAATATATTAGGCACGGACTGTTCCCTTCGTTCGCGCAGAACTTCATAGACTATATTCATATATTTTGAACCATGCTATATATCGAAATCAAACATACACAGCAGTGTAAGATAAAATTCCTAAAACTTTCGTTGAAGTCGTTGAGCCATTTCGGAACCTATTTTAGACAAATTTTCAAATAGACTGACAGATAGCGATAATAATGACTGATACACACACTCACATAAACACACATTCACAAAAATACATATTGATGCACTTAGAATCTTGCATCATACTTGAAGACACCGGACCTAAGTCACAGTTTTCTCTTACTATTAAAATGATGTTGTATTACTATAAACAGATCATCCCTAATTTATCTACTTACTACATAACGAATTATTATATATATATATATATATATATATATATATAATACAACTAATTGCTTGATTGTTTGAACGGGATTAATGGTTTCCTGTAATAAGCATATGTCGAGATTGTTTTGCTGATTGCGTCCAGATTCCATTACGCTATTAGATTCATGCGTGTCGGTCAGTTCACATTTGGGTCAACTTTAGCTGAAGAGTCACTTGTCTGTAGTGGTGTCCTCTATTCTACAGAGCTGCTTCAACTCTCCCATAGCGTCGCCTTGAATGATTGTCTCGCTAATTCTCCGTGACTTAAACGATGAGTGTCCAACAAAGCGCTCCCCCTTTATACACCCACTTCTCCTTTACTTATTTATGTAGGAATCTGCCCTTTGACTTTATTGCTTAAAGTTGATGGTCAAGTATTCCCGAGTATAACAGACTGCTTCTCCAGTGTCCGTTTTGTGAGTATCATTTTCTTAGATGTTAAATTTACGAATATTATACCAAACCTTAAATTAATTTCGTGTTTGACCTTGCATAAGAAAATATCAAAACTAACTTTTTGACTCTTAATCTTAATTAACTTCTCTAAGATTTTAATTTCGATAAGATGTTTGTATTTCTACAAAATATGTTTTTCGTTAAAAGTTCTCTTTTAGTTTAATATTAAGATTAGAGTGCTTATTTACGTTACTTATAGTAACAACGAAACGTGTTTATAATAAAAAAAAATAAGCCAAGTGAGAGACATTCCACTATAAATAAAAAGTTCGGTAGAAGTACAGGACGTCCTATGTATTTATCATTTGGCTTTGGATAGACATACTTATCAGAAAATCCGTATTAGAAAATAACTCATATTTCAAAAACTACTCAACCGAATCTTGTTCAAGTTAGTTCTTATTGAAAGTGTTTTTTATTAAAATAATTCCTCAAAGTTCCAAAATTAGAGAGGATGAGATACATTTTTTACTACTTCTACACCTATGTGTACATTGTGTACACGGAATAACATTTCACCTATCAGTTAAACGTATGGCGGCCACCAGTAGTTTTTAGTTTACTACTAATTATCATAAAGACAGACAAATGGAGAGAACCGACGGATAGTCATGATTATTTGAAAATAGCCACAGAGCCGTAAACTGACACAAAATCCTTAATATTGTGCTGACAACTGAGTAATATTCTTTAAAACTACGATGAAAATTTTGCTATAAATGAAATACGGCAAAAATTACATTGTTTCAGTTATATCGTAAATGTTCAAGTAAGATCAACGTACTTATATGCTTCAGGGGAGGATAGATATGGGTTTTACAAGCATTTCACAGCCTACACAAACAGAACGCTTTGTAAAAACTCCAGTTATGACCAAACTCACTTAACGAGCTTAAAAATTTTGAAAATACGCACTCGTGACCAATTAAATGGTTTGTTTTAAAAATGGCGTAATTTTATTTAGCTGTTTACAGCAGTTTTTGCAGAAATATTTAATCATTATTACAGACATAACCCATTTGGCCATAAGAACAGAAAAAGCCACTTCAGATGACATCAAAAGATGTTATTCTGTAACAAAACATAATGACCACCATATATTTTGAGTAAACGTGAAATTTTCTTGGCATCTTGCATTATTATGCAGCATTTTGGGTTTAGGTACAACCGTAATACTACTTATGATATACATCTGCTTACCATCTTCTTATTACAGTACTTAGTGTATTCGTATTTAGTTTGATTTCAACTAAGCAAAATATTTCGAATTTGAATTGTTTAATAACATAGCACCATAAAGCTATGATAGCAGTATTAATTCAATGTAAATTATCTCAATATTGGATATCAGAGAAAATTCTTTAATATTTTACTTTCAAATACATATCATTAAATAGTAATATTGTAATGTTAAAATTCTGTGGTTTTGACAAAATAATCGATTAAACGTTCACTATGCGGACTATATAGGTATTATATATTATAATAATAAATAAAGAGATATAACAATGTCATCATTTAGTTAATGGAATCCTTAATGTCATTAAAATACTTTTCCACAAATACAGGTATTGAATTGATGACTATTGTTATCATCACTCGACAGTTTGTTTGACTTAATGTAGTATTGCAGTTCGGTGTTACGTGTCTAGTGGGATCTCCAAATTTTACTCTAGAACTAATGCTATGAGAATATTTATTAAACATCAATGGATTATCTTTCTAAAAGCTACCTTTTTGAAATATATATATATATATATATATATATATATATATATAATAGGTTGGGGAAAAAGTCTGGCTGGTTTTGGTATCATTAAAAAGTTTTCATTTTAAAGAAGACAATTTCAAATTCAAATTTTCATTTGTTTTTCTTATTGTTAAAATGAGCGAATCTAATGAAGAAATTCGATACATTTTAAAATTTTACTACAAAAAAGGTAAAAATGCAACACAAGCCGTAAAAAAAATTGTGATGTTTATGGACCTAATGCAGTATCTGTGAGAGTAGCGCAAATTTGGTTTAAGCATTTTCAATCCGGAAGTTTTGATATTAAAGATGCACGTCGCTCTGGTCGCCCTATTACGGACAAAATTGATGCCATTTTTGAAAAAGTGGAGCAAGATCGGCATATTAATAGTTACGATGTAGCTGGAGAACTAGGAATTGACCAAAAAACGGTTTTGGCGCATTTGAAAATAGCTGGGTACACAAAAAAGCTCAATATTTGGGTGCCTCATGAGCTCACTGAAAGAAACCTAATGAACCGTGTACTCATTTGTGATTCTTTATTACGACGTAATGAAACCGAATCATTTTTGAAGAAGCTGATAACTGGTGATGAAAAATGGATCACGTACGACAAGAACGTGCGAAAAAGATCGTGGTCAAAGGCCGGTCAGGCTTCACAGACTGTGGCGAAACCCGGGTTAACTCGCAACAAGGTGATGCTGTGTGTATGGTGGGATTGGAAGGGCATTATTCATTATGAGCTGTTACCGACAGGCAGGACCATTGATTCTGAACTGTACTGCGAACAATTGATGAGATTAAAGCAAAAAGTTGAGAAAAAGCGGCCGGAATTAATCAACAGAAGGGTGTGGTTTTTCACCATGATAACGCTAGACCTCACACATCTTTAGCCACTCAACAAAAATTACGAGAGTTTGGCTGGGAAGTGTTAATGCATCCGCCGTATACTCCTGACCTTGCACCTTCAGATTTTCACCTGTTTCGGTCTCTGCAGAACTCCTTAGGCAGTGTCAGGTTAACATCACGAGAGGACTGCCAAAACCACTTGTCGTAGTTTTTTGATCGGAAGCCCCAAAATTTTTATAGCTATGGGATCACGTCCCTACCTACAAGATGGCAAAAAGTTATCCAACAAAATGGCACCTACATACTTTAGTCAAATGTAAATAAACTTTATAAAAAAACCTTTTGAATTTTTATATAAAATGCGAAGAAACTTTTTCCCCAACCTAATATATAAAGTAGTTAAAGTGAGTACCTTTAATTTTATAAAAAGTGGTTTGCAGGATATCAAAGGCTCCCCTACACTACAGACTGCCCTTATGCATTTTGCTGTGCAATAATGACTAAATACTTAATGACAGCACCTTGTTTCAATAGGTATCAAAATCACAAAGTTAAAATGGCAAATGATTAATTATGCATACAGGACAATCGCGAAACAAAGCACCCTTAATCAATGTTGTATCACATTGCCTTCTAGATCTACATAAGGATGCTATTTATATTTAAATTTTGTATGAATATTTAAAAGTTATATTTATGACTAAATATTATACCTTTAAAAACTTTTAACATGCATACATAGACAATGTAGAAGAGATTTATGCAATTTTTAAATTAGTCAAAGATAATGTTGAAATTATACATTTAATAAACGTAATATGAAATGTCTTAACATTAATAATTTTGTTTATAATTAAAAGGCTAATTGCTTAAATAAAGATATTTTCACATGGTATGTTATTGCATTCTGAACTATAGTATATTTTTACAATATCAAACTTTGTAGTAATGTTAAATATTAATATGGAAGTGACTTTGTTTGGATGTTTTAATAATGTTTTTTTTATTATCTTTATCTCTTAAATGGCCAT
Source organism: Dendrolimus houi (assembly GCA_039645545.1). Lineage (NCBI taxonomy): Eukaryota > Metazoa > Arthropoda > Insecta > Lepidoptera > Lasiocampidae > Dendrolimus > Dendrolimus houi. The sequence goes on along the minus strand of CM077126.1, from coordinate 12,202,097 downwards.
TGGTTGGTCTCCAAAACAGCTTTCAAAACGACCGGATGACAAATGAATTTTTTTATCTGTGTTCATAGAGTTTGGATTACTTGGTTGGCTTGGTCACTGGGTTTATTACAGGAAAAAGGACGTGTAAATTCTAATATGCATTATATATTTTATATAAAAAATATTATATTATATTGTATGTGTATATTATTATAATATTATCTTTATTCAAAAAATATTTTTTAATGTTTTCCATAGAAAATATTGAATTAAATGTATTATTTGACAATTTGTAGAAATAGCTTGAAATAAAACCGATTGCTTGGATTTGCTAGAAATGTTTAGTCCAGGATGTTTTTATGTACTTACTTATAAATGTATAATATAAACATGCTTTCGATAATGGGCGTCAACACTGTATGTAATACACGAGATAAAACGCAACATAATTATATGATGAAACTAACATAAATTGTTCGTGTAAGTATCCGGACTACTATTATTACACAAATAATATATGGGCGGGCGCGATGCGATGACCGGGAGAAGGCAAAGGGACGTGGAAGAAGAAGCAAGGAAGGACTTACCTCGCCACCAGTCCGCCGCCACACTGCACTCGTTCACACACTCACTATGATTATGGTTTAATGTGCATTAAATTCAGTTACAACAGTTTATTTTTTATTTAATGTGTTTTAACAATTTATATGTATTAGCATACGAGTATTGCCGGACAGCAGTGACACTAGCTTCATGTGTCATGTTTTGCGCATTCTTAATTTAAAAGTTTCTTCTATTCTTGATGGCGAGGATGGGAAGGAAGAATTTACAAGGAGGTGTTCCTCGGTGCAACCAATATGTATTTAAAATTGTACGAAGGTTGTAACCGAAAATTATATTTTTGCATGTATAAATTGCTTCGCAATACATATAATATGCAAGCTTTTCTCGTGACATTTGACAAATTACGTTATGATTTTGTTGCCGAGCCCGCCGAACACTGTTATAATTTAATTTCCAACTTATGCGTTATACTATGGACAAACTTTTGCTGCCTTAATACAATATATACTTTGAATTTATTTCTTACTGTTGATAAGAGTATAAATATATAATAATATTCTTTAAATTAAAAATCTTGAAAGTTCAGGATATTCTGAGTTTTTCTAACTAATAATTGTATACTTATTATATGTGTATGGATAAATGTTTACTAAAATATAAATTTCAAGTTGCTTAAAAATGCAGTTGCGTTTTTAATTTGGTTAACTTAGTACTGATTCTGGAGTTAGTTCTCTTGTTTATTATTAAATCTAATTGAACAACGTGCACACTTTTCTTTTTTATAAAGACTACTTACTACATCAGTATTATATTTTACCAACTATCACTGAAGTGTAATAAAAATACAACTGACGGGTACAACATAAAGTATTCACAGACCAGAAAAAGTAGCTTGGAGACCATTAAAATATTTTGCCCGTGTAGAAAATTGACTCTGCGGGGCGGTCAACATAATGACGACGACTATGTTTTCAAATAATACGCTGTTTGAATTTTCAAATTATATTTTCATTTTCTCTTGGTTTAGCAAATTTAGCAAGAAAAAATTATGACTAACAAAATATCGATTTTATAGTGAACTAGAGTTTATCCCGGCTCAAACTCTAGTGCGTACCTCTTGTTTAAAGAGCAGGCGTAATACCTACAGGTTATATTGTGTTAAATTTTTATGTCAGTACTATTTGCCCCCTGAAAATTCACTTTATTTTATATCGCAAACTATCCATCTCCCGGGACGAAAAGTATCTACGTCCATTTTTGGTATTAAAATTACATATGTACAAAATTACACCAAAAACGATCCAGTACTCCAGTAGATTTTCCGTGAAAGCTTAACAAACAGACAGATCAAATTACTATCGCATTTTTTTATAAATGATGACTTATTATATCTTCTAAACTTGAAAAATGGTTGGTCTTCCATACAAACTTTCACCCCTATTTCAAGCCGTTCTAGTTTTATTTATCTGTCTCCCGTGCCATCTACCTGCAAACTACATAAATTATTTAAACAAAAATACTCAAAAATGACAAAAGTGCCAAGAGTGTTATAAGCACCAAGAACGCCATGAATGCCAAGAGTACTAAATATGCCAAAAATGACCAAAATGCCAAAAATGCCAAGAGTGCCAAAAGTGCCAAAAGTGCCGAATATGCCAAAAATGACCAAAATGACAAAAATGATCAAAATGACAAAAGTGCCAAGAGTGCCAAAAGTGCCATTAGAGCCAAGAGTGCTAAATATGCCAAAAATAACAAAAATACCAAAAATTCCAAAAATGTCAAAAGTGCCAAATATTCCAAAAATGGCCAAGAGACAAAAATATTAAATATGCCAAAAATAACCAAATGTCAAAAGTATCAAAGTGCCCAAAATTACCAAAATCACTAAAATCCCCAAAATGACCGAAATGGTCAATATGATCAAAGTGACCAAAATGACCAAATTAACCATAATGGGAAATCACAAAAAAAACCTATCCTACTTTCTGGGATAACTTTTACATAAATCTATCCTATTATCCGGGATAAAAGTATCCCTTGTCCACCCTCGATATTAAAATTACATATATACCAAATTTCAGCCAAATCACTCCAGTAGTTTTTGTAAAAGCATAACAAACAAAGAGACAAATATATTTTTATTATTATTATTTATATTCAAACGAATTATGCCAGCAATAGCATATTTACTCGGTTTGGTAAGACTTACAACATTTAGTGATATTGACTTGTTTCGTTACTCCTAAGCCTGTATTCAAAACTTTAATATTCAAACCATCGTATGAAAAATAACAATATATGTAAGTAATATGTTTAGTTAATATCAATATTTTTTTATTATATTTATGTTACAGTTATTTAGTAGCATAGCTGTACTTGTCATGTTTCTTTATACAGTTAATAATTAATTTTGTTATGTACCCTCTTATTTCTAAGCGTTACAATCGGCCGTTTCCTTAATTGAGTATTAATATAATATTTTTATTTATTCGGTGATTAGCGCCTGTTTTGTATAGAGTAAGTAGTTCTCTATAATTTAACATAATTTTATTTAGGAGTGTTTGTCTCTAAAATGTACTGATGTGTACAGATTATAATTCAAAATCTCTCAATTGTATATAGACCGTATTCATTACATTTTATTTTAATGTTGGCAGACGCGATAGATTATTACTGTGTTCGGTTTATTTTATACATGTAAAACTTTAATGGTATTTTATATAATATCTTATATAAAATATTATCTAAAATTTCCAGGCAATAATGTATTAAATTCTTGTCATACATAAATAACCCTTTAATTAATAGTTTATCAATGACTTCAATCCGCTATCGGTTGTGCCAATTTGATAAGTTTGATATACTGTAAAATTGCTGGATGGATGACGAACTCTTCTAAAAATTGTATTACATCTAAATGTTTTTGTATATATATATATATATATATATATATATTTTAAATGTATCTATCAATTTATTTTATTTAGATATCCCTGTATGCATATGTATTTATTATTATGTATGCATGCATGTGTGTAAGTATATACTTATTTCACTTATGTATATATTTATTGCATTTTTACACTTTAGTTCGCTCGTTTGCTCACAATTTAACTCAGAAAAACCTGTTATTAGCTCTACATTACAAGTACTTTTTTTGTTTGTTTATATTATTAATATGCGCTGTTGGGTTTTTTCAATAAATAAATATCTTATCCCGAAAACTATCCCATTTTTCGGGATAAAAAGTATCCTATGTCAATCCTCGGCATCGAAAAAAAAAATATATACTGAGTATCAGCCAAATCGGTCCAGTAGTTTTCCGTGAAAACGGAACAGGCAGACAGAGTTACTTTCGCATTTATAATATTAATAGGGATAATAATACTCTTAATACCAGAAAACCACTATCTTGGTAAAATGTAACATGGAACCAAAAAAATTAGCATCGGGCCACGAAACATCGTTACAGAAAATGTCCTAAGATTATTGCAAAAATTAGAATTAATCCTAATAATAATATATATATAGATATAATAATATAATTTATCGTAAGATAAAACGGGTGCGGTAGGCAGTCGTTTTAAAAGTAATGACGTGGCTGTTCGCTGCGTGCTTAGGATTTGATTAGGAAGAAGTTCCTTAATAACATGAATACCTACAACAAGCTACTTTCACTCAGTTCTTCGAGTTCTTCTTGTGAGACTGTTCTAAGTTTGATAGGTACTTTAATTCTTATGCCTTCGGTGTTTTCTCTCTGATTAAGTTACTGCGGCTTCCGAAACATTGTAGTAACTGTAAGCTTCTCGCTGCGTACAAAGTTTAAGCATTTACTAAAGTTATTGCACCCAACTTTTGAGTGCTAAAGTACAAATTTTTAACCTACAAAAACATTGCTCTCTATAGAAATTAATTTTCTAAAAAATAATTTGCTCCGTAATTTCTGCACTGACTTGAGAGATTTTAATAATAAGATTGAGCTAACTAGAATATACTATGTATATACATAATATGATAAAAATTAGTCTGGAAAAATAGTCATTCGTACATAAATGATTCGAATAATAATTCACTCAAATTAAAGAGTATTTTTGATATCACGAGCATCTAGGGACCGTGTGGCATTTCATTCAATTTTATCGATTATCATGTCAAATTTGATTTCAAACAGATGGATGCTTCTAGAATACTGTTGAACCTAAAAACAAACCCACACATACATTCTTGATAGTTATACCAAAATTTATCATGCAAATTGTTGAGATATAGGTACACAAATCTATATACATAAATTTTAATATGTATCGTGCTAGTGTTCTCCACAACTATGATGTTACATTATGTATAGCTAGTCTACATTGAATATTGTACCGTAACATTTTTATGACTCTTCGATGTCTGTGGTAATATTACTAGCAGTCTGTTTGTTTTACCGCAGTAATTTATATTTTAGCGTAGAATTATGATACCCTCCAGTCGTTAAGTATGTATCTACCTAAATCCTTTTATCTTTTAACATAACCACAGTTTCTCGAAAAATATTTTCAACGTAGTCTTAATGCTCGCGGTACATTATTCTTCGTCACTCATAGTGCTCAGCATTTGTGAGCATCATTTTTTCTCATCTTATTATCTTCAAAAGCTATTATTTGCGAGGAGATTTTGGATCGCTTCGTTTAGAACGTTTATCATTACTTTGATTTTATATTATTATGATGCATATGGTTTTAACCTCTTTATAATTCTCTAAAAACTATTGGACACATTTAAGTACAAAGTTTTTTTCTTTATAGCTTTGATATAGCTATTCATGTACAAAGTTATATTAGTTATTTCAAAGTGAATTGTATGCATAGAGTTCACATTTCTTTGTCTATGTTATTCTAAAAGTAATGTGTTTTACTGGACGTAAGTATCTATAAGGTTTCTCCATATAAATCGAATCAATTCCGCTTTCTTCATTACCGTTTATTTTACAATTGTCGGCTTAGCAGCGAAGAGGACGTCATACACGTTATTCGATGTACAGTCAACAGGGGCCAGGGGCCGAATTCTACTATTACTATTTCATCAAATAGCCGGACACTATCATCTCCATCGTCGTATTGCCTGTTTTAGGTATTCTGTAAAATCCAATAGCGTGCCCGTGGCACGCTACTATTTATAAGCGAAAATCCGCGAAATAAATGTTTAAAATCTTTGGTGATTTTTCAATATTCATTTCGGCTAACGCCTTTTCTGTTAACGGTAATACAATTGTTTTCCACTATTATTCCTTCGCGACGATATCGAGAACATATTATAGATTTAGTAGAATAGGATTTATTGACATCATCATAATGGAATTGTGCTATGAATATCTTCGCAACGCCAAAATATTGAAATAGTAAAATTGGGCTCCAGGAGTTTTCTGCGCTACTAGCTATTCGTCCTACAATACAGTGGTTCAGCGCACTAATATTTTATCTTAGTAACTTATTAAGCCATATCGGTCGCCTTGCTTACGATTAGGTACGAATATCCTCTTTTCTAATAATACTTATAAAAGAATATCTACAACATGTTAAAGACAAACGTTAAAAGCAGCATTTCTTATAAACGACAGTAAATATCGTGCAGCACGCAGGGGTTCAGATGCGATTAGGGCCGACGAAAATAATGTACCCGGAAACCCGTGAAATAAAGTAATATGGTGTTGTTTTTGTGTATTTCATCCCGTGTTTCGATTCCTTTTCATTTTTCTGTTTGCTTTTTAACTCTGCAGAGAATAAATCTTTCACATTATTCTATAATCTGGATTATCTCAAACAAAATCATATTCGAAACAAATAAGATGATAGCTTTCTTTTTATATGTTTCTGCACGTCAATAACTTTATTAATGTTAAAAGTTAAGAATATAAAAAACAAAAGAACATACTCTAACTATAACATGTTACAAAATTTTATTTTACTCTGTTACTCGATAGGAGATTTAGGTCACATTTATAATTGAAATATATTTTCTATTTTCTGAGGCGATATCAAAAATATATTTTTGTAAATGCTTTTATATTTTATGAATCAGAAAAATCTCATGTAAGAATGTATCTGACGGACTATGCAAGGATCCGAAGCTTGGGTAAATGTACAGGTACATATTTTATCTGTCGTTTCGATATTGTAATAAACATAATAACAAATTATTTTTCTTGAAGTGAGTTATAAATACTGCAGTACTTAGAAATGTACTTGTATTTAGTTTTTATGATACTTTGTAACTTTTAAGCACATTACTCGGGTAATTATGGGCTTACAGAGCGGTCGATTAATTCCGGGCCCAGGATTTAAGAACTCCCAGTATAACGTCCGAAACTAATCGGATATGCTCGGATTAAAAGCCAACGTGACTTATTGGAATTCTTTATCGAATGGAAATGGAGTTTTATTATTCAGGACGACGTGTCTAATTGTAATCAACCTATTTTTGAAAGAGATTTTCAAATAAATGGCAACAGGCAAAGTTTAGTAAGGTTGTATTCAGATAAAAGATTATAGAAGCGAACTTAATCATTGGTTTCCTAGATCTCCTTTACATAACAAGGCGATTTGGCACTTTAGCTCCGTATAGTTGGATGCTGAACGTATTATGCGTTGTCAGCGAGATAGTCACTACGAATGAGGCATAGGTGATATCCCAATGCTGACTCGACACGACCGACGGCGTGTCCGCGCGTCGCGATAATTACCCGCGTCAATATGTGCTCTGTGCTCTCAGTCCGCCATTTGAATATTTCCCAGTAGGCAAAGTTTGCGGTGTGCTCGTTAGAAATGCCAGATAGAGTTTTATTAATGTCCAAAATGATAACGACATGTCGCGCATTCGCGCACACCCGACAGAATTACTGACGCCCGGCGGAATTAATAACTCCCTAACAGGCGTAACCAACGACAACACGTATTTCAATTCGTATTTTAACTTTGTAAAGGTTTATGGGCATAACTCTACCACGTTTCATTCTGTCGAGCTTCCGATTAAAATTAGCTTTGTTGTTCGTAGCTATTTAAGCAATAAATTTATTTAAAAAACAGTGGGTCAATTGAAGCAGAAATGAAAATAAACAATGGCTAAAACACATAACGCACAAGTATAGAAAATCATAGTCTATATAAAAAATTAAATATGATCATGACTTTGTTTCTATAGTTGTATATATTTTGTGTTTACATTTTTCATGGCTACGTCTATAGGCGAGGGTGACTACTTTCCATTAGCTTGGGCATCTGCCTGTATGCCAGCTTAGCAATAAAAATAGCCTTATCTTTAATGTAAATATAATTTCGACATTAGACACAAACATGGGATTTTTGTGACTTAGAATTAGTTTAGGTGATCTAAGCCGCTTGGCTTTACTTAACTATTAAGATTTATTTACGAAAAGTTGTCAAAAGAATATGTACACAAAACACATTGTGATTACGCCTCATGTCACTGTCATCGCTTCTTCTTGTGAAGATTAATGTCATTGCAATAAAATCTCGTTTGTATAAACATCCTTGAGTGAGGGACTGTGACAAATTGCGTAGCTAGCCGCCAAAAGTCGAGTCTAACATTAGCACAAATAATTCTTTTTAACGGCGACAAACGGGCTTGAGTTGCCTTCTAATTATTCATATGTGTACCGTTGCGATGCCTTACCAGCTCCGACGCCTCGATGCCCTTTGAATACATAACCCCCTTGCTCCCTTATAATCACTTTGTTATTGTCGCACTCGTATATTGCTATGGTTTACTTTCTAATGTTTTCCCCATACAATGCTACTTATTTATTTTATGAGTTGCTTTGCATTATTCAAGTAAATTAATAAATCGGTTACGTTTCTGTTATTGGACTAGATAAATAATAGAGTATCATTTCACGAAAGATACTCTGCTGGGCATCGAAATTGAGGCCTCGGCTGTTCAGTGAAGGTCCACAGAGGCCGACCACTATACTTTAATGATTTTTCAAGCTATATTTTAAGCTGTATATTAATTTGATTTATTTGTTTTAACCTCATTATGGTAACCAGTTTAAGTATCCACATTAATAGGTAATCGCGATGTGCATGTTTTCCTTACAATGTTTTCTTCAATCAGCATGTAGTCATTGTTACATGCCACTACTCCATGCATATACTCGCCGACCAAGGTTCGAACTCATTTCATTATAATTAGACACGTGTGTAACTCTTTAGGTAACTAAAGAAGTACCACAAATTCTATTATATAAATAGTAATAACATCCCATACATGTCCCACTGCTGTGGTTTCCTTCACTGCACGTGATAATTGTAATCATAGCCGCCTTTACCCGGCAGGCAACCTGTCGGCAAGGGGTACATAGTGCCCGGGCGCAAAGACCTAGAGGAAGCAAGCTGATTGACCTTAATTTAAAGTCATTAAAGAATGTCATGATTTTCCGAGATCTCACAAACGATGCTTAAAATGCTACACCAATATGTAGCGACATATAGACTACATCTACCTAACTTTCATCGAAATAAACAGAGTAGTTTATAAGAATAGTGACTGTGAAATATAAAGACAGCCAAACAAATAAACGAATGGACATAACGGATGCATAAGGGTTCCGTTTTTACAAAAATGTCTAGGGGACCTTAAAGTAAAAACAAAAATTAAATGCCATTTTTTATTATCGGGTACATACGATACGGGGTAGGAGTGCAGGCTGATTTTCACGGCCCAGTGCCTAATATGCTTAAGACAGACCTGATTATAACAATACGGGTCAGTCGAATTAGCTAAGAAAATATTTCCCAGCCAGTATTCGAAAGTACGTTATTTGAAACGCTAGAGTTTAAGCTAACACAGTATGTCTCGGTACAGCATAATTATGTCTAATATTTGTGAAATTTAACAAAAGTTTTTGTTCGCATTATCGTAATTCACGTTTACAACTGACTTTGATTAAATTGAACAGTTTATTCAGCTAAAAATCTTCACAATCTGGTTTACATGTACGTCCGTACAAATTTAATAAAAGAATTTCGTCGCGGAGCACATCTCCATAGCTTAGCTTTATTTACACCGCGTACATTATCCTTTTACCGTATATTCCCTGATAAACAGGCACTTTCACTAAGTTTTTCGTTTGCACAGAGGGAGTATGTTTACACAACTTTACACTTTATATGAAGTTGCGGTTCTGTTTTGTTGCCATTCTAAATATAGTATATTTTATACGTATTTTTTGTTCAAACTGCATGTTAAAAACTTTATTACTATCCATACTAATACATAATATGCAATAACTTGTTTGTATGTTACTTTTTTCCGTGCAAGTGTAAACTGTGGAATGAACTCGATCCTAAGGTTTTCCCAGAGCATTGGGACAACAGGCTCTCTTCAAAATAGACTTGAACATATATTATATTTAAAGTCACAACGAGGTAGGCAACGCACCAGTGCCCTTAGTTTTTCAGATATCTACGGTACAACTGCATCTACTTACCTTCAGGTAGATGGATAGTATTTAGTTGTTTTTTTTGAAGTGAAACTTCTTTAGAATCGTTGTGATTTGAAACTCTATGAAACGAAAAAGCGACACTAAAAAGAGATAAACACATAAATCTATAGGACTAAGCCTGCGAGAGAATGAGATACAGTTTTACATTGTGCAGTAAAGATTAGAGAGTCAATGAGACCGATGATTAAACATAAGTCCAATTTGGACCGAAATAAAACTGATAATAATATTTTTTAGACTAAAACAGTGAAAAATTGAAAGAGATACTTGAGAAGTTTATTTTGAATTATAATATGTTAATGGATGTGGGCTAAAGGAATTATATTTATATAAATAAAAGTTAGAGAAGAATAATAATTATCTGTGAGTATATTCTCTGAAGTTTTACTTCTACTGCGTGTGAACTGTACACACATGTTTTTAAGTCACCTACATGCAAATAAAAATAAACTTTCTTCACTACATTACATTTGTATGTACACATGTTGTTCCTGTAGCGTTCACACTGTGTAGCAGCATATAGAAAACACACATATATCTGCTAAATTTTATTGATATACACATAATTTCTGAGAAAACTCGCTGTGACATAGGTACATAGACGGATGGACATGACAATTCAATGCATAAGCATTCCGTTTTTGATAAAGTAACTCCTTCCTCTTCTTGAGTCTTATTTCTCATTTCTGAGGGTCGTGAACTTTCCCCGCTACGTTTTTTGCACTATTTTTCATCATCGATGACGAGCAACGGCAAAGTGTAGTGCGTCGTATACGAAGTGGTTGAGTGTGGTGCGGATCTGGTTGGACCAACGAATCGGAATACGGCTTCGTGATATTTTCTCTTTTATTTTGCCAGTGACAATTAGCCTCTCCCTGTTTTCTGGCTATGTGTGCGAAGTACAGAAGGACTTTGCGGAGGCAGATGGATGATAGTCTCATTGTGATTTTTAATTTAAGAATTGCTTTTACTAACTTAAAGTTCTGTACAAGACGAGGTATTACTTGTATGAAAAATTGCGTGTTTAGTTAGTGAAATCACTGGTTTTAGCTCGACTAAATTACACTGACGTAGTGTAGCCTACGCTTGCTAGCTAAAACTCAGCGAGTTCAGAATGTTTCTGCTCGATTCTGCTTCGATATGAAAATGCTCCACCGTCGCAAGCTACACCTGGCGTGTTTTCTCTTCGAGGTCATTAAACACAAAACCCCACGTTATTTATATGAGAAGCTCTCCTGGGTATCAAGCCGTAGAATGGTCAGTTCTAAGACATGTGCGATATAACTTGCGTCGGAACGCCAGTTTACAGTCGGCTTTCGCGGGAGCTTTCATTACGCAGCATCAAGGTGCTGGAATAATAATCCACCACCCATTACAAATCTGCAATCTCTTAACGGGTTTAGAACTAAATTAAAGATATTTTTAAAAGAGCACCAGCGTTCACAACGCAAACAAAAAGGTGATACAAGTTGTATTTAATTTAATTGTAATGTCGTTTCTTTTAGTTATTTTTAATTTTTGAAATGCTCGTATTTATAACACTAATATATTTATTAATGATAATTGTTTTCCCTGCATCTTTCTTGTATTTACTACGTATGTATGTATGTGTATATATATCTCATTTAAGATTCCACTTTCGTGCTTTGCAGTGATGTAATGTCTGCTGTGACAATACCTTAAGGGCTCAACGGAAGATTAGTGCTGGTTTTAACAGACCAGCACTATGCTGAGACTGATGCCCCTTTTAGGACAAGATTATGTTACTTTAGTTGTAGTTAACAATTACACCTACACTATCTAATGTAATTTGTCCTGAATAAAACGATTTTCTTTCTTTCTTTCAAACTTCTTTATAATAAAGCTAAAGTAACTACGAAACCCTAAAAAGCCAGTATTACATGATCTTGCTAACATTAAACAAAAATTAACAGTTTATTTGACTAGGTAGAATCGTTGCTTCATAACTCGCTAAAGTCAGATTTTTTTTAAAGATGTTAACAGTGTCAGTAGGTTTGATCGTGTTGTTATATTCAATAGTTAAGTACGATTAATCAGATTAATCACGACTAGGGCAATTACCGTAAAGGTCATCAATCGTACTGATTTCTTTGGAAATAGGCGAGGGAATGTTTTAAAAACTAATTTAACGGGACATCAGGACTAGTACGTTTCACAGTAATGAACAGAAGAGATGAATAGTCTCCACCGTGGACGACGACACGGCGCCACCCGATTCATCGTTGCTGAAAAAAACAACCTTAATTGAAATAGTGCACATTTCCGGCGAGATTTAATTGAAATCTTATCTTTGAAATAACCGTTTTTTATTTTTCATCAGATTTCACCATTTAATATCTTTGTACTAAGTTGAAAACGACGTGAGACTTCAATTAGGGTTTTTCCCGTATTGATTATCCCGTGGTCTGGTAGCCAAACATTAGCCATTTGGCAAATAGTAAGTAGTGTAGTTCTAGATTCGATTCCGTGTAGAACTAATTTCAAGTCCTATTTTAGGATATAGTATGTATTATGTGTTTGACTATACTATATCAGTCCATACACATCCCACTACTGGGATCGAGTCTCCCTCCGTTTACTAGAGGAATAGATGGTATGCCCACCACGCTTATCCAAAGCAGATTAACGAGCTTCATACATCGATAATCTCAATACTAAGGTTTTTTCAAAAAAAATATTTCAGCGTCAGCACGTGGTGATTGTAATAAAAATATCTTACATATTAATTGCAAAAGTTTATCTAAGAGACGCATACACCCAATCAGGATTCAAATCTACTTCATTAGAATAACGCACGTGCGCCTTTAGTCACTACGACTGTATGACTACGTGCTTTTTCTTTGGTAAGTAAATAAGTGTAGGAAATGCAGGAGCGGCAGTTGTCTAGTGTTTAGTATTATTTCAACATGAAAAACTTTAATATTGGTATTGATTATAAGAAAAACAAAACTAACAACGTAACAGAAACAAAGTAATAAGATATGGTGTCAGACTACCTCGTACTGCATTGGCTAGGCCAATATACGAAAATTGGGAGATAATACTTTAATAATAATTGTACAAAGTGGCTCCGAAGGATATGGGAGAGACTTTGATGAATACATTAAAGAAAAAGGTAGTGTTAATAATTTAAAGATTGACAACTGAAATATGGTTGCCAAGTTTGCACACGTCGTCACTTCACGCAACTTCTTTTCAACATCCTTCAACTTAACTTACGCGCTCACAGACAAGTCCTCTCACAAAGGGAAAGGCCATGATATCGATTACAATTCTCTGTGATGGAAACGGTTCTATTAGAACTAATTCTACCTGTTCCAGTTAATTTACTCGACGTCGTTAGATTGTCCATTTCCTGGCCCCGGCCGCAGGATCCCACGAGACTAATCTATGCCTCTCACCGGCTCAGTACACCGTAAATTGAAATGAGAAACTTGCATCATCGCGTAATTGTACTATACATATATACGTACTAAGGCACTGTTGTATATCAATACTGGGGTTATTTGAGAATTCAATTATTATTAATTTGTTACTCCACTTTAAAAGCCCCGAGGAATACAATTATTAAAGGATAATTAGAACGTTTAATATTTTGGCAAGGCTATTTGTTATTTAAGAGCAAATCCAAGTGATACATTGTAATAAATGTATGAATTTTTCGTAATGTTCGTCTGTTCGCATGTATATAGGGTATATACAAGTCAAAGTGATTCTGTTATAAAATCCTTCAATATACCTGGACTGGCACAAAGGACGCACAACCGACGATAGGCCGATTTTTTATAAAAAGAAATTGGATAGTTCGAAAGGATACGGAGTCAAAGCTTACACCAAAAAATTTCCTAATAAAACCTAGGTTAGCTAGTATTCATTAAATCCTTAACCTTCCTACGAACCTTTTAAATTGAAATCAGTAATAAGTCATATTTCAAAAGAGACAAGGCTAAGAAATTAAAGAAACCTAGCTAGGGCAGCCACCACTATATATGATGTTTGTCTGTACGTATGTAAACATGTTGAGTTCACGCACAAGGCAGCCAAAAATTGGATATTTGAAATATTTTACAATAAATTCTAAAACAATTTACGTAAAAAAATAACATGGTTTTAAAATACCTTACCGGTTTCAAAAAGAATCCCATGAATATAATTCTAATTACTTACTATTTTAACAGTGATCAATAAGCTCTTCAACACCTTGCAATTTTGACGCCATTACTCTATATACCCGTACAAAATCAAGGAGATTGTGACCTTTCGTTTGATAATAAAAGTATCTTATGTTCATTTGACGGTCAAGTACCATGTACTGTATGTACCAAGCAACCATTAGAACGGTAAAGTAGATCGCTTAAATCGGCTACTCAGTATTTTGGCTACCGCAGGCTGGCTACCTGGTGCGTCGCGTAATGAACAAACTAATAGTGATGTAAATATGTCGCAACATTTACAAGTTGTATTTACATAGATATTATCACGTCTGTTTCCTATGAAGGTAGGCAGAGACGATGGATCTCCACTTGCGAATATCCTGAAAAACGACTTTCGCTTCATCTAATTTCATGAATGTCTTCATACATGCACGTTTATCTGAGGTGCTTTTTATCGGGCCTTTCTTTTAGTCTTCTGCTATTTGATGATAGTGTGTAATGTCGCGTTCTACCGGCACCAACTGTACTATTCACAATGCTGTCATAGATTTTTGTTGTGATTCTACTTTTATCCATTCTCTTTGCATGCCCAAACCACCTTAACATTCCTTTTTCTACTCTTGTTATTACATCTTCTTTCAATCCAGAACGTTCCCTTGTTACATTGTTCCTTATTCTATCATTCAACCCAACCTCACATATACTTCTCAAAGCTCTAATTTTAGCTGCGATTATCCTACTTTCATGCTTTATGCTTCTTCTGCCATACCCAACTTTCATTGTCATACATTACTGTTAGCACCAACATCCCTTGATGGCAGCCAAGTGGAGCGAAGTGCCTTTACGGATACTTTTAGCTATTCATAAAAGAGGTTAGTGCACGATTTACTTTATTACTTGCCAGTATACTCCTTGTCATAGCACTTTCATGCTTTCCATCTCTGGTGAACAACCGCATCCTAGGTAAACAAATTCTCTGACTTGCTCTAACTTGTAGTTTCCTATTTATATATTGCAAATTGTCATCCTTTCATCTCTTTATTTACACATTAGCAGTCCCGGCAGACGTTGCCAGCCTTGAAAAAAATTAGAACCCGATTATTTAAATTAAATATAGACTATGTTACTCAGAGTTAATGCAGCATTCTAATGGTGAAAGAATTTTTGAAATCAGTCCAATACTTTTTAAGTTTATTCGTTACAAACATACAAAATTACAAATGTTTCCTCGTTATAATATTGATAAAGAAGTATTTATTTTGACATTATTGACATGGCAAGTGCAATCCTGGCTTTAAGTAATAACCGATGTAAACAAGTATAAAGTACAACACCCGCAGGCGAATTGGAAGAGTTGATGCCCAATGGAATGCTGGGAACGTTGTACAGAGACGTGAAAGTAGGCGATATGGCGATATTCCGCCTCCGCACTCATACCCGCACCGCTTTGTCTTACGAGTTCAACATTTTCAGCGCTTGGAATGCCCATTACGTCGCTTGTAACCCCAATTAAGGCACAAATATCTTTAACATCTTTATTTCTACAATAGTACTTCTTAAACTACATTTTTAAGAAAAAAACATTACAGGTCTTTTATATGACGTACAATAAGCTTATACTTAATTTATATTAATTATTGTTATTATTTAGTTTATAAGATCATTTTTATCAATTATCTTATAATCTAAAAGCGGGTAGTAAGGCTTCCAACAACACTTCTAGAAATGTATAATCCATACAAATTTCAAAATAATAACATTTATAACTTTTCTCTTAGATGTTTAAACATAATTTCGTACAGTCAAGTATTCATTACCATTCAACTTTAAAAATAATCTTCAAGCAAAAAGGCATCAGATGAAATCCGGAAACTCACCACTCTATAGCCAAATATATATATATATATATATATATTATATGTCTTTGACTGATTTCAAACAACTGTACTTGCATAGCAACTCGAAAATTCATTATTCACTAAATCTTTAAAATTTTCTGCACAAAGACACAATCTTAGCATAAAAACAATAAATGTCCTTCAAGTCGGCAACTAATATTCATTTTTAAACAAAATTAATTCTTGTTTCTAATAAAAGTATAAAGCAATTTACATCATACTTCAAGTCGTAGAAAAATAACCAAAGTTAATAGTTATTTTTATGTTCTTCGAGGTCCAGCAAAAAAGGAAATTTTATTTTATATACAAACATTTTCACTCCTATTTTATGTTTATATTATAATTCATTATTACTACACACTAACCATAAGACATTTGGTTGAAATGGAATCATGCCAATGTTCAGTAACAAGTATACTTTTACGACCGTCTAGGTTTGAACGCGAGTGAGCTATTCCAAAGTATAATATTATCCTATAGCAGGAATAACTTTTATTTTACGACTTGTAATTTTACCTATTTTGATGGATAGTATTAGAGTTTTGACATACCAAGGGAAATAGAGTAACAAATATTGATACTAATATTTTGTTTCCTTTCACCTTTTCATAATCATTTGGGGTCGGTATAGTATATTTTTCCTTCCATATTTCTCTACGCAGGCATACGTCTTCCGTATGAACATTTATTCTCTTTCAATGTTTGTTTCTTCCTTTCTTTATTATCGGCCTTGGGAATAAACTGATTATCACGTTTAGAATATGTCTACTTTCCATAACTGGAATAAATATAAGATACCTTTTATCCCACAAAAGAGGAAATAGTTTATGCAGGGTATGGATCCAATCTTTTGCAGGTTTCAAAATTTGTAATCGATAAAACCTGCATTTGTACTGAATGTGCTACAAAATTTTCTACTTTTCAATATTCTATTTGTAGGAAATCGATGACCGGCGGTGGTTAAGTGTTTGTAGTATTAGGCTCAACTCACACTGGCGCAGAGTCGAAGCGACATGACGCATCATATTTTTCCGCCTAAAGCATATTCATCTCTATTGTTCTATTATTTAAGTACAAATTTGTGTATGTAAATATGGAAGCGTGCGTCGACGTGCATTGACGCGCGCATGCGCGCTTCGACGCTCGGCTGGAGTCGAGTGGATTCGCGAGTTGCCGCGCGTACTCGGGCGCAGTGACGCTGCAGACGCCAACCACAACGGATGGAGGACAGTGTTTTAAATTCGTCAAGTATATGTCTTTTCTTCCATAATTCGTGAACCCAAAATTTTCGTTTTATTTTTCTATTCTCAACTTCTGATATAAATTCACTTTCTTCCTCTTCTGCTTCTGATATTAGAGCAATCATGATAAGATCGATATCAACCATCATATACTGTCGAGCGAGCACCATTCACGAATGTTCGAAAGTCTCTGAACTGGTTCCGGCACAGACGCGCGTCGCCGTGCAAAACATGATGCGTCGCGTCACTTCGACTCTGCGCCAGTGTGAGTTGAACCTTACTGCCAGTGAAACTTTTGTTCGCGTTGCCATGACGACGGATTATTCAACTCTTATTCTGTAACAAAATGATAAATATACAAAAATTCTAAAAGGTGTATTTTTGGAGTCTGCTGGTCCTTATTAGCCCGTTTCATGCTTAATACATTTCACGACTATAAACAACGTGCAACGTTAGCAGCTAAAAAGCAGTAACGTGCTGTATTTTTTGTTCCTCGTCTCGAGCTGCAGACAAAGTTTTCCGACTTGCAATAAGTCAAGCCGCCAACTAGCCCGCCGAAAAAAGTTACTGACATAGATTGGCGGGTTGGCGGCTTTGGTGTGTATTGCGCTTAAGTTAGACAGAACAGAATAAAATAACAGAAAACAAAGTAGTATCAAAAAATTTAAAATAATTATCTTTATACCTGAAATGCCAGAAACACGTTATACAACCTCATTTTAACACTATCTACCCAGAAATCAGTAGAACATTGAACATGGATATTCATTTGACCAGTAGATCTTGTTCTAGATTTTGGGGATATCATTGATTCCATAAAACGATCGTACACTGCGGACATAGGGACAAGGGCTTAGGACCATCGGGTGAGACCACTGAGATATTATTCCGGGACAAACGGACCCATACATATTCATGCGCCTAGTCCATAGGCGCGTATTAATTTGCATCCTGATCCTACACCGGCACCCGCTACATTGCCCATATTCGTTTCTTTGCAACGCAAACCCTGGAACTGTCTCCGGACTCAATGGTCGTTTAATGTAGCGTAAAATCAGAACAGTTGCGCCTTTCATTTTGTGTAATCTGTTAAAATTTAACCACTAATCCAGTGTTCAAATCATTAAGAACTTTAAATATTGCAACTTTGGTCATCCGTATGTTTCTCGTAATAAATGTGATAGTGACTTTGTTTTTTCTTTCTTCTCGCCCATGGGTATGAATAAAATGAAATTTGGTATACTTTTGCTTATGTTACTTTTACTTTAATTAACAGAGATAAACGTAAGATACTTTTTATTTCGTAAAATGAGACAGTTTTCGCAGAATAAGGATAAAATTCTCTCAAACGAACCTACTCACCAATACACCTTAGAAAGCGTAACTGGTATCCTTTCCCCTCAATATAGGGAGACCTGAACCCTGCAGTGGGATGATCATGGACTGCTATAACATATAGATATAAACGAATCTGAACCAATTTAGTATTTATTACAAAATTTGATATTATCTACAGTTGTGGTATGAAATGGTTGGCCAGTTATGAAATTGATTCATTTAACGTACCGCGAGCACCTGTTACCTTTTCAAACTAAATCACAGAACAGACTGTTATACAGAAAATTATGTTTAACTGTTTGAATGACAATAAAGTTTAAAATTACTAAGATCAAAGTTGTTTCATTTTCTATCTTGTCTAAGAAAATTGTTTATGTTAAACCTTTTATTGACTTTAATATTTATGATAAGAGTGTGATTATATCCTCTTTGTTTCTTTTTGTTAATCTCAGTGTCTGTCAATGTCAACTTTGGAATTTTCTTTGTTCACGTTTCTATATTTTATAAAATTGACATTTATTAAATGTTGACAATACTGTTTCTTGTACACGTGCAAACAAAAGTAGACTTTTAGTTGACGAACCTTTTCATACCGCGACTGTACTTCATGTGTACTTTCGATAAATGAGATGAAAATTCAAGTATATTGTAAATGTTTCACTTAAATATATGGAAAAATGTATAATAAATTCGAAGAGCTACCCTGAATAATTAATTATCAATTTAAATAAATATTAGGTTGGGGAAAAAGTTTCTTCGCATTTTATATAAAAATTTAAAAGGTTTTTTTATAAAGTTTATTCACATTTGACTAAAGTATGTAGGTGCCATTTTGTTAGATAACTTTATGCCATCTTGTAGGTAGAGACGTGATTCCATTGCTATAAAAATTTTGGGGCTTCTGATCAAAAAACTACGACAAGTGGTTTTGGCAGTCCTCTCGTGATGTTAACCTGACACTGCCTAAGGAATTCTGCAGAGACCGAAACAGGTGAAAATCTGAAGGTGCAAGGTCAGGACTATACGGCGGATGCATTAACACCTCCCAGCCATACTCTCGTAATTTTTTCTGAGTGGTAAAAATGTGTGAGGTGAGCGTTATCATGGTGAAAAACCACACCCCTTCTGTTGATAAATTCCGGCCGCTTTCTCTCAACTTTTTGCTTTAATCTCATCAGTTATTCGTAGTACAGTTCAGAATCGATCGTCCTGCCTGGCGGTAACAGCTCATAATGAATAATCCCCTTCCAATCCCACCATACACACAGCATCACCTTGTTGCGAGTTAACCCGGGTTTCGCCAGAGTCTGTGAAGCCTGACCGGCCTTTGACCACGATCTTTTTCGCACGTTCTTGTCGTACGTGATCCACTTTTCATCACCAGTTATCAGCTTCTTCAAAAAATGGTTCAGTTTCATTACGTCCTAATAAAGAATCACAAATGAGTATACAGTTCATTAGGTTTATTTCAGTGAGCTCATGAGGCACCCAAATATCGAGGTGTACCCAGCTTTTTTCAAATGCGCCAAAATCGTTTTGTGGTCAATTCCCAGTTCTCCAGCTACATCGTACCTACTAATATGCCGATCTTGCTCCACTTTTTCAAAAATGGCATCAATTTTGTCCGTAACAGGGCGACGAGAGCGACGAGCGAATTTTGATATCAAAATTTCCGGCTTGAAAACGCTTAAACCACATTTGCGCTACTCTCACAGATACTGCATTAGGTCCATAAACATCACAATTTTTTTTGTGTGTTGCATTTTTACCTTTTTTTGTAGTAAAAACTTAAAATGTATCGAATTTCTTCATTAGATTCACTCATTTTAACAATAAGAAAAACAAATGAAAATCACACATTTTCCTAATTTGAATTTGGAATTGTCTTTTTTAAAATTAAAACTTTTTAAGGATACCAAAACCAGCCAGATACAAATGGTATAGCCAAAGAGATCTTATTACAAGTTCATTCATATTATATGCGAAAAGACTTTTTCCCCAACCTATTACGTGTATAAAGACATTAAAGCCCGTCTGTAAGTAAAATATGTCTAAAACGTCAAGTGACAAATAAAGTAAAATTTTGAGAAGAAAATTGGAATATCGTCTGATAAGAATGCTAAAGAAGTGGTTATGCATAATTCAAGTATGAGCGATATGTTCTGTTGAAGAATCTATATATTTATTTATACGTGAAACAAAAACTTTGTACCCCTTTTTACGAAAATTGCGCGGACGGAGGAGCATGAAATTTCACACACTTATATTTTATATAGAGAAGAAGCGACGAATGCTAATATTTTTTTTTAATTATGCTTAAATAATACATTAAATCAATAAAAAAACATTACATTACCATGTATATGCGTGTGTGTCAAATGACACATACACGCATATATACTCTTTTGTTTGTTGTTCAAGTCAAATTAACAGTGTAGCCTTGGCGAAATCTGTGATTATAGAAGTATAGTCTTTGACATTAATTATTATGGTCGAATTTCGAGCAAGGGCAACTACTAGTATAATAAAGATAGAATAACGTTTTCTGTGCTACATCGACGTAGTCAACTGTTGCAGCTGTCACTTCTTTAGTAATAATACTATACAATTGTACTATTTAGTACTTAGTCATTTAAATATCTACATAACCTGGTGGTTGTGTTTTAAATTGTCCAAAGTGTAATCAAACTTTTTTGGTTAAAGTAAACAAAAAGTCGTTGATTTCCGAGGCTTGAGAGAGAGAGATATTGGCCTGGAACATACGATCAAACTTCGAACAAGCCAAAATGCCACCATAATAATAGTAGGTTATGAAATGAGGAGGGCAGATTACTCTAACTGATGGCAGCTGATTCTCATGTCTGTTTTTCAAGGTCCCAATTTTTCATGAGCCTTTTTAGCACATATTTATATCATTAACGCACCACCATATTTCTTCAATGCCTATTATAATACAATTACAATAGGCATATATATTATATATATAAGTCGCTGTATCCGAAATTGGCTTAAACGAGTATTACATAACTTTAAATACAATATCCATGCAACGGAAATTTCGACTATGCCTGAATTGTGTCGCAGTAAATAATTCTAACACGTTAACCTTGGAAGCGTAATCAAGATCTGAATTCAGTTCTCGAATATCGAAATGATATTTCTCTTGTAACGTTTTACACCCATTTCCGAGATTACTAGAGAGTTCATTGGATTGTTTATCATATTTCTTAGTAAATTAGTTATACTGGAATCGTCGAATGAAACTGTTAATTGCATGTACAGAAGCAACAATTTAAGTGCTTAAATTTCCATTATCAACTGTTTGACGGCCTCCGTGGTTGAGCGGGCTAAGCCTTTGCCGGCTTACCTCACTGCAACGCAGAGGCTCCGGGTTCGATTCCTGGTATAGTAAATTTCGGAAACGTATTTTCTCCGTTATTTACTATGGTCTGGGTGTCTGGGATCGGCCCCAGAATGGTCCGTTGTATATTATCCATAACACAAGCGTAACTTGCTTAATTTGGGGATATACAGTGTGTGTGCTTGTCTGCCGATTTATTATTATTTATTTATTAACTGTTTGTTATCTCATATCGTGTTATTACACACTAGCCAACCCGTGCTCACTTCGCTGGGCATCAGATAAAAATTAAAAAATACTTATTATTAAACACAATCGAATGTCCCTGTGTCACTCAGGAATAATGTAGCTTTCCATTGGTGAAAGAATTTTCAAAATCAGTTTAGCAGATCCAGAGATTACCCCTACAACGTCACAAACTCACAGACTTTACCTCTTTAATTTTTGTTGAGTTTAATTACCTACTAAGCGAATTCAAAATATTTCCCCTCCCGTACTGCCCGTACCCCAGTGCGCGGTGACCACGCAACTTTTTTCTTATACTTACATTTTTAAACTCGTGATATCTTTCGAATGGAATGTCCGAATTGAATAATTCAAAAATGTATATAAAGGTATTGAAGCAGTCTTGAATATGAAGTAATTTATTTTGATAAGGATGAATACCAAGATACAAATAAAGAGCCTTTTATAGCGGCGGAATTTTAATTAAAATTTTAATATAAAAGAACACTTATTGTGACATAACTATAGTTAGACATATGCTATCGCGACACTTTTTGTAAATAATGATGTGTTCTGCAAAGTCGTAGTACATTATTTTATTCTATCATCAATAGTTTTCGAAGCGTACGCGATTTTAGGTAATTTTTTACACCTTGGGTAACTATTGGAGTTTTAGTAAGGATCCCTAATTTTTTTTTTTGAAAATATAATATAGCCTATGTCAACTGGGGATAATGTAGCTTGCCAACAGTGACTTTAGGGAGAGAGATGGTAGTGCGCATGCGTCTCGCGGGCGCCAACGTCAGTCGGGAGCCCGGAGGCGCAGGTATGCGCATGACCTCCTTCCCTGAAATACCGCTGCAGGGGCCCTCTAGCATCTAGGGAGCAGAGGAGTCTTCACCCCTGTTGACGAAGTGAGTTTGCCTCTCCCGGGGCATTCTCAAGCACTTGTGCGCTAGGATCGGTGTGGGCGTAACTACGTTCTGTATCCCACGCCTTTCCTGCCATAAGCGCGGGGCACATGGGAGGAGGGTGGTTTTAGTGGGGTATTGATTAGTCGAGTCTCCACACAAGCCGGTTGATTATTGTTTGGATTGCCTCAGTGGAAAGCCTCCATGATCAACAACGGTCTAATCCCTAGCAAAGGACCCGGTATGTGCGAAATACATTTCCCACGCCTTAAAAAAAAAAAAAAAGCTTGCCAACAGTGAAAGAATTTTTTAAATCGGTTCAGTAGTTTTGGAGATTACCCCCTACAACGTCACAAACTCACAAACTTTACCTCTTTATCTATATAATATTAGTATAGATAGGCATAATGTCAATTTATAATAAAACATTCTAATTGTACTAATGATATCCATTATGCTCGGCCTTCAACTGGAATAGTGTTAAAGTTATTGACTGTGACCAAATGCGTCTTATTTATTGCGTTAAAAATAAAACCGTTAACGAATAGCTACATTAGTGTATACAATGTCAATATTTAACGCCATTAACAAGTAATAACAATAACTCATCACAAAAAACGCATTAAACTCATCGCTTCATCTGCGTGTAATGTTCAATAACTATGACATTATATTTTCTTAAGTTTTCGTGACTTGTATACATAATAAAACTACGTTTTAATGGTTGTAAGCGCGGTAATTTATTTGATTTTGTTATTCCAACGTTTCGGCCACTTTTCAGTGGCCGTGATCACGGAAGACAAAGATGTCAAGTGTCAACGAGTATTGTTAAAGTGCTGATTTGATTTGATTTTGAAATTATGCGTGAGGCTATTGAAATAAAAATACACCCAAATTTCAATAGAGAAGATGGTTGGCAAGTACTACCTGTTTGGGATCCGATCATCAAAACTATCAAGACCCAAACCCAGAAAACCAACTGCCAGACCTCAAGACACTATGAGCTCTTTCTGCGAGCACCAGAACACAAACCAACTTGACCGATAATTTCTTTTATTTCCTTCCACCCATTTTAATATTATATAAAATTATTAGAGCTAGGCATGTTTGCTGAAGAGATTCTTACGCCGCTTTTTCTCTTCAAGCCATAACATGTTGCGAAGCGGTGGTAAATTAGGTCAGGCTCCCATAGAGTAAATAATAACCATAAACAAAATTAAAACTAACTAATTAAAATGAAAAAGTTGACGGTAGGCTAAATAAAAGTTTAATAATACTCGTTGACACTTGACATCTTTATCTTCCGTGATCACGGCCACTGAAAAGTGTCCGAAACGTCGGAATAACAAAAATCAAATAAATTACCGCGCTTAAAACCGTTAAAACGTAGTTTTATTAACTATAACATTATCCCAAATGAAACAGTAGCGTAAGAATAACATAATAATACAGGAAGGAACTATTTTTGTACCTTCTTATTTTTGTACGAACGTCGTACACTAAAGTTCTTGGGATTTTTTGTAGAAAATTGAACGCTGTACCAAAAAGGTTTGAATTTACTTTTTGATAAATCAACTCAGTCAAAAGTTATTAATGGTGAACAATTATTGTCAATTTAGCGGATTGTTGAATGAATTTCCTTTTCACAATTTCCTCTACTCAAAACTAAACTTTTAAGACCAATGAACCCAAATTTTACCTAAGTTGCCGTTAGTATAATAATAGACTCACTTATTCACATTTGTATTTAATGTACTGAGAATTTTGACTATCATTATTATGTGATATACTCAAACCCAAGTTAAACAACGGCGCACATTTAATATCGCTGCTTCCATAAACCTTGAGCCATTATTAATTTCCATTTAACATAATGTCTACAATTCAACCGGTCATAATAAATTTCCTTTCTAACAATGCATTACGTACACAAAAGACATTGCTCGAATTGAAAACTTCTAAATAATTATATTATCTGGGCATTGTGAAATGTTTTTCGCCGTGGAGCTGAATAGTTGGAGCCAACTATTGATGTTGTACGTAATTTCTTCAAAGTACGCTGCGCCAGCATCAAATAGACTTCGACAGAAACTAATTAAAAGCGAACATCGTGCAATCTGGCAAACTTGCACGGACCTTAATACGCTTTGAAAAGCAAACGACGAAAGGGACTGATTCGCTACAGAGGCATATAAGATAGAATTTAATTTGACTTTGAAATAAATAGTTTCAAATCATGACGAAGTTGTCTAACAATGTTACATATCCTATCCTATCGATTTTCTTATTACGTATATGTTGTAGCTTATAAGCCTTAATCAAAAATGCTACGACATGTCCTGAAAGCAATGATTCTCAAACAAGGTATTTGGATAAAACTCTAAAAAAGCATTTATTCGAAAATTACTTATTGGAACTTCTTCAAACTAACCAATAAAATACATTATGAATTAAAAAACTATTTTGGCACCAGTAGGTATCTAGAGAACAGTTTTAAACTTACACATGACAAGTTACATTAAACTGGCTATAGTTACGAATGTGCAAATGAAGTAACAAAATAAAGGTCAGAGTACAAATACAAAAGCAGTGTATTGTATGTGTTGAGAAGCTGTTGTCAGCAATCACAATGGCCCCTCGTACACCATACTCGCCGCCAGTACACAAACAATGGTCAAAGCCATTGATCAATCTACTGTGGACCTATGCATGCACACAGCTTGAAACCAAAGCACAATCATCATTAGATACTCCAACGTTAAATACCCGTACATCCTAAGCTTATTTCGGAGCAGACGCGGTGGTGTGATTTTTTTCTCAATTCTAATAATATTTGTTTTCTTTTGTGACCGTAGCGATTTTGGAAAAATCGGAACCGTCAGGTGGTGATCCCTCACAATTACGTAGACCGCGTATGGCGTGATGGCGTTGTACGGGAACGACGAAAACTTAATATACATACGCATCCTACAGAATTTGTAACAGACCCACAGCCTTAAAAAAGTTATCACGTCCGTTACTCCGTTTATGTATGTACGTCACAGTATTTTAGCTCAGTATTTGGTACGAAAATTTACTTCAACTTACATAGATAGCGGTATAAAAATAAACCTTTGTGTTTAATTCATCAATATAGACTCGTTAAATTATTATTAATCTATATGGGTGAAATTTGGCCAAGAAGTTACATTTACAATGATGTAGTGAAATGTAGCTTCAATACGTGTAACTGAGGGGAAAAAATTCAGTGTGCATATGTTTGCAGTGTCTTTAGATACCATTGAAAATCATAACAATGTTTCTTAAGGGCTTGCTTGTATGTCCGTAGGTAGTTAGGTAATCGCTATCAAAGTTAGAATAAGTGGGTCCCCCGTCTAACTTTTGAACTATGGAGAAAACATTCTGGTTTAAAATCCTATCAAGGAAAAGATATTTGAAAAAGAATCGTAGTCGGGTAGTTCTTGAGATATAAAGTATTTTTGTTTATTTGTTTTTTGGGGTTTCGTAACTAAATGAGAAAAACAATGTACAATTTTATGACGTAAAAGACGAAACTGTAGTAGAGGATGCATAATAAATTGATTTCCCAGTATTTTTTTAAGAGTTTACTTGAAAATCGTTTAAATTCAATGTTAGCTTTAGGAAAATGGTATTTTGATGATCCTTTGCTAAAATTGCATTTAATATCATAACACACATGATATAAGTATCCTTGTATTAAACTGGTACTATTTTTATAATTTCTTACGTTAATATGTAAAATTCCTATACTAGAACTATATTCTTGTAATGACAAGAATATTTAAAATGATAAAATACGAATTCAAATATTTCTTGCCCAGCTTACTTATACTACCTGATTACAAACTATATATTATACTTTCTCCCATGCAAACATGGAAAAATAATACTAAATTCAGATCACTTATTAAAAACAAATTTAATAAAAAATCCTATATGACAAGATGATGTCACGAGTAAATTTTGTCTCGTTTTTTAACGTTTTATTGTTTAAAACATATTTTTTATACCATATAACAAACTTATTAAAATGTTTAAATTTTCACTGATTCGGCATTAAAAATATGTTTTAATGGTGATTTAATCGTCATATAACTGTTGTCCATTGCTGATAGTAGGCCTAGCGAAGCTTTCATCAGATATCCTAGTCCACCGTTTTCCTCATCCAGTTCCCATCATGACTAAATCACTCAAATGAAATGAAATTTAATTGCTTCGGACATGTTACATACATTGATAAACAAGTCTTAAATTATAATTAGTTCAACATGCCATTATCCAAAAAGCGTGCAAATATTAAATTGCCTTAGTCTACTAATAAATATCTTAAAAATGAAATGACTGTGGAAATAGTGATAAAAAAACAACAAATCAGTGATGTCAAACATAATTATTCCAAATATTTCATAAAGTCATGAAGCCTAATAATTTATGTATTTTCCAATTAAAATAATCATCCACAAAGTAACACTACACACTACAATACCACTAAACTAACAGCCAAACCCATATTATTTGCATTAATATGGCTACTGTAATACTTGCAACAACTCAGAAGGATTTATGGTAGTAAAAGAACAGCAACTGGTCACAATACTTTATAATTAGAGAACCTTACAGTTTTAACACATTACATACACTGACTATTCAAACTCGACAAGCATTCTTAGAACACCTCGACATCCCTCCAATTTTACAGTATATGAAACTTAGCATATTGCCACAACCGATAGCGGATTTAAGTCATTCATAAACTATTATAATTAAAGGGCTATGCATGACAAGAATTTAATACATTATTGTTTGGATATTTCAGATAATATTTTATATAAGATATTGTATAAAATATTATACTTAAAGTTTTATATGCAATAAAATAAGTCGAACACAGTATAAATCTATCGCGTCTGCCAACATGAAAATAAAATGTAGTGAATACCGTCTATATACAATTGAGACGTTTGAATTATAATCTGTACACAATTATCACATTATACAAAGGATAAATATTGTAACAAAATTATTGTAAATTATAGACAACTACTCCATACAAAACAGGCGCTAATTACCGAATAAATAAAAATAGAACATTACGATTCAATTAAGGAAATGGCCGGTTGTATCGTTCAGAAATAAGAGGGTACATAACAAAATCAATTATTAACTTAGAAACACGACAAGAACAACTATGCTACTCAATAACTGTAATAGTACATCATAAAATCTTAAAAATGTCTACCTACATATAAATAGAATGCCACGTTGTTACTTCTCAGTGTGTAAAATTTCGGACATATTTTCTGTTTATGATTATTATCGTTGTAACAAATATTTTAACTGTAACCAAATTCTAAATATGTTAAGGAAATTGATACCTTTAGATTTCAATTACAAATGAAAAAGTTACAAAGATTATAAAAAATATCATATAAGATATAATAGATAGAAATATGAGTATGGATTTGCTGGAATTGTTAAAATTTCGTTAACACCCAGCATTACGCTACAGAGAATAAATAGTGAATGAAACAAGGAAAGTTGGAAGGTATATCCGAATTGTTTTCTAGACAGCGCAATCAAGCTTTACGTGAGAGGCTTGTTTCCGCGAGTCACATTGTTTCAAAGACCTTTGCTCCAGCTCTTTACAAATTCACCGTTGTTTTTTTATCGTTTTATTAGCTTTGTTTTTGAAGTTTTCTTTTGATTTTTTATATCTTTGATGATATGCGGCTTGTTCTTGTCATATTGTTTTGTTGTGAAGACGTCTGTAACATAAAACAATAATAATTGTTTTGAAAATATGCCTAGGATAACTTAGACTTGCTCATTTAAACTTTTCTTTTTACAAATGAAATCATTTATTTGACTAAAAAGAATAATACAGCGACATATTTTGTTACATTTTTTAATCTATTTACGCATCTAAAAAAATTAATTAAACATAATTATGACGCAGTGTAATAATGTGTTTCCGCAGAATATACATTCGATATTTACGCAAATGAAATTGCGAGAAAATCTCTGTCATACTTATACTTAATTTTTTTTAAATGCATCAAACTAATATAGGGGAATCTATCTTTTTTGGCACCTCAGTACAATGACTGGCACCCTATTATTTCAATCAAAACATTAAGAAATCTTATTTTTTTTAAGCCAAGTAGTGATATTAGTACTATGATTGTATTGCTACAAAATAGACAAAAATCAATATTTTTAATATCTTGAATAAATTTACCGAGTGCCAATCAATCTGTGGGTCTTAACAATGGTATAGTTTAACCTAATTGGAAACGAATTCATTCTAATAATAATTTACAAACAATCCCGGGATACATAGGTATCCCGGGATTGTTTGTAAATTATTATGGATATATTAATATAGATTAATATATCCATAATATGGAGTAATCCAGTCGCCCGAGGCAGACTGATAGCGTTAACACGAAAACATACAATATGCATTGTACGATATGCGATTTCACGGTTTGGGAGTCCGGTGTCAGTCATCGAGATAATTCGTATAATATGAAGCCAAACGATTGTTTCCACATCGCTAGCCAATAAGCGAAAATCGGGCCTCATATTTTAACAACTAGCTGTGCCTGCACCTTGGGTCGCGCGGGATTTGGTGTTGATACTCGTATCTTATTAACCCTGTAAATTTACGCAATAACATATACACGGATCTATTTTAGATAAAACTGCTATTTCAATTCCTAAAAAATTCACTGAAATTCGTGAAGCCTTTTCGGACTTTATTCAAAACAAAATTTTAGACACACCGACGAACAATACTTCTAAAAACAGGCATTTATGACTAGGTATCGTATAAATAGCACTTTTTGGCGTTTATTTTAAAATCAGAGACTTCAATAAAAAATACCATGGATAACATGCTGTCTATAATTAATAAAGTGTAATTGGAGTTTTTGATGGGAACTGAAAGGAGCAGTTTTATTTTCTAAAAATGTGTAAAATTACACTAAAATGAACAATAGTTGTCGGATATTGATAGTTTTTGAGTAGTAATTATGTGTTTTGTGAGAAATGTGAACTGTATAGTCAAATGTGGCCTTTTGAGTTGTCACAAAAAATCCGTTGAATGGCACCAGCTGATAACCTACAGTTCAGCTGTGCTACACATAGGCTTAAGAAAATGAAGAAACTACATTATAATCTAAGTTCTGGCTTGAAGGCCTAACTGCCAAGCCATAAACTTAAATAAATAATAAAGTGTAATTATAATAACAGCTAATAAACCTCCCACTGTTGAGCTCAGAATTGCCTGTTTTACCAATACGGACATTTCACTGAGTAAAAACCGTATATGGGATAACGGTAGCATATGGTAACTTAAATATGACTAAATGAAGCAGTTTGTGCATGTATTACTCGGGTAAAACAATAAGCATAGTCGGCATTTAATCCGACGCTTTGCACGGATAATCGCGCTTATCTCAGAGCGCCACTTTAAATTTTCGTGTTTTTGGTAGGGAAATACATAATTATATAATTCTTATACCAAGAAGTTCCAAATATCTTTTTGTATTACATAGATCTTTTATTAGGGTTCCAATACTTAAAGATAATAAGGAACCATAGGTAAGACTCTTAGACTATACATTAATCGTCTAAGGTATCTTACCTAAAGATATGATATTTGTCACACATAAACTTGTCATACAAAAAATAGTGTAAAATTTACGAAAATATTTTTGAACATTAAATCTTTTTAATGTTCCAATATAATTTTTAATTTTTAACGTTAAACAATACTTCAAGTAACTTTTCAAATGAAAGTTTTTAGCTTAGGGATACACCCTTGCTAAATAATACCCCTTGTTGACGCTCACACAGATACTTCACTGGCCACACTAATTCAGTAACGTATCTCAACGCCTTCTCTCCTTTCAAGGTTGCTCTCATGGCGGAAGTAGTAGGTGATTATTCCATGAGCTCTGTATACCTAGAACCTAACATTTTAATATAATTATGATAGTAAAAAGAAATATACTTTAACCACACGTCTATAATAATCCAGGATCCCTAAAGAACAATAAAACAGCGACGATGTGCGAAGTGAGTTTTCGAGACAAGAATAATGTCACACACTTAATTTTGGATGACATGGGATAGGTAACTGTAAATGCCTCCCTTTAGACGGGGCTAAATTTGCTGATACAGTATAAAAATTGTTCAACTGTTACTTACTTTTCTCTCTCTAAAATATTGTGTCATATAATTCTCATTTTCCATAAAGACTTATAATTAAGTTACATTATTCCTTTTCATTTTTAGCAGTTTTTTAGTTTTAATTATAGTTAATACAGATTTACGCAGCTAAGTTAAGGGTGATCCACTGCAGTTAGGATATGGCTAAGTTAGATCAAAGCTATCATTCTACGATCCAGACTTGGGCAATAAAAGGAATACTGGGGTTGTTTTAATGGATGGACCGAGTTTCAACTCTCATATTACTTCACTGTTGTCTCTGAGCAATAGGGTGCCTTGTCTTCAACAAAAAAAACCCTGCCCGACGTCTAAACAAGCTGGGATTGCAGCGTCAGCACAGTCCCATTACCCTGGGTTAAGGTGTAGTAAAAGAAACGCAGGGAATTTTAGTAGTCAGTGTTTGTTAAAAAGTTACAACAATCTTCTGTTCTTTTCTTTTGACTTTCCTATCAACTTATGTTTATATAATGGTACCATCATTCCAATTATATTCTTAATAAGATCTATTAAATGTTATCAAACTGCCGACCATCAATATTTTATGTAAGTCTTAGATTAACCCTGTGTCTTCAACTTCTTATGTATATTTGTAGAATCTTTATGAAGTACTACTTTTTTATTGTGTGAATTTGATTATGTACTAAATAAATTTAACTCAGAAAGTAATATTATAAAACGAAATCATAATATTTATTGTTAAAAGAAATTCATATAGTATAACTAAAGATAAAAGAATATTATTCAACTGTCGTATATTTGAACTGACAAAAAGTGAATACTCACTGTACTCAGTTATCGTATTAGAAAAGATGCTAAAGAAATTATTTTGCTATTCATGAATTCAATTTATCTTTTAATATATTATTACTATCATTCGCACGAAGAGCCCAATTTAGTTAATGTTATGAATAATTCGTATATTATGAATAAATGATGTACTTAATCGAGATTGCATTATTTATTCACCGTATTTGATACATTTTCGGACGAATGTTTACAATATCCAAATAATTATTAAAATCTGAAAGGATACAAACATGTTTGTTTATACAAACAAACCTTTCTTTGAACGTGAATTATTCAATGCCTATAGTTTACCGAGTACTTTTCTGCGTGAATGCATTCATTGTATTCTTATGTTCGTAAGAAAATCACCACAATAATAAAACTAAGAAGATCACAGATCTCTATGACAGACATAAAATACGACTGTTTTGTAGAATAATTCCACGCGGTTTTTCACATGTTTATTTTAGAATAGCGGTCTCGCCAGACGTTGT
Organism: Dendrolimus houi; assembly: GCA_039645545.1. NCBI lineage: Eukaryota > Metazoa > Arthropoda > Insecta > Lepidoptera > Lasiocampidae > Dendrolimus > Dendrolimus houi. Next base: position 12,169,358 of record CM077126.1, on the reverse strand, counting down.
CCTGACCTGAAAAAAATAAAAATCTAGAACCCAATTCCAACGCCACCTACCGGGTCTAATTATGAACGTAAACCAGCACGGGGCCCACGTGAACACACACAAAAACTTCAACAAAGTCGGTGCAACCCTTTAGGATTTCGGAGGAGTTGAGTCACACACACACAAACAGAAGAATTTTATATATGAAGATTGTATATATAGGTCTTCTACTACACTTTCAATAATCATAAAATTCCATCCAAATCGTAAAACCGATTGCAGCGCCAAGTATTTTGTTTAGTTTCATGGGTGACATTATTGAAGTTTTAATAATGAATTATATTGTAGTCTAATTTTTATATAGCCTATATTAATCAGGGATAATGTAGTATTCGAATGGTGAAAGAATTCTTGAAATCGGTCCAGTAGTTTTGAGTTTATTCGTTACAAACATACAAAAATTCAAATCTTTATAATATTAGTATAGATATATACGGAACTGTAAAATTTTGAAATAAATTTACATTTTTTGAGTTATGCGTGAAACGGTTAGCCTTGAGCTGATCGTGTTTCATACTATGAGTGAGAGATCCGATGGTCCGCTTAACCCTCCCGCTATCCCATCCCCTCTTTCCCACCATAAAGGCTGGTTGGCTACTCTCCTGGTGTTGAAAACGTCTATCAGGACGTTCCATTAGTAGCTCACAACGCCCAAAATGCTCCGTTAGCCGTTCCACAAGGCGATCGCGGTCGTTGTGGTTGTGGCGAAAACGTCACTAATTACGTCATAATTTTCGATCACACAACGCTCACAACGACCCATGTCAAGAGGTGGGTCGAACAGCCGTTCCACTTGGGTTTACGATTGTAACGCCGGCAAGCAAGTGGAACGGGAATAATCGCGGTCGTGAACGTGGTCGTTGTGAGTCCCTAATGTAACGTAGCCTATAGGCGATGGTCACCGCTTTCCACCAGATGGGCCGTCTGCCTGTTTGTCAGCTTCGCAATACAAAAGCTATTTAATAATCTTTCAGAGTTCTGTAGCCAAATAACAAAGACATTAGACCTTAGTTACCTCTACGAAATATTTCTTCATTGTGCGTAGACTGAAATTCACATTGGCTACCTATAGATGGCGAGATATATATGATAGATATATTTATTTTAATAAAGTCAATAGATATGGACTTTATTAACAAGTAATTATGAAACATACTAAAAAATAACATACATACTAAAAAAAGAATTGCAATCTTCAATTATAGGTACGTTAATGGCAGCTCTTTACTTTTTTCGTAATTTGACTACATAACTTTGTAGCGGTAAATATATTCCTGTCAAATTTCATCCATGTAAACCCAATAGTTTCTGAAAAAGATGACATGAACACAGACAAAAGGACCTTTAGACAGCCGGACTGTGCAATTACATAAGGGTTCCGTTTTTGTCAAAATGGCTAGAGAATCATAAAAAATAAAAACGCATTCATGACTAATAAAACGTAGTTTTAATTAAAATGCATGTATCATTCCAGCCGGTTCGTGCCTTACATGCTCATTTTGTATGTTTGACTGGCAACATCGTAACCGACAACCATGTTTTGTGTAAATAGTTAGTAAATAACGTAACATAGAAGTTTCGTTCTGTATAACGTTTCATAAGGTAATTACCCTAAACGCTCGTTCAGCATCCCTCCTCACCAAATGTCTACACCGCGAGTCGTAATTACAATGTTGCGAATAACTTTCGGGCTACAATTTACCGAGAAGCTATTACCTACGTATGGTATTCGTTAAATATTATATTATCCGTGCAGGAACGCATAAAGAATACAATTTCCTGCGGCCGGGCGGCCTGTCGTAAGAGGCGACAAAACAACCCACAGCCAGGTGGTAGGGTATTTGCTTTTCTGGATGGCTACCACCCCTGGTCCAGAGTATACCGCCATAACAACCTTGAGTTGTGTTCCGACATTAGTAGGTAGGTGCCAGTATCCCTTTAGAGAGCGACAGTACATTAGTAGCATCTTTGGTATTACAAATGACCATAGGCGATGGTAACCGCTTTATATAGGTGGGCCGTCTGCCGGTTTGCTGAACTCATACAATAAAAAAAAGAGAAAATTAATTCGAACCTGTTAATTATACTGCGCTATAGATAATTTAGTTAGATAATAGGCTCCGGTTGAGCTTCTCAAGGTATCTGATCGGCTGAAAGTTAAATGGAGTCACGTCGACAATGCGCGCCGCATTGGCGTGCCGGTCTGATAACGCGGCCTATAACAGGCCAGCAGCCGCAAGGGCTGTTCGCTTGCTCATATTTAAACTTTTACAATGGCCAAGCCCAACGCATACATAAATCACTAGAACCTTCCTTCACACATCTCGCTTGAATTTAAATAGGCCCCTATATCCGATCTGATGTGATTTAGAGCCCACTTACCCATTGCCATCGGTTTTTACGTTCTGTGTCTGATTTATATCAATATTATGCCATAATTTTTAAACAAAACACTCAGGTCGGGAATTTAGTGAATATTTTTTTTGTTTATAATAATAAGTATCGGCAGACAAACACACACATTATATATGAGGATATATAATGTGTGTGTCTGCCGAGGAGCAGGGTACGCTTGTGTTATGAGTAATTTACAACGTACGATTCTGGGGCCGATGTCAGACACCCAGACCATAGTAAATAATAGAAAGTTCGTTTACTAAATTTTCCACACCAGGAATCGAAACCGGAGCCTCTGCGTCGCAGTGAGGTCGGCCGGCAAAGGCTTAACTCACTCAACCATAGAGACCGTCATGTATAATATACATACGTTTACGGATCCCGACTAGGTAAAATTTCTTTTAAAACTCTTGAGCCGTTACCAGACCCCTAGAATAAATCTGTTATTTACTCTAGGGGTCTGATAACGGCCCAAGAGTTTTTCTTCGTATAACACAAGCGTAAGCTGAGGGCTAGCCTCAGAGTATGATGTATTTGTACGCTTGGCTTCGACTATTATTTTATTATTGGATTTTTTATATATTTAAGTGGTTTATGTGAATTTTTAACACAAAATCACATAAGAACCTAATTTTTGATGATTTTAAATACAATTTTACATCTTCCTTTTTAGCGTCACACTTTTCACTAGCAGTGATCACTCGGCACACATTGTGCTTAAAACCGTTAAAGCGTAATTTTTAACACGTCAGCAGCCATGAAACCTACAAAATCCCTTAAATAAATTGAATAACGACAGAGTGGTATTCAAAAACAAAGTTGAAATTTAACAGTTGAGCACTTTCATGAAGAGACATATATAATTTTTCTTCATTTTTCAAATATATTCAAAAAATCGCCGCACTCAACAGTCCTGCTACTCTCTGATACACATTCACTATTTTTCTTTCTTGTTACCACGGAATTAAAACCGAATACTTTGCGTTTAAACTGTACAAACAAATGGCATAAATGAGTTCTAATCTTGTGATTTACGTTGCGGTGGCATACGTGCGCACATTTAATACATGTTTTAAAATGTAAATACGGGTACTCGAGTGTATTTTCCACAGTGTAGGCAGCGGGCAATTTAAAGACTGTTCGCATTCCTATTCGAGCTTCAACGTATTCAAATGACTGTTTAACCCTCTCCTGCGCTTAAGCTTTAACATAATTGAAAATATGTATATTGTGCAAGAGGAACATAGTCAATAATTTCCATGTAACTTAGGTTGCGTAAACTTTGTATCCTTACCTGCTAATATTTTCTTTAAAGATTGACGCAAATACACACGTTGTATATCTATGTATTCGTTCATTCGTTGTGTAGCTATGTATTCCCAAGCTAATCATGATACGCTTATATTAAATGCCCATAACGCAAAACAATAAGATCTATCTGATGGATTGGAAGAAAATAAAAGACATTTTAAATTATTTATATGTATTTGAAAATATAACGCTAATATTAGGGTACATATAAATCTTTGCAATATGTTATATATTGAATAAAGCATTTTTAACACCTATACAATTAAATATAGTAATATAAACGAACTAATGTCAAAACAGAATGTAGAGGAATTCATCAACTACTGCTTAGAAATAGTTAATTATAGAAATAAAAATAGATAGATATATAATGTACATTTAAGCCTATATTTAAGTATATAAAGTAGAAATGTACAAAAAATTAGAATAAAGCAAATGTTGAGGAAACAGTAGAATAAATAAAAATAGTAAATAAATATTAATGATAGACAGTATAATAAAAAAATGTAGAATTTCTAGGCATACGAAAGAAAGATGTAAGATTAGAGAGAAGGACCTATTTAATAGAGTTAAGTGCTTATAACAATAAAGAAAAAAGATAAAAAGAAATGAAAGCATAAAAAAGAAAATAAAAAGTAGTAAATAAATAAAATATAAAAAACCTAAAAGATAAAAAAAGCTGGACAACCTTGTCCGTCCGGTGGAAGAGATAAAAAAAACCGTTACAATGTATATTTTTTATATATAATTTATTGTTTTTTTGATACACGAATATTTAAAACGTTTTCAATGTAGCACATGTTTTCCTAAACATTGTATTACTTCCTCCAATGGAGTAAATACAGGCGTGGTATAAATCACGTTGTTTTTTTTATCAGCAAAGGAATCTGTGTCAACAGCTAGTTTTAAGGCAACGCTGTCCTATGTATTGGGCATCGCAGACAATGTTCATGCATAATGTATGTAAGGGCTCCACCAGTAACCCATCTGACCAGCCGATAACATTGCCCTTGTTTACACGGGCCTCGCTAATCCTGTCTACCGAATTTTAACAAGATTTGAACGATGTCCCTTCTGCATCCAGTTTCTCTGCTAGCCTTGACAATTTTTCCCCTATTTATACAACCAAATCTATAGGTATGTATATATATTCATCCATACTGATAAATAAATGTAAGATAATTGTCTAGAGGGTACTACAGATAAATATTTGACAAGAGCATAGGGGTAGTATACGATCACGGGATCATGAGTTTCCATGCAAGGTTACCTTTATAGTAGAGGTGAGTTATAACAGGTCAATTTAATTATCTGTTACTCCTGTTACTGTTATCCAAAAATAACAGCATTGATTATCTGTTATTAAATAACATACTGTTATTTAGTTTTTATTGGAACGAAGTTCCTTTATGCGGCTTGCGGTAAAGCCTACACTACATTCGCATAGAGTTCTCGGGAGAACTCCTTGTGTTCTCAGCTCCAAGATCTCGCGGATATTCTCGCGTAGTTCTAGCGAGAATGTGGAAAAGCTTTAAAAGTTAACTGGCAGAAATCTTAACGTAACAAAAAGGTTTTGTCTATGTATATCTGCATGCGTCTGTGAAGTCGATAGTCGCAGGTTTCAGTAGCATTTGTTATTGAGTGAAATTTTGCTAAATTGGTCCACATATAATTTAAGTACTAAATATTGTGAATGGATATAGGAGAAAATTAAAATTAAACTTTTTCATTTGATTTTGGTCTCTGTCACTGGCATGGACAGTATTGGAATATTATCCTCAAAAACAAGTATTTATAATAAAGTAAACTAAAAAAGTATCCAGGCTTATTACTTTATTTTCAGCGCTTTTTACAAATTCGCGCCAATCTAACGCTTTAATGAATTGATATAGCATGTTTTCTCTAAGAAAAGTTGGCAACACAAAAGCCGCGTCCGATTCTTGGCGTGCACAGTGTTTCCGGCCGCGTCTCACGCGTTCCGTAATGTGTGCGCATCTTAAATGCTTTAACATTTTGTTACCTTATAATTATTAGGTGCGTCTCGTTCTTGCCCGTACAAGTTCTTGAAGTGTAAACGAGACACAGATATGAATAAATTAATAAGTGCATCTCTTTTTATCTTAATAACGATTTGCTTAGATAGAACGAGAGAAAAATAGTAATTAATAGAACAGTTTACATTTTGTTAATTCTGTTCTGTTACCTTATAAATATTAGGTGCGTCTCGTTTTAGCCCACATAAATCCTTCAAGTGTAAATGAGACACTGATATGAATAAATCAATAGGTGCATCTCTTTTTAGCTTAATAACAATTTGCTTAGATAGAACGAGAGAAAAATAGTAATTAATAGAACAGTTAATAAAAGACGTAAATAGGAATTTGTTATGTTATGTTATGTGCCTGTTATCGAGACAACAGGTATTCTGTTCTCGAAATAACAAATGTTATCTGTTGTTAATAACTGTTAGCATAAATATGCTTCACGCCTACTTTATAGTCATACTGTATTTTATAGTGTTATCCACACATTTCTATCTATACTAGCTTTCAATTTTTCTACCTCTACATAATTCTCCCCCGCTTTCTTCTTCTTGTCACGGAATTAGTATACCGCACTAATTGAGTCTTGAAGATTAGGCGGTAGTCGTTTCATATAACCAGCACTAACTCGCAATTTAATATGTTAGTCGGGCCCAAGCTCCGAAACGGACGCTCCAAACGCAACCGGAATATAAGACTAAGATGATGACTAATATATAAATGTAAAGGTAGCTTTGTATGGGAGTTTCTATGTTACTTCTAGAGCTGTCTTTATTCGTGGGTGTACGGGTGCGTGGCACCCGGGCACAGAGCTCTAAGAGGTGCCAGGCGATAACTTTTAACGTATGTAGATATATATACTTACCACGCTTATTTTTCTAATTTTGATCATTACTTAACATAATCTCAAATTGATCAATGAAAATATAATGAATCGCCTAGTAACATTGACTGCCTATCGTTTTAATAATTTTATTGTTACTGGAAGGGGTGGTGGGCTGATTTCACACCCCGGCGCCCAATATGGTTAAGAACGCCCTGCTTTCTTCTTCACGGCCTTTGGAAAGAATCGATTATTATATTGTGTGTAATTGCGACTACGAGGATAAACATGGAACTTTACAGATTGACTTCGATGACAGGCTTAGTATTCTACTTATAATCTTAAGATATTATAGATAGAATACAAGTTTTCTTCATTGCACCATTTTATAATGTATGTATAGCTTAGCTTTAGTTTATAAAATTAATCCCTACAATTCAAGTAAACATGACATAAAGTTGAATTTGCGAACGTGGTACAAATAAAAGACAAAATATTTGATTTTTTCATATGTTTGCAATGTTTATCAAAAACGGTAATACGTCTGACTGTGTTTACGGACTCTCTAATTTTATTTTGATATTTATTTATATAGCTCTTTAAATTTGATAAAATATAATTAAGTTCTACAATCAGAATAGCCGTTGTGCTTTAAATGACTTTGAAAGGTATAAACAAGCAATTTGGTTAGTATATACAGTCGAGTACATTTTCAACCGCTAGCTGGTTTGGCACATATCCAAACTTATTACTAACTACACAATACTTAATGCAATTTATTTCAGTTTTATATAAATGCAATTAAATTGTATTTATTGCGGATTGAGATCATCATATAAAAATTCATTGATTATAAAACAATAATTTGCCGTAGATTATAAAGTAAAAAATGTAAAAGCAAGATAAAAGTGCGAAGTTATTCTCCTTAATTTCTTTAATTAATTACGACAGTCAGAGTCGAATAATTATCCTTTAATGTTATAATAACATCGACTTCTGATGATTTTTCTAGAATACTAGGAACGGCAATCGTAGTACTTTAATGTGTTGCTTTAATGGGTGGGTCAAATTTGTTAACTATATATATATTACTATATAGTGCAGATTCATTGGACAATAAAATTTATATACGTATACATAACATGTAAAGTCCCTTAAAACAGATTATGAGAATGAAACGCAATTACTCTCATAATTAGTAATTTAAATAGGTATATGTATCACACAAATCATATTTATGAAATTAAAAAGATACTTATTATCCCCCTTATTCATAATAGTTATACAAGGGGTATAGGTTTGTTAAAAAAAGTGTTTTCATAATCTCATTCAAAATTTGCCTCTTTGGTAGAGCGGGCTAAGCCTGTGGCCAATCTCACCTATCTTACTACAACGCAGAGGCTCCGAGTTCGATTCTCGTAATCGAACTATTCGTTATTTATTATGGTCTGAGTGTCCGTGATCGGCCCCAGAGTGGTCCGTTGTATATTACCCATAAACAAGCGTAATTTGCTTAACTTGGGGATATACAATGTGTGTGTTTGTCTGCCGATTATTTATTTTTTAATTTGATTAAAAAATACACTTTTTTAACTCTCGTAATGAGCCTGTAAAGCTCGGATAACTATTATGACTTTAAATTGTGGGTAGTTTGGTTGTCAAAATATATACTTTAAGCAATAAAACGTTGGTTTTAAGTTTTAATTAAGTTTTTCATATCAAAATGCCAAAAGAAAATTATTTTTGGCGCCCTTTTCTACTTAACAGTAGAAATGTGAGAGTTAAGATGCTTTCTGGGATGTAACTGCCATTATATTATTGTGGAAGAAGAATGCTACGAATTACAAACGCCCAGTAAAATATGTATATTTTACTGACTGCAAAGATTATGTTGCCACCATCCAACATATCATAAATATAAAAATCTTAAGTGACAATTATTTCATTTTTTATTATACTTTTATATAATATTTAATCATTTAATAACAAATATTCATCGCTTTTTAACCTAGTCGTTCTTTTACAAAGTGTGGTTATATAATCATTAATTCTAACAAAAATTGTAGGCATAATAATGAAATTACCTATAAAAGTAATGTTTGTCTGGAAGATATCACCTGTGGCGGCAAGACCTTCTGTTATGCTACATACAATATTACGTGCAGAAAGCATAAAGAGTTTTAATTCATTTAATAGTTTATTCTTGTCTATGTCAGTGTTTAAATAAAATTAGCAAAAAAATTCTACAAACCCGTTACGGACCCCATAAATCTATCCTTGATATATTCATTGGAAAATAAATCTTCGCAAATAATTAAATTATATCGGACAGGGGCTTGAATAATTATAAGTTTATTAACCATGGTGGGACGGAGGCAGAACATGCGGCTTTCCTTTGACCTCGTCCCACTCCCACCTCAATACGTATTCAAAAGCTTACAAAAGTCCTTTATGTTTAATTTAAAAGAAATTGTTATTGATGAAGTTTAGCCCCGCCTAAATCTAAGGCCGTTCTATTATTTTTTTCCGCCTACATCGAAAGTATTTACTGAATGTTTCCCATTTGATTAAAGCGATCTCTTATGTTTACACCGTTTCTTTTTATACTAGAGAAAAACGTCTCGTTTTCCTCGTTCATTTTTCGCGTAATGAAATGCGAGCACCAGGCTCGAACGCTGAAACTTTTTATTGTAAACTCCAGGCGGGAGGCGCTTTTTTGAGGACACGTCACGTTAAAATGAAAAATAGTGAACATAACAGTGTTTACAAAAACAGCTACGAAAAGTGTCATCTAAAGTAATTGCTAAAAACACAAATGGATTCAAAAGTGGAATGTGAGGGATATCAGCCCAATGTTAAAGCTGATTTAAAATCTATTCAGCCACTGACTTCAAATTCAAACTAAACAAGTGCTAACTTCATACCGGCATCGTGTAAATATATTTGAAGTTAGTACAGCGCTACCTTGTCTTCTAATACCAAGTCTAATATAGTAGACTTCAATATTCCCGATGGATTATTTTGAAGTCAGTCAGTTGCTCGCCAAGTCAGTAGCTGGATCAGTGTAAATCAGTCTTTACGGCATAATCATGTGACATGAGAAAGTGAGCAGCTGTCGTGGAATAGAATCGTGCGTTATAAAACCACTGTGCGTGCATGATATCGCTAATCACGAAAGTCTGCTCTATCAATTTTAGACAAATGAGAAGGCTCGGGGGGCTTGCGAGGTCACGTTGCTCATTGCCGGTGACATTTGACCGAGGGCTCACTTCTACTAAATTCACCTCGCGCCGGCCTTCTCCCTGCAATTTCCGCCCTCCAAACGACACCCTTGGTCCTCCGCTCGCTTGTGGAAACACGCCGAGAAATCCCGACGTTTTACTTTTTTATAGGCCTGCTTATCTCGGAATATTATGTACTCAGCTTCAGTGTGTTTTGATATATGGTTAGTGTTACATGACTCAACACCTTATTCAAACCTTTTTTCTTTAAACTCACAAACCCAAACTATAACTACATTATAGACGTAACTTACAAGTATACCAGACAACATGAGTTAAAGATTGAGGGCTTTATTAGTTCGAAATTTAAATAAAAATTCAGCTTATTGGCGTCCGACTGCTGGGTTTAGGTTTCCCTATTTTAAGGGCAGGAACGTTGTAATCGCTTCTCTTGTCCAAGATAGATTGACTGATTTAACACGTCACGTTTTTATCTTCGCCCTACACACGTGTGTAGGGAATCATGTGCGGAAGTGAATCATGTACGTATCTGGTTGACTACAGCACTCGCATGTTATTTCAGTGACGTGGTTTTGAATTCTAAACAAAGAATACATTATACTACATAGGCAGTTATTACTAACTAATGTGCATAATGTAGATGTACTTGCTTTAATAATGGTATGTAACATACTGGTTATTGTAAATGCTATTTCAGCTTAATATTAGTTAGGTCATAATTCACTTGGTGTGAAAGCGGACTTTATCCTTTATAAGTCGGATTACATCCTCCTTGTTTAAGAGCTTATTCCAATATCTGTACATAATTATCAATTTTGGTAGGTAGATAATAACACTATTATTCATGATAACTATTTCAATCTAAGCACAACTTGTCCAATTGGGTTAACAATCCATTTTAGTCTAGCGTATCTTGTATGTTAGATAATGATTATCTCATAAATACCTTCTTAGACAGATACACGTGTGTAATGGGACATATGTTACTAAAGGAACATAATAATGTAACACGTGTATGTTGACTTGGTGTTCATTATTTTAAGCTTTTTGTTACCTGCGAACCAAAGTCATTACTCTCATCTCGTTATTCTGATTCCAGATTAATTATCTCAGCTTTCTTAAAATAATCAAAGAGCGCTACCAAAATCATCAGGTCCGGTTACCTTATCTTATTTGTTCAAAATTGTACGCACTCCGTCATTTATTCGTTTTACACTGTTGCTTTGATGTAAGAATTGTATTTCGCGAATAAATATTCGGTAGCCTGAGAAGTGGTACTTTAGATATCCCAAACAAGGTCGATAGGTATGTGATTTATCGCGGTCTAAAGAAGCTCTTCGCCTTATTGAATACTCCGTTGTGAACTTCAAGTGTAAGGAAAACTGAATTTCTTATGTGGTTGGGTTGAAAGAAAATTTACATCCAATTTCTATGTCTATAATATTATAAAATTCTGAACATGCCGTGTCTGTACATTGAAGCTATTAAAAAAAATGGAATAGACTTATAGACGACGGAGAGCAAACACGATGCAATTTTTTTTAGATTTCTTGTCTGTTTGTTTGTTTGTCCGGGATTCACGTCAAAACTACTGGGCCGATTTCCATGCGGTTTTCGCTGATGGACAACAAATCCTTAGCCTTGAAATCTACTTTTTATCCCGGGAATCCCGCGGGAACTTTTGTGGGAATCACTTAAAATTACCAGATTGAAAAATAAATGGAATATCAATGGGATTTTTCAATGATAGATAGTAAATTTTATGTCATGAAATGTGTGATATTTTTTTCATCCCAGGAATCCGGCGGGAATTTTCCTGGGAGCGATTTGTAGTAGTTCGGGTGCATAAAAATTAGCTTATTTCGACACAGTTTGCACTAAAACGATAGCTTTATAGCGATAACGATATATTCTTTTTTAAATGCGGCGGTATTTTGTGCCCCAGAATCCCCCAGGAATAGAAGTCAAGCGTGGATGAAGTCGAAGGTATGTCCTAGTACACATATAAATTTATGTAGAAAAAGTAAAATTTGCTCAAGTGTGTCGGATCATGCGTATTGAACGGTTTCGTACCTATAGGTTATAAACGTCCACTGTTTTTGTCATTTGGTTTAAAAACCCTTTAAAAGCGTTTAATGAAAAGTACCCTATAACTTAAAACTACTGTACCAGTCTTGTTTAATGTGATTATTAAGCTTTAACTTTACGGATTCGTATACCTAATTCAAAATTTAGAAGATGGATACAACAGTTACACGTAATATGGTAAGACATTTTTAGGCTTGTTTGCATCAGACTATAAAGCACCCATGGATTTGGTTTTTTTGGATAAAGAGTACCCTATGTCCTTTTTTACACTCTTAAATTGTGTATGCAAAATTTCGTTACGATTTGCGTATGGTGCATGGGTAAGGTGTGAAAACTTCACAAACTGACTGGCTAAGCGATCGATTAAACGTTGCATGGGCCCAATTCTGCTATTACTAACTAACTAACTGCTGTGGCTCAACGACCCAAAATGAGTCCTGGCCTCTGAAATGAGAATACTCCACTCCTTTATGTTCAGCGCTGTCTTCTGCTAGTCATAGGCTTGAAGCTCGCGCAGATCAGTCTCCACAACGTCACTCCATCGATATCCGGGCCGACCAACTGGTCGCCGTCGCGTTGGTCTGCCCAGAAAGGCTCTTTTCACCGCGCGATCCTCCCCCATCCTATGTAGGTGGCCCAGCCAACGCAAGCGATGTGCCTTGCTTACGCTTATTATATTGGGCTCATCCACAGCTCTTCGATTTCGGCATTTCTTCGGATCCGCCAGTTGTCATCGCTTCCCCGTGCTGGACCTAGGATCTTTCTTTCAGCTACCAACAGCTTATTCTCCTCCTTAAGTTAGGGTCCAAGCCTCACATCCGTACATCAATATTGGGCGTATAACAGTTTTATATATACGTATCTTGGTTTTACGGCTAAGAAGCTTAGATAACTACACCTTATGAAGCGCAGCGATACATCGTAGGGTATTTTGAATACGAATATCTGCTATTACTATGTCGTCCAAATCCCCGGACACTACCGTCTCAATCGTAAGTTGGCCTGATTTCGGTATTAATTTTTATAGCGTGCCAGTAACACGCCACTTTATCTTTATAAATATTTATAATCGAAAACTCGCGAAATAAATGATCAACATTTTTGGTAGTTTTCCTTTCGGATAACGCTATTTCTGCTAATGGTAATACCATTTTTTTTTTCTGCCACTAATCTACCTCAAGAATGAAGATATTGTGGTTTTAGTAAAATACAAATTTTTGATATATTTGATTAGATATTTGATAATACACTATCGCAATAGAATCGTACTTTGAACATCTTTGCTACGCCCAGATATTGATAGCAGAATTGGGGTCCAGGTGTAGGCGAATTGTAATAATATCTATTGACTTTCACTCTATTAAGATATTTAAATTACTCCAAGTTCATAAGTTCAAGACACAAACTTTGATATTTATTATTGAATTGGTTACATGTCGATTGTTATCTTTATTTGGTGTCTTATAATATATTTTACAAGTATTCTAGGTACTTTTAAAATGGTTTACTATTTAAACGACATCATATCTCTGAAAATAAGAGCTTCACAAACTTTGTATACTAATCTAGTTATTTATCAGACTTTACAAAAGTGTGCTAAAATTTTTCATATGAAAAATTGTAAAATCTAAGAAAGAAGTAATTTTAACTTGCTTTCAAACTTTTCTTTCAAACCGTCATAAATGCAAAACAGAAAAGGAAATGCTTTCGAGTAGATAGAGTAATTTTGAATGGTATATTCTCGAATAAAAGGCGACATACATATTTTTTCAATTACCATAACAGAATAATAAAGACTATTTGGCGAAAAGTTTTTCTGTGCAATTTTATACTTTTTAAAAAACCTATATAGTATTAATAAACTTTTTTATTACAAAAAATATTTGTAATAATCTTTGTTTTATGCTTATATACACACACAAACACACACACATATGTATATATATATATATATATATATATATATATATATGTATACATATATATTATTGCTTGTTTTATGGATAAATTTGGGTGTTTGGGTAAAAGTCTCATCTGATTAGTGTATGGTGCCTTTTCGAGTTGTTATAACACCTTCTTTATGAGTCTTTATTCAAAGATCTACAGTTTGGCTGAGTCTGGAATGGAGAGTAGTACATATCCAGCTTTGGCTTGGAGTATATTATATTGAAGATCAGAAAACTTGTGTTATGCTCCGTATTTACTATCTTCAGTGATAAAAATACTGGCTGGTAGAATACCACAGACAAAAAAAAATACTTGACGTTTCATATGTGACGTATTAAATGAGTTCATCATATTTAAATATGAATTTGACGCTTGATTTTATTGCAGAAGTAGTTGTTTGTTTAAGTAATTTATTTACTTTCCTCATATTTGAAATGAAAAACAGAGTGTTAACCATTTTTTTTATTGCATGAGTTAACAGATAGGCAGACGGTGTTATTATATATAATAATAATAAGTCACTTTCACCTCTCGTGTAACAATCTACTATTTCATTATCTTTTAAAATAACGTTATAGAAATAAATAATTTTAATTACTTTTCCAACAATAATAATTAATGCGCTATTTGACGCTTTTTACTTGTACCTAGTTAAGATGTCATATGTAGGTATACTCGTACAAAATCTATGAGGCTGCGATTTTTTGTACGTTTATAAAAAATATCTCAGTTGAATTGACTGTCCGTTTCCCTATTATAAACTTGTAGATATACTCATGAATATTCATACGGGCTAGATACAAAAACCTTAAAATCCATATTTTAAAAAGAGAAATTTTATTAAGCTCAATAATGCTCTAATCCTGTCTGGAAATGTTTCAAATAAAAAAATAATTGAATACGTAAACTGTTAATTCCCAGCACATTGTGATCCGAAACAAAATTCTGGCACAAAGGGTGCTCTTCTTTATAGGCCAATTAGTCTGAGAATACGCTGTGCGTTCATTACCGGCCGTGTACAGACGATTAGCTACCTATATTATACCCAGTAATATGTATGCCACAGGGCCGTCTTTATCCGGGGGTAAAACGGGTTTGTGGGACCCGGGCGCAGGGACCTAAGGACTGCAAGCCGATTGATTTCAATAAAAAAATTATTAAAGGTCATCATAATTTTGCAAGATCTGATTAACGACACAACCATCTTCCTTTAAAATTGCATCCATATAAACCCAGTAGTCTGTGAAAAATTATATTACATTAAGTGACATACTTACAAATTCGGACGCCTGGATATAACGAATGCATGAGGATTCCATTTTTGGCAAGTAACCAAGGATCCTTTAGAATGAAATCTAAAAATTAAATGCCTTTTTTTTTATTTTTGGGGAAAAGGGGAGGAGGAGGACAAACTGATTCTCGCACTCCGGCCCTCAATGCGCCTAAGACGGCTCTGTATGTACAATATAGGTGTGGAAGTAATATTTGCCGAGGACTCACCACGCCGTTTTAATTGCACCCTATACCATTATGAGTAATTAATTGTATTAACTTTATAACGTGTATTATGGTTTGTGTTCTGTCGAGATATGAGTTTCTCTTTATGAAGTTATATAAATAAATATATATCAAACATAGTAGGCCAATATATAAACACTTAATTGTTCACGAGAATAACAACTTGAAAATCCGTGGTTAACGAATTAAGTAAATGATTTCTAATAAAGTTACTGGCCCTGTCTTATTGTCTGCACCATCAATATTCGACATAGCATGTTTGAATATCGCACATACATAAACTAACTTATACACACATAAAAAAATGTAATAGTTTTCTAATTTAATGCTATAGTTATGTATTAAAAAAGTATAATTGTATTTATTTATGGCTCAGCGACTAAAAATCTATCTACGTCTCGTTCAAATCACTTGAATTTTAATTCTAACAAGGAGCGTGTTTGTGCCACATAGGCAGTTTTTCTTGTATC
This sequence comes from Dendrolimus houi, assembly GCA_039645545.1. Taxonomy (NCBI): domain Eukaryota; kingdom Metazoa; phylum Arthropoda; class Insecta; order Lepidoptera; family Lasiocampidae; genus Dendrolimus; species Dendrolimus houi. Next base: position 12,153,481 of record CM077126.1, on the reverse strand, counting down.
AAATACATGCTAGTATATGCTTAGTCGTTATTGAAATGAAGAGAAATGTGAAGCGAAAACTTGAACATCAAGTTTAATGATGAACGAAACCCACCAATCCTTGTAATAAATATGGAGGTTATATGTGTAAAGGGCAGGCCAGTGCCCGGTAGGAGATTGTTTATGGATATGGCTATGACAGCATTTTTTCAAATATATTATTTTACATTTTTGTAAGGTTTCTATACCATGAATGTATATATATATACTCAGAAGCCTATAAATAATGACGCAATCTCTATTTCACAGATACAATCAACCGTGATGTTCGGTCTCGTAATCAGTATATTTTAAATTTCTCGAAATAATAAGTATTTAACTTCTCAAAACTTTCCCCGCAAAAAAGATTAAGTAACGAATGATTGGTCTATTATTCGGCCGCATTTCAGTCTGGCACAGCAGTACTGAGCAAAATGGCTCAGGAATGGGAACATTACGTACGGAGGTACTTTCGTTGCCTTTGCGGCCGTAATGAGATAATACGCATCAGCCCACCGGGCTCCGTATACCAACCTAACTTGAACGTACAAAAATACTCTCAAAGATTACGACAGGGCCCGAAATGAAAGCAATCTTCTGACAATCATGGACGGTTGGTCGGTCCCTTCCAACTTGCACGGACGCTTATCTACTAGCCCTAGCCTATTACTAGTAATGGAAATCGAATTACTATTTAACCGAGATAACGGAAAACGTGCGGTTTGACCGCTCGTCTTCTGAAATCTACAAGTCACATACTGAAGTTTAAACTTTGTTATTACGTACAAAACTTTGTGACGTAGCTTAAATATGCCATTGTGATACCGTTTAAATTCTATTTTTGTCAAATAGTATGTTTCATAAATCTTTACATACTTAATAATTTCCCCTTAAAAGTATTTATTAATATTAAATATATAGAAATTAAATTCAAATTTAGTTACACGAAACTTTTATCAAAGGTCTCGATAAAATGTCATTTAATTTAACAAAGTTCTTCTGGGCCTCACTTCCTAGAGTCTCGCCACCAAAAGCTATGAAATTGACCCAAATATTAGGTTGGGGAAAAAGTTTTTTCGCATTTTATATAAAAATTCAAAAGGTTTTTTTATAAAGTTTATTTATATTTGAATAAAGTATGTAGGTACCATTTTGTTGGATAACTTTTTGCCATATTGTAGGTAGGGACGTGATCCCATTGCTATAAAAATTTTGGGGCTTCTGATCAAAAAACTGTGACAAGTGGTTTTGGCAGTCGTATCGTGATGTTAACCTGACACTGCCTAAGGTATTCTGCAGAGACCGAAACAGGTGAAAATCTGAAGGTGCAAGGTCAGGACTATACGGCGGATGCATTAACACCTCCCAGCCAAACTCTCGTCATTTTTGCTGAGTGGCTAAAGATGTGTGAGGTCTAGCGCTATCATGGTGAAAAACCACACCCCTTCTGTTGATTATTTCCGGCCGCTTTCTCTCAACTTTTTGCTTTAATTTCATCAGTTGTTCGCAGTAGAATTCAGAATCGATGGTCCTGTCTGGCGGTAACAGCTCATAATGAATAATGTCCTTCCAATCCCACCATACACACAGCATCACCTTGTTGCGAGTTAACCCGGGTTTCGCCACAGTCTGTGAAGCCTGACCGGCCTTTGACCACGATCTTTTTCGCACGTTCTTGTCGTACGTGATCCACTATTAATCACCAGTTATCAGCTTCTTCAAAAATGGTTCGGTTTCATTACGTCGTAATAAAGAATCACAAATGAATACACGGTTCATTAGGTTTCTTTCAGTGAGTTCATGAGGCGCCCAAATATCGAGCTTTTTTGTATACCCAGCTTTTTTCAAATGCGCCAAAACCATTTTGTGGTCAATTCCCAGTTTTCCAGCTACATTGTAACTACTAATATGCCGATCTTGCTCCACTTTTTCAAAAATGGCATCAATTTTGTCCGTAACAGGGCGACCAGAGCAACGTGCATCTTTGATATCAAAATTTCCGGATTGAAAACGCTTAAATCAAATTTGCGCTACTCTCACAGATACTGCATTAGGTCCAAAAACATCACAAATTTTTTTCGCGACTTGTGTTGCATTTTTTCCTTTTTTGTAGTAAACTTTTAAAATGTATCGAATTTCTTCATTAGATTCACTCACTTTAACAATAAGAAAAACAAATGAAAATCACACATTTTCCTAATTTGAATTTGGAATTGTCTTCTTTAAAATTAAAACTTTTTAATGATACCAAGACCAGCCAGATACAAATGGTATAGCCAAAGAGATCTTATTACAAGTTCATACATACTATGCGAAAAGACCTTTTCCCCAACCTATTATATGCATATGCGACGTGTCAGGCTTTGTGGTTCGGCAGCTGCTTTTGCTACCGTGGCCTTTTCAGGAAGATAGGAAGCAACCAGTGTCGATTGTATAAAATATGGCGTCCCACACTAAGAGTCACTCCATCTTCCAGGGCACCATCGGGCTCCTTGCCACAGTCGCGGTATGACCCATTCAGCTTTACAATAAATAGCTGGCCTGGCACCCTGACCGTGACAAGAGCACCGGTGTGATGAGAGAGGGTGATGTCATTTCTATAAATTAAAATGAGGAATAAAATCGGAAAAGGAACTTTGGGACTTACGCTAAGATAATGTTATATTAAAACGCTCTATAAAATTTGACTGTTCCTATACTGCACTTTAAAGGAGATAGGTCTACTTTAAAAATATAATATTACTTCAATATTTCGAATGACTTCGCTGGTGTCTTTTTCGAATCTACCAAATTTTACAATAATCTTTTCATTATTAAAGTTGTGAAGAAGTAATTAGTCTGGTACAAACATAAAACTTGCATTATGTGTAGGTAGGTGCACCTAGTAGTTTTGAAATTTCACAACATTTTATTAATAATTGATTTTTTCCATGTTTAACATTCAGTTGGGCGACATTACTATTATTAAAGTCCTTAGGGATCTTCTTAAACATTACATAAATTTGCGAGACTGAATTAAAATGAAATTGAACGAGTATCAAGGGTCCGAAATATTTCTATTAGTCCCAAACATGACATGCCTTCTTTAATCTGGTGCTTTTAAATGAAACCCTTTTCGTATCTTGTTGTATATCTTTTAATTAAATCCGTTTAAACATATATATTAAGCGTACCCAAAGTCGAAATATTGACTAATACAAATAGAATATATCCTCCAGCTCAATCCTTTTATAAAGAATCAAGCACGATTTTCATACCACCACAAACGACCTTTGCGCAAAGTTCAACCACAGTAGAAATATTTAATGTAGTCACATCGAAACTGTTTGAACTTAGTGTTCTAACTCAGTAGGTTCTAGTGAGATAATTTAAAGTTAAAGTAGCTCAAACTCGCACTCAAACACTCAGTTGAGCAATTGCCTGTCAATCAGTCAGAGAATCGATTCGTCGTTAATGAGTTTTCTTTGAATTAATGCTGGCTGAGAGTTTGAATGTTAACAATTTTTAAAGATGCATTACATTCTGCAATTACAATTATACAGTTTTAATATAGTATCTAACCAATGTCAGAACTTTATAAAAGTTGTTGGTTTCATAGGATTAATATTGTACTAGAGTGGGTCTCATGAAAAGAAATCCTGGGGTAAAAAATGAAACTAGTTATAAGTTGTTTTCATCAAGTGTGTTAATGTGAATGTCACATTATATTATTATTTTATTTACTAATACTATTAAATCGGAATCTTTATAATATTCGATTGCATGAATTGCATTGCCCCGTCTGCGATACTTCTTTCATGAGAGAGAATCTTCTTATAGATCTTACCTAGTTTTATTGAAATTACTATTAATTTGTTAAAAAATTGTAATAGAATAACTTTTCAATTTACTTACATAGACATTTTGTTACCTATAAGGATCTAGGAAGTGTAACTATAATAAGAAATTTTATTAGAATTTTAATTCATTAATTACTACAGGCACTGCTGCTTAATAAAATGGATTACTGTAATAGTTCTATTTTAGAACTGAGGTTGAGTGACAGTCCATCTTCTTAACGACATTCAATCAGATACGAATAAAAATATACAAAAATATGAAATGTCAAATGATATGACACACACATTAATACACTGAAACACTTTTAATTAACATAATAGATGGAGACGACCTTCGGTTGACTCAAATCACAAATCTAGGAACAGTGCCAATAACAATATTAGGTACAATTGTTCGATATACCTTGAACACTCAACCTGTTAAGACTTACACGTGCTTTAAATTATGTAACCATATTTTAACAATAACTTTTGCTCGTGGCTTTGCTCGCGTTAATGTAAATTTTGCAGACAGAGTGCGGGACCCTATCACTTGGAGCCTTACAAGGCCTTTTTTTCTTTTTTTACGAGGGGTAATCTGATTGTTGACGATCAGCCGCGCGATGGGGGAATGTTGCGGTCGGTGTGTGGGATTCGCCAGGTCAGGGTGATGTTCCTCGGTGTTCCGTCCTTCACCGTTATGCCGGGGCCACGGGTGTGTGGCCTAGCCCCGCCACGCGCCCTGGCAAGTCCTGCACGCCCTCCGGCAACCTCCTCTCAGGCCCGAAGAAAGTGCGCAAATGCATTCCCCCAGCGTCAATAAAAAAACAAAAATAATACCCGTAACACCATCTAGCGAAGGTGGAACTAACCATGAGAGCAATACATTAAAATTGCATTGTCATTGTCGTCACCATGACGATGTATTAGTCATTAAACTGCAACAGTGGTGCCAATAAAAGCGATCAGAGCGCCATCTTTTCGGCAATAGTCGTCTAATACTCGGGAACAGTATTTTTTTGCATGAAGAGTAACCCTATATCCTTTTTTTATTCCCTTGACAATGTATACATACAAAATTTCGTGGTGATCTGTTCTGTGAACGATCAAACTCACATTCGGATTTATAATATTATAGTTAAGATAGTATTTATGACAAAATCTATATCTTTAATGTTATCTTTTAAAACATGTTATCAAACGTGAATTTCCACATAAGAAAATCAAATATTGAACAATATTCAAATATGCTTGTTTATTTTCAGCATCGCGTATTCGATATGAGATCACGAGCGGGAACATAGGTGGTGCGTTTGCCGTCAAGAACATGACCGGCGCGATCTACGTGGCCGGGGCTCTAGACTACGAAACTAGAAAACGAGTAAGTTACCAGCTTCTTCGTAGTAAAACATAATACAATTTGTTTCCATGTCTCAGACACTGTATGTGCCTGAGTATGCAACAGAATTGTATAATAATAATACATCTAAAGAACATTTCATAATTTTAATGTTCTACACCTTCAGGGATGATTTCTAAAATGCTGAGACACTAATTTCTTTCCAAACGCCTAAATACGAAATTTCATATCTCTAGTTGCGGAATTATGAGTTGCCCATACATACATCTTTCTATTTGACCCCTCTCTATTCTTTTCATTATCGACAGATGAACACACACATTATATTATATCCCCGAGATAAGTTACGCTTATGTTAAGGGTAAGGTATACAAAGGTGCAAGGCAGTAGTAAATAACGGAGTTATCGTATACATAATACTATGCCAAGAATCGAACCCGAACCCTCTGCGTTGTATTGAGGTAAGCCGGCAAAGGCTGAGCCCACTTAATCACAGAGGCCGTCATTTGAAAAAGGTAAACTATGTCTATTTACGTGGATACAGTCTATAATTCTATGTTTGCATAATTTCATTATGATCCGTTCTATTCTTTAGTCGTCGAAAGATAACATTTTTTTATTTTCGTAATTTTATATTAATATGGATTTCACATGTCTTACTTGAAAAAATGATAATAACCGTTGTATTAAACCGAATGTTTTAAGAAAATTTTAAATGAAATACATGGCCATACATTGTTACCTAGTTAGAAAATAAAAGCCAACCATAAAGGATTAAATATAGAAATAAACTGAACTTGGGGATAATATACAGTTAGCTCCAAAAAGATTTTGAGTGTATCCAAAGTTTAAGATGATATTTCTAGATTTTATCTACATGGTTGGATTTTTAGAATATGAAAACACTCAAATAAATTTTAAAATGTACATTACTTTTAAAATATTATAACCCCTAAGAAATTAAATTGTAGAACTAAAAGTGTAGTGTCTATATTTTAAATATTAATAATAGTTTAATACTAACGGTTGATTCCTGAGGGAGGCGATAAAAGCCGTAAAGTCTCATACATTAATTTACACGTATGATAATAAATGGTTATCGGCATATTACTGTTTTTGTACATAACAGAAGACGCATCATAATTTGTAAAATAATATTAATTTCGTAGTATTGCAATTTTGCCTATCCATATAAACGACATGTTTTGTTAATACAGAAATATGAACCTGCCAAAAGCAGTATGCACTAATGCAATGGGAATTAGTTTTACTATTTATTCAGTGATTGATGTTTGAATTTAGTAATTTGTCCTTACAATATATTAAATCCATGTCAATATTATAAATGCGAAAGTAACTCTGTAATTACTTCTTCACAAATTAACGGCCAAATGGGTCATAATGAAAGGCAAGGGAACAGAATGTGTCCTGTAAAAGGACATATGCTACCATTTGTCATAAAAACAATCTTAAATTGGATGATAATAGGAGATAGAGCTTTGTATGTTCAACCAGTAATTCCTCAAGTTAAGAATGTAATAGAAAAATATATGTATAGAAAAATATCATAGGTGCTTAGAGTTTTGATATGAAATGACGAAATTGATAAGTGTTTCAGTATTTTTGAAAACCATTATTGTATGGAATAAAATAAACGATTAAAATTGTGAGGCTTATAAGATGCAATCGTTATGTATTGAAAAAAATGTATACCGACCAACTTGCGGGTAGTTATTAGTAGAAAACACAATAAAAATTAAAATCTAATAGTATACTAGATACACGTACGAAACTGTTGTTTAACTTTAAATGTAGGTACTTAAATATAGTCAATTTGTCGCAGATACATAGATTTTAGAAAATAGGTTTCTAGGCTCTTCTTATTTCAACACTTTCATATAGCACAGTTCCGGTTTGCATAACTAAGTTTAATTATCTTTCTGGGCATAATATTACTGTGCAATCAAACTAGTAAAACAACATAAATTTATAATAATCTTCATTGACATCTCAAACACGATAAGATTTATTTCATAAATATTAAACATATATTGGCTATTATATTCAATATCACATCCAAGCTAATATTTGTCATCCTATTACGGACAGGTGACTGTATAAAGGTAGCTGACTAGGGAGTAAAGTACTTCATCAACAATTATGTCACGTCAACTAAATCCCAAATTAAACAAGGGGGGCAAACAAGGCGAGCCTATATAATTAACGATAAACCGCTTTCACGGAGCCTGAGCATGTAAACGACATATTAGTTGAAAGGAAATAAGCCGCCAATTAAATAGCCAATACGTTATAAATACAACTACAGTTGAAACTGTAGTTTAATTCTTATAATATAAGGCGACTGAAGAAAATTAATCTCCTTTTGAATATAAGATTGTACTTGAATAAGAAGCGTTAAACGCCGAGGCTGTTTTACTTTCTCTGCCCCTTGGCGAGATTCAATTTGAAAACATCTCATCGGCCGCGCACCGCTGCCTATCACTGCCTCTTTGTTACAGTCTAGAGGAAGTTTCTTCGAAGTTTCCCTGAGATAAATAATTCAATCTTTAATATCCATTTAAGCGAGCTGGCGTAGTTATTACTGAAAGGCTGTATTGCTATCACACTGCAGATTCCCACGGATCTTTGCCAAATTAAAACATATTTATTTATATTAACTTTGTCTGATAAACATACATTTTCGTCGAATATCTATATTATAATATATATTGTTTAATCGATTATGACGATATAGATTTAATAACAGAACATATGAAAATAGCGAGGTATAACTAAAATTTCTCTACGTATTAGTATTTAGGATGTTCATGTAGTGTGATTATGTAATGTTATATATTTCAATAAAAATCAATCGGAATCGTTAACAAACCATGTGAGCAGTGTATCCTGACTGAAATTCAAGAAATAAATAATATTGTAGCGGATTAAACTTGTATAATGTGCCTAAGATGACTTTTGTAACAAACATTTCCCTCCTGGGTGAGGAAATTACTGAGCGACACTGACAGATGACACCAATAACTCCCTCGGGTCGCAAACACGCTCACTCTATTTTCGAAGCCAAGTGTGGACTTGCTAAAATTTTTGCCAGCAATTTATCAATCTGTGGATATTTATTAATACCACATCTGTTTTATGAGCAATAATCATTCAATGTCGGTAGATACTAGATTTTCCTTTGTAAAGTATTTCAGAAAGAAGAAATTTGCAATTCTTTTGAAGTTAAAAGGACAAAAATTGAAGACAGAAAAAATATTATGAGATTAGGCAGTGATTACATCCCACCTTTTTCTATTAAAGTCGTAGATTACTTTGTTAACTTGTAATAACGAAGATCCCTGTGCCATTACAAGTTGCGTGATTCGAAGGTATAAAAAAAGATAATGTGATATAACTGAAAATATAATAAAATTGCAATAAAAGAATTTATAATGTAATTAAATGAAATTTGTTTGCTTATAATAATAATAATAATGAGGTACTAAGGAGCTCCTCCTCATCGATATGACCATTAGTGATCAGGTACGGCGAAACAGAAAGAATGTATCTGTAGCCTGGATTGGCTACAAAAAAGCCTATGATTCGGTGCCCCAAACATGGCTGGAGAAAGTCCTGGAGCTGTATAAAGTAAATACAACTCTTCGTGCTTTCCTCAGTTCATGTATGGAGCAGTGGACCACGGTGCTTAGGCATCCAGGGGATAGAGGGAATCTTTCTGTTCTCCACGACCCAATAAGGATCAAGCGGGGCATTTTCCAGGGTGACAGTTTGAGTCCACTGTGGTCCTGTCTAGCTTTGAATCCACTAAGTACTCTACTTAGGGAGTCAAAGTTAGACTTTCAACTTCGGAGAGGGGGTGAGATTATATCCCACCTTATGTACATGGATGACGTGAAACTATTTGCATCGAAAAAGCCAGATCTTTTGCAGTTGCTAAAGATTACTGAAAGCTTTAGCAGCTCTATTAGTATGGAATTCGGTGTAGATAAGTGTGCCGTCATGCATGTACAACGAGGGAGAGTTGTAAACTCAGAAAATTTACAAATCTCTGAGAATATATCCCTCAAGACCCTCTCTGAAGGTGAGACCTACAAATATCTTGGTATGTCAGAGTCGTTGGGTATTCCTGATGCTGATGTGAAGCAGGCGATGAAGGATCGTTTCTTTTCCCGCCTGAGTAAGGTCTTAACGAGCCTTCTCTCAGGTGGAAATAAGGTTCGAGCCTTCAACGCTTGGGTCATGCCTGCATTAGCATACTCCTTTGGCATACTAAGATGGACTCAAACTGAATTAGACTCCATGGATAGACGGGTTCGTTGTTTACTGACAACGCATCGGATGCACCACCCACGTTCGTCTGTGATTAGACTGTACATCCCACGGAAGTGTGGAGGTAGGGGGTTTTTAAATACCAAAGACTTCCACAACCGTGAGGTGTACAATCTCAGAGAATATTTTCTCAAAGTCAGCGAGACAGCGGGTATGCATCACGATATAGTGTCAGTAGATAAAGGGTTCACCCCGCTATCCTTAGCAAAACAGAACTGGTAGAGACCGTTGGTAATGAGTGCCTCTGATCGTATGGACATATGGAAGAGCAAGGAGCTGCATGGCAGGTTCTATCAGGCTTTAACAGGGCCTGATGTGGATCTAACAGAGTCGGTGAACTGGCTACGTTTCAGTGACCTGTTTGGGGAAACCGAAGGGTTTGTCTGTGCAATTATGGACGAGGTTATCAAGACGAACAACTATCGGAAGTACATTCTGAAGGACGGCACGCTTGACATATGTCGGGCGTGTCACTGCCCTGGTGAGTCTCTCAGACATGTCACTTCCGGTTGTTCTCATCTTGCTAACAGCGAGTACTTGCACAGGCACAACCTAGTAGCCAGGATCATCCACCAGCAACTTGCTATTAAATACGGACTTGTTTCGTCGGAAGTACCTTATTACCAATACAAGCCCGAGCCAGTTCTTGACAATGGTTAATATCTGCTCTACTGGGACCAATCAATTATCACAGACAGGACTATTGTTGCCAAAAAGCCTGATAATGTGATAGTTTATCGGTCTGCGAGACGTACTATAATTGTAGATGTCGCGATTCCCCATCATGGTAACCTCGTGAAAGCTGAGAAAGAAAAACAAATAAAGTATATTGATCTCGCTCACTAGGTTACTGCCACATGGAACTTGCATTCTACTATTATAGTACCGATAGTGGTGTCAGCGAATGGACTAATAGCGAAGAGCCTTGACCGACAGCTTGAAAAGCTCTCGCTTGGTATCTGGATGAAGAGTCGGATGCAGAAGGCAGCTCTGCTCGACACGGCCCGTATCGTGAGGAGATTCCTGTCGCTGGAGCCTTAACCACCGGTAGCCTGGACCCTAGGCCCTGCTGCCGGCGGATATCGATTTTTACATTTGTTTAAATATATGTTTTTTTTATATAGTATATATTTAAAGAAAAATGTAAAAGAATTTGAGGCTAAATGAATATGTGAAATAATAATAATAATTACAAATATACTCCACAAACCATTCTAGAAAAAACTACACACAAGCTCTACTACGACCGCGCCATTCTCATCGATAAGACAATTCACTACAATAGACCAGATATCACTTTACAGGACAAAATTAACAAAATCATTTATCTTATTGACATTGCTGTTCCTAACACACACAATATACAAAAAACAATAACTGAAAAAATAAGCAAGTACGCAGAACTCAAAGATGAAGTGAACAGAATTTGGCGACAGGAAAAAGTATACATAGTACCCATAGTCCTCTCCACAACAGGCGTTATTCCCAATCATCTTCTCCATAGCCTAAAACAATTGGACCTCAAAGAAACTCTCTACATAACTCTCCAAAAAGCCGCAATCTTGAATACATGTAGAATAGTCAGAAAATTCTTGCAGATAGACGAAAACGAAATTGCCCCTCATAATAACATACCGTCAACATAAATTTTCCTCTCTACACGCTGCATTCACTTGGTTCAGGCCCGTGGATGTGGTTCAAACTAGCCAAAGTGCTAAGAAAAGATTACCTTTCCGAAGAAATAAAAATAAAGGCATGTTAAAAAGATTATTTATAAATGTTTAGTATGTTTCAAAATGAAAGCAGAATCCGCCAAACTTATGGGTAGCTTACCTGCTGAACGAGTTATTGCTTGTAGACATTTCCAAAATATTGGTTTGGATTTTACAGATCAACTTATAATAAACCAGGGAGGCTTTGTGGCGAAGCCTTAGGTGAGTAGCGACACCTCGGACCTGACTCCGGGGGCTAAGGCAAGGCCCCCGCCTCTGTGCTTGTCTTCACCAGCCGGCACAGAGTGGAGATCGCTAGAGCTAAGACTTAAGCTCCAGGGGTGGAAGTGATAAATGGCATAACGTCAGAAGTAGCTTCGGTGAACCTGCAGCCCACCTCTCTTAGCCACTCACACCCCTGTCTTCTACAGCATTTTTAGGGGCCCATACAGGGAGTGGCGAGTCACCGTCTGCCAATATTTCCATCTTCACCGAACATTGCGACGGGCAGACGCCATAGTCCCCATATTCTCACTCTCCTAGTAACACTAGCAGTTCACCTCAATAGCCCGGTACTGTTTGTTCTCACATCCCACAATAATCCTATACTGGCCGGGGCTTGTCCTTGGGTGCATTATTATATGGTGTAGACAGGAATAATCGCCGGTCAGTGTCATGCTACATTTAGATTAAATTTGTCACGGGGCCTCCACGCGTTGGCCTCCCCATGGACCGCACAAGCCCTTCAAAAGTCCGGGGCATTTTTATGGCCCGTGATCCTTAAAGACATACATTATAATAATATAAATCTTTATTGCAGAAAAATCTGATACAATACTTATAGAAGTCCCTAACTCTCGAGTTAGGCATGAAGCCTGACATGGTACATTAATATAGTAATACATATTGTAAATATGAGGTGATTATGAAAATAGAGTGATTAAAAAATAAATAAAACACTGCGGACCAGTGATATAAAAAACAAAATAATAATGATTCCAAATTTGTCATAATGTCATGTAGCCTGATAATTTATGTATATTTCCAATTGAAATAATCAATCACAGAGTAGAAACATTTCTTCGGTAACAAATTATACAGCGTGACCTTTAATACATTATAACTTATATCTTCGTCAAATATGATTGAATTGCATTAAATCATATTTCAACAACAGTACGAGTTGAAGTTAGCTGCGTCGGACAACTTGAAAGAGAACTACACAACAGTCGTTATCCACGTGAAGGATGTCAACGACAACCCACCGGTGTTCGAAAGGCCTACCTACCGTACGCAGATCACTGAGGAAGACGATCGCAATCTGCCGAAACGTGTACTTCAGGTCTGATTCAAGACGTCTACAACCGCATTCGGTTCTTTATTGAACCATTAATCTAAATTCAACAACCGCTAACGACACTTTCAAAAGAGAATCGAATGGGGATTTCTTTTTCAACTCCCGATTGGCTCTTACAGATCCATTTGTCGGTTTTGCATGGCATGGAGGTTTCGTTTGTAATACAGTTTTGTTTCGCTGTAGTGGTAATTGTTTGGTTGCTAATATTTATGTTGATGTGGATTTTGTGGTGTATTGTTAATTTTTCAGCCAATTTCTAGTCTTCAGTATCTATACATTTTTGCAACGTCAAGCTAGTATTTGTATTGCTAGCTAGCTAGCATTTCTAATGGGTTTTTTTTTTAAATTTTAACTTTGTCGTTTCTTTTGTTTTCCTAAAGCTATGTGGCTATAATCGCAGAGTGGCCTTACTACAAATAGAATTGAATTAAATAATATAATTTACATTACATGTGACGTGACAACATAATTTAAGCCGTTAGTCCTAGCATTTAATATTGATTTCACCAATCGTACATTATTTCAGTAAGTGTTTGTTTAAAAACGACCCAAGTTCAGCGATTCGCGTAATACCACGACTGGCACGATAATGCACTTTTAAACAACCAGGCTGTGGTTTCAATATTTATTTATTCGTCCTTGTTGATCTGAGTATTTTTTGAATATAAATTCAAATCAAACCCGACTTTTCCCATTTTTAGAATGTAAAAAACTTAAACATTGACAACTTGTCTCGACTCGAATTTGTTGAGAATACGCGTTTGAAATATTACTTTTTAATTATTGCAGTAAAGTTCTTCGCTTGGCATAAATTAACTCCTTATTGCGATTAATTCGCAGTGATTGTTAGCGAGACATCCCCTCCAAGCTCTTTATTTATAAAGACATTAATTTACTTGAAACAGACACTGACAAAACAAATTCGCCGATGTAATAACTTACAATTCACGAACATTCAGTTCGTTAAAAACGTTTGTGAAGTAGTACAAAACGATAGAAAAATTAAGATGATTTTTAAACAATTGCATAGTACAAATAAAGCGGTTTGGAACGATATTTTTTTTTAGTTTTTAAGATCAATCTATAAGTTACAGATCTTTATAAAATATAAAATTCTTCTGTTCGTGTATATGTCACGGAACTCCTCCTAAATCCCTAGAGCGCGAAGTTGATGAAATTGTTATGTGTGTTCAAGTGCCGGGATGGTATAGATTCACATTTGGACCCGGTAGGTGGCGCTGCCAGCAGGTTCTAAATTTTAATTTTTAGAGCAGGTCTCTGGTGGGCTCGCTAATTTTACAATATAATTTTATGTTTTTTTTCTTCTCCCTGTTTTATTTACTATAGTTTCCATTTTAAAGTGAATGTTAACGAACCAAGACCAGAGCGTGATCGCATGAGCATGTTGATTGTTGACGTGTGCGTGTACGCAGTACGAGCTGACCCTGGTGGCGTCAGACGGGCGAAACGAGAACTCGACCTGCGTGGTGGTGCATGTATTGGACGTGAACGATCTACCTCCCAAGTTTGCCAAGAGTGCTTACGCTACACAGGCGTTTGAAGAAACCGGCCCTTTTCCACACCCCCTTATACAGGTTTTTATTTTTATAATTTGATTTTTTCCTTATACCTCTACTAACCAATCCCTAATTACATTCTCTTCAGGTGAAGGACGTTTCATTTGAAATTGCAGAACGTTTACAGGAAATTATAGGTAATCTTTATGTATTATTTCGGAAAATATAAAACTGAGTTTTTATATAATTAATATTTGTTTTAAATGTCTGCGTTTTCAATTTGCAAACATATTGGAAGAAAATCCAAAAGGTCTCCGAGAATAATTGGGTCTAATCCATAACATAATTATGTGTACGTGTTACTACTTCTCTAAACACTTAACTTTTATACTTCATTTTATAGTTAGGGCCCAAATTTGATAAATTTAAATTTATTTGGATTATTTATCGTTTAAATTATATTTTTTATATTGTTTGTACAAGATAAACAAATATTAGCTTTATCTTATTTAGAACAAACATAGATGAAACGGAAAACCAAATTTAACGAAATTTATTCAATGAAGTTCCTCAACCAGGTTTCGCAGGTCTACGGTGAGTAATTAATGCTGAATTGAAGTCGAGAGCTTTTAAGCAGAAGCTTCGATACTCTTCTATGTTTACTAACATTTAGTTCGGTGCATGTATTTAAAGTCGCTTTTGGTGTTCCACAAACTCTGCGAGTGCCTAAAAACATTATACATACATTACGAGATAATTTTTCATTAATTAACATAGAAACATTGGTCTTTGTGTTTCTTGTAAGATTTCCATAAAATTCAGTGACTTCTTTGAATGTAAAACTCAAACGATTAAGAATTCAAATGAAGTTTTAAGACTCATAATTAACGTAAGAACGTTGCGAAAAATCACATTAGGATAATCTCAAAGGACACGTTGTTCCGTCGTTAATCTGGATAAGTATCATATAACTTATTCTGCTCTCCAAAACGAAACTTCTTTGAGAATTGTAATTATGTAAAATTGCATTTAAATTGTAGATAGATTACACTTTATTGGACAATTGAATAAAAAATTACAAAAGCATCTGTTTATTTACAATATGTACAATACTTTATAAGCAATACAATAGACAGCCTTATCGCTCAAAGCGATCTCTTCCATGTAACTGTTCCAAAGATACAGTTAATACTAGTTTTGGAACTAATCGAATCCCAAATAATAATTTAGTTTCTAATACCGCAAATTTGTATGTCTTTCGTGTGGTAATTAAGATTGTTACTTAATTTTGTTACTTATTTTTGAGTGAAATAAATTATTTTATTATTTAAAAAAAATTAAAATTAAAGGAAGTACTTAGCTAATTTGACGATATAGGTGACGCAGAAGAAGAGGTATAGAGAGAAGAGATAGACGTATATACTTAAGCTAATTTAGAAATTATATACAATATTACAGTCATGTATGTACGTATTGCAAAAACATGTTTCAAATAGGTATTTAAGTTAATACAACCTTCATAAGGGTGGGTACATGTCAATTTCAGTAATAAATTATATCTAAATAGCATTAGTTTGCTTACAATAATTGATAATTTTCCTTCATTACCGTATACGGTACCGTAGTACCGTACCGTACCGTAAACGTCTCTTTTTTAAAGGTTTTTTTGCATAAAATTGTTTAATTATTGTCCTGAATTGTTGTTTTTTTGTCCCGAATAAAATATGACTTTCTGTCTCTCTAATTCGACTCATATTAAAAGCCTGATTGTCAAGGGAATAGGAAAACCGCCCACATCTTAGTCCCCAGTCGCTTGTTGTGACAAGGTTTTTTTGTAATTGAAGTGAGATTCGCAAATGATCCGAGTAATTACGCAAACGTCGACCCTCTTCATTTCCAGCTTCCACCAGCCTCGTTTTAATTGGACCTTCCTACAGCCAAAGTGTATGTTACACAATTTTATAGTAATCATTGAGGTCATTAATGAAAAATCGGCTGAATGTTCTCTAATGTTAGGCTATATCTACAATAAAAATATATTAATATTTCACAGTTATAACCTCGAAAGATTACGCGATATATATATCGCGTCAACTCTTTCTAACTTTAGTTCGTGATAAAACTCACAAACTCCCTCGTAAATATCTTCTATAAAAAGAAAAAAGTTTGCGCCGCTTTCGAGACCGTATGTTGCCATATTTCGTATCCGTTGATGCAAACTATCCAGGGTGTGTAAGAGTTTATCATCTTTTTCGACTAATTGACACAATACTTGGTTATATTCAGCCTTGTTTAAAAGTTTAACGTTGTCAATTCGATAATATATATATTTCAAATTCTCTTATAGCAGAAATTATAGTTATAAGCTTCGACCATTATTAATGGCCTAAGGTTATAAATTAATTAATAGGAGCACTTCAAAATTGTATTCGATATTGTTTGATATTTTCTTATCCCTTTTTAAATATGAGTTAGAAAACAACTACACGTGCCCTTTACATAAAATAAAAATTGGTAGGTATATAAAACCCAGCCAGTATGTTTCTTTTTGATTACATGTCCAAACAAGTACGTTATGAAGTTTCTTGTACTGTATTATTTTGTTCCTTTTGTTTGGTTAAGATAGTATTTGTTTTAGTAGGGTATATCAGGTCACTGGTGAGACTTCGGAGATTACCTTCAGCACTAAACTTGCCAGTATTGTTATATAATTTGATATTCAAACACAAAGACCGATTTTCAATACACCCAACGGATACTAAACAAACTTTGGATGATTGCTAGCACTCGTAGATACTAGTTTCACTGTAAATGCTTGTATTTTTTGTTTTGATTTATAGTGTTAAGATTAAGTTTTTTAATAATACGGAATGGTTTTGACATTCAATTTTAATTTTCTACGTGTAATTTGTTTAAACATTTCTGTATATTAAAATGACCCCTTTTTTGCTTAAAATACTATTTCTAAGTACCTAAGTATTTAATTTAATTAAACAACTTACTGCATTTTGTTACCGTTAATACGTGCTGATGGTGAAGGAAATCATCGTGATAAAACCTGCACATCGAGATAACAAGTCAAATCCGCCAATTCACCTTGGATACACATATTCTGTTCTAAACGGGAGGCCTGAGCCCAGTAGTGAGACGGCTATTATTATAATTCATTATTTTACTTATTAGATACTTTACCTATTTCTATAATGGAAAAACTGTATATTTTATATTTATTCAAAAATTCTAGATCCCTTTAACATTTGGCTTATTGAATAAGTCACCAATTTAGAGGAACATACTGTTAGTAGCTAATTGAAAAACATTAAAGTTCTTAAAATCAGTTAAATTAAAAAATAATCATCACCCTAGAGTCAATCCTTGATTGCTCCTGAAGGTGCTTAGATCTCATGGTCTACTCTATAACCCCAATATGTGACAATTGCAATGATTTTATCTGTGTTAAACAGGTAACAGCGACAGACGGTGACAAAGATAGACAACAGAACATCGTTTATTTCCTCACGGGGCAGGGCATCGATCCCGATAATCCTGCAAATAGCAAGTTTGATATCAATCGCACTACGGGCGAGATATTTGTGCTTAAGGTAAGTGGAAATAAATTGTGCGAACCAATTTTATCGACCCTAACTACGAATACCGGTATAAAAAAGCGTTTTATAAAGTGGGACACGATTTTTTCCTAAAAAAAGTTTTAACCTCACAGATTTGTTCAATATCAAACCTACGCATTTGGAATGATCCTTTTTAATATTACCATTTGCCGTTTGTAGTACGGATATTGAGTTTGGTTTTTGCCGTGTTTTGCTTAATGAAAGTTGTACGAGAAAATTATTCTAGACTCTCAGATAATCAACATAGGAAATCTGCTACTCTGTAAACACCTTTGCAATCATGCATTTATAGAGTTCTATTTGCGGAGTAAAATTAATAAAAAACAGAGTATGCTATCTCAACTAAAATTAGAAAAGACTGTATTTTAAAACAGATACAAAATATTTTTTAGGTTGCTGAATATTTGAGTAATTATAATAATTTCTGATTTTTAGGATTCTGATAGTCAATATTGAATAGGAACCCAGTGTCACTCCTGTGACTTCGTCGTCCGTATGTTATAGCCGACTATACTAATGAAGTAGAAGGCTGAAGTCAGGAAATTATGTATCTACAAAACGTTGGGTTTCTAGCTAAGCGTAGTATAAGGTTTGATTTGAGTTGTAATAATAGTCTTCTTCTTCTCCTTAAAGTTATAGAAAGTGACTTTTGAAAATGAATTTCTGAATAATCAGATATACAGGATGGAAACTGTCAGCGGGGCAGGAAAAGGAAGTACGTTAACCGTTGTAGCTACACGAAAATGCTCTTAGGAGACTGTCCTTAATTTTTCGCAAAAATTTGATCCACATTCGTAGATTTTCAAAAAATATAGATACGGTTAGCAAGAAAATGGTCATTTTACACATTTTTTAATGATTGGCGATCTTGTTTCTGATACTGACCAAAAACTTCTATGGGACCAACCCAGGTTGGAGTAGGTACTAAAGAAAGTCACAAATTGTAAAAAAAACTTTTCCTGTACATTTTGTATGAAGATTTTAAACATTTTTTTTCTGTCAATCGATCCTATTACTAATAGTGATCAAAAACGAACTAACTGTCTATGAAGTACAAAAAGAATCAGAAATGGAAAGAATCTTTTCCCATACATATTTTAATAAGTCCGACTTACTTTTTTGAATGTGAGAATGAATGTATTTATTTCAAAATAGAATCTCACAGATTACTTATTGAAAGCAATTTTAGTTACTGTTAAGTGAGAAGAAGCGGCACAACAAACTCCTCAGCAACATATCTTTACTTCATAATAATAATTATTATTATTATCCAAGGTTTATTAATGTAATATTTATAAATAATTACTGAAAGAAACTTGGTAGCGAAAGCACTATTCCCATTCAATGCGGTCATCTAGAAAATCTTTAGTCGTTTAATAAGCTTTCTCGCACAAACGTCGCTTTACTAATTTTTTAAACTTGTTTACCCAAAACTCTTGAACCTTTACTGGGATTTTGTTGAAAACATAAAGAACATTTTCAGACATATACGGTGAAGCCACAGTTAAAATATTTATTTCTTTGAACTTATCACGCAAGCAATTTTTATCAAATCTTTTTGTTGACAGAATAAAAAGATAAGATTGAAAACACATCACAGAGATTTTCTGGCGCAACAAACTATCACGATTGGTTTTTGTTTGGAAATAAAATAATAACGAGTTCGAAATTTGCTTTTTTTTAAATTTTATCTTCTTATTAAATCTTAAAAGATGTATGGGAAAAGATTTTTGTGATTTCTGGCTTTTTTAGTACTCTTTCGATGTTTAGTCCGATAAAAGTTTTGATCAATACTAGAAATAGGTTATAATGACATAAAAAAAATGTGTAAAATTTTCATACAAAATGTACGGGAAAAGTTTTTTGCAATTTCCGACTTTTTTCGTACTCCGACCTGGATTGGTCTCATCGAAGTTTTTGATCAATATCAGAAGAAGGATCGATTGGCATCAAAAATAATTGTGTAAAATGGCCATTTCTTGATAACTGTACATTTTTTGAAAATCTGTGAATGGTGATCAAAATTTCACCAAAAATTATGGATTGTCTCCTAAGACCATTTTCGTGTAGCTGCAACGGTTAAGGTGCTTTCCGTTAACGTCCCCCTGAAAGTTTCCAGCATGTATAATAGGTAGGATGAATAATTAGAATCTTAGTAGTGAGTTTGCTGACAATATCGTGTTTAAAATTGTAATTGAATAAGGGCTTTAATATCCATATAGAAATTAAAATATTAAAGCCCTCTATTTGCTCCGAAAACATCCATTTGTGAGTCTGTTTCTCACACAGGCTACTAGTTTTTTAATAATACTTGCGATTTACATTGTGTAACCATTATTCCATTTTACTATTGCAGCCATTAGATCGCGATCAGCCTAACGGTAGACCACAATGGAGATTTACAGTTTTTGCTCAAGATGAAGGAGGTGAAGGACTAGTGGGATATGCTGATGTTCAAGTAAATCTCAAAGATATTAACGATAATGCTCCAATTTTTCCTCAAGGTGTATATTTTGGTAATGTTACTGAAAACGGCACTGCTGGTATGGTAGTTATGACTATGACTGCTATTGATTATGATGATCCTGCCGAAAGCAATAATGCTAAATTGTGGTATTCCATAGAAAAAAATGTTATCGAAGAAGAGACTGGTTCACCTATTTTTGAAATTGAACCAGAAACTGGCGTAATTAAAACTGCAGTATGCTGCCTTGATCGTGAAAGGACGCCAGATTACTCTATTCAAATAGTAGCATCGGATGGAGGGGGGTTAAAGGGTACTGGCACAGCATCAATAAGAGTTAAAGATATAAATGATATGCCACCACAATTCACGAAAGATGAGTGGTTTACAGAAGTAGATGAAACAGACGGAACTAACCTTCCAGAAATGCCAATTCTTACAGTAACTGTACACGACGAAGATGAAACAAATAAATTTCAATATAAAGTTATAGAAAATAGCGGTTACGGAGCAGATAAATTTACTATGGTGAGAAATAATGACGGCACTGGTTCTCTTAAAATAGTACAACCCCTTGATTATGAAGACCAACTACAAAGTAATGGTTTTAGATTTAGAATCCAAGTCAACGACAAAGGGGAAGACAACGATAACGATAAATATCACGTAGCTTATTCGTGGGTAGTAGTTAAACTTAGAGATATTAATGACAATAAACCACAGTTTGAAAGAGCTAATATAGAAGTATCTGTATATGAAAATGCAGAAGTTGGTAAGAGTTTAGAAACATTTAAAGCAACAGATCCTGACCAAGGTGGAAAGAGTAGAGTATCGTATGCTATTGATCGTTCATCAGATAGAAAGCGACAATTTTCAATAAACCAAGAAGGTACTGTAAGTATTCAAAGATCTTTAGACAGGGAAGATACTCCTAGACATCAGGTTAAAATTCTTGCAATTGACGACGGAGTTCCCCCGCGTACTGCAACTGCCACGCTTACTGTTATAGTACAAGACATAAATGATAATGCGCCTACTTTCTTAAAAGATTACCGACCAGTTTTAACTGAGCATATTACTCCAAAGAAAGTTGCTGAAATTCTGGCTACCGACGATGATGATAGATCAAAGAGTAATGGACCACCGTTCCAGTTTAGGTTAGACCCTGGTGCTGACGATATTATAAGAGCGTCTTTCAAAGTTGAACAAGACCAGAAGGGTGCCAACGGCGATGGTATGGCTATTGTATCTTCTCTAAGATCTTTTGACAGGGAACAGCAGAAAGAATATCTAATACCTATCATTATAAAAGATCATGGTAACCCAGCAATGACAGGAACAAGTACTCTAACCGTCGTCATTGGTGATGTAAACGATAACAAGATGCAACCTGGTTCGAAAGACATATTAGTATATAGCTATCAAGGACACTCACCTGACACAGAAATTGGACGAGTCTATGTGTACGATTTAGATGATTGGGATTTACCTGACAAGAAATTCTTCTGGGAAAGTACGGAGCATCCTAATTTCACCTTGAACGAAGAGACTGGTATGATACAAATGAAACATAAAACAAGAGAAGGAAGGTATCACTTGAAGTTTAAAGTTTACGATCGAAAACACACACAAACTGATGTACCTGCTAATGTTACAGTTTATGTGAAAGAAATATCTCACGAGGCTATTATAAATTCTGGGTCTATTCGAATATCAGGTATAACAGATGAAGATTTTATAAGGGTTTGGAATTATAAGACTCTCAGTGTCTCGCGCAGTAAACTGGATATATTTAAAGATAAACTTGCTGATTTGCTTAGCACAGAACGTGACAATATCGATATTTTCAGTGTACAGCTACGGAAAAAGCATCCACCTGTGACTGATATCCGATTTTCTGCACATGGTGCACATTATTACAAGCCGATACGGTTAAACGGTATTGTCTTAATGCATAGAGATGAAATAGAAGCAGCTGTAGGTATAAATATTACAATGGTGGGCATCGATGAATGTTTATATGAAAACCAAATGTGTGAAGGTTCGTGTACTAATGTTTTGGATATCAGCAATTTACCATATATGGTAAACGCAAATAAAACGGCACTAGTAGGTGTACGAGTTGATGTACTTGCAGAATGTACTTGTGGAGCTAGAAACTTTACACAAGCAGAAACCTGTCGAAACTCTCCTTGCTATAATGGTGGCAGATGTATTGAAGGGAAATACGGTCTAACATGCTCATGTCCTTCAGGTTATACAGGACCAAGATGTCAGCAAACTTCAAGAAGTTTCAGAGGTACTGGTTGGGCGTGGTATCCAGCTCTAGAAATGTGTGATAATTCACATTTGAGCTTGGAATTCATTACAAGAAAGTCCGAAGGTATATTACTGTACAACGGCCCTATCGTGCCACCCGAAAAAGATGAAATTATGGTTTCAGATTTTATATCTTTAGAGTTAGAAAGAGGCAATCCTCGATTATTGATAGACTTTGGTTCTGGGACTTTAGAATTAAGAGTGAAAACTAAAAAGTCTTTAGATGACGGGGAATGGCACCGAATCGATATTTTCTGGGACACAGAAAACGTTAGAATGGTTGTAGATTTTTGTAGATCTGCTGATATACAAGAAATGGAAGATGGCACTCCGCCCGAGTTTGATGATTCCACATGTCAAGCGACTGGAACTATTCCTCCATTTAATGAATACCTAAATGTTAATTCCCCTCTTCAAATTGGTGGATTGTACATAGAAGATTTTAATCCTACCCATTATCATTGGCAATATAAACCAATCGGAAAAGGATTTGATGGGTGCATTAGAAATCTTATACATAATAGCAAACTATATGATCTAGCTCATCCTGGCCTATCTAGATATTCCGTTGCTGGCTGTCCTCAAACTGAAGAAATTTGCAATCAAGCTGATTCTAATTCAAGATGTAAGGATCATGGTAATTGCGTTGGAAGTTTTTCTGAAGCTAGGTGTCAATGCCAACCAGGATGGACTGGGCCTTCTTGTAACATTCCAACGACTCCGACTAGTTTTCGACCTCAGAGTTACGTCAAATTTGCTTTGAGTTTCGAACCAGATAGATTCAGCACACAAATTCAGTTAAGATTTAGGACTAGAGAACCACATGGTGAACTTTTTAGGGTCAGTGACCAACATAACAGAGAATACGGTATACTGGAAGTAAAAGATGCTCGATTACACTTTAGATATAATTTAAATTCATTGCGCACTGAAGAACGGGATGTATGGCTTAATTCTGTTTCTGTTGACGATGGACAATGGCACATAGCTCGCGTAAGTCGATATGGAAGCGCAGCAACGCTTGAGATTGATGGAGGAGAAGGTAGAAGATATAATGAGACGTTCACATTTGAAGGACACCAGTGGCTTTTGGTTGACAAACAGGAAGGTGTTTATGCTGGTGGTAAAGCTGAGTATACAGGTGTAAGGACATTTGAAGTGTACGCCGATTTCCAAAAGGGATGTTTAGATGATATTAGGCTTGAAGGAAAGCATTTACCATTGCCACCAGCAATGAATGGAACTCAATGGGGACAGGCGACTATGGCACGTAATTTGGATCGAAATTGTCCATCCAACAGTCCGTGCATTAATGTCCACTGCACTGAGCCATTTGTCTGCGTCGATCTTTGGAACGAATATGAATGCACGTGAGTTTTCTTTTATTTAATTTTGATCATTACAATTTATTCAATACTGGCAAAAATATTTTAATATATCTACTAAAATAAATTGTAGTCAGTTTATAAAAAATAAAATAACTATTTTTAAAGCGCGCACTGAGAAAATACTCATACTTATGAAGATATATTATTCTTATTATTTCAATATGTAATGGAATATAATATTACATTTATTTAACGCTTTAAGATATTGAATTTTAAATAATTGAATTTTCTGTACTTTATAACTAGTAGTCTAGTATAAATATAAATTACTAATATAAATATCAGTGCTTCTTATTAACTTATTGTTTAATATTAAATGATATACAATATTAATGCATTGGAATGATGTTTAGTTGCGGTGAGGGTCTAGTATTATCGTCGGACGGAAAAGGTTGCGTTGACAAGAACGAGTGTCTGTACTTTCCTTGCCGCAACGGGGGCTCGTGTGTGAATCGGGAGCCCGGCTACCGCTGCCATTGTCCAGAAGGATTTTGGGGCGAAAACTGCGAGCTTGTGCAAGAGGGGCGAACTCTCAAACTCAGCATGGGCGCGCTCGCAGCGATTCTCGTCTGCCTCCTAATTATAATGAGTGAGCACATTACGTAGTGTAGTAATTGCCTACGAATCCCTACAGAAATACTTACAGTTCTATGCTATTGATGTTTCTTTATATTTTCTCTCAGGCTATTAGTTAATATATTTAATTTGCGTTGTTTTGAACTTCTATATCGTTCATGCCTCTTATTTTTTTTTTTTGTTATGTTTACATCGTTTTCTCTATATTTTAATTATTAAAATTCTTGTATCTTCATATTTAGCATATTAAAATACTCAAAAATTTGTACACTAATACTGGCATGGCATCACTTTTTATATTACTTTAATTATAAGTATTGTACTCGCAGGATCCAATAGTAATGTCCGAGTATTTAATTTGAAATTATGTAAAAAGTATTGTAGAGGATTTTTTAAAATTCTTTTAAAATTCTTGACATTACAAATATGTATAAAGATTTTCAGAATTAATTCAATTATTACTGTTACTATTTTCCAATAATCTCAATTGTAAGTATACTCAATAAATCGTATTTTGTTTTCAACTGTATTTTATACTTCATTCAAAATAATTTTTAACTTTTCCTGAGCTAGGATATTTCTAGTATATCTAAAATACGGCATATTGATCTATTAGGCCGACTAATTAATAATTCAATGCTAGTATTATTTAAGAGTTTTGTTTTGAAATACAATCACTTTTTATTTATTATATTAAATAAAATATGTTTAAGCTCATATTAATAATATGTACCTTCATTTCTTACTTCTTTGTATACGTATATGTGTTTTAATATTCTTAATTTGTGACTAACTGTATTAATGCCTTTGTCTTTAGTTTGTGGTAAGTCTTTTATTGTGTAAACTGTAAGTATTACTTATAAATTTACGCTCTCATAACATTATCTAGATGATTATCCAGTTGCACTCTCATGATCGCACTCTCACTAACATCACCATCGTTCCATTTATTATTTATTTATGTACATTTTGCTGTCGTATTAGTTATGTATATCAATATTATTAGTTATTAATGCATGTAATATCCATGGGAGGTCTCAGTGCGCGCGACGTCACCGAATAATCTTCGGCAACGGAAAGGTAAAGTGCTTGATGTGTAGGTGTCCCGCTGGATCCGTACGTGCTGGAGACACATGTATCAACGTTAATGAATGTGTGGAAAGGCCGTGTCTCAATGGAGGCACTTGTATAGACCGCGAGCCAGCGCGTCGGTACGACTGCATCTGCGCGTTCGGCTACACTGGCCATGACTGCGAGTTGGAGCTACTCGCATCCGGAATCATCACACCGTCCAGAGATTTCATTATAGCTATTATTGTCTGTTTGTTTATGCTTCTAGGTGAGCACATTTAGAATTTATTTATTTGCATGTAACGATCGTTTTGATCATTCTTTTTCAATTACATCAGCACATCTTGTGCACGTGTGTTTCTCAGTTATTCCTTTTTAGAATCACCATCTATAATATAAACCTATATTAAACTACTAAATACTTATAATAAAAACTTATATAATATATTGGTACAAACAACACTAAAGAAAAGTTGCTCATATATATATACTGCAATTGCAAGTCGTTGATTAAATGTCTTCAAAATCCTTTAACTTTTTAAAAATAGAACAAAATCAATATAATCATCAAATTACATCTATCTATACAGATAAATAAAATTTAAGTATATGTCTGTAATGTCAAAATAACAGCTTTTTACTAAATGCATATGAAAGTACCAGGCCACTCAGAAAGTATTGCGGAAAAAAGGTTTTATGTATGAGAGACTGGCCAGTTATAATCTATTTTGTAAATATGATTATTTATAACTAAAAATAGGTATGTTCCAATTTCAAAATTTCCCTCCACATTGTTTGCCAGCTAATTTAAATTATCGTGTCTCATTGAAAAATGGTTCTGCGCCGAGAACATTTTCGCGCTATGATTTTTTACGATTTCAAGTGTCGCCTGAACCCGGACGAATCGTACCATAGACTTCAAATGGCATTCATGGATGAAGGTCCTTCTAAGGCAACCATTTATCGTTGGTACAACGAATTCAAGCGCGGTTGACTAACTTTGGGGCATGAAGAAAGAAGTGGTCGCCCTTTGACGGCTGTTATGGAAGAAAACGTGCTAGCAGTGAAAAATTTAAACCAAGACAATAGGCGAGTTACATATCAAAAGATTCAGTATGTACTGCAGATTGTACCCGGAAGCCTTCACAAGATTCTACAAGTGCATCTTTGCGTGAGGAGGATAGTTTCACGCTGGGTGCCGCACAACCTCACCAATGCTGAGAAGCAGGCCCGGGTGGAATGGTGCCGTGATATCATAAACAAAGTTGAAGCAGAGCCTGCTTCATCTCGGCATGTTTACGACATCATTACAGGTGATGAGTCCTGGATTTATCAATACGTTCCAAAAACGAAGCACCAGTCGACGGCTCAAAACGAATCAACGCCTACTAAAGTGAAGCGATCTGGAAGCGGGGGGAAGATTTTGATCGCGAGTTTTTTTCGATTTGACTGGCTATTTGATGTCAATTCCTTTACAGAACCACAGAAGCATCAACGCCGAATGATATACTACTAAATGCTTGGCAGAAGTTTTCTCTGTTTTGAGCAACAAGCGACCAAATACAGGGCTCCGCGGGCTACTGCTCCACCACGACAACGCGCCTGACCATACCGCGCTCAAAACGAGGGACTTCCTGGACAGCACACCGTTCAAACTCCTGGGTCACCCTCCTTACAGCTCTGACCTAGCACCGTGTGACTTATTTTTATTCCCGAAAATAAATAATCAGCTCAAAGGGATACAATTTGCGTCGCCTGAAGATGCGCTGTCAGCGTTCGAGCAAGCTGTAAACGAGGTGTCTGCGGCGGACTGAAAAAAGGATTTTTCGAAAACTGGTTCAGACGCATGAAACTTTGTATAGAGGTTGCTGGAGAGTACTTTGAAGAGATTAAATAAAAAAATATTTACCTATAGAACATTCTATTTTTATTTTTAGAAAACTTTCTGAGTGTCCCACGTATATACATACGGTTCTTTATCAAAAGTTCAATTTTTAATATTTTTACCTGTCTGTCTATCTATCTGGATATTCCGGCTAATCACTGAAACGGCTTGATTGATTTTGACGGGACTTTCATTGGCAGTTAGCTGATGTTATAAGAAGTAACTTAGCCTACTTTGTTTTTTACTTTTTTTAGGGTTCCGCAAAATAATACCGCGCGGACGAAATCGCGCAGGCACAGCTATTATTATTTACACAGTATTTTAATGACATTGATGCAAGATGGCCCTTACCAATTAATTATGATCTGATTTCTTGACTTTTTCTTCATGCTTTTGTTTTGATTGACAGTACTGGTATTAGTGTTCGTGGTGTACAATCGTCGTCGTGAAGCGCACATTAAATACCCCGGACCGGATGACGACGTCCGAGAAAACATCATCAATTACGACGATGAAGGCGGTGGCGAAGATGACATGACTGCCTTTGACATTACGCCACTCCAAATACCCATTGGAGGACCACTACCAGATCACGCGCCGGCAAAACTTCCTTGTGAGTTACTTATATACTTTCCGACCACGATAAATCAAAACTATTGACATAATCATTATTTTCTGTTATTATCGACTATTCTTCAAATTTAAGAAAACGTTTAAAATTGGAGAAATAAATTTGTTAATTTTCTTCTGTAATGTGCTAACAACAAATGAAGCCATATTATTTAACTACATAATAATATGACCAATTTCAATAATTAAGTATGCAAATGAAAAAGAGGTATGAAGGACATGATAAGTAACTGTGTAGATAGTAAGATAACGGTATTGTAATGTCATAATTTGGAGATTTAGACTAATTGTTTTGTTTTGTTTAATCTAACAACCCATGACTTTGCATATAAATAGAATCTACATGACTTTGGTAGGGCTTAAAGTTTTTCTTATAATTATTTATTAGATCCTTTAATGGGAGTAAGTCTTGGCGTGGGACCAATGGGTGTGGGTGTCGGTGTGGGCGTACCTCCGGGTGTTGGAGTACCGATGCCAGGAGAAACGAATGTCGGTCTCTTTATTGAAGAACATAAAAGACGTGCGGATAGTGATCCCAACGCCCCCCCATTTGACGATCTCCGCAACTACGCGTACGAAGGTGGTGGCAGCACTGCAGGATCTTTATCTTCCCTTGCATCAGGTGTGTATCAAGAAAATTAATTATCAACAGCACGACAATTTTGTACTATGTGTAATTAACATTACTTTAATGATTTACATTTAGTACCTTATACGATATCATTGTATCTTAGTGACTAAATTAACCGTGTCTCATTCCGATAACGTAAGTTCAAATCTTCACAGAAGCATGCATCGCTACAACTAGTTTTATGGTCTAATATGCTTATTATTACAATTATATTCAATGAAGAGAAATATTCTTACGAAAACCACAGCATCGAGATTGCCGACGTGTAAATACCATCCACCATCTTTGACAAATGCGGAAGATATTGAGCAAAACATAATTTTTACGAACATAATTGTGACGATCCCCTTGTTTATTTGTATATGACGCAATAATTATAGTATTGTTATTAAAGTCTCGGGTTCATAATAACCTTTTCGGTTACAAACGTAGAATGAATGTAAATGCGTTAGGTGGCGATATGTTCACTTCAAGCGAAATGTGATTGTATGAGCAACTTATGTATGACGTCAGGTGTTTGTATTATTTTTGATGACAATTCTCGATACTCAGTGGAAAATAAACGCTCCCAGCGCTTCATTCAGAATGTATGAATTGAAAATTGAAGCACCAGTCTCTGAGGTATGCATTTTTCATATTAAATTCCATCGTAATGTGGTTTTGCTTTGTTGCACAGGTACCGACGACGAAGTGCATGAGTACGATTACCTGGGTGCATGGGGTCCACGATTCGACAAGCTGGCAGATCTGTACGGGCCGGATTTAGACGAACAGCTGTAGGCGGAACCCCATTTATCTCCCCTAGCGCATCTAAAGGCGCAAATTTAGTCAATTGTCTCTCACTATCCTATTTCACTTAGCTATTTAAAGGCAGGCTATCCCAGACTTGTCGTATTCAAAAGCACTTAACACAAAGTGTGCAAATTTGTACAAAACATTATACTATTTTTATTAATTAATAAGAAACTATTCAACATCACGACTTGACAATATACATGTTTTTATGTATATCTAATTTCAATACACTTTCGAGCCGTAATTAAAATATAAAATAGACATTGGTTTTCTGATTCTTTATTGAACATATAGCAAACTAACTTGTTTAGAATTTACATAACTTAGTAAAATATTTATCTACGAGATATTTTTTACAACTAATAAGTAATAGGAATAATAAGTTTATTTTCTCAAACGACAACATTGGGATAACCGAACCGTAACATGTCTGTTTTCTAGAACGATGTGAAGTCGTGAGGCGATAAAATAACGAAGTAGCTACATAAAAACGTGATTACATGTCACTAATACTATCGTTAAGTCTCGGCCCGAGTGTCTTCAAGAATACAGACTCGAAAACCCGCTATCTGGGAAACGACACTTCTTCACTTACCAACGGCGATTAATTTTGTAAATAGACAAGCAAAACCATCTCGACACGTTAAAGACGAGGTACTAATCGGTGATTCGTAATTATTATCAATTTTATACGACTTTATTTGTAGAATACGTTAAGCTTAAGTAATCGATTAAGATACTTTATTTAATTGCATAATTTAAAAAATAAACCGAAACGTACATCTTCACCAAATATTTGATATAAGTTTTTATTCATGTTAATCTATATTATGAGTCAGTATTTTATTGGAAGTTACTGTGGTAAGCGGACTTCTGCTGTTGGGCCCGACGTGTATTTGATTCGAGGGTGTTTGTAGATAGTGTGCTATAAGTGTGAATAATTTATACGAGTATTTTGTAAGTCCACAGCTATACGTGATATCACTTAACAACGTGGCCCTTCAGCAAGAAATCATAATTATAGTGTAAAATAATAATAATTATGTTATATTTTATTATAATAATAGAAATTAATACATTTGTATTGTCCGCTTGGACATTGAGTTCGTAATGCTCATTTGAATCTGACAACGGGGTTGTAAATAGAATAAATAATGAGAACCACCCTGATTTTAATAACGAATATGAACTATTAATTAATTAATACTCATGATGAAATGAGTCACGTGTACAGTAACTGGTGTTCCTCTCCTAAAGTCTCCGTATAGCGATTAGTAATTTAGAGTATTTGGAAGTGACTACGGTCTCGTACCCTAGGTAATTAATAATAGTAATTGATCATGGGATGTGAATGCTTGATAGGACGTGTGTGGAATATGGTACTGTGGATGTGTGTGCGTGGTGTGCGTCGATAGGCGAAAGGTACGCCCGCGTCCTCGTTGAGTGCCGAGATATGGATGGGAATGTGCCAATTTCTAAGCATTATCGATGCAGCTAACGATGGTAGGTTTAAGTGTTTGCACTTTATTTATTCGTATGTTTACATATAAATTTAGTCGCACCTAGAAAAATATCAATAACTTAATAAGAGTGTTGTGCTAGAATACTACTTCTATCGATATTGAAATGACACAGTCGCCGCGACCTGTAGAAGTCACTAATTTATAAATTAATTTTTAAGAATTTATATAGGAAAATTTAAGTAATTGGTAGTCACCGCACCTGTGTCACTTCGACCTCGAGTAACGTCAGTGTACATTTTAGAATAAATACTGTATTGCGTTAAAACGACTGATTTTATTATGTGTTTGAATGCCTAAGATTTGTAGTCTCGGTTTAATTATATAATTAATTATATTATTATTAGACTTGGAATAAGCCTCCAGTGAGTTCACCCATTAGTTTGCACTTGTGACAAATAATAAATTAAATATTCAAGTACCTACCTATAGCATTATTAAAGCAATTCTTGTTAATTACTATTCGTGTAAGTAGAATTTCATAGGGGATATTATTATTTTATATCATTACACTGCCAATATCATACATATAGACGAATTACGATAGCTATTTGGGTCCGATTTTATATTTTTGTCTTATACAACATTATATTGTAAGTTTTTGAACTGTTTTTTATAAAACAATAACATTTTTAATTTTCTGTAATAGCTTCGTGTGTTTCCACACATAGTTCTAAACCACTTCTGCGTTTTTATTATTCACTAAAGCACTATCGCGTCTTCAATCTAGACTCTATCGAGTATATAATCAAAACAGATTGTCGCCCTTCCACTCCAGAATGTATTATGCTACTACAATATATTCTCACTAGCTTTTCATACAAAAACAGTTTTCACAATTTATGCGTTGTGATTAACAACAGCAGCAGCTGGGGTGGCGCACGCCGCTTCTCGCCCGGGGATAACACTTTACAGCATAGCAAATACGTTTTCACGTCAAACGCAGCCATGCTCGCATTGCAATATTGCATTACAATGTCACACTTATTTTGTTATGAAACTTAATAAGCATAGCGATAGTCCTAGTTCTGAACTACACATACCAGCATAATTAGCGGCACATAAAAAAATCGATTTAGTTACTCGACTTTTTGTTGGCTAGAGACAAGAACAAATAAATGAAAAAATGTCTGACAGCTTTTTCTTTATTTCAAATGGAAAGAGAATTCAACTCAACTTTTTTCAAGATAAATAAATAAATAATATATAACCAAAAGATTGCATTTTTTTTTAATTTAGTATCTTTACTAGCGTTCCGTTAATTTTGCCGGTGTGTTTATTTAAAAAAATGCCGTCATTTCGTTCTATAACGAGTGGAAATTAGAAATAAGAGGCTCTATAAATACATCACAATGCTACCCCATGCATACTTTGCTCATTATCTTTCTATAGCTATGGAAAAATTATAGAAGGAATTGCAATCGCCCAGTAAAATACGTGATTCTAAACCCTCCTACACCATAGGGTTATACGACCGTTACTTCATTTTCGCTTCTTGGATGTATTGTTGTTTTACTTGTTAAATCAGTCAAAAGATCAAATTAAGAATATTTTAAGATTTATTATTTGACTGATTTGGTATAAAATATATTTCTTAAATAATAAAATGTCAAAAAGCTAGAAAAGAATGACCTATAGCGTTTTATAATTTTACGTTTTTATGGAGCAATTGTAATTTCTAATATTCTTCTCCGTGTCATCATAACCTGCAGAGCACACAAGCCCAGTACAAAACGCGTAAAGATGCAGATACGCATCAGAAGAGTGTTGAAATAGTACCCATAAGTTTTGTTTAAGCCGTGTACAATACCTAACTGCGTGGTTATGTTTTGTTTCAACTGTGATTATTTAGTTGTGTATAACTCTGATGATTACATAAAAGAATGAATAAAATATAAATAAAAGTGAGTTGTTTCATTTTATTATTACGACCCCCGTCGTAGTACCTACGTGTAACAAAAGTTATTTGCAGAAAGTATTCTAGGGACTGTATGTACGTAGCCATACAGTGCAAATATAATACGCATGAGTACATAAATACAATATTTCGAAATAATGTTCGAGTTTTACGCTTTCGTGACTCGGAACATTTTATTGTTCTTTGTACAATTAGCTCGTAACATGTGTTCGTATGTTTTGCACAACATACAAATTAAAATGCTTTTTCATATTCACGTAGGTAATATTAAAGCTGGTTCATGCAATATTGTATATTAAAATTGGACTGTTAGAAAGTGATTAACAATTAGTTACCTATAAGTATGCCAAAAGCTTTTTTATTTACTGATTTAGTTCATGAATAATGTAGTTTCGATTCAGATGAAGATACTCTTCCAGTGAAAATGTTTTAAAAACTATCACTTGGACTTCATACTCTATACTTACATAATTATGCTGATGACAGCAAAACATTTTAAATACAAACGATTGTGTATGTTTGTCTGATTTAAACTTTTCACTAAAAAGACTTTAAACCAAGATTAGCTGACCAGATTGAACTATGTTAGTGATATACTTTTATACAAATATAAGTATACAAAAATGTATACATTCATTTTTATTCAAAACTTTTGTTATTATTTGTTAGTGACGTAGAAAACATCTAGCTTATTCGCTTTAGCTAGCATTTATTAATGTGTAAAATTTAAACACTACAACCTTAAATTATATTTTCATAGTACCTAAAGAAAAGAAAAACAGATAGTTCCGAAAAGAACTTTTATAATAAGGAGATATTATTTTAAAAAACACATCAGGGATAAAAACATCAAAATAAATTCAAATATGTTAACCAGGCGTGAGGTGTTTCTTGCCACATATTCTCCCGATAACACGTAAAGTACATGAAGTAGAACGAAGATTTTATTTTATCTTATATATATGGCTCACAGTGTTTTTTATCAGAACTTAGTTAGAACAAAAACTTTTCAACTTGAATGTTAAAATTACATTGTTTATTTGTTAGTATACTTATTTGTTTCCTCTTCGATGCTTTGGATACGAGTCGTATTTTATGAATTTTTATAATATGTATATAAGTATAGTATATATTTTGTATATGTAAGTATCAGT
Organism: Dendrolimus houi; assembly: GCA_039645545.1. Classification (NCBI taxonomy): domain Eukaryota; kingdom Metazoa; phylum Arthropoda; class Insecta; order Lepidoptera; family Lasiocampidae; genus Dendrolimus; species Dendrolimus houi. Next base: position 12,119,369 of record CM077126.1, on the reverse strand, counting down.
AGATTGGAATGATACTTTAGAGAATTTCATGAAAAATACGCCATCTTCTGCTGATAATGGACCAAAGGTTAATCTGACAAATTCACGACGAAACTGCTAGTGATCTATAAATTAAGCGAGGCGACTACATTTTCTTTACAGCCTCTTTTGGTGTTGGCTTATTAAGCACCAAGTCGCATTTTCCTCAATTTAACCTTAACGGAATCCTAAGAGCAATCTTACACAATAGAGCAAAACTACAAAGGGTAATACGAGTATGTGAGTAAACCCACAAAGTACAAACACAGAATTCGTAAATAGCAACAGCTCTTTATGATCTAAGGGATTACTATCGTGAGTATTTAACCGAAACTAGTTGTACTCTATTAACAAACGCTTTTTAGCACTGTTGGTTGTTAACATGTATCTACTTGCATTATACTGCGCTTTGAGCTTTTATAGAAAAAGTATAGTTATCAAAATTAATTAAATAATAATTATTACATAATATAATTAAATAATTATCAGTTTGAAGTGAATATAAATATGAAATATCTACCTTTCACGTAACATACAAGACATAACTTCTTGCGCAGTTAGAGCTTAAAGGACGATGATTATTGATATTTTTAAGATTTTGTAGCCATTTTAGAAAAGTGGAACTCTTAAATCGTCATGACCAAATGGATGAACATCGTCTATGCAAGTAATCTAAATATATATAATTGAAATCCACGTATAAAGTGACTCATCATGATATCTCAGGAACTATAAACTATAAACTTGAAATTTGGCATGGACCTTCCTTTCGCCAAGTAGAGGTCAGCTAAGAACGGATTTTACGGCACGCGAAACGGGCGGGTATCAGCTAGTTTATTTATATATATATATTAGTATATTTGGTCTATTATATATGTAGAAGAATGATTTAATATGCCACTAGGTATATATACATTGGCATAGTCAAATCGTGTATAGATAGCATGGACATACGAACCGATTAATATAACTAAAAATCATTATAAGAGGGATCCGATTTCGCTAAAAGACTACTGGGCCCTAAAAATTGTTGACCTAACTTTCAATGAGAACTAAATTTTTAAAGAACTATATATACCTTCTTTTTAATAAGGACACCTGTAATAATACAAGGAAGGAGCATCAGCAGTGTATTCTGGATTAAATTATATATACACAAAATATATTAAGATAGAACAGCTTTTGGTCGATATCCCATTTGCGCGTAGGTAGTTGTGCGTATGTTACTCAATCACAATACGTGACTACAAATACGTATCGCAATCAAATATGATTATTAGACATATATGGGGCGATTGCCGCGTGGGATTCGCGATATAGATGTTATCGTCAATTGTTGTGACGAAATTGATATCGAATTATACTCGTATCTATTCCAATATTAGTATCATAAGTATATGAAAGCTGCCAATTGTGCTAATAATGTCCCTACATTCAAGGCAGCTCTTCTTTTGAACATAACAATAACACAATATTTTTTGCTCATTTTTAGGATACCGATTCCTCTTCTTTCTATTGCAAAGCAATTCCAAGCCGGCAAACAGGCAGATAGCCCGCTTAATGGAAAGTGGTTACAGTCGCCTATTAACGTTTGCAAAACCAGGGGTTAAGCGAACGCGTTTCCAGCCTATACTATAGGATAAGGGTTGAAGATCCGACAGGAAAAATGAGATACGAAAGATAGAATAGCGAAGATGCGATGGAGAGGGAAGTGGGCGATCGGATCTCTCATCTTACAAAACACGATTAGCTCAAGGCTGTTTCGCGCCGATATTCTGTGAGAGCGTGGTATCACACCGACCGAGCCGGCTCTAAGCGCTATTATCAATGTAATAGATGTCATACAACTCGATTCCCATAGCCTGCCTATCTTTAAGAAACTAGCGAAGCGATCAAAAGGTCGAAAATGCCACGAATTTATCGGCTTTTACACGCTATGTTGAAACATATTATTACTAATGTCTCTATAAATTAACTAGCGACCACAAGGTCGAAAACGCCATGAAATTATTGGCGCTTACGTTTTTTATTCTTGAATTTGCATGTGCATGTGTATTATTGCTGTATTAGTAACCCTTACGCTCGGCGGCTTTCCACACGTATTTGATGAAATAGTAACTCATATCCGATCGGGCATGGGCTTTTGTTTCAAAATTTACGGTAAAATTTCAAAATTAAAAATACAAATTGTAATAAGAAAGTACATTGCAATTTAGACCTTTTTATTTAGAAGTGCAAGTTACATTTACAAAAGTAATTCAGTATGCTGTCGTTTGCCATTACAGCGTGCGTCCTTGTGAATTATTATACTTAGTTATAATTTTTATTTGTTTATTGTGTCGTTGTTCATTGCAGTGAGTTTTATTTGCCGAAATGGCTATAATTCATTTGGAATGCTCCTCCTCTGACTACTTGATTTTTGTATGCTGATAGTGGGGCCTTAATTTCTACAACAGCGGCGTAGTCGGCGCATGCATCATACGTTATTTTTAGTTCAACCGGTTTACTCTATAGTTCGTTCGCGTTAAGAATGCAGTGAGTCATCATTGTTCGCCGGCCTAGCCCCGCCCCCTAACCAATCAAATCTTTTCAAATTACAAGGTCAAATTCACAGTGACCAGTTGAAGGCATAGCTTCAAACGTGACGGTCGTGTCCTGTAATTGTGTTAACTGATTTATATTTAAAAAAATGAATACCTCACCAATTCGTAAAAATAAAAGTGGTTCGGTAATTCATGGTGGAGAGAGAAAAGTAATTTACAATGTTTTTAAGTATTTTAAATAGTCTGATTTAAATGTGACTGTGGACAGCATAGTACAAAAAACGGTAAATGCATGCGGTGTGTCCGAGAGAACAGTTTATAGTATTCTTAGTGACAAAAGGAAAATAATACATTGAAATCGCCAGTGAAAAAAGGGCCAGGAAGTCAATGATTGATAACTTCGATGAATTAGATAAACATGCTATAAGGAGAAAAGTACACTCAATATATTTAAATAATGACTACCCGACATTAAATAAAATTATGACAATTTGTGAAGCTGATGAAGATATTCCAACGTTTAAATGTACCACACTTGATAGTCATTAAAATAAAAATGTCTTAATTTTGATTTTTAACTTTTAAGTGTATTTTTTAAATTCATTAAACTTAATCTTTAAAAATATAATTTGTTTCAATTTAAACACCACTGTGAATACACCTTTACCCTGCAGTTGCACTGATGACTCACTGCATTCTTAACGCGAACGAACTATAGCTAAATTTTCACCCCGCACCATTGCAAGGTACTCTTATGATCTTACTCTGATGTCTGTCTGTATGTCACAGCTGTGATAATCTCAGGGATATGGGTAGAGGTATTGTGTTGTTTGACATTTGACCCACTTATAGAAAACTCGTGTCTACAAAAAATATTAGATAAATAACTCTCTATTATACACCAAAGCAGAGATAAACAGAAATAGAAGAATATAAGAGATGATAGTACAACGGGCAAAATATTATCAAATTTGTGAAAATATGTTTTTAATATCGGGAAGAAGGCTCAAATTTTTTTAATGTCGTCAATATCATCTAGTGAAGCATTAAATTAAAGGGTTCAATTATTATTAATTCTCACTTAAAATACTTTTAAAAAAATTTAACTCTCATTGTCCCTTGCGCTAGTAAAAAATACCTACGGGTTAACTAACCTGACATTTCTTTTTTTTAGTCGGAAACATGGAAAGGTCTATGCTTTTTTGTTGTAACCCAACCAGAGATTTAAAACGAAACTTATATCTCTATCTCTTTTACACTACAGCACTCTGTATATAGGCTTCCTAAAATATCTTGCATTGTATGACAGTTGAAGATTTTTATTTTTACCGTATTGTCTCGTGTCATTTATTTACTTTTTTTGTGTGAAAGTTATAAAGTAGGTTATTTTTTTAAGAATAATGCATAAAATGTCAGGTTTACGTGCCCACAATTTCACAACTAGTGACGATATGCTTTTATGTGATAGAATAGCGAAATACAAAATCGTAATGGTGATTAAAAAAGCTGATGGAGCTAACCTTCAGCAAAAATATGCACCTGGCTCAAAGTGACAAAAATATATAATTCGAGTACTACTGGGGCCCAATTCTGCTATTACTATCTCGTCAAAATCGCCGGACACTATCGCCTCAATCGTAGGTTTCCCTGATTTCGGTATTCTGTTAATTCTCGTGGTGTGCCCGTAACACGCCACTCTATTTTTATAAACATTTGTAAGGGAAAACTGGCTAAATAAATTTTTAAAACATCGGTAGCTTTTCAATATTCATTCCGCCTAATATTTCTGCTAATGGTAATACCAGTTTTTATTCAACTATTATTCCGCCACGACGGTATTGAGAAGATAATTGTGGATTTAGTAGAATACGAATTTTTTACACTATCGCAATGGAATTGTACTTTGAATATCTCCGCAACACCAAGATATTGAAATAGCAGAATTGGGCCCCTAGTTGTACTCGAACACCAGAAAACTAACACATATTTGAGATATTCACTAACCTTGTGTTAGAGACTTACCCTTTCCACATCGGTGGGTTAAACATTTAGAAGTTTAACCCTGGGTTTACTCCTAACTTTTGATGACGCAAGATAAATTGTTTATTTAATCCTGTGTTAGCAGTTAACTCAGTTAAGTAAGTTGAGCTAACCCAGGAATGTGCAAGTGGGCCTTAAAGTTACAAATATCAATAGGCAACTGTAACCACTTTGCATCAGATGGACCATCAGTCTGACTGCTGTATGTACTCTACTTAAATCAAACTCCTACAGTGAGATATCTTATGTATAGGTACTCTGAATTAGATAAGACGTCTATTGTAATGGAAGAACACCTACCCGATTCAGTGTTTTGTTAAAATATTCTAATTCTAGCTTCAGAGAAATTGTTCAACTTGATTAGAATCTGAAAACTTAAAAATAAATAAGTAGCACCAACCGATATTCGTTTTAGCTTAAGCAATGTTTGGCTTGTAATAATAATCAGAGATATATATAGATAGATAGAAACTAGATTTTCATTACTCGATCAATCTAATATTAGCTATTGAATCCCGAGCATTTAATTTCCGATTGAAACCTAATATAATAATATCACGCTTCTATAAATTTGGACCGAAATATAGTAGAAATACGATAATTTTCATTTCGTTAAACATTAATTGAAAATTACAGGCAATTTTCACGAAACTTCTAAAAGTATTGCTTTACCATATACCATTACCTTAATTTATATTTATATGTACATATATGTCATAAATCTTTTGTACATATCTTACATACATATATACCTTATAATGAAGTCTAATGTGTACCTTATATATATTTCATGTATATGCACTGATGTGCATTTTCTATAGGAATTTACATAGATATTACAATCTAACAAGTCTCTAACCAAAAGTCTTAGAAATATCTTTGGGTTCTTACATATTCTATCTATAATATTATAAAATTCTAAACATGCCGTGTCTGTACATTGAAGCTATTTGAAAAAAACAACTGGAATAGACTATATAAACGATGGAGAACACGATGCATTATTTTTTTTAGATTTCTTGTCTGTTTGTCGTTTTGTCTGTTTGTTCGGGATTGACGTAACAACTACTGGGCCGATTTCGATGCGGTTTTCGCTGATCGACAGCTAATTCTTAGACTTAAACTCTGCGCTACTTTTTATCCTGGGAATTTTTCTGGGAATTATTTAAAAAGGCCCGGTTAAAAAAAATGAATGCCAATATGACTTTTTTTTACTGATCGATAGAATTTTTTTGTAACGTAATGTGTGATATTTTCTTATCCGGGAACCCCGCGGATATTTTCCTGGGAGCTGTTTGAAGTTGTTCTGATAAATAAAAATTCGCTTATTCCACTATTCCACTAAAACGATAGCTTACATTCTTTTTTAAATGCTGCGATACTTTGTGTCCGGGAATATCAAGTCAAGCGTGGACGAAGTCGCGGGCCAATCGTAGTATATTATAATTCTGTATAACACAGGATTCCTTTTTTTTTGTTATAATATATTAATACACTTACACATTTCAATAATCCTAATCCACCTTTATTTCTCTCCTTTCGCTAGCGTATAGTTTTACTAGCAGACAACTATATAAGGATTAACCTCGTCTTTGTACACCATTACTATTTTATAATTTGAAATGTAACTTATTGTGTAAAATAAAGTTCAATGATAATAGTCTGTTAGAGCGCGCAACATAATATTTCCTCATCGTTTATTAACTTCATATTTCCTTCTCGTATCTAAAATTCCGAGTATTCCATGAACGACTTTTATTAAGTCGTAATGTTTGCATTGAAGACACTAAAGAAATATTGTTACCTTCGATTATTTTTAGACTATCTTTTTTGTAATATATTCTTAAGTTTTCGCGACTTGTATACATAATAAAACTACGTTTTAACGGGTTTTAACAATACTCACTTGACATATTTGTCTTCCGTGATCACGGCTACTGAAAAATGTCCGAAACATCCGAATAATAATAATCAAATAAATTACCGCACTTAAAACCGTTAAAACGTAGTGTTATTATCTTTTTGTGTTATAGTATATTTAAATTTTAGTTTTATGACAATATTTATTTCTTTATGTAAATCTTTTCCGGAATAACAGATTATCTGGAGAACATCGCTTATAAGACCACCTATTATTTTTATTATTTATCTCACTGTTTCTTTTTTAGGTGAATTCTTGATGAACAACAAAAAGTTATCTATTTATAGAAAATACCGAAGGCAATACATTCAACTCATTCAAACAATTAATCATACCAGAACCTACTTATAACTCAACTAATTCCAATAGCTCTTGAGAGCAAAATGTAACAATCAAATTAAACCCAAAGATGCCTTTGTGTGAAATACCTTAGTGGACAATTAATATTCGCCATTATCATTACGAGTACCGGACCGGCTAAAATTCTATTCGTGTAGGTTTACAAGTAATAGGCAGCTACAGCCATTGGGATACTAAATTAGAAATGTTGAGATATTATTCAATATTCGTCCTTCATAAATTGTTTGAACTATTATTATCTTCTGCAACTTAGTTACATGGTAGTAGTCGATTTTGTAAATTACTACAAAGGAACAATATCTTCTCATTTCAAACTGAGACTTTAGCGTATACATATTTTAACTCAACACAGTCAGTTTAGGGTTCCGATAACCTAAAAAAAAAGAAAAACCTACAAAAGGACGCCTTAACAATATGAACTAAAAAGTTTAATTCTGTAGGTAGGTATGGAAAAATTACATAAGCAAGTATTAAAAATATTTAATTCGTTTATTTTTAAGTTATAAAGAAGTAGAAGTGAACAATAATTACATGGTTACTTACTCAGCTAGTAGCTCGTAGCTACTTTATCTGCCAAATGTTATGTCCTACCACTACACAAACCTATACTAACGTATATGAGCATTGCAGTAAGTAAATACATTTTGTAAGAACATGACTGCCTTACAAGAAGACATGAATCAACTCTACAACATAATGTTGAGAGTGTGGACGTTCTTAAGTTTCACAAGGGCGCACCCTCAAACACCTCTACCACTGCCTTATCTACTAACTTTAAGACTTCGAAGTAATTCTTGTCTTGATTTTGTACATGCCGAAGGTTGGACAGCTAGTTCTGTGCACTAGGAACAACTATAAACATTAGTAGGACAACATAAAGGAGCTATCTATATGCATGATGTGATATTTGTTTATTGGGGATTTAATTACTAGCAAGCAAGTTGCAAGGAATGTTCACCTATTACCGAATATTTTCGGAATAAAATATACATAAATAAAAGACTAACGAAAAAGTTAAATTTCGTAAAAATTAATACGAAAAAGAAACAAACGAACTCACTTTTATATTTTTATGACAATAAGGAAATAGGGATAAAAGTAATTGGTAGATATTTCTTTTTGTAATCATGTCTCGTATGTTTAGTTTTCCTTATTTACAAAACATAAGAGTTTATTTAGGTTCTTGCGTTACCGATATTATAATACGATAAAACTAAACATTTACATCGAAAATACTGTTTGTATGTACCCTGAAGATCCTATGTACTTAATTTTATTAGAGGCAAATTAATATGTAGTAACGTACCTACTACCTACATAATTATTCATAATTAAAATATGTAGGTAGTAGATACGTTAGAATATACATACAGTTACTACTTACAACACGTTAACACACTTTAAATGGCTCTGAGTTTCATTGATTGTTACTAGAGGTGGATACTAAAAGACTTCGATTACATATTATTATGAAGTACGGCCAATTTGCAAATTACTATGCCAATCTATTTGGTTATTCCCGGGCTGAGTTACTGTCTTATTCCTTTCTTATTCATAATAGTTATAAAAGATATAAAACCTCTTGAGGCATGTTAAAAATAGTTTTAAAAAGTGTTTACATAATCGCATACTGAATGTTATAATAAAACCACTTTTTTTACTTATACCATATTATGAATAAATGGTTAATACTTATCATCAGTCGATAGAAGCATATACCAAGAAGCATACATGTATACATGTCAAAAGGCCTAAAGCGGCTGTTTTTGAAGATTCGTATTACAAATATTTATGACAAGTATCAAAATAAATTGGAACTTTACGCTATGTCTTACACCTACCAGTAGTTATATTATTATCTAGGCGCGTGTCAATCTCACTAATCGATTCTTCAAAAGCGGTCACTTTAGGCGCCCAAGGCCAAGAAATCAAATATTAAAAACGATATCAAGTTTACAGTTATAGCAATAAAATTCAATAATAATTATTTACCTTCCTAAAGCGCACTGAAAATATTTCAAATATAATACATTCTTCGCTCTCGCAATAACTTAAGTTGAGATAAACCTGCAAGCCTTTGCATAGATCTGCTCGTTGCTGAATTCACTGAACACGAACAAAAAAATTGTATAGAACCCTTGGATAATCTAAATGTTACAAACAAAAGAAGACTTTACTCGGTACTCCTTTATATTTTAATTTTCGCTTTCGAAGTTATAAATGTCTGGAAGTATTCCTGGGTTTTCTTTTAAAGCTTCCGTTGGTTATAGAAGTTATAACTGTAACTTAAAATCAACATAGAAAGTATAATTAAGCCTGCAGATTGTAATAATTCAAGTGTGGAATCCAATCCTCGTTGGATAAGTGTGGTGGGTATATTCGTTCATCCCACTAAAATTGGAGAGGCTCGAGCGTCGAGCCCAGCAGTGGAACATTTATGGACTAACATTATTATGTAATTCTAAATAAACTTTATATAAGACTGAAACTTTGGCTACCATTAACATTTTTTAATAAAGTTTCGTCTGTCACAACACCCATTAACAAATACAAGTTAATACAACTATATACCTACTAATTTTATATATCAATTCCAAAAACATCAACTATTTTAAAAACAACCCAAAGTTACACGTTTATACCTATATATGAACATGGATACGGAAAAATACCCTATTGTTTTTTACGTCAATGCATCTTTTGTGATAACCATATTTTAAAGACAAAATAAACTAGAAAACAATAAAATACTATTGAAATCCTCTTTGTGCACTACATTTCATGCCATCTTATTGCACAAGTACGAACACCAAATTTTACTTACCTTTATTTTCCTACCTGGCGTTCAGAGATGTGTGCCAATGCAAAATTCGAAATCCCAATTTTCTTTACCGAGATTAGAAACGTTGAAATTGCTTCCACAAATCGTATGCTGGGTGAATATGCTCCGAAAAACTTTTGTATTCCAATAAGGTAGGCACTTATACTATAGCAGTGGTACGCCGCTGAAAGTAGTGTGAAAATTATCCTACTTAGGTTCAGTATCTTTGGAATATTTATAACAGGCTCTGTAGAGGTGATTGACGTCTATTGTTTTTGTCAAATATCTTCAGAACCCTAAAAATACTTAATCAAAAATTATGCACATCTTAAAAAACGTGGATCATTCGTTGCAGCCATTTTTGTTGAAAGTATTTTTAAGTTCTACCACTATGATTTTTATTTAGGAATTTTTCTTACGATAAACCAAAAATTACAGGAGACACATTCCCTGATAAATGTCTCTTATCTTATCTATTATTGACTTAAATAAAATGGGAAGCCGTAGTAGTGTAGTGGCTAGCAAACGCGTCTTAAACTTAAAGAGCGCAGATTCGAACCTGGCCAAAAAGCATGCACCACTTAGACATTTTTCTGACCTAATGTGCATATTGTTACAATTGCCACGTGTTAACGGTGAAAGAAAACACAGTGACGATTGTGCGAATCGAGATAAGCGATGTGGTAAACCTGTCAATCCGCCTTATACAAGCGTGACGAGTATACTGTCCATTCCTCTATAAATGGTAGGCCCGAGTCCAAGAATGGGGCTTTTAGGGATTGTTATTATTAAATAAAAACCCACTAAGACCATCATAATGTGTCTTTTCAAGTCCTGTCTAACTCTTCAGACCTTTATGTTCATATTTTCTGTTTTGTATTTTGCGATTTTTTACACCTCCATCTCCCCAAACTTTCATATATACATCCTGAGGCTTTTGAGAAAAATGACTGTGACATATACAGACAGATTGACGGACGGATGACGTACAGAGAGACCGACAGAACTAAACAATTTATAATGAAAATGAATGTATTTATTGCAAAATGGAATCTTTTAGATTACTTATTGAAAGTCATGGTTCTACCAACGCTGCTAAAGCAATTTTAGTTACTGTTTAGTAGAAAAACGGTGCAACAAACTCCCTAGCAACATATATTTACTTCATAATTAGGGTTATATTTTTTTAAATTTTGCTTGTAGGCAAACTGGAAAATGGGTGCACTTGATGGCAAGTGGCTACGGTTGCCCATGGACATCTTCAACACTGCGTTGCCTACCTCGTTAAGACTTTAAATATCTTGTAATGCCCTTTTTGAAGAGCGCCATATTGTAGTGCTCTGGGAAAACTGCGGGAGGAAATTCATTCCATAGCTTGCTCACATATGATATAAAGAAGCTAACGCCACGTAGAGTGGATGACTTCCAGGTGTCAGGTAAGTGTGAAATAACTCCCAGTCGCCGGTGAGCAATGCGGTGGTAAAATGACGACGTAGGCACCAAATCAAATAGCTTCTCAGAACACTCTCCATTGTACAGACGGTAGAACATGCTTAAAGCGCCAACGTCTCTTCTGAGACTTAAGGTTTTAAACCGTCTGTAAGTTTGGGATCGTCGACAATCCGGACCACTCGGCACTGCAGGGAGTCAATTACGAGCAGCTGGTACTGAGTTTTTTTTTGTCAGGGAAATCCGATTGAGAAGCATAAGCCGCGATAAGTACAGGAGTTTGGGGGGATAGTTCGTGACCCATGATTGGGATTCGCCAGGTCGGGTTGGCACTAGCATGCCCAGTCAGAACTGGTGCCATGCTATTGTCACTCGCCAGTTAGGGATACCCACTAAAACCGTTGTTCCGTCCTGCGCCATATACCAGGGCTACGGGTATATGATCTAGACGTTCCGCAGCCCTGACAGGCGTGGGCCTCGCAAGGCCACTTCTACTGCCGGGGGACTTTTATCCCCCGGCATCTTCAAGCTGCGTGTTCGTGGGGCGGTCTGAAACTCGCCCCACGGGGGAGGTGAGCGCGCGCGGAACTCGCCACGCCCCCATCTTGACGGCATATCCGGGTGAGTGAGAACCCTTATTCCCCGAGAGGCCCCACCCGCGCCACCCAGCTGGTACTGAGGTGCCCCAACCTAGAGATGGGAGCAGTACTCTACATGAGGAGGGACTTGGGCTTTATATAATAAAAGCCTAAGTCCCGGTATGAAGTACCGCTTAGCCCTTTTAAGCACCTCAAGCTTTTTTAAAGTGATCTTCGCTTTGCTCTCGACATAACCCCGAAATTGTATCGCGCTCGAAATATCGACGCCCAGGATCCCGATTGAGTCGGAGATCTTGAGGGGAGTGCCCTGTAACTGTGGCCCTAACAAAAATTGGGCTTTCTTAGCGGTGAACGCGCAGACTTGTATCTTTTTGGGTTTGATAAGGACGAGATTTATGTACCCCATTCCGAGACCTGCTCCAGGGAGGTCTCGATTTTAGACACAAGCCCAGTACTGCTTTTCTCGACTTCTGTATCAGGTATATTTGTGCGACCAGTGTAGAAAGCATCACTCGTGCTGTCATCTGCATTACAATGAAGGTTGCTGGTCCGCAACATGTAATTGATATGCAGAATGAACAGAGTAGGTGACAACATTGCACCTTGGGGTAGGCTAGCATTTATGGGCTTCATCTCCGAGCATAAACCGTCAATTAAGACCTTGATTTTTCACTTATATAAAAAGCTGGCCACCCATGCGCATAATCCCTCGGGAAGTCCGTAGCTGGGGAAGCTTCGAAAGAAGTGCCCTATGCCAGACCCAATCGAAGGCCTTGCAATATCCAGGCTTACTGCCAATGCTTCACCCTCTTACTCTCCATGTCGGCTGCCTATTGATGAGTCAGGTACACTAGAAGATGCCCAGCTCTCCGTCCATAACGAAATCCGTATTGGCAGATTTTTATTCATATTTTTCAAAAAAGTTGCCACAAAGTCCCAAATACAATTCATTAACAGATATAAAAATTTACGAATTCAAGTAGCAAATCCCTATTGTTATTTACACCAAACAATCCTAAGCGTTTTACCTTAATAATTTACTTTGTAAATGAAAAAGGCTGTATTCTCTTGGAATGATAAATAGGCGTCTAATAAGCGAATTAATTAAAAGTAGCCATTCAAACCTTGTAACAATGGAAGGGCAAACGTCTCTATGAAAGGTGGATGTCGAATGAAACGGTGACTAACTCAGTCACAACAATGGCTTGGCTTCCTGCGAACCGGTATTCGTGTATTAGGATGCTTTCATTAGCGAAATGTTTAACTAGTTAGCTAGCTACATAAATATCGGAAAAGTGAATGATGTAAAGTTTTTGATGGGGTTTTCGCTGATCTACTACGCTATCGTAACGCTACTTTTTATCCCAGATTCTTGTTGCCTTATTGATATCTGCTTCCCTATCATAACCGCAACGAGAATCTACTATCTTATATATAAAAATTCACTGTCACAGTGTTTAACCGCGAAAAGTAAATTACTCAACCGATTTTTATGTCTTTCTTTTTCATTTTGCTGAATTTGTTCCAACTTCGGACATAGGATAGGTGTCATTTTAATTTATAATCAAAGTTTTTTTTTATTGCATTTTTTTTAAACCGAGAGGTCAGTAAGTATGATTTCTGCTGTCAACTAAGTAACGTAATCATCAAATAGGTGGCGCTATACTTTAAGTCGGACGGTTTCTTCGTTTTTAATCAACATAAATCTATCTTTCTTAATCAATATAAATCTACTGATTTTTTTATTGTGCTTGAATGGGTTCCCGGGTGGTTCAGATTCACAATTGAAACCATAATATATTATCTGTTTATTATTTAATACTGAACAATGATTTTGAGTCATGGTAACCCTATCTCTTGTTCGTACTTCAGTACATATTCTTGATGCATGTGATAGGTAATATGAAGGTATTTAATACATTGAAACTGTGCATTTGCCGTGCTAAGAACATACTGTGACTTTAAATTGAGGGTACTTATGTTTTTCTTAAAGTACCTGCACTTGATTATATTAAAGTCGTGTTTTAGTTTAATAAAAACTGGGTTGTATTTATATGGTGGGGTTTATATTGTTGAGCACTTTATAAATGTTTTTAGGATTTTTAATAACTTTTGTAATAAGTTTCAGTTTACCAGATTGCTAAAGTTTAAACGCTGTGTTGTTGGTTCGACAGTATAAAAGAAGGTGAAATCGCCTAGACGGGACATTCTACATTCGTCGGTTGAAGAGAGCGAGGGCTCTGTTGGACAAGCAGGGAGCACATAATATGTTTTGGACAATAATTACGGTCCGATAATCGCAGTATTCTTTGAGGGAAAATTGCTGCTCGACACCTGACAGGCGTGGATGCAAGCAACTCTTGAAGTTGTCCTAATGTTTCTGTGTATTATTTTGCTGTATTTAATATTGTAATTGTAATAGTTCAGTGTAATAAACTTTGATTATAATATTTCAGATTATTATTGTTATTGTGAGCGCTGAGCCGACACATCCATATTTCCTTCTCTTTTGTATACTGGTATGTATGTATATCTATCTCTGTCCCCCATAATTATGGTTTACTTCACAAGGATGCCGCCATTATGTCGTGAATTTCGTTTGCGATGTAAAATAGTCAGACGTGTAAGAAATAATAATATTTTTGGCAAGTGCAGTGAGTTGTCGAAACAAACTAAAACGCGGTCACCCTGGAATGTTATTGTTTAAATGATTGATTGAGCTGGTTTCAAGATATGTACAAGATATATACTTCTGAAGCCAAAGGCGGACATAGTGTTTGGACATAAGTTTAGATAAGCCTATGTAATTTGTACTTATTTTTTGTTATGTCACAAACATTTACTTAACTTCATATCCGCGCACACATCACCTACACATAATATATAATTGCTTGGATTCACTGACCGACTGACATTTCAACGCACAGTCCAAACTACTGGGGCTAGGGCCATAGTATGTAAACGGGTTCCTTCTGTCCTGTAATGGATGAAAGGATTTTTGAGAATTCTACCCCCAAGGGTTTATATGAAAAACCGACATTTTAAATTAAGAAGCACAAAATTTTAATTATCTGTTTATGATTAGAAATCAATGTACACGTGTATCGGTGTTTTTCGAAATGTGACCCTAAAAGGGGGTGAAGGAGTACCTTTTTATTACCATTTTTAATCTTTGCGAGCTAAGCCGCTGGAACCAGCTAGTTTTATTATAATCAAAATTCATGAACTGAATTAAAATAAAGTATACTTTTTTTTGGGCGGCGGGTAGTTGCAAATAATACGTATTAAATTTTATCTCTCAATATTTTAATAACATAAATAGAAAATATATACTTTTTATCATATTTTGTGTGAATAAGTTTTTTAATATAGTCTACCTGCCAGAGTGCGTGCAGTGCGTAAATTTACTGTTTTGGAATATAAATAACAAGCTGTGTTGTAACGACTTTGAGGTTAATTTTCGCAATGGAAGCTATCCAAGAATCAATGGCAGCAATGATGGAAATGATTCAGGAAAAATTTACCAAATTCGAAAATGACATGAAAAGCGCTCCAGACTCAATTTCTAGCAATCCCAATTTGGCCTTGGAATTTTCATCGTTCAAGGTATTCGTCCTGCAAGCCTTTGCAAATATAAAGGAACATATTGAGGTATTAGTGTTAAATGTAGATCGTTTAGACATGCATACACGTCGGAAGATCCTCCTACTTCATAGTATTCCCAAGAACAAAACAGAAAATACTTCGGATACAGTGGTCAAAGTCATACAAAATAAGTTCAAACCACCTGATTTCTCAGCCGACCATATCCAACGTTGTCATAGAATGGGACGACTTCAAGATTCTCAAAAACAACGTCCAATTTTGGTTAAATTTAGTGATATGACTATGCGTAACAAAATATGGTTCACTAAAACTACATTGAAAGGGTCTGGTAACACCGTCTCCGAATTTCTGACCAAGCTTCGACATAATATCTTCACATCAGCTCGAGAGAAACTTGGAATTTCTAAGTGTTGGACCCGGGATGGCTGCGTTTACATCACTGGACCAGACGGAACTCGTCATAGAATCAACTCACTCACCGCGCTTAATAAGATCTCTCAAGGGTTACTGACGACGCCTGATAATTCGGTTAAAAATGTTACAATTAGACCGAAACGTCCCGTTACTTTCAAAAAGTAATTTTAGTCTGTTTCATGCTGTTTGATTTGAATACATGTTTTTGGATAACATATGGTATTATATAGAAAGGTACATGTTATATACACTCCTCCACTTGGATATTATAATCTATTGTAATAATGTAGTGTAGAACGCAAAAACGCAAAATTATTAAAATAATTTAATAGTTTTTTGCAATGAAATAGGTATGTTTTATCTTAATTATTAACTCAATATTTTGTTTATACAACTAACTACTGAAAATTACCAAAGCTGAGAAAAATATTTTTCTTCCTGTTTTTGTGTGTAAAACCAGTAAGTAGGAATAATCAATTGAACATAATGTTTTAATAATTGTCTCGGCCTCTCTCTTCCTGTTTATACATTAATAGTTATTCATAACAGAATCTAATTTAATTTTCCTTTTTTTTATATACTGATAAATGAACTGTCCTGGTTACTGAAGCAAATATATAAAATTGTTGTTGTTTTATTAAAGTAATAATATTCAGATTTTTAATTAAATCAAACTTGTTTCTTATATTCACTTTTGGATTAACAGTGTTTTTCACCAAACCCTGCATAACTAATAAAATATTATATTGCTAAAAACAGGTAAATTATTGAATAGGTAAGCTAGAGTTAACCTACACATATATTTTTAATTTTACATATTAAATAGGAATGAATTAAATTCTATTTACACAATTTTGTTAATTTCATCCCCAAAATCTTATTCTGATATAGTTCTAGGCTATGTATATAATAAAATATTATATTGCTAAAAACAGGTAAATTATTGAATAGGTAAGCTAGAGTTAACCTACACATATATTTTTAATTTTACATATTAAATAGGAATGAATTAAATTCTATTTACACAATTTTGTTAATTTCATCCCCAAAATCTTATTCTGATATAGTTCTAGGCTATGTATATTATCAGACTATACAATACATTACACTAAATTTACCTTATATTTAGTTCTGCTGTGCTTCAATCTAAAACAATATTCAAATAAACATAACTATAATTAAGTTAAATACTGTACTATACCTGTTATTTATAATTACATACATTTTTCTTCCTAAACTGCCCCGCTCAGAGTTGTGTAATGGCTCGTTAATTTCAATTAATGACAGGTATATTTTACTTTTTCTATATTTTACATGCTTTTAATTATTCATGTCTGTCAGTAACACCCAGGCATCCTGAGTGTGGTAGGTAGTCTTTGTTTAGTCAATTAACATCAAATATGCAGAACTTTTTTTTCTAAAATCGTGTTATCCATATAATTCACTATTTTTTGTCATTTTACTTTTTATTCCATGTTTTTATTTTATACTTTGTTTGTACTTGCCCATGACTGGCGGGTGGACAATATTTCAAAGTCAATTTGAATTACTGTATTATATAATATTTTTCATTATTATAGTATTACTAAATTTGTATTTTTGCTCGTTTATATATTTATACATATAGTTAGTGCATATATATATAGAAAGTATGGCTTCATCTGATGACAGTGTTGATTACAAAAGCATATCCAGTACACTAAGTGATGATAGCTTTCATAGTGTTCCTTCGCTTTCTGACATTATATCTTCCCAATTCTCTGATGCCTCTGGGAACTTTAACACTGTTCATATAAATACCCAAAGTATTCCGGCTCATTTCACCGATATGTTGGCGCCCTTTGACGGTAAAAATATACATGCTATTCTTATCTCCGAATCGTGGCTTAAACCTCAGCTACCGTCTGTGCTCTATTCCTTGCCCGGTTACCACTTAGTAAGAAATGATCGCGCGGTTGGTGGGGGTGGAGGTGTTGCTATTTACCTACGATCCTCTCTAAAATACAAAATAATTGATATATCAGCACAACCACCTTCATCAAATGCCGGCGAACACCTTTTTATTGAAGTGGACCTGAATAACACCAAAATTCTACTTGGCGTCTATTACTCCCCATCTTTGCGTATTGACTTCTTCTCTTCATTTGAACATTTCGTACATAAATTTACACCATCTTACAAGCATACCATAATCATGGGAGACTTTAATACCTGTCTATTAAAAAAAGATTCTCGATCCTCTGCACTCGTGTCCCTAGTTGAATCCTGTAACCTTTCCATACTCCCCTTAAATGCTACACATCATTTTCCAAATTCCAACCCCTCACTCTTAGATCTTATCCTAGTATCTTCTGTTGATCATGTCATCATACACGGCCAATGTGCCGCGGATTCCTTTTCGTACCATGACCTTATCTACCTTACCTATAAATTACGTCCTCCTAAAATTAAACCAAATATTCTCTTGCAGCGCAATTTTAATGGTATTAATATGGACTTACTGCTAAAAGATGCTAGAGAAATCAAATGGTCACCATTACTGGAAGCTGACTGTGTAGATGTCAAAGTTAATATTTTCAAGGATCGGCTGGTTTCGCTATATGATAAACATGCTCCTGTACGCTCTATTAAAATCAAACATGTTGCTGCTCCTTGGCTTACTACAGACATTACATTACAGAACTCATTCGCAAAAAAGCAGCAGCAAGAACCAAATACAAATATCGACAGAGCACTAGCAATTGGGAAAAATATGTTTTGATCCGCAATCACTGTAATAAGGTGTGTAGGGACGCCCAAAGACGTCACATTCATAATTCAGTAGAAAATAGTGATCCATCAAAAGTTTGGAAATTTCTCAAATCACTGGGAGTTGGAAAACAAAACACTCCTACTTGCTTTGACTTAGATGTTGACTCATTAAACAAACATTTCTCTTCTTCTTCTCAAATAGATGATACATCTAAAAAACGTACTTTAGAACACCTTTCGTCAATTCCAACTCCCATATACTCACCATTTGCTTTCACTCAATTAACCGATTGTGATGTTAAGAAAAGTATACTTTCCATTACGTCGAGAGCTGTAGGCAGTGACTTTGTCAGCCGAAATATGATTCTTCCTGTCTTAGATGTGATCCTTCCAATCATTACACACATCCTTAATCACCCCTTAACACATGGTGTCTTTCCTAATAGTTGGAAAGAAGCACAAATTATACCCATCCCAAAGAAACCCCAACCTAAATCTTTTTCCGAATATTGTCCTATATCCATACTGCCTTTCCTTTCTAAAGTGCTGGAGCGTCTTGTACAAAATCAGCATTTTCCTTAATACGAACTCTCTTTTCAACCGTTACCAGTCTGGCTTTAGACCTGGGCATAGCACAGTCACTGCCTTAACAAAAATTACTGATGACATTAAATTTGCCGCGGAGAAAGGCAATGTGACGGTTCTCACTTTGTTAGACTTCAGCAATGCCTTTAATACGGTAGATTTTGATATTCTGCTTGGAATGCTTTGCTCTCTTAACATATCTCCAACGGTGATTGATTGGTTTCGTACTCACCTGCACGATCGCCGGCAGCGTGATAGAGTTGATGAGCGAGTCTCATCTTGGTGTAGTACTGCTGTTGGCGTGCCTCAGGGTGGCGTTTTATCTCCTCTACTTTTCTCGATTTTTATAAATTTTATCTCCGAACAACTTCACAGTTCCTACCACCTTTACACAGATGATCTCCAAATTTACACCAGCGCACCCATTCATACTTTGCATGATGCGGTACTTACTACTAATAATGACCTAGAACGAATATCTCACTGGAGTAGAGATCATGGATTAAGTGTTAACCCTAACAAAACTCAAACCATCATCATTGGGAGCAATAAAATGATTTCCAGGGTTAACTGGTCTTTGTTGCCACCAATCATGTTTGGTGGGGCTTTCTCCCAATACTTGATTATGGTGACGTCAGCTATCTCGATCTTAACCAAATCCAATTAGACAAACTTGAGCGACTCCAAAACTTCTGTATACGATTCATATTTGGGTTACGAAAATATGATCACATATCCGAATATCGTAAAAAGCTCAAATGGCTACCAATTCGACTTCGCCGTAATGCTCATGTTCTGTCTCTTCTTTATAACGTATTGTTTGACCCTCGTACTCCGTCCTATCTTAAAGAACGCTTCCAGTTCTTCCACAGTGATTCAAGATCCTTGAGATCATCAGAGAAGTTGCGGCTAAGGACACCTTTACATACCACGGAGATTTACGCACGATCGTTCTCCGTTTGTGCCGTGCATCTTTGGAACGCTTTGCCGGCAGACGTGCGCTCTGCTAAATCGATCCACAGTTTCAACAGACTTGTGAGGGAGCACTATCTATTTGCATAATATGTATTATTTGTTGTGTATGTCTATGTACGTATATATATATGTATGTGTATTTATGTGTATATGTATATATATATTTGTATGGTTATAATATGGTATTCATATATGTAAGTATATTATTGTACATTATATTATATATATTATCATTAGTTTAGTCTTAAGCTGCACGCCAACAATTTAGTGTGATTAAGATCCTTGTCCATCCAAAGGTTGCCTGGAAGAGATTGCTTTAAGCAATAAGGCCGCCCATTGTACTACTTACCTTCTAATTCTAAGATGTGCAAATGTGTTACTGTTTTAAGTTGGTGTACAATAAAGAGTATTGTTGTTGTTGTTGTATACGCCACCGTGAAGCTGATATTAGATGGTTCATTTCTATCTTTCAATTTGGATGAATCAACTAAAGTGAACCATATAAATATAAATCATTTAAATTGCTCAATGTGATTTAATACCGTCTTGTCCTTTCCATTCTGCGCTTTTCAAACAAATTTATTCAAATTCGTTAATACATCTAGTATCAGCATTAATGAACAAAAATGGCGATCCAGCGAGTTAGCCAGTCTTCTAGGAACCTTACTCATGAACTTCAATGACCATGGCTCAGTATTCTATTTATATCTTAATGGATTATAAGTAGAATACAATATAAGTTAAGTTTCCTTCACTGTACTAGTTTATCTATATTATATATATATATATATATATATATATATATATATATATATATATATATATATATATATATATATATATATATATTTCTTCTGTACGTGTGTTGACAGTGAACTCCTCCTAAACGGCTGGACCGATTTTGATGATATTTGTTTTGTGTGTTTGAGTGGCTTAGTCTTTTAGGAATTCATAAAATATGGCGGTACGAAGTTCGCCGGGTCAGCTAGTAGTTATATATATTTTAAAATTTCATTAAAAATAAAAATTGAAAATTTACTTTTTTATTGCCAAGCTAATAAACAGGCAGACAGTCCAGCTCATGGAAAGTGATTCCCGCCGCTTATAGAGATTTGCAACACCAGGGGCAAAGATGTAAGAAGATGTAAGATGGAGGAAATGGTAAATAGGTACATTGTTGCATTTATAAGATTAGCACAATTGTCCCACGGCGTAGCCGTGAGTGAAACACTAGCAAGTAGCTTAATTTTACTTACACAAACTTAGGGCCGGCTCGATCGGTATGATAACACGCGCTTACAGAATTTCGTCGTGAAACTGTTAGCCTTGTGCTAGTCTTGTTTCGAGCGATGAGTGAGAGTTCCGATGGCCCACGTCCCCTTCCTCCCGCTTCCTTTTGCCTAATCCATCGCCCATCCCCTATTCCAATCCCATATCCCGTCCTTTCTATCCCATTCCTTCTGTCTGGTTCCTCTATCTCGTGTCAACGTCTCAACAATGTCTCAACGCGTTGCCCACCTTTAGGACGGGATAGGGACAGTTTCAAGACGAAATTCTGTAAGGGCGTGTTATCATACCGATCGAGCCGGCCCTAAGAGCTGTAATCAAGATGATGATTCCAGCATGGCTCTACCATGTACGAAAGTAATTTTGACTGTATTGGTCCAAAACGGGAAGAACTTTTAGTTTCATTATTAATAAAACTAAAACAGATTAAAGTATCTATTCTCACTTTGTTTTTCTGGCATGATAAATTACTCGGGACGATAAAAATTAAGTACAATGAAAGAAAATATTTTTTTGTAGGTACCACAATTCAAAATAAAATTCACTTCCACAGAGACGACTAGCATTGAAAATAATGAATACTGGCGACGTGCTTGCAACTCACTACGTCGCGCCACATCACAAAGTGCTTGTGTCTTTGCTAAAGTATGATTTACATGCAAACTTCGGATCTTGACTTCCTGGAATAACAACTTTTGGTGAGAACACGCTTCGTAAAGACCGGCGACTTAATGCGACAGACACTACATGCTGGTATGTGCATGTTATGTATGTAACATGCTTCCTACTGGTATAATTAATAATTGAATAGAAATGAAATGAGATAATAAGGCATAAGTATACCTTAATATTTATTAAACCAAAATCTATCTTTACATAGTACATAACAAAGTCGCTTACCGCGTCTGCCTCTCTGTATATCCGCTAACTCCTCCTAAAAACCACGCAACGGATTTTGAATTGGTTATTACCATCAGTTCGATAATTTGTTTATTGAAGGTTTATAGGTATATACAACGACCTTTTAAGTTTTTATGTAAGTAAAATTAACCTACTTGCTTGTGTTTCACTCACGGCTACGCCATGGGACAATTGTGCTAGTCTTATAAATGCAACAATATACCTATTTACTATTTCCTCCATCTTACAGCTAAACCGCGGCGGAATGTATCCTAATTTTCTAGGAATCTGTGGAGTTGCCCGAAAATAGCAGTGCTAAATTTTAAGATTGTTAATTATACTTCAGTTACATTTTATTATGTTATGCGATTTTATGAAAGAATGCTATACTTAATCAGTTTAAACCTAGAAGTATAGAATGACGTAGAAATTAGATAACAAAATTGCATAAAGATAACCAATGACTTTTCTATCTATAAGTCAGAAAAGCACCAGGCGTTGGAGCGCCACACTGAATTAAAGCTCCCTCGGCAAATAGAACAGATAGCCGGGGACGTGTGTAGTTTATTAAATAGAATCGTACTTGAATTGTTTTATTAAGCACTTCGAACGCATTTTTAGTTTTTAGAGTTCATAACACGTTGTCATATTCGTCTGTCAGTGTAGCTAGGTCTATACGAAGGAAGTTAGTCATCATCTTCAATACGATACCTTAAGGGCTCAGCCGAATATCAGCGTGGGTCTTAACAGATCAGTATTATGTTAAGACTGATAGTCTTTTAGGACAAGTTTCTTTATTTTATTTCAACTTTGTGCCATAATTAGTTCAATTTATTTTCTCTTAAACAAAATAATTTTCCTTCTTCCTTTCAATAAAAAAATTGTGTCCATCGGCTTGTAGGATATCGTTAAACAGGTTATCAAAAATCACAACGCTATACTATTTCCATTTCTTTATTTTCTCGATGACAGTTCTAATTTGATAGTTGTAGTGTTGTGACCAAATAAGTAATGATATCGATCGCATATATTTATTCTGTTTTGAACAAAGACAAATACAACAAAAACATTCAAATATATTTTTTCAAGCTGGGAACACTCAACCGCCCACCGCCATTTTGTGTTTGTTTTAATCTGTCACTCGCAACAAGACGGTCGTGCTATATAGTCACTACATTTCTGTTCGCTGAGTTTTTTCACATTATCCATACTTTACGTTGTGTATGTTGTGTTCCTCCGTGTTGATTGCTGCCCAGCTGTCAAATATCAAAATGCCTAAAGAATCTGTTCTGAAAAGGCAGGCGAAAAAACTGGTGATCAAGGTTCGTAATTACTTTGAAGCAGAGTATCAAAATGGTGGCCCGCTATTACCACTGTCGCAAATGCGAGAACGTGTTGCGGCCGCATTAGGAATTAGTGGACCTACTGTTTCAAAAATTACAACCGAAGCTTACGATACAAGCGGCATGCAGGAAAATAAGCTTCGTACGTCGAAGAAAATACTCCAATAACGCCGTATGACATCGGTTGACAACTTCGACGCTAACGTTATTCGCCGTCATACTTGCGCAAAGAAATTCCAACACTTAAAAAACTTGTTGTTTCTTTACGTGAGTGTGGTTTGCTCCATGGCCAAAAATCCTCATTAAGCTTGGTTTTCAAAGAAGTTGAATTTTCTTATAAAAAATCGGACAAACGTAAAATATTGATGGAGCGTCACGACGTTGCTATGGCTCGCTGCGAATTTTTGAGTGAAGCCAAAACGATATCAGATTGGTCAAATGCTATTTTCACTGACGAGACTTGGTTAAATGCAAAACACACAGTATCTAAGAACTGGACTGACGACACCGCCGCTTCCTCTAGTTCAGTGCCAATGGGAAAAGGTGAACGCCTTATCATATGCCGTGCAGGGTCTACGAAAGAATTCGTGTCAGATGCTTTACTGGCCTTTAAATCCGAGAAAACAGTGGACTACCACGAAGAAATGAACGCGGAGATTTACGAAGGATGGTTTAAAGAAATGGTGCAATCTCTGGAAGAACCGTCGATAATTATTATGGACAACGCTACATATCACTCCAGACAAATTGATAAAATGCCGATGCAGGCCAATAAAAAACAAGAGATAATTAATTGGCTCCAACGTCATGGCGAAAATGTGCATAATACTTTATTAAAAGTACAATTAGTGAATATTTTAAAATCGAAAAAAAGCCTCCCTAAAAGATATATTACCGACGAAATAGCTGCCGGATGTGGTTATTGGGTTTTTTGACTTCCGCCGTATCATTGCCAGTACAATGCTATAAAACTAATATGGGCA
The DNA here is from genome assembly GCA_039645545.1 of Dendrolimus houi. Classification (NCBI taxonomy): domain Eukaryota; kingdom Metazoa; phylum Arthropoda; class Insecta; order Lepidoptera; family Lasiocampidae; genus Dendrolimus; species Dendrolimus houi. The sequence goes on along the minus strand of CM077126.1, from coordinate 12,094,774 downwards.
CAAATCAAAGGACACGCCGCTCGAAACAATACCCATCCCCCTTTTACGACAAACAAGATGTTAGATTGATTAAAAATGCATGTGCGGAAGTAACCGCCGAACACTGGGAAAAAATTGTAAGAAGAACCCAAAACATTATAGCGTCGTATTGGGAAATTCATGTGGCATTCGATAATACAGAAGTACAGGAACTTATAATAAATGTTGGGGAGAGCTCATCGAGTGAGTGACGATTCATCAGATTTTGATTAAAATAAATAAATAAAGGATCAACATAATATAATTACATCTTGTAATGAAATGTAATATTAGTTAATAAATTTGTACAAAATTATCCGGCAATAGTTTAATTTCTTACACTTTGTAAAAAAAATATCAGGTCTGTTATCGTGTTACGTTTATCGATAGCTCCATCCCTATCAGTTTCTCCGACTCAGCTATGACCTTGTACGTGCGTAAGCGTCATATTTTTATTAAATCATGTATACATAATGTAAAAAAGACGCTCGTTCAAGTTTCCACAGGAGCTGTCATCGAGAAAATAAAGAAATGGAAATAGTATAATTCTTAGCGATATATTAATGGCCGGTTCGTATATCTTACTATTCATTCGATTGCATTACCGTTGGTATAAATTTGACGTTACTTGTATGTTACGTTAGCTTAAGTCAAACTTTAACTGGTAGGTAGTAAGGCGAATGAACTGTTAATAAGTTTTAAGAACTTCTCATAAGTAAATATGTAGTGAGATATCGCTGCCAAAATCGAAAACTGTTGAACAAGTTTCAATTGGTTTGCATAAGGTTCGTTAAGTAGATTGAAATTTGGGGTATATCTAGTAAGTATATGGAGGGTAGTTCCAAATATTCATAGGTATAAAGGGCGGATGAAAGTAAGAACATTATCAGGGGATACACCGCCGCCAAGGGCAAAAGTTAATAATGGTTCGCTGGCAGGGCGAGCTAAGGATAGAATGGCACGTTGCAATGATGACAACCAATGGATAAACGGCGTATCCTATATGGGGCATTTTCGATTGAATGCTTCTAGAATTCCTTAGTCAAACGAAAAATGTGAAATCGTTCAGTGTACACAGCTGTTATGAACTAACACGCAATTAGCCGTTCTTTTTCAAAAAAACTTTTTTGATCTGAGGGTGTCGAAAACAAATTTTAGGTAGGTAATCAAAACCTACCTAAATAAAAAAATTCTTCGACACCTGTTTATTACTATGTGTGGATATTTAATAAGTCGCCATTTGAATTTATGATTTCAAATTAGATTTGAAATTATAAATATCGACACATAGTAATAATACGCAAAAGTTTTAAATTCGCTTGGAGAATAAATGCATAAAAAAATTAATGATAAGTTGACTCCATCCACATAAAAAAACTCCAAAATTAAAATAAACAAACTGAAGCGATTCAATTTTCAACAGTCACGCACAGAGAAATACGAGATCCATAGAACTAATTAATAAAAGTAAAAAAGTTCACGGGGTAGTTTAATTAAAATTTTAAATTATAGCGAAGAAGAGCGCGTGTGGCGAGGCGACGCGACGCCCTACCCTGACCTGCCCCTCGCCCCATCTACCCGCTAGCTCAAAATTTGCTCTCATTATCCTAATGTTTACTCCCTGACTTGTACTTAATCGTTATTTACTCGCCCTTAGTCCCTTTTAATAATAGACAAGTAAACTACATCTAATTAAAAGACATGTAAATAGCTTCTAATATTTTGTTCGTATCTAGTTAATGAAATTGAAAAATTGTAAACTCCAACGTAATTTTATAAATTTGTGAGATACATATTTTGTTTGTTAGCTCTTTGAATATCAAATAATATGGCGATATGGTAGGTACTTTTATTTTTATTTGAGTCTGCCCATTTTCACGAGCTATATATAATCATATAGCTAACAGCTATATATAATCTTAATAATCCAATTACAAAAATAAATAAAGATAAGCTTGAGGCTTATGAATACGGCCTCCAGCGTCGGACTGGCCATATATGGCCAGTCCGACGCTGGTCGAGGTCGCATTTGCCAGCCGGGCCCCAGCCTGCGCGGGCCCACCACGTGCTTGGCTTGCAGGGCTTGCGGCAACCGTAGGATAGGAAGCCCGCGCAGGCTAGGTCTCAGCTCTTGCGATCTAAATGTAAAACTAGGTCAGATAGTTCGTTCATACAACTAGAGAGAAATTAAATCGAAAAATGGTTGAACCTGAGCAAGCCACCCCCTGAAACTAGTTTGGATTTATTTTCTGTACGGCAATTACTTTTGATCGAATCAACTTATTTAGACGTGTATCATTATAGCGTAATGTATTACATTTTACACTGTTTCGTAGATATTAAAAAAAAAACAATATTTAATTTTTAGCTGCTCTCAAAATCTTGATAGATAATCGGTACAGCAACATTTATAAATAACAATTAACGAACGTAACGTATTTCTGATGAAACGAAACGCATTACGTAAGTAAAGAATCTTTATTACATCGTTGATAATTAAATTTTACATTTTGTTTATCTCAATTTTTGTATTTTCCGATAGTATCCCATCTACCATCATCTAGTTTCGGGCCCTTGCTTGTGGTCAGCCACCCAGCCCCTTCCGACCCAGTCCGACCCTGCAAGTCTCCATATAATAATATGGAAATAAACTTAGACAAACAAAGGAAAAACATAAAACTAAGTAACTAAACAACCCGCACTAATAATGTATTAGTGCGAATGGTTTAGTTACTTGAGTTAATTTTAATATACCTACGGTATTTAGACAGGCATTATAGTACCTTGATTCAGTATTTACGTAGAATACACCTTTTTTGAGCCTATATAATTTTTCTATAAGACGTGGGATTACGTGAACATCATAAAATTACGCTCTTTATAAATATTTTAAGTTAGTGTAAAATTCAAGGAGAGATTTGGGTAAGAAAGTACCAAATATACCAAATATTAACTATTTGGGCAGGGTTTCCCCTTTATTGTTCAGCCTTTGATGTGAATGTTCACACAGCACAATAAGCAATGAACACAGTTTTTTTTTTTTAATTTGGACTTGACTTTATGTTGTTGGTCCGAAGACCTCACAACTTTACCGGGGTTTTCGGGGCGAGTGCCTGCGAAGCGAAGGCGCTCGAGCCCGGGGGGCAACTTGCTCGAGGGGGCTCCCTAGGGAGTTTCACCTCGGCTGGACTGTTGCCATGAGCGGGGATGAATCTAATGATGCCCACCATAGGGCGACACAATGCACTAATTGAGAACGGGCGACGGGTAATATAAAGCCCGAGGGGCAGGATCCCGGTGGACCGGGATTGGCGGTTCGCGGTGGCCTATGCTATCTTACTGCCGTTTCACAACGTGTTATGGCTAGGAGAGAAGAAACGGCGAAAGAAACTTCCCAGCAACGCGCCTAGTCTATCCTATGGGGGGGGCTATGTCTCCTGGCGTCCCTCGCGGGGACGTGGAGAGATCGTGATTGGCGGCGTCGACGCCGCCGTCTGTCTGTCTGTCGGTGCCTGCCAGCCTGCCGTCCTAACCGCGGGCGGGCTGATCCGGGCCAGCCGTTTTGTGATAACGTCGACCTCGTCCGTGAGGATGTTACGCGGTCGTCACACGAGAGCCTTTCGTCGAGGCTTATAATCGGACGCGGACAGACGAGGGGATTTCGATGGTGCGGCGCTAGATCGAAATACTTACGCGAGAGCGACGTAATGTAGTTTTTGATGGAGGGAAGCTCCAGATCGCGGTGGATGTCGACGTTATGCATATAGAGGGGAGCACCGACGGCTCTGCGCATGAATTATTCTGAACGATTTGCAGTTTCTTTAAAAGGGTAGGCTTGGCATAGCCGAATACTACACTCGCGTATGTCATGATCGGGCGGATGCATGTTTTATATAGAGTAAGCTTGTGTCTGAGGGACATTTTGCTTCGTTTATCTATCATGGGTGCTAGACGACCCATCACAAATCGCGCTCTATTCCGGACTATAGTGATATGCTCGTTGAACTGATCGCGCAAGTTCTGATCTAGGGTGACACCCAGGTATTTGGTGTACTTTGCCCAAGGGATTTCTTGGTCGTAGAGCGAGATGGCTTTTAAGCGAAGGCAAGCGCGTTTGGGAGAGCGAAGCGTGCCCGGGGAAAAGAACATTGCTGCGCTTTTCTCCGGGTTTATGAACACAGTCTAAACGCCACTACGCATTTTATACGAAAAATGCTACCCTACAAAACAATAACATTTCATCATTGCTAAAAATAGCAATTACATCATAGTGTTGCCAGGATCATAAAAACAATTCTAATAATTAGTTACTGATGCACTAAATTATCTATGACGATTGTCTATATCATATTAATATACACTATGGTTCTCATGACTACTGTGGTGGACATCTTGTAACATTAGCTGTTACTAAACTATAACTATAATAAAAAATAGCTTGTAACAAAAAAATATCTTTGTATTGACAATTTAGTTAAGAACCATGTATTTAACACGATCCACCGGGAATAAAATTTGAAAAATAGTTTATAATTTTTTTTTTAATTATCGGTACCCATATTATTCGGTTGGTAGAGCTAAGTAGCAAACCATGCTGCAACGCAAAGATTCAAATAAAAGTAAGCACGTTCCTACGTATAAAATCCTACAGTCGAAGTTGCACGGCGATTCTAAAATTACGACGTGGTAGTATTTCAGCTTACTAGTTACATTCTCAACACGAATGTTTATGCTACGGTGTTTTCCATAGTCTGTAAAAAGTAAAGGAGACAATTTATAAATAGGTAACTCTTTCCCAAAATCTGTCCTATTTGTTAAAATTAATTAAAACTCCGAGCTCTCAGAATGAAGCCGGCTAAAGGAGGCTTATTTTGGTATAGGAAGCCAATTGCGCCGCTGTCCATGACGTAAACTTAGTATTAAATAATTGAATTAGTACAGATAAAGGAAGAATAGTTTCCAACGGATAAACCACGTGTATACTACAATATATAAAGTTTATGCATACAAGTTTAAAAATGTGCTCACTTCATTTGACACTTGTTCACGTAGGATACTTATGTCGTCTGTTCGTCTGAAAGCACAAGTAATAAAGAACTTACTATCTTAATAAACAGACATATCAATTACTTAATTGCGAAGACTTGATAGTTTAAACTGATTCGTTTTGGAAAACAAGCACTTACGTAATAGAGAAAAGTAACTACTACAAATAATGTTTCGACTACGTGCGCTATAACTTGCTGCTAACTTTGATTTAAACGTAAAGTTTAGTTTTATCTCTACTAGGAACTAAGAGAGATTCCTATATATATATATATCAATTGCTGTTCGTTAGTCTCGCTAAAACTGGAGAACGGCTGGACTGATTTGGCTAATTTTGGTTTTGAATTATTTGTGGAAGTCCAGGGAAGGTTTAAAAGGTGAGTAAATATGAAATGCTTGGAATTTAGTACAAACAACAATTTCGCTTTCCCTTAGCCTTAGAAACTGCGTATAGGCGGTACGAGGTTTGCCAGGTCAGCTAGTAATATATATATAAGTGCAAAACGTGCTATTTCAAAAATCAAAATACTTATTATGAGTGGTTGCTAATGTTGCTATACATGTAAATGGGCTATTATAAAGTCATGACATGACATGAGGAGGAAATACCAGTGAAATTGTGTCAATCCTCCCACCACTTTTGAAGGTGAAGTGAGAAATTCTAAAAAAATAAAGGCTTTTAGCCTAAATTCGTCCGAGAAAGGTCTGCTAAGCAATTTTTGAGATGTGAAATATTTTCTACGAAATGCTTTTTAGAAATCCATAGTCAAACGTAAAAGGCATTCGTCACCTCTGCGAAAAACATTTAGCCGATGTTTTAAATATAGCTTCGCCGTATTTGTGTACAACTTTAGGCAGTGTGGAGTAGGTATTCATGAATAAAATTGAGTTAAATAATAACATAATATAAATAATAATAATAATAATAAAAATAAGCCCCCTAATACAACCACACGTCCTGATTGAACACCTAATCACGTGGGAGGCGGACACACCAATGAGAAATTACTGGCGTGGCTAACGTGGCTCTGGAAACCCATCAAAAATGGAGCTACGATCTAAACGTAAACGTATAGGACCGCTACCCGGGGGCGATCGCCGGGGCACACCTGGAGCTGACGCTGGGTGTCTCAGCGTGCGAATCGTCAGTGGTGAGGAGTTGAACAGGCGGGCTCCCACCGACAAAGATTCTACAGCTAAAACTCGTGACGATGGTGATAGTTTAACAGTCAGAACAAACACTCCAATAGAACCATATAGCCCAAGTACTGTATCGTACATACCCTCCAGATCATCTTCACCTTCCGTACCGTCGTCACCCCAAACACTCTCTTTTAATCCAGATCCACCCATACCAGTCTTGAATGTTGCAGGGAAGGCAAGTTCCTTCTTATCCGTCTCCACCAAGGCTGGGAAATCACGAGTACGCATGAAATGGAGCAAAGATGTGAATACATTTATCATGCGTACTTATTTTCACATAACCAAGTTAGAGACCGACATGACCACATACAGGCAACAATTGCATCAACTTTTTTCCCAACAATATCCGGAAGTAACTGTTTCAGAACAAAGAATATCAGACCAGCGGAGAGTTATAGTACGAAATAAACTTCTCTCTCAAGAAATACTAGACCAATTCAGAGAAGAAGTCCGCTTACAGTTACAAGAAGAATCTGAAGATAATATAGGCTTTAATACCATGACATTATTACAAGACGCAGACGAAAATATTATACAAGAACAACCACAATCTTATACTCAATCTCCAATTTTACAAACCCACCCATTCCATCAATCGCAAGCATACACACAGACATCATACACATCCTCACAAACTGAAAATTTAACCGTTATGTTAGAAAATGATATTGAGACCTTAGTCATCGCAGATCAGAATTTAACAACCAGCACCTATACCCAAGAAATACATGACAAACTTACAACAACCCTGACACAATACTCTGGTGTGGACCCAGCCGCTCGACCGAAACTCCCTAAACTCAGATACAGCCCTAATCTATTTCGTTTAGTTAATTTGTTTAATGAACATATACCACAATTTTTAACTAATGACGCAAAACTTATAGACATAATACACTAATTTATTGCACAGCAGTAGTTGTCTCTGAAGAACTAAACTACAAAATTACAGAGTACACAGGTAACAGACGATAAAGAAATAACACGAAATCACCATAGCAGCAAAGGCTAGAAAAAGACATACAAAAACTGAAAGCAGACTGTGGAAGACTTACACAATACATAAATAACAACAGATCAAATAAAGTAGTTAGGAGAGTTGAGGCTATATTTAAGAGTAACATTACACATACCAGACACGAAAATAGCAACCAAAAACCCGAAGAATTACTATATACCTTAAAACAAAAACTGGCACTTAAAGTTCATAGGCTCAGAAGAAACACGAAAGCACAACTCAGAAATGACAACACTATATTTGCTACAAACGAAAAAATATTTTATAGAAACCTAAACAAACCGATTCACAACACAATTGACGAGAATAACACAGTCACGCCTATAAAAGAAAATCTAGAAACCTTCTGGTCCAGCATATGGGAAGAGCAAGTTGAACACAACGACATAGTGACTTGGGTAACAGAAGAGAAAACAAAATGGGAAGGAATAGACGAAATGGAATTTACAGAAATCACAGAGTTAGACATCACACATATAAGAAATAAATTGCACAATTGGAAATCTCCTGGTATAGACAAAATACACAATTATTGGTACAAAAAGTTAACATCATTACACAAATCTATAGCAAAAAATTTAACAAATATAATATTAGGTGAACAGAATATACCAAATTTTATTGCAACAGGTATAACATACATGTTACCTAAAATTCAAAATTCACCAGAACCCTCGCAATATAGGCCAATCGCATGCCTACCCACAATCTATAAAATACTGACATCAGCAATCACAACAAAAATTAACTCACACGTAGAACATCATAATATCATGGCAGAAGAACAGATGGGATGCAAGGAACAGCTGATTATTGACTCCACAATACATTAACATGCCACTACAAAAAATAGAAATCTTCATCGTACCTATATTGATTACAAGAAAGCGTTTGTCAGTGTTCCACATTCTTGGCTGATAAAAATATTACAGATTTACAGAATAAGCCCTGAAATCATAGATTTTCTACGAAATATAATGCCCGAATGGAAAACCACGCTACAAATTAATTACAATCCTAATCCTATCACAACACGTCAAATATCTATTAATCTGAAATGAATCTACCAAGGTGATTCACTACGGCCGCTGTGGTACTTTCTCGCCCTTAACACCCCACAAAATGGAGGGAGAGGCCTTATCCAGCACCTGTGGCCAAAACAAATCATTAGGCTAAAATCATTTTTCCACACAAAATCACATTCTAGTAAAATACATAATGCAATAGTTCTAAACGACAATAGCTACACTCCACTAAACCTAAATGATCAAACAGATACACTAAATACCAACAGTAATAACCCACAAGAACGAAAGATTGAAGAATGAAAGAAGAAAGTGCTTCATGGTCGGCATCCTCACGATCTAGAACAGTCGCATATAAACAGACTTGCATCTAATAAATGGCTTAAAGTAGGCATTTTATTTCCAGAAACTGAAGGATTTATGATAGCAACTCAGGACCAGATTATTAACACAAAAAATTACAGAAAATACATAATTAAAGACCCTACAATAACAAACGATAAGTGTCGCAAATGTCACACACAACCAGAAACCATTCAACACATAACAGGAGCATGCACTACCCTTACACAAACAGACTATACACACAAACACAATCAGGTAGCAAATATCATTCATCAAAAACTTGCAGTCAAATATGCACTCATACAAGACACAAACACTCCATATTACAAATATACTCCACAAACCATTCTAGAAAACACTACACACAAGCTCTACTACAACCGCGCCATTCTCACCGATAAGACAATTCACTACAATAGACCACATATCACTTTACAGGACATCATTTTTCCACACAAAATCACATTCTAGTAAAATACATAATGCAATAGTTCTAAACGACAATAGCTATACTCCACTAAACCTAAATGATCAAACAGATACACTAAATACCAACAGTAATAACCCACAAGAACGAAAGATTGAAGAATGAAAGAAGAAAGTGCTTCATGGTCGGCATCCTCACGATCTAGAACAGTCGCATATAAACAGACTTGCATCTAATAAATGGCTTAAAGTAGGCATTTTATTTCCAGAAACTGAAGGATTTATGATAGCAACTCAGGACCAGATTATTAACACAAAAAATTACAGAAAATACATAATTAAAGACCCTACAATAACAAACGATAAGTGTCGCAAATGTCACACACAACCAGAAACCATTCAACACATAACAGGAGCATGCACTACCCTTACACAAACAGACTATACACACAAACACAATCAGGTAGCAAATATCATTCATCAAAAACTTGCAGTCAAATATGCACTCATACAAGACACAAACACTCCATATTACAAATATACTCCACAAACCATTCTAGAAAACACTACACACAAGCTCTACTACAACCGCGCCATTCTCACCGATAAGACAATTCACTACAATAGACCACATATCACTTTACAGGACAAAATTAACAAAATCACTTACCTTATTGACATTGCTGTTCCTAACACACACAACATACAAAAAACAATAACTGGAAAAATAAGCAAGTACGCAGAACTCAAAGATGAAGTGAGCAGAATTTGGCGACAGGAAAAAGTATACATAGTACCCACAGTTCTCTCCACAACAGGCGTTATTCCTAACCATCTTCTCCATAGCCTAAAACTATTGGACCTCAAAGAAACCCTCTACATAACTCTCCAAAAAGCCGCATTCTTGAATACACGTAGAATAGTCAGAAAATTGTTGCAGATAGACGAAAACGAAATTGCCCCTCATAATAACATACCGGCAACATAAATTTTCCTCACTACACGCTGCATTCACTTGGTTTAGGCCCGTGGATGTGGTTCAAACTAGCCAAAGTGCTAAGACAAGATTACCTTTCCGAAAAATAATAATAATAATAATACATAATCTTTAAACAAATGGGTTCTAGAACAAAACTGAACCCATATAACTCCCCGGAATTTGAGGAAACTCGAATAATCATATTTCACTAAAAGGTTCAAATTTTCTACACAAATCTAGAATGAGATAAATATTCTTATAATCAAATAGCGCGATCAAAGTCTAAAGAGATAAATAATAAAAGAAGCAACGATACGAGAAAACAATGTGATAGCGGAGATAGTAGCGAACATAGATAATAGACTATTGTAGCGAACTAGCAACTGGTAACCAATTTCAATAGCCGTGATCACGGAAGACAAAGATGTCAAGTGTCAATGAGTATTGTTAAAGTTGTATTTAGTCTACCGCCAACTTTTTTCATTTTTATTATAGAACTAGAGGCAAACCATAAATTAGCTTTTCTGGATGTGCTTATCCTAAGGAACCTTGACAATACTCTTGGTCATGCATTGTATAGGAAACCTACCCATACCGATAAATACCCTAATGGTTCGTCTCCCCACCATCCTAGTCAGTTAGCTACCGTAGGCAAATCTTTGTTTCAGAGAGTACAAAAAATCTGTGACGAGAACCACGTGGCTTCAGCATGTCAAGCACGTCTTACATCGCAATCAGCTGAAGACTCCACACCCAACGTTCCAAAGGCCCCAAACCACCTTCAGTTGAGCAGTGCCCTGCTACGCTACCGTACATCAAGGGGGTCACAGACAGAATTGGTCACATCCTCAGGCGAGCTTCAATCAAAACATGTTTCAAGCCGCATAAAAAGATTACCCAGTTTTTAAGACCTGTGAAATGCAATATCCCACTCCAGGATGCAGGTGTCTACAAGCTCGATTGTGAGTGTGAATTATCATACATTGGGCAAACTAAGAGGAGCATAAAAACACGGGTAAACGAAAGCATTGCTGACATGAAACACACAAGGTCTACAAAGTCTGCGATCAGTGAACACACGCAGGATAAACACAAATCCTCGCGAAAGAGAATCGTTTCATACCTAGAATGATGCGTGAGACTATTGAAATCAAAAATCACCCAAATTTCAATAGAGAAGATGGTTGGCAAGTACCACCTGTTTGGGATCCGATCATCAAAACTATTAAGACCCAAACCCAGCAAAAACCAACTGCCAGACCTCAAGACATTGTGAGATCTTTCTGCGTGCACCGGAACACAAACCAACTTGATTGATAATTTATTTTTATTTTTCCTTCCACCAATTTTAATATTATATAAAATTATTAGAGCTTGGCGTGTTTGCTGAAGAGTTTCTTGCGCTGCTTCTTCTCTTCAAGCCACAACATGTTGCGAAGCGGTGATAAATTAGATTGGGCTCCCATAGAGTAAATAATAACCATAAACAAAATTAAAACTAAATAATTAAAATGTACAAGTTGGCGGTAGGCTAAATAAAACTTTAACAATACTCATTGACACTTGACATCTTTGTCTTCCGTGATCACGGCTACTGAAAAGTGGCCGAAACGTCGGAATAATAAAAATCAAATAAATTAGCACGCTTAAAACAGTTAAAACGTAGTTTTATTATGTATACAAGTCGCGAAAACTTAAAGAAACAATATTAGTTAGTTTTTTTTTTTATCAACCGCATACTACATGTTCGTCCGTCTGTTTACTTATATCACGTTCGTTTTCTCAACAATCGGGTCTTATCATAAACTAAATCCCAGTTTTGTTCACAGCGTGGGGTTCGCTTTTCAACTTTTCTTCTGTTCAAAAACTTCAGGTCCCTTCTAAACCTTCTATATGAATAAATTTTGGCAATAGGGTGTATTCTATACGCTCTTATAAAATAATGGTATCAAAAATCATAACGTTAGTTGCAACCCTAAATCATAGCATATCATTGTATCATCACCCATACTATTTTTTTTAACTATGGGGGTGTGAGGTTCTGAAAATTTAATGGAGATAGGTAGTTTACAGATTAATTGAAAAAAATTGTTTGAACAAGATTCGTCGCGTAGCTTTTAAGATACAGAGCATTTTCTATTAAATGCTTTTACAGGGTTCTGTAGTCAAATAACAAAAACGGTAAACGATCATCACCTTACGGAAGCATTCACTTCATGGGCTGACGTCCTCTTGACTAATATTTGTTTTTGCTTTGGATACAGAGTTTGTAACCCTTCTGATGCACCACTAAACACTAAAATCTGTGATTAAATTATTTTTTGTTCTCATATTCGATCAAACCAAGTTGCCTACTATTTCTCCTGCAAAGATCCCGAGGGCAGATATTTCATTAAATAAAGCACACAATATTACATTTTGGTTGTTTATTTTTCAGGAAGCAAATGATTCATATCATAGGTGGGATACAAAGTTCTTTCTGACAATACTGGGCCGAAACATTCAGTTTCCTGAAAGATGAATTTACTTTTGCTCATAATGGGTACAACAGCTCAGAATATATAAGTACCCAAATATAAAAATGTGGGAAAACAATGTTACAATACGTAGCTGTAGTATAATAGTATATATTTTTTATTATTAAAGCGAGTTTCCTTTTCATATTTATTAAACTACACACTTTACTAAAATCACAATTGCTAATTATGTCAAAATTATTTATCACATTTAACATTCTGTACAAAGTAAAAAAATATTTTCATACTTCATTAGTGCGAAACAAAGCTGCATGAAAGATCGTAACGTCCTTAATTAAGTCACATTTGCATGTAGAAATTAACACTTAAAATATAGTTTTATTTCACGATTCACAGTAAACATGGAAAAATAATAAAACGACAATTGTCTAGTAAAAATGTTATTTTGTAAATTCCCATAAACCCTATTTTGTAGAGTACGCCATAAATTTCTTATTTTGCATATTTATATAGAAAATCACTATAAGACTTTCAATAAAAATGTTATTAATCAATGTTTTAAACCAGATCAGTCGAAATATTAAATTGAATAGAAACTTGTAAATTTTAATACTCTTATTATTGTTATACGAGGCATATAGATCGTTAAAAAGAGTTTAAAAAAGTGTTTTCATAATTGCATTCTGATGATGAAAACACTTTTTAACAAGTCAATAAACTACGTAGAATGTTTAACTTATTATGAATAAGGTGGTGACTTTAAATTTTTGAAATATTCAAAAATATGTTTAAATAACAAATTGCCGATTGAAAGTCTAGTCATTTGCTGTATTAAAACGCAAGAGAAGAAATTTGTGGCACTTTCTGGAAATGTCATTTTTACTAGGCGATTCTCCTTCCATGCTGTTTATGTACTTTTGAGTTAATTGAGCTTATGAAACGATACATTTATTTACTTTATTATCACACTATTGAAACTATTAAATGATATGCAGTATGTTGTTATGCTATCATATTGCATCCAAGGTCCCACGCGTGGGCTAAAGATGTACGCATGCTGGTACTTACACTGATACAATTACTTTAATTAATCCTTCTATTTTTAATCTATTATACTTCAACTCGTTTAAAATATCGTAATAAAATTATAAAGGGTATCCCACTGACTCCCCACTCTCCCTTCCCCATAGATGGCGGTGTATTCAATAAACTCACGTTCTTTCGACTAGAATTTGGTATCAACACATTTGAGACACAATCTGCGACAGTTAAAATACATACATGATATAATTATGAAGAAAATAACATTCCTAGTCTATTTCAATTAACACGACATGGGAGAAATTACGTAAATACATAAATAAACATCGTGATACTAACATAATTATTCAATAGTAAAAGGATAAAATATTTTTATGTAATTAAAAATCAATATTTATTTCGTAGGAAATAGCGATAGCGCGTTAATTAAGTTTTATAGATGTGTCAGCCATACTCTCTTATTTGAAGTAGACTTTAGTGGCGAACACCGTAATACCAGAGCTGTGGAAATTTTCAATACAATACAAAATGTAGCAAGTGATTCGCGACAAATACTACAGATAAGAAAATCGGCAGGCAACACACACATTGTATAATCCCCAACGCTTGTTATGGTTAATATTACGGACCATTTTGGGGTTGATCCCAAACACCCAGATAACAACGAGAAATTCGTTTACGAAATTTACCGTGCTAAGTACCGAGCCTCTGCATTTCAGTGAGTTGGGCCAATAAAGGCTTTGGCCACTAAACCACAGAGACCGTCTTTGTTTAACTGGGTGCATAAACGTAAAAAGGTTAATGTTATTTATAAAATTTCGATTAGATGTATATATTCACTACTTTATTTGCTGTACTCCAGAAATAAAAAGTGTGTGTCAGCTCCGACGCACGACTGCAGTTTACTCCTTAAACATTAAAATATCTATAAATAGATATTTTAGATCTTACTTTATTGCATTAAAGTTCGAAACTGTGTAATAATAAGGGCAGTTACAAGTCCTTATCATTTAAAAACACCGTACCTTACACTGATGGATATTATTTTATATCTTATTTCATTTAATTAAATTTCGAAATTGTATAATAAAAACACGTAACGCTTTTGAGTTAACGCTCGTATTCATTTTACTTATAAAATATCCATACCAGGCCTTACATGAAAACCGATTCTTAAGGAGTAAACTCTAAACCTTATTCAATGAACTTTTGTACCACTTGATTTGGTGCGCGCCTAGGATTGTCATTCTAGCATTCTTCTGTCAAGTCTTTACTGTTTGTAATATATATCAACGACCACTATTTTGTACATTCTGCATTCAATTCAATCCAATATATTTTTTGTAAGTTCACTTACCTATTCAAATTCAGTATATAACTTTAAATAAAAATTAACAATCGATTTTTAAGTTTGTTGTGAAATCATGCTCTGCTGTGTTTTTAAATTCACCCCCCAATTTCTATCAAATCTCCTATAAAACACTATCTACACCAAACAGGAAGTCAATCGGATCCCCTTAAGATATAAATAACGTAATAATTACGCGGACATACAACCTTCATAAGGAGAGAAGTTTTATTATCTTATTAATATAAAGTCCCTTTGCAACACTTGTTTATTTTGGAAACTTTAAAACGGTCCATAAAATTAAATTATTATTTCTTAATTAAAACATCTTTAACGCACGTTTAATTTAATTTTAATGGTTCACGCAGAAATCATATCGAAAGCAAAAAGGGTATTTGATTTAAATGTCATTTTTAAGCTAAGTATATTATACTTTACCCGTCTTTAGCAATAAAATATTTGCAAGCTTCAATTTCACCAAACGAATAATGGTAAACTTATGCTGATATTAGATGGATCAACCAAATTGATCCAATTTGGTTGAAAGTCACAGAACTGAAAGAACATGATGGTATTCAATGACATTGAGTGATTCAAGTTTGTTTATATTACTTCGGTTAATTGATACAAATTGAAAGACAGAAATGAACCATCTAATAACGATTTAAGCATGCTTGTAAATCATGCCGAATAAAGCACTCTTATTCAGCTAAATATGCATATTTTTACAATCACCACATGCTAACCGTGTGAAGCAAAACATAGTGCGGCAACCTGCAAATCAAATTTATCGACGTATGAACCCCGCCAATCTACTGTGAACATAAAATATGTTACAGGTACACTGACCATTCCTCTAAAATGGGGAGTCTTTAGCCTCACAATGAAACATGGACTTAGCACTTATACGAACAAAGCGCTTTGAGTCCACCTTAATTATGCGCACCACAAAAGAGTGGTACTCGCTTCCGGGGTCTGTTTTTCCCCAAACCTCATCACCTGGGTGTTTTCAAGTCCCGTTTAAATAGGTACCTTCTAGGTAAACACTCAGTCTTAAACAGTAATAAAAAAGACGTTTAGTAATTCAAGTTCTTTACGTTTTCAAATGTTTGAACAACAATTACTTAAATAAAAAATTGTTTCTTCAGAGCACTATACAATGTGGTTCATAAAGGTATATAGGTTTATATCGCAGAGTAACGCGTCGGTCCTTCGTGCCGCAGATGCCCGAGTGGTGATAACTACTTACCATCAGTTTCAACAATATAAAGATTAAACAAGTATCAAAATACAATTTAAATCAAATAGCCTTTCATCTTTCGATATTAAACAAGCGTTTAAAGTTTAAATATATGTATGTATTTATTTACGAATAATTGATAAAATATTGTCGATTATGTTGCATAAGAAAATAATCGTCTCTGTAACTGGTTATTGAATAAAGTTCTTAACTCGTATAGATTTATCTTATAATTATAATATAATTTAACTGTACTGCAATTCACTTCCGACTATAATCAATATTTTATAAAATACAAACGGTTACATGAATTGACTTAATAAATAACATTAATGAGCAAATATCAAAACAACTGGTCATGAAATTGTATTAACCAATATTATATTTACCTAATTTTTTGTTAGGGAAGCGGACTGTCAAATCAAATGAGATACTTTTTATAAAATTACCGAACGTCGCAGTCTTACGGGTTTTTTACAAGCGTACCTACTTATAACGTCATAGGTACAAGAAAAAGGAGTCAAATGGCGCATTAATTGATTGAAAAGTAATTAAAAATATATCTATCATGGCATTTTAACATTTAGATGATAAATAGTAGATTGTTACACAAGAGGTGAAAGTAGTATATTTAGGCATGAGATGGATTGGCGCAAGAGCCTAGCGAGGGCGCTAATAGTTCGAGTTCGATATGAAACGTCAAGTAAATTTATTTTTCTGTGGCTTTCTACCAGTCAGTATTTTTTTGTCACTGATGATAATAAATATTTAACTCAAATTTATGTAAATTAAATAACAATTTAGTGAAAAGGAATTTATAAGTATAAAATAATGTTAAAAAAATTTTGATATTTTTTTATTACAATTTATGCCACGATTTAACAGTGGCTGTAAGAAAGGCCGGACTTGAGTCCCATGTGTGTATATATAAATATATATATATATACATCTATAGTTCGCAGTTTTAAATTTTTTTGACAGCACGAAAAATCGTCTCCCAGGGACAAAAAAGTACTGTTTTCATCCCAGTGATCAGATAACTCCAAGCGTACTTTCAAAATATGAGAAATTAAAAAGTTATTTTAACGCCTGTTCTTTTATATGTAAAAATATTACAATTCATTGTAACATGTGTCCGCTCCCCTATACTTAGTGTAAATATTGGAAATAAATAATAAATGAAGCTCTCATATCAATATCATATAATCAAAGAATCAAAAAGAATGTGCCAATAATTATATACTTTACCCTACATACTGTTTTCCATATTGCGTGTTTTCTATTGTCAGGAAATAAATAAAATATTTTTCTATGTGTACATTTGTTTTGATAAATACTCGAGAATATAAATGGGCAAGCATCAATACAATCGGCCACAGCGACATCACTCCGCACCCACCCATGCGCGTGACTCATCTGACTCAATTCAAAAATAATTCACAAATTTTATTTAATTATGCAAAAAACAAATATACAACCCTTCTAATTTGAACATTTCTGCAAAAAAAATTGGGACATCAAAAAATGCAAAATTGTGATTTGTGACAGTGATCATAGAGAAACAATTGAATAATATAGTCTATAGGGACACTCAAATTGATACAAAGTAATTTACAAGTATACTCAATCTCTAAATATTAACTAAGTTATTAAAACTGAATTATTTACATAATATGAACACATCCTAACATGACGTGTCGCCTCTCTTACACATCGTAACTATTTACAATGACTATCATATTACAAACATTAAGAGCATTGCATTTCCGTGAGCTTGATCAAAAATAAACTCTTGTTCAGCACAATGTTATTTTTAGTATGAACACAAATAGTTTGAAAAATTACAATCTCCTTCACACATACATATATGTCATTATTTACCCTCGCCCATGATATCCCAACAGATAGTTTTGTGTAACATAATTTTCTATTACCACGAAACAAACTTTGAAGGTTGTAGATAATATAATTTTGATCAAATTATCTTTTTTCAACACATTTCGTCAAAAATGCATTTACGAAGCCTGTATACATAGTTCGAAAGTTAAAAGTTACGCACCATACAACGGAATGTGCGGTCAAATTGGTACTTAGGTGAAAAAAAAAGGATTCCACTAAGGGGTTTTACGAGGATAAATAAGCTAAATAATCGAACTTTCTTGGAAGGGCTTTTGATCAACACATTTGCGTCACTAAACAACACTATAGAGACAAGACGAAAGATGTAGTTCCAATTTTCACCGCGCGCATATGACGCCATTTGCAAACGCGCGCCATTTTCATATTCGAAACGTCATAGATTGTTGCGATTTTCTGACGGATCATTGTTCGTTTCATTACCTACTATAGTTGTACTGTATTCTCGCAAATGTGTTGAAAAACGTTGTATGATACACGTGCGGTTGTTGATTTTTGCCAACTCGTGACTATTGTAAGAGGGCTTACCATAGGCACTTCATCTCGAGCTTACATTCGTCTACTCGTTTGTAAAAACCAACTTACCGCCATTAGTATCATAAATAACTGTAATAAATGACTGAACGAATGAAATATAATAAATGACAATATGGTAACACCAACTACAACACTTAGTTGTAGATTATATGGCAATAATTTCACTG
Source organism: Dendrolimus houi (assembly GCA_039645545.1). Classification (NCBI taxonomy): domain Eukaryota; kingdom Metazoa; phylum Arthropoda; class Insecta; order Lepidoptera; family Lasiocampidae; genus Dendrolimus; species Dendrolimus houi. Next base: position 12,075,987 of record CM077126.1, on the reverse strand, counting down.
TTAAATGGATCGATGCGCTTATTAAACATATATAAGCCTAATAGATTATTAGTTATATTGTTTTTAATGCTCATAGTTTGATTTTTCAAGCCAGATAAGGAAACGTACCCATAGTACGTGATCCATTCAGGGGGGGCGTTCAAAATACCACACTTGGTCACTCGGGCTTAGGTTTACGTCACGTAGTCGTAATTATACATAAGTTTTTTTAGTAATAATATCTATTTCACTTCTAATTATAGGTATGCACGCACTCTTGATGCCACGCTGCAAGCGCCATATTAATAAAGACAAATATCAAAGTATTTTTTTTCTCTCTGCGAAAAATAATTTAAAACCATATTCATGAATTTCTAGATGAAAACTAGAAGGGGGTTAGTATATGCATACCATACTACGGGTGGTCACCGAGGGGAAAAAATTGTGAACAAAAAAGTATGTTCCCTAACCAGGAACCAATTAAATGAGAATACTGCTCTGATAATTGAAAACATATTTTCTAATGTACTGATGACTTGTCAATTCTAAGTGCAAATTATAGTTTTAATAAAGCTTTAGTCAAAGGAATTTATTTTGTGTATACAGGTTTGAATATGATGTCCATAATTTTCAGTGTAATAACTACAACTTTCAAAGTTTGTAAAACTTTTTCATTAGACATATTGTATATGTGTTATGTTTATATTTATTATCCATAATGGTCATGTTAAATACCTCTCGAAAGCCCAATGTCCAAGTCAGTCTTGTGTCAAAGGAAACAAATTCAATACTGATGTATAAAATTTGTCACATTTAACTGAAAATGAGATATTTAAGCGTTATTTACAAATATCAGATGTAATATTTATAATATTACAAAGTTGAATTATTGTAGGACTATATGCCACACATAGAAGTTCAGGGAATTCCATAAGTATATGAATAAAATGTTTTTTTAAAATCAAATTACCATTCAACTAAATTGTCTCTATGTTGAAGTTGTGGAAGCTTCTATTAATTAATTAGTAATCAATAATATTTTAAAATGATACTATTTTGAGTTTCCTATAATTTAAAGAATGTTAAAAGAAAATTATTTTATGTGGTTCCATCAAAATCAATTTTCTACATATACATTTTCAAATAAGACCTAAACAGATATTTGAAATCTCACTAAAATAGGAAATACTTCAGGTCCCTTAATGTTACAGATGTCCATGTGCGACGGTGACGACTTACCATTAATCATAAAATGATCAAAATTCAGTACTTTTTTCCTTAAAATATTTACAGTTTATTGGTAGTATTTATTCAGAAAATATAGTATGATAGATACATAACTCTGAAGACTATATATATATATTGGTTATGCATGTTATGGTATTAAAATAACATGTTTAATCTACAACTAAACAGCATGCATTAAAATTTACATGTATTACCAGTATATGGCACATTTATATTAATAAAATAGCTAAAGCAAGTGTGTAGAAAGTTCAAGAAAGCTATAATGTAAAAACTAGGTTTTTTATATGTTGAAATAAACTTAATTGTGTCAATTAAATTAAACCTCATTAGTAGGAAACACAATAGGCAATGGAACTCCCTAAAATTCTAAAAAAAGACATAACATTGTTATAAAATCAGAGATGCACTTCCAAGTTCCTCATACTTTGCAAGTGATAGTCCATTTTCAAGTTTAATTTTCAGACCCTATTTATACATACAATTACTTGGCATCTATTTAAGTCAGTACAGATTTCAATAAATATTTAATCTCATAACATCCTGAAAATACAGCCCTGCAGATAGAACCCGAAGTGACACTCTAAGTTAGTTTATTAAGCGCACATAACATAAACATCATAGACCTATTTCTCATTCATTCTATGGTTGTCCAATGGTGCCAAAATTACTCTCAAGGCTAATCAGACGTCGAACGCGAACGCCATGGCTTAGGACTCGAGTGGCCCCGGCGGCCTATTTACTTGTCGCCGGGCTCGGGCGGGGCGCCGCCGAAGTCCAGCTGGTAGCCGCCCGCGCGGGTCATCTCCTCCATGCTGGGCTCCTTGCACTCGTGGCCCGCGTGGCCGGCCGCGCCGCAGTTCCAACAGGACAGCTTCGGCGGCGCGTACAGCACGGGCACGAAACCTGCGTAGGGGGCGGGCGCCGGGTACGGCGGGGGCTCACCGTTGGCGAAGGGCGGCGGGGGCGGTCGGTACGCGGGCGGCGGCGTCGGGTACGCGAACTGACGCGGGAACTGCAGGAAGGGCACAGGCGGAGGCCCCGACGGTGTGGCCCGCCGCTGCGCCGGCGCCGGCGTGTCGGGCGGCGACGACGCCGCGCTCGACCCGCTGTCCGACGACGACCGCGCCGGCGGATTGTACGCGCCTGCCCGTCTCCGGACGCCGTTTAACTTCTCCAAAGATCGGTATTGGTGCACAGTTATTTCACGTAATCTTTCGTCACCTATGTTATGCCGCATCTGAAAAGTGCATTGAAAAATTGTCATAACCAGATGTATGTAATCTATACTATACTATAAATTCAAATTTTTCAAATTCAAATTCAAGTTTTTATTCAAAATAAGTTCCACTGGAGAACACTTTTTGAAGGTCATACATATAGGTTAAAATTTAATTTTACTTCCTAGTCTATGTATACTGCATCGCAACGTGTTATTGCTGTTAAGGAGACAAAGCGGCAAGAAACTCCCCAACAACACGTCTAGCTAAAAATTGTTTTTCTTTATATTTCTTATTCTAATTTTATCTCAATTCTTTTTTTTTTAATAAATGTCTAAATGTTTCGAGTTTGTACAATGCGTTTAAAAATGAGAAAAAAATCATGGGGGATAATTTGGACCAGGAGATACGAAAATGAAATTTTTAGAATTTTTGTCGGTCTGTCTGGCTGCCTTTCTGTCTGTCTGTCTGCCTTTCTGTCTGTCTATCCTTCTTATCTGTCTGTCTGTTAGTATATCACGTAAAAACTACAGAACGGATTTAAATTAAATTCGAAATGCAGCTAACTTATATCACGGAGCGAGCTTAGGATAGTTTTTATCCCATTAAATGACGTCGTTTCCGTGGGATAGACGAAAATAGCGAAAAAGATGGCGCTGCGATCGCATCTTTTTTGGACGCTAATGAACATATATGAATGAAACTCGACATAAGGCTGGCTTATAACCCGAATCAACGCTTAGGATACTTTTTATACTGATAAAAGACGTCATTTAATTGGAATAGACGGATTAGCAAAATAGATGGCGCTGCAATTGCGATGTAGACAACCATCGCTGTAATTCAAATACAAATACATTGTCAGCTTGCCCACATGTCATTCATTACATATTAGGTACTACTACAAATCAGGTTGGCTGCAACTTTTTTTGTGTTTTGCTCTGCAGTTGTCTAGACTATATTGACTTAGTTTCTTTGTAATTGTAGTGAATTGAACAAGAAACTAAAGTATTAGACTTTTATATATATAAAACGCCTAATAATGTTTTTCAGTCCACACAAAGAAAAGGGTTCCATGGAAGTAATGAATGTTGTCTGTTAAGTTTCATTGGTAAAATTATAATTGTCTTCGTTTTTTTAAATATGGCTCTACACAACCTGTGTACAGGTACACTGCCTAGGTAGCCAGGGTCAAGTATTCAAGAATATACAAACTTTTAAAAAATCTACTAGAAGCCTCAGACATATTATAGGTATTTGACTGACGCCAAACAAGGGTATTCTTGTGGTAAAATAAAAACACATTGAAATAGTTGAGATTTTCAACTGAAATGCACAATTATAAACTAAAAGACTATCCTACAACTAACCATAATTTCAATCAAATTTACACACTTTGAAAACAAAACTGCACAGCAAAACATCACCATCAAGTACCCGCCAAAATCTCTCAAAACGATAGTTATTTTTTTTTTCATTGTGCATCTAGCAAACAGGTAGACAGCCGCCACCTAATGAAAAATGGTTACCATGGCCTATAGACATTTGCAATACCATGGGCGAAGCCAACGTGTTGTCAGTCTTTAGGATGGGGGTAGGAATAATTAAACAGGAGGAATAGGACAGAGAAGATGAGATAGGGGGATGGATGGATTAGAGAGATGGGATAGGGAATATGGGTGGGGGGAGGGAAGTAGACCACCGGAACTCTCACTCATCATATGCAACTCGATTAGTTCAAGGCTAACGTTTCACACCAATATTCTGTGAAAATGTGGTATCACATTGATTGAGTTGGCCATAAGGGCTGTAATCAAGATAATCATTAAAGTATTTATTGGTCTCCAGTAATAAGCTAAACAAGTACAATATACAATAGCTCTCAATTTAACATTAAACTGTGTTATGGCAGAGAAGTTCACGTCACGTAAGTAAAATAATTATTATATTAAAACTACAATCCAAATATTACCTCTGCTATTGTAAGATTGTCGAAGTTAGCTGCTAGTTGTAGTGGTTGGTCGGGCGGGACGACGGCGGACGGCGGTAGGGGCGGGGAGCGGTCGCGCGACTGCCGGCGGCGCGCGCGCGGCGACGCAGCACGGCTGTCGACGGGCGACGCCACCAGCGGCGACGTAGGCGCCCCAGCGCCCGGCGCATAGTTCATCACCTCAACATATTTAACACAACTACTACATCATATTATCTTTGCCTATATCACAGCCAAACAGAATTTAAAGCAAAATAATTAAAATAAATATTTATTGAACACCAGAATTTTCTTATAAGAATCATATATTTGAATATAAAACTGATTTTGAATATAAAAATAAAGTATAACTTTAATTATTAAGCCACAATAAAAAATTACGATAATGAAATACCGATATGATTTTATCTTTATGGTTCGCTCGCTCGGCCTATTGGCGTTAGTCGAAAGTCGTAAACAGTGACTAGAACTGTGAGTTAGGTTAGTTTAGACTTTAGATCAAAGCGCAAGAGCCGAACGAGCGAAGCGAGTGTGCCGCGGCAGCGACCGGAGAGTGCCAGAACAGACTGCTCATCATTTATTCATTAATAACTATTTAAAAGATGTTTAACAAATTAATGTTAGTAAAAAACATAAGTGAGTTTATAGTTACAAAAATATTAATATCTCAAGAACTATACATTTCCTAGACATAGAGGTTGCAGAAGGAGTAAGTATTCCTCCTTCCCCTCTCATTACTTATATACGGACAAATATCTATACAGCGCCCCAAGACTATGTACAACAACTAAGTAAAAATAAAATAACATTTCCAAGTCTGGATTATATAAATAAACATAAATTTCATATTTAAAATATGGAGGTTAAATTATATTAATTGTTAATGACATTAAATATTGACAGATAATGTATGTATAAACACCAATGTGGCCATTCAATAACAACAATATTTTTAATGCTTTATATAAGATGTATTCGGCCATATCTTTCACATTATTGCAAGTGTGGCCCCAGCATAAAAATATCACTGTTTAGTTAAGAAAACTAGCTGCCAATGCATGGTTTTAAAAACTCGCACAGCTGACAATTGCCATCCTTGTGTAACAAGGGATGTAGACCACTCTATCTTTGACAGCTGGAAACTCCAATTTTCCGTCACTTTTACTTAGGCAACCTAGCAAAAATGTATTCGCCCATATATAATCTATATTATAAAATTCTAAGCATGCTGTGTCTGTACATTAATGCTATTAAAAAAAACGACTGGAATAGACCATATAAACGATGGAGAACACTATGCAATTTTTTTTAAGATTTCTGTTTGTTGTTTTGTCTGTCTGTTTGTTCGAGATTCACATAAAAACTACTGGGTCGATTTCAATGCATTTTTCGCTGATCGACAGCTAATTCTTAGACTTAAACTCTGCGCTACTTGTTATCCTGGGAATCTTACAGGAATTTTTCTGGGAATGATTTAAAATGGCCAGATTAAAAAAAATCGAATTCAAATGTGATTTTTTACTATCAATAGCAAATTTAAGGTAATCAATTGTGTGATATTTTTTATCCCGGGAATCCCGCGGGATATTTCCTAAGAGCGGTTTGAAGTTGTTCAGATGCATCAAAATTAGCTTATTCCAACACAGTTTCCACTAAAACAATAGCTTACATTCTTCTTTTTAAAACTGAGATACTTTGTGTCCCGGGAAGCCCAAGACAAGCATAGATGAAGTCGCTGACATATCTTACTTATATACAAAATTCCACCACAAGATTGTAGTGGATCTCGGGCTATAAATACAAAGTAACATTGTATGTGTAGTTATTCCTTCAATCCTTCTTCACTTCTTTGAAATGGAAACAAATTAAATAAATTTTGTATTTATTGACATAAATAGACTATTTTTGACATAAAAAGTATGTATACACATATAAAACAAAAATACTTATATTATAAAAACACATAAACATCCATTGCTGGAATCAGCTTCCCCATTTTAGGGGAATGCATGGTTGGAACCAAGCATGTCTAAGGAAGATAATTGGGTTTCTCTTTTAATTGCCAAAATAAGCACATTCAGTCAGAAAGATTAAAGATTCAAGTGCACTTAATAATAATCAAAAATGTGATTAGCTAAACCACCAAGCTATCAGAAATATTTGGCCAAAAATATGAAAAAATACCTCCAAAGGTTGGTTTATTGCGGAGACAATAATATTTGCAGGCCAAGCATGTTGTCCCATATATTCTCCTATATTGTACTGCGGTATTGGCAAGCCAGGTGGTGGATGAGGCACTTCTCCTAACATAGGCACCACACCACCCGCTCCAGTCAACACTGGTGGTGAACTTAACTCAGCCACAGATTCTGTACTAGGGGGCTGGAAAAGAATTTAAAAAAATTATAGTGACATCTTATGTGAATGTGCCCTAACAGACAATAACTAAACAAATTTCCAATGGGAATATTCTTAGATAATACATTTTTTAAGAATATTAAGTTAAAATTAAATTACTTAGTAGCTTTTATAAGATAATCAATTGTAGTATTTAGTAACATAATACTTTTATTAATCCCACATTTGAAAATAAAAACAATAAAATCTTAGTTGTGTTAAGATTTTTTTTTAATTACAATGACATCTTATGTGAATGGTCCTAACAGACAGTAACTGAACAAAGTTCCAATGAGAATATTTTTAGATAATACATTATTTTAGAATATTATGTTAAAATTAAATTATTGATTTACTGGATCATCAATTGTAGTATTTAGTGGCATAATCACTTTATTACTCCCACATTTGAAAATAAAGACAATAATATCTTAGTTATGTATTGATTACTTAAAATTACCTTTACAACACATTAGATGTAAGTATTACACACTTTTCAGTAGCAGCCCTGTAAAATCATCATTTGGAATATCAACAATAACAACTGCCAGCCATTGATATACACACCCCACATTTCCTAAAAATCTATATGCATATACTAGCTGATGCCCGCGACTTCGTCCGCATGGTGTGGTTTTTTTAACTATCCCATGGGAACTCTTTAATTTTCAGGATCAAAAGTATCCTATATGTTGACCAAGGATATAAGCTACCACCATACAAAATTTCATTTAAATCGGTCCAGTCGTTCCGGAGATTAGCCGGTACAAACAGACAGACAAACAGATAAACATAAAATAAAAATAAAAAAATAACAGTTCTATTTCACTTCTTACATCCCCCTGACTCAGTTTTTATCATTTTTTTTCATCGTACAGAAATTGGACCTCTACAATTTTATTATATGTATAGATTTTTTAAAAACCAACATATTTCTACATTGTATTTAATTTAGCCTTACTCAAGTATTAAACCAATGCTAAATTTGAGAAGACATTGGGGAATGCAACAGAGATGAATTGAACACTGGATCAGTTCCTATCACACCTATTAGATATATTACTAAATATTAAAGTTTCTTATACATATAAATAATATCATCCCATAAATATAACACTGCTGAGCTTGAATCTCCCTATTTAAGAGGAATGGATATAATAGCAGATAATATTTACCATACTTGTTCAGTGAGGATTGATATATTTGACACTTTAGTTATATCTTAATGTCCACATTTCTTCATAAAGTTTCTCCTCACAGGCAATGTGTGGTAATAGCAAGATGAAAATTATGTCAGAAAAATTATCTAAGAGATGCATGTCTTCAAATCAGGGTTCAAATAAAATAAAGTACAATTGCATTACCCACTAGTACAATGGAAGCTAGTAAATAAAATAAATAATAATAATATTAAGCTGATTAAACTACTAAGTAAACTTGATATGGATTATGGTCAAGAACATATTTTTCCAAAAACATTTATCTTCATAATTGAATATTGTTAAAATTTCTTTTAATTATTGAATACAATAAATACTAATATACAATTGTGTGTGCCATTATTTTTACATTTGTAACAATTAAACTTGTTTTATTTATTTATGTAATTATAGTCAAAATTGTTTGTGTTAATGCTTAATTGCTCCGTCTTCATGGTGTTGAGAATAATCCAATCATAAGAGTTGATATACTTCTAATAACAGGGATAACACAATATGTATTTCTACAAACTCATATCTAATCTCATTTTATACATAAAATTATTTACTTATTTAGCAAAAATATATAAATCTAATTTACAGGTTAATGAACAAACAATAAAAAGATATATAACAAGCTAAGTTAGCAAAAGTCATATTTATAATCATTAAAATATATAGTTTTATGTACATTTGGAATTAGCATTTACATCATAAAATATTATTTAGATTTAGCTTAATTAAAGAATTCAGGAACCTATTTGGTTGGATAAAAAAAGTTCTAAAAGAAAATGACACTATAAATACAAACCTGACAAGTACAATCTTAGAATTTATTGTTTCATTTCTACCAGTTCAGAGTAAAAATTAAATAATACATTCATAGTAAAGCTTTTTGTTTTTAATTTCCCTCATGCCACAATTAAAACAATATCATAAAATGCTGTCACTAGTAAACTAGTAGTAGTATTCAGTGTTCTTTTACTGCCAAGTAATTTTAATGTAACTAATAGGAATCACATAGGTAACAACACTAACCTGTACACCTGGAGTTTTGACAAACATAAGACCAGGTGGTGGACCCAAGCTTGACATATTAGGTGGTGGAACTGACATATTAGGGGTAATATTAGATTGTGTATGACAACCACTCACTGGAACTATATTTATATGTTCTTGATGCTCTGCAAATTGAATCCGTTGGTCTTCTAATTTTAATTTTTCTAGAATTTCACCAAAATGTGACTTTTGATCAAATGTAAAAGCAGGATGATGTAACGCCATTGTGTACAAAAGTAAAATTTCTTCTAGGAGATCACCATATAAACCTTTCAATAAACCACTCTGTTCAAGGCTGACCATAGCGTTATACAATGTGGTAGCACACGCGAAATTACATGAACGCAACAATGAAACATATAGGGCCATTTTCCGTCTAGTTCTCGGATCTGTGTTTGCACCTCCGATGTCTGCAGCCAGGTCAGTGGGATTGTTTGCCCTAAGTTCGGCACCACGCAACTCTTGAAAATCGCGTTTACCCAGCTCCTCCAAGTAGGTGCCAATAAATCGAAGTTCAAACGGTAAACACATATTTAATAGTGTACACATTGCGTCTATGCGTTTATAGCTTTCCAACTCTTTAAACCATGATACCACGTCCTCTTTGCAAACCATTTCCAGAACACATTGAAATTTTATGTAAAGATTCAACCGGTCCCCTGCAGCCTAAGCACGTCTGTTTCTCACAATTTTTGGCACACGCGATTTTTATAACCGTGTGATGGTTGTAGTCCAATAAAATTCAATCGTAACATTAGTTATTTTATGCTTTTATCAGTTTTATCCAAGTACAATATATTGGTTAAGCAACTACTTACTACAGGCAATGCTAGTAGTTTTGTCTATTCTATAGTCTATGACACAGACTACATATTTTTGTAATCTATGGTGGAAATCCATGATCAGAAACAATATGTAGTAGTGTATACTTTTTTTTAGCTTGAAAAAAGCTTTCCAATGTGTTGATTTACGGTGCTTACACATTACGGAACGCGTCCATTAGCCACGGCTGATCGATGAATAATGTGCACACGTCAATGTACTCTCCTTATCCAGATATATTGTAAGCCACAAAGTCACGCCCTCAGCTGCATCCGTCAGTCGCGACTTAATATGCATACAGCTTTATACATTACTGTCAAATTACTCGGCAAATTTTGATAAACACCAGGGTGTCTCCTGATTAGAAGTGCCCCAATATTCAGGGAAAGTTAAAATTTTTGGGTATCTTGGGTTATTTTCTGGGACCTTTTGTTTCTCTGGAATGCAATAAATTAAAGTAAAGCTGTCAAGCACTAAAATCATTTATAAATGTAGATCTATCTTTTAGTAACGTTGATGATTATGTCACTTCACTTCTGAAATAGTAAATGTGGTTATTATTTACTATGTTTAAATTCTGCATTCGCTGACTCTGACAATAAATTATAATTTGAATGGATAGGTATATGAACACTTTCAGGTTTTGTCTTTTAATGTGTACAGTGGCAAATTAATTTAGAAAATAATAGGGGCGCCACTTTCGCAAATTGTCTAAACTCTAGCAACTCCAATTTTATGCTGGGAGCCACACCTGCGATAATGTCAAAGATATTGATTGTGGCCCAATTAGATCACAAATAATGCATTACACCCATCGCCACATCTGCGTGAAACGGCCTATATCTGTAACGTTATCTCAGAGGAGGTGTGAAACATCGTGCAAGGATCAGGTTGCTATATTTACGACATGCCTGTATTTTTCAAAATAACCTATGATGTTTATTTTAATAAACTATATATTGACTATAATTTTGCACGCAAAAGCTTTAATAACTTGCAATAATTAACAGGGCAATTATTTTTTTAAAATAATCTACACGAACCTTTACAAACCCGCCATGCCGGCTGTTCTTTGGTAAATAGCGTCAAAATATAACGAAAAGATTTTGCTTTAAATTCCGCATAAAAATTACTTCTTGTGTGAAACGTAGCATTGTTATATCTGTATTACTTTTAATGGACTTTAGGTTTGATTCAGCGTTAAAATGAAAATAACTAGGATAAATTCTCTTTGTTATAATTCACTGACCTTAATTACAGCTAAGATAGAATATTGCTAGAAGACAAAAAAAATAATACATGTTCTCGACGTTATAGTAAAGTTATACACAAAGTTTACAAAAATACTATACAATGACCTTTATTTTAAAGTTTCTTGACGTTAAAGCGTATGTTCATTTTATTATTCATTTAAAATTCCCGGAAATAAATAATGATAGGTATTATTCAATTACACTTTAATTCAATAAATCTTCGTCTAAATATTCTATCTCGCTAACTGCTTCTACATCCATGTCTTGGTTAGAGCTGGCCGCAACATCATCTTTGTTGGACTCGGATTCAGAAGTATTGCTATTGTCATCCTCAAAATTTACAACTAATCACTCACACAGAGTAAGTTTGCACGAATTATACCAATCGCTAAAAATCACAGAAAATCATAATCAATTTTAATCTTCCTAGAATGTAATTCGACCAAAATTCGAAGTAAAATAATTTAATACGTAAATTTATTCAAACCATATCGTACATTTATGTCAAACGATCCCATTTTTTGTGATAACATACTCACAGATGTGGCCTCGTTACAAACAAATTTTAGTGTTTGTTTCTAAATATATTCTTATATTTTGTTATGCTTATGATGAAAACCAAACATAAATATAACCTATCTGGACAATTATCTGTATAATGATAATTATACAAAATTTTCACATATATCCAAATGAGAGATCCGAAATAGCTATTTCTTTATCAAGTAATATACAATTGAACTAAAAACAATAATATATATTTAAATATACCTGTCATATCAATGGTTCTTTGGCAAACATCGTCGAGGTTCGAAAGAATACTTCTGGCTTCATATTCCACAAGATATCGTCTGTAAACTTTATAAACTATTTTTCTTCCCGAACGTAAAACAGTTTTATTCATTTTTCACACTTTTCACTTATTACAATCACTGTTAATGTGAAGCAAAAGAAATATTGTAAGCATTTGTACCTTTGTTTACATCATGTCAAAGCAGAATCACAGACTAGTTAAAAATATTGCTAGTAGAAAAGAAAAAGTTTCCGTTTCAATACATTTATGCCAGATTCTATTAAAATTGAATCTGGCGAGACCCTGTAAAGGAGTGTGAATATTACAAGTCGCGGCCGATGAACGTGGCTAAGGGGCGTGGCTTACAACGTATCTGGATACGGAAAATCTATTGAAGTGGTCACATTATAACTCGTAAGTCGCGTACATGACCTTGTGTATTCGGACGTCCTAAAGCAATCTGGCGCGTGTGTTATCTACGGTTCTAATCTGCACATTGTCCGTCAGCCGCATCTGATTGACGCGTCCCGTATTGTGTGGGCACCTTCAGTCGTAAGTCACGGACGTGATCTTGAGTGTATCGATGTTCTAAAGCAATCTGGAGAGTTTATTACGGTTCTGGTGTGCACATTATTCTGACGCATCCATTAGCCATGGCCAACGGACGCTTCCCATAGTGTGTGCACAGCTTTACCCTGTTACAACTGTCAACAAGTCAACAGTATCAATCTGTCAATGTCAAAGGTATAAATTTTGTAAATCTCAAAATCGCACTATCATTTAGTAAAGCATTCTTGATTTCTATCTAAAATAATTGTCACAAGTATATCGACATAATCACAGACCATGGCTCCGACAGAAGACGTAGAAATGAAAAGTGTTGAAAGTCCCATGGCTACGAGCGATGTGGAATCACCCGAAGTAAAGAAAGATGCCGATGTCCTGGCTGTTCAAGATTTAAGAGAACATATCCGACAAATCGATAAAGCAGTAACTTCAAAGGAGCCCAGATTTGCAATGAGAGTTCTGAGATCTTTGCCGAGTACACGAAGAAAGTTAAACGGTAATGTTCTCCGTGCCATCATTAATCAACTTTACCCAACAAGTTCGGATAAAGAAGGTTTGTTAGTGTTTGTTGAAAATCCTTTACCCGGTGCTGTTGAAATAGAAGCACCACGCTCTAGAAGCGCTCCTAAACAACCAGTGCCGGAGGTAGATGTTTACTTGCATCTTTTAGTATTGCTTCGCTTACTTGACACAAATAAACTAGAAGAAGCGACGGAATGTTCCCAACAACTCATGACCAAAGTGACCGCTCAGAATAGAAGGACACTTGACTTGATTGCAGCAAAATGCTACTTTTATCATTCTCGTGTCTTTGAGCTTACCAACAAGCTGGACCTTATTAGGGAGTTATTACATGCCCGCCTGAGAACTTCGACTCTGCGTAATGACTATGAAGGTCAAGCTGTCCTCATCAATTGTCTTCTGCGTAACTATCTTCATTACTCATTGTATGATCAAGCAGACAAATTAGTAAGCAAATCTGTATTTCCTGAGAATGCCAGCAATAATGAATGGGCTAGATTTTTGTATTATCTTGGTAGAATTAAAGCTGCAAGGTTAGAGTATAGTGATGCTCACAAACATCTTGTGCAAGCCTTAAGGAAGGCTCCACAAACCGCTGCTGTTGGTTTTCGCCAAACAGTACAAAAGTTAGCAATTGTTGTTGAATTGCTCTTGGGAGATATTCCAGAAAGGGCAATATTTAGACAGGCTCCCTTGAGAAAGGCTCTTGCACCATACTTTCAACTGACACAAGCTGTGAGACTTGGAAATTTGCAAAGGTTTGGTGAAGTACTTGAGAACTTTGGACCCCAATTCCGCAGTGATCATACATTTACCTTGATCCTTCGTTTACGACAGAATGTTATAAAAACTGCTATACGTTCAATTGGACTTTCTTACTCTCGCATATCACCTAAGGATATTGCAAGGAAGCTAGGATTGGACTCAGCTGAGGATGCAGAATTTATAGTGGCCAAGGCAATCAGGGATGGTGTAATTGAAGCTACTTTGGATCCTGAGAAGGGTTACATGAGCAACAAAGAGAGCTCAGATATTTACTGTACTCGTGAACCGCAACTTGCTTTTCATCAACGCATTTCTTTCTGTCTTGAGTTACACAACCAGAGTGTGAAAGCAATGAGATATCCACCAAAATCTTATGGCAAGGAATTGGAAAGTGCAGAGGAGAGACGTGAAAGAGAACAACAAGACTTGGAACTAGCCAAGGAGATGGCTGAGGAAGATGATGATGGTTTCCCTTAGATTTGTAGTTTGCCGCTTATTTGCATTAATAATACCATTTTATGTATTAATTAATTAACATCTTCAATATGTTCAATTCTTACAATAAATTTTAATAAAAATTAGTAACAATTATTTAGTATTATGATATAAGTATAAACATTCTTCATTGGCGCTCTGCTCTTATTGGTCTTAGCGTGATGATATATAGCCTATAGCCTTCCTCGATAAATGGGCTATCTAACACTGAAAGAATTTTTAAGACCAGTAGTTCCTGAGATTACCACATTCAAGCAAACAAACAAACTCTTCAGCTTTATATATTAGTATAAGATATATACTTACCTTTCATCCACAGTCAATACCTTATCAATCTTTATGGCCTGACAGGACTGCACAGCCATGACTGAATTTCATAATAATTGGTTTATTTATTTTGATGTAAACTTAAAAAGCTTCTGAAACTACTTTTCTTGATAAAAAAAAATTATCCTACACCATAGTTAAAACTTATTCCTACACGCTTCAACATATATCTTTCTCAGAGTGCTGAAGAAGAAACAAAATATACATGATATGTTTTTCAATGTATTGATCTAAATTTATGTAAAACTTTTTGAAATAAGATTAGACTACAATATTTTGAATATAGAATATTAATATAAAAAAGAAGTATAATAAATCTGTAAATGGTTCGAGATTGTAGATTGAGTTTAAAAATTTGAAAAAATCAGGGGGGCTAATTGGAACCAGCATATTCCAAAAATGCAACTTTAGAATTTTTGTCTGTTAGAGCATCACGTAAAAACTAGGTACTGAACGTATTTAAACAAACTCGAAACGGAGGTAACTTAGGATACTTTTTATCCCAATAAATGATGGCCTCCCTAGGCCATCGGTAGGCGATGCCCTTGTCTCTAATATTAAATCGTATGTCCCGCTTAAATGCTATTTCTATACAGGGGTTCCAATGACACATCGCCATTCATGTCAAAGCAAACGGTTCCTACTATCCGACAGTAGGCTGTGCTTATTATGAACCGGTGATTCGGATCATTAAAATTCTCCTATTATATTAATGTACTCTGTGATTAAAATGCTTTTAATTATGGCTGTTCTAATTTGCCCCATCTGGGATAATGTTATAAGTGACTGACCAAATCCGTCTTGTCTATAGCGTTAAAAATTACGCCGTTAATGATTAGCTACAAGTGTCGTACACGCCAGCTGTTAATGATTAACGTCATTAATAATTAATAACAATATCGCATCACAAATCAACTCATCGCTACATCTGAAAAATTTAAAACGTCACTAGCATTATCCCAGATGGAGAAGTAGGTAACAAAAGATACAAACCTCTGTTACTAGCGCCATCTCTTATATTTTTCGGAAACTTGGCAGCCATTATTCGTATCTAGGCGACGAATTTTATCGATGAATTGATAGAGTAAATTAATATAATACGAGAGTTGAATTTTTCACATCGTTCAAGTCACTAAAAAGTCAAATCTTTACCGAGATTATATGGTATTTACCGTCACAAATATTTGAAATTGTATCTAAAATGGTAGAATTTACCCCACTGGCTATAGAAAAGTTGGCGGAGCTGCTGAAGTCTCCTGAACCTGATGTACTCCAGGGAGAAGATTTACCTGTAACTGGTAAGTGTGGGTGCTCGTATACGGATACAGGTTCTTATGGACAAATCGAAAGTGATTGATGCCGTAATATAATCCCATAATTTCCCCCCGCATCGAGCATCACTCTACCACCTACAAATTGCCTGACGCTTGTGTTGTGTTGTGTTGTTGTGTTGCTTAGGTCAATTGACAATCGTGTAAACAAGCGCCCACGGTCCTTAAAAAGCACTTTAATGAAATAGGGAATAAAGCCCAGTACCAAATTCAATTTCGTCCAATGAACGCCCAGGGTACTATTTATTCTAAGTACCCCAACTTTAACCACTGCTACTAATTTCAAATTACCACTTTTTTATAAAGTGATGTCTCCGAACGTATGTTCGAGGTTTTTGTTTATGTGTATGACCACGCAACAATGCCAACAAAAAAGAAATTTGTCTTTCTTGACTTCACATCTAACAAGATCGTCAGTGTGAAAATAAATCATAGTATAGTCATGAAACCTTTACGATTTGTTTTGATATGCTTATCAGAAATAGATGCTTATACTCTATATTTGCTGTTTACATAAAAACTTTATAATGGATCTGAGATATGGTGAAAATTATCATAATTCAAAATTTAAGACCTTTTAATAGACCTTTGGGTTAATAAGGACTATCATGATTGTTTCAAATCTTTTAAATAAATAATAATGAAGTAAATTTTCCCAGTAATTTTAAAGGAATTTGTTGTTTATTAAAGTTACTAAATTGGTTTTTAAGTTCAATTTCATTTTTGATATTCTTGAAGGTAATTGAAAAATTGATATTGTAAAAAGTATGTTGTTTTAAGTCTAGTGCTTTTGACCCAAAGGCCTACCAAAAGGTTGTCTATTTTTGTCCTTTTTTTTTGCTTGTCCTCGTTCACCTGAGACAATAAAAAAATCATACTTGTGAGGCTACTTACTGTAAGGCACAATTTTTAAAGTTCAAAGTCTTGGGTTTTTTCCATTGAAACCTTTTTTAAGGACTTTGGGCGTTTAATTCAAGAAAGCGTTGCAAAATCTGGGCGTTAGGAGGTAAAGGATTATTGATAAAGAATAATAATATATTTAATTGTTATAAAGAATTATAAAACTTTTTTTGTAGAAACCTATCAAAACTCTAATTCTAATTTAGCTGTGGTAGAGCTATGCTGGAATCATTACTTGATTACCTACAGTTCTTAGGGCCGACTCGATCGGTGTGATACTATGCTCTCATATGATAGCGGCGTGAAACGGTTAGCTTCGAGTTAATCGTGTTTCGTGCGGTGATTGAGAGTTCCGATGACCCTCTTGCTCCTCTCCCTTTTTTTACCAGGGGAAATCCTTTTGAGGACCTAAGTCGCGACAACGGCAGAACCTTGGGGGGATAATTCACGACCCGTGTGCGAGATTCGCCAGATCGGCGGTCGCACTAGCCTATCCACTATTGCCTATATACTGGTGCTACGCTATTGCTACTCCCCAGTTAGGGATACCCATTAAAACCCCTGAGTGTTTCGTCCTGCGCTTTATACCTGGGCTACGGGAAATCGGAAAAACGGTCCCAACTCCGCGTGAGCGTGGGCCTCACGCGCAGGCCTCTTTCATTGCTGGGGGACTTCTTTTGTCCCCCGGCATCGTCTAGGTCTATTCTGCGCGTGGGGCGGTTTGTAACGCGCCCCACGGGAAGGAAGGGCATCTCTAATCTTGACGGCATGTGCAGGTTAGTGAGAACCCCTATACCCTAAGGGGCACCACCCGCGCCGTCGATAGCCGCCCTCCGGCGCCGGCGCGTTCTCCTTTGGCAGGAGCGGAGCAAGAAAGTCCGCTCACGCTCCCGCACTTCCTCCTTCCCTATCCCATCCCCTCTATCCAGTTCCTTCTGTCTTGATTCCTCCCTAACCATCCCAAAAGCAGGCAACGCGTTCGCCCCTGATGTTGCAAACATCTATAACTACTTTCCATGAGATGGACCGTCTGCCTGTGTTTACCAGCTTTGCAATAAAAATAAAACTATATGAGTTGCAAGACTAGATGGCGCCACATGTCTTTCTTTCTGACGTTCTATTATTTAAAACGAACATACTTTTAGACCAAGTCAGCAAAAAATAAGTTTTTTTTAAAATTTAGGCCAAAGGTTTATTTCCTCGAGTTTCATAAATAAATATTTTCTGCGAAGTCTTTTTATAATCGAAAGTTTGTGACTCCCACTACAAAAGTGGGTACTTAAGCGTAGTGACGTCACAGCCGCGTGCTCACTTATACACTTCAACACATAGAGAGTGAAGAGTAGCAAGCAGGGGATCATAATTATAACACAAAGATGCATAGGTAGGTTAGGTACGTGAAGTCTTAACAAAATCGAATCACGCAATCAAACCTACGTTACAGACTATCAGATTACGTCTAATAGAGGACAATTACCGCCCGTTGAAATCGTTAAGAAGACACCAAGAAATATTGAAGAGTTTGAAGAACAAGAGGCAAGAGAAGCTGAGGAGCTGGGAAAAGTTGGCGCTGGAATTGATAATCGGAAGACTCCAGAATACACTATGAATTATCAGCAATCTGTCACAGCTGAAGACGTATTTCTTCAGGTGTCTATTTTTTATTCCTTTACTTATTAAGATTAATTGTTTTTATAACTACAAACTGTGCAATCCATCTTCAGCTAATGTTCAGAAACAACTGAGTTTCTCGCGGACACGGAAGTACTGTCTCATTTTTGAGAGTACCTAGTACCCAATCTTTTGACCAATTGCGCCAAAATTGTAAAAATCCGTGTCTGCACATGTAAGACATTCAAGAGCCACTTTGTATCTCTTATTTTAGTATTATTGTCTGTTTGATCAGGATTTTGATGGATAGCAAACATTTGGACTTCTATATAATGTAAACTATCATAGGTGTTATTACAGAAACGATTCAAAGCGTGAATTATTGTAAAACCTTTTAAGTAGTATATTCGCAATAAAATAAATTTGAACTTGAAGCGATTTGGCTGTATATAAGCAGGTACTGAATCAATCCTTGAACATTTTATTTGTACAGATTTGACGAAACCGCCAAGAATATAAACATAGTAAAGACAAGAAAGTATTATATATAAAAAATTCTGAATCGGATTTTTTCTAATTATATTCCTTTTCAGATTGGGCCGAAGACTCCTTCTTCCACCAGTTGTGAGAACCTAATCGTCAGAATAAAGATGCCTGGTGATAAAAAAGAGAATGTTGACTTGGCTGTGGATACAACCAGTGTAGCGGTGAACTCTTCCCAATACACGTTGATGCTTCCTCTGCCACATGCTATTAACCCAGATCTCTCCAAAGCTACCTGGGATTCTGAAGAACAGAGTTTGGTTCTCATCCTTAAACTTGATAGAGAGTTTGATTATGTTAATTTTTAATTTTTGCTATATTATAGCGGAGATAACATTATTGAGTATTTGTATAATTTTGCTGTTTATCTGAGTAATTCATATCAGTTTTCTGCAAGAACGTAAGCTTATTATATATTACGTTAGATAGAATATATTCTACGCTTCATAATCATAATATGCATAAGAATTATCACACGTGGGCTAGTTAAATATCTAGCTACGCCGCCTCCGCTAATCTTCGTAGCAGAAGTAGTCCCAAGGTCTACTGGCTTGACGTTATGCGGGATGCTAATAATTATTATCCTGCATGACGTCAAACTAGCGTGTGCTAATAATCTCACGATAATAGAGGTAAACGCTCCAATGCAATCGGGATTTGGCGCTAGGATAATAATAATGTTGAAGTTAAAAAAAATATAGCGATTAAACCTGGTTTACCGTATATTCCTCTGAAATAAGATCCTGAACCCAACAATGAAAAAATAATTATTATTTGAGTTCCCTGCAGTTTCATCACTATTTCAGACATGCCCCTCCGTTCTTATCCTCGTCATCACTGACGCAGGGGTCTCACTGCGCATAATTAGCGCCAGTTACTGGGCTAGTCGATCGTTTAATGTACAGTACTTGGCTCTTTTGGTTCGTAGCGTGTTATTTTTAACTGAATAATGAATATTCTTTAATAAATAGGTTATCTGACATATAAAGTTTGTCAGGCCTACATAATCATTTTGGCCAGAACAAAGCCAATATGAAATCGTCCTGTCCATCTGTCCGTGTATCTTTGTATGTTAAAGTCTTCTCAGAAACCTTTAGTTCAGGTATCTACATAGCCAAATGGGCTATCGTTATTCGTTAGTCCGATCTTGAGAAATCATAAATAGGTAAATGTCACTTAATTTTTTTTTAAATTAATTAATAGGATGCGAGATAATTTATTTTAAAGTATAACAGCAATGATACTACTTTATTATTATAATATCATTGTATAACAGCCATGAAAATTATGATAAAGTGTAATGAACAAATTCTGAAAAGGTTGGTAGAGTATACCTTCAAACAAAATTAGTTGAAACAAAATCACTTAAGTAGTTTTTTGATCTGGAATATTTTCGATTAAATGCTTTACTACGCTTCCGTAGCCAAATAACGAAAACTGTGGACTTTTGTCACCTTTATAGAACCCTTCGTTATGAGTTTACTAACACGCACTTGTCAATTGTCATTTTTTTTCATTTCGAAGTGGCAGCTACTCCACCTAGCTAACTAATACCTACTAAATCTCTTAAAATCAAAAGTTCTGTACTTATTTGTTGACCATTCTAAAAGCTGAAGTCGGACTCTATACAGTTTTTACCTATTATATACCGCGTAAACTATAAGTCTTTTCATTTTTCTTTCGTGATATACTTAGTTGATAGAGTTTATAAATGTTTCAAGGAGACGTTGGCGTCTTATGATTTTCCACACAATTTATGTCTGCTCCAGATATCAAACAATAGTATTAATTCATAATAGTTGAAGGCAAGCGTCAAGGCGTTGATTCGTTGTCTATATGGGAAATTAACAACAATCATTATGTATAATACCTAAAGTTCTACTATTTATACCGTGAGAAATAGTGAGAACAATTATTATTACCGATGTTATTTTTAAGTTAAGACCAATCTCATAAGAATAAGTACGTATTGAAATTTAATTAAACACACAACGTTCGTAATAAATAAATTTGTGATGTTTTTTTAATTCAAATGCAACTATTGTAAAATATGTACTATATTTCTTTGTAAGATATTTCTGATAATTGTATTAAAATCGCCGTAGCTTAGTGGCTAAGGCACGTTCAACTATGTAACAGTTGTCTACGACGTTTACATCGCGTTTAACAGCTGAAAGGCACCTACTTTCCGCTGAGGTTTTCCCTCTGCGCTACGACAGGGTTCTTTGTCATTAAATTCAAAAGAAGTCGATAATGCGTTAGCGACGCCACTGGTGTTACAAAAGTGCCTTTTTTTAATTTATTTTTTATTGCATGAGTTCCGCAGTCAGGCAGACGGCCCACTTGATGGAAAGCGGTTACCATCGCCTATGGACATTTGCAACACCAAAAGTGCTACAAATGCGCTGCTGCTCTCTTAAGGGAGACTGGAACCTAGTCACTAATGCCGGCCGGAACACAACTCAAGGTTGTTATGGCGGCATACTCTAGACCAGGGGTGGTAGCCATCCAGTCGGGCAAATACCCTACCACCTGGCTGTGGGTTGTTTTGTCGCCTCTTACGACAGGCCGCCCGGCCGCAAGAAATTGTATTCTTTCTCCGTTCCTGCACGGATAGAACAAGGGTAGCCACTTTCCACCAGGTAGACCACACGTTTGTTTGTCTGCTTCGGGTAATTAAAAAGGCACTAAGATTTCATTCCAATAGCGTAGGTTTGTACCCTGGCCGGTCTGCAAGCATTATTCATAGGTTTTTATTAGTTTTGCGTATTAGTACCATTACCACGTTGTGACTGAAGGAGATCTTGCACATCGAAATAATAAGATGGGCATTAAAAGCTTCTTTAAGAATCTTAAAGAAGCCTACAAACTTACTCTAACTCAATATGAATAGGACCGGATTTCTTCAGGATTTTCAGGGCATCCAAGGAAATGTAACTAATTATTAACTTTTTAAAGCTATCGTATATAACAGATCATTGGTATTCTAAACATTGATTAGAATGTAAAAAAAAACTAACGTATTCTTTATATAGGTATAATGAAGTACTTCATATTTTTGTCATGTAGTTTTTATGTTCGTTCAGCTTATATAAATCATAGTATTTTTATACCAACTTTAAGATTTTAGTTTTGTAAGTACCTAATACACTATGAAAGGAGAGTACCTATTAGCATGGGTACTAGGAATGAAAGTCGCCTAATAAAAGCTGTAACCATGAAAAATCATTTTACCTGTTACCTTATCAGAGGAATGAAAACGATTTTCCCTGCTGTCAAAAAATTAAAAACTCTGCGAGATATGTCCGAACTTTTTATACAGCCACTATTAAATCGCGGCATAAAATTGTAATTAAAACATATCAACAATTTTGTATCATGGTTTTATACTTATAACTACTTTACGCTAAATTAATATTTAATTTACATAAATTTGAGATACATATTTATAAATCATCAGTGACAAAAAATTGCTGGCTGGTAGAATGCCATAAAAAAAGAAATTTACTTGACGTATAAGTATTATCTACGGTAAGTATCATATGTGACGTATAAAATGAGTTCATCAAATTTAGATATGGATTAAATCCATATCTAAATTTGATGAACTCATTTTAGACGTTAAACGTCTAATTTTATTGGAGTTTGTTTAACTAATCAGTTTTTATTTACTTTTCTTATATTCGAAATTAAAAGTAGAGTGTGAACCTCTGGTAAAAGACCTATTTATGCACTAGAGCTATTAGCGCCCTCGCTACGCTTGTGCGCCAAACCATCTCGTAACTAAATAGGTCACTTTCATCCCTCGTGTAAAATCTACTTTTTTTTAAATATTTAGCACAGTAAGTGTAATAAATTGTCAATTTTTTCTGCGTTTTGATATAGAAAAGTATCACTAGACTTTTAGCGAACATTTTGTTACATAGAAAAATAGTCTATTAGTCTAATAAATGTATGTATGTATGTTTTGAGCCTAATGAATTGCTTGTTATTATAGATGCTGTACATTACAGACATCTATAAGTAAAATTTATGTTAGAGTATAATGCGTATTAAAAAAATAATAGTTACGTATTAAATCACACAGGTTTTTCACACAAAACTATTTTATCAGATCAAAGATAATTACTGTTTGTTGAAAATTGAAAAGGTCATGTTAATATTGTACAAAACATAACTTACCTAATCATCATTTTAAGTTCATATATTTAGAGTTCCGTTGCAAAGTAATTAGAATATTGCAACAAATTATTGCGTACAAAACAAACATTTAACTGTAAACAATGGTTGTACATAAAAAGTATATTGAAAAGGTCATTTCATACAAAACGTTTTATATTGTGTCATAATCGTTTTCAATCAATTGAATGATTAATGATTATTCTTGATGAACAGAACCCCATTGAACATTCAATACGATCGTGAACAACTTGAGGATTTTTTTGTTTGCTATAATATTAAGGATGATTTCCTAGTTGTGCCAATGCACGGTCAGCCGTGAATCTGTTATTTCAATTCAGTCGTTCGCGGGACGAGGCTGCCGGCTTCACAAATTGTACTTGTCCGAAACTGCTGAAAGTGCATTATTCACGCTTTATAAGCATGTTTATTTTTATAGTGCAATTTTATTAAGACTTTGATTTGAGTTTTATTAATTAAAATATTGCTAATTAGCTGTTAAGTGAGTAGGTCGGCGTTTGATACATCAATTTCGTTAAAAGTAAGTATGATAGGTAATATAGATTTATTTGCGTATTGTAATAATTAACTTTTTCTATAACATAATATAAATACGTATAACGTGTTTACAATGTTTGCTTACTTGTTGAGAGGACTATAAAATAAGTAAAAATAGTTATAAAAATTCATGAGTTCATTAAAATTACATAGGTACGCTTAAAATTGCTTGACCCAATATACTTGCAAGATGAAGATTGGTTGGGTTTCTGCGTATCGAAACGGTAAATGTTCTGACTCAATTAAGGGTTCAATAATCTTGAGATTCATTAAATTGATGTCTGTTTTCATAATAGATACTTAATGTTGACTTGTATTGTTATAAAAAATTACTTTCTGGTCATCACGCGATGATTTTTTTAATATAAAGTTGTAAGTTATACAATACAACAATACATATTTTTTACGTGTCTATCTACTATACTATGGTGAGAGATCTTTTGTCAGTGTGTGTATAGTGCGTGGGACGACGCGGACTCTTACTTACCTTACTTACCTATTTACTTAATATATTTTTTATAAGCCTATGATAAACGTAGTTATCCCACAACACAAATCATTTTTTTCCGTAGGTGCCATTGTGCAATGGTTCTATATATTATATTTTAAACCGACTTCAAAAAGGAGGAGGTTCTCAATTCGTCCGTATTGTGTGGAGTAGATTCCAGAGAAATCTAGAGTAACCATTACTTATTAAAGAAAGCCATGCGTCTAAATTCTTGGAAAATAGTTGTATACGCGTGTAGCTATTACATTTACTACAGGAGCTTAATTTTTTATATGCATGTTACGCGATTTCTCCCTCAATTGTGGATCAATTTTTTTTTATTTTATTCGTAAGCATGTTTACGCCCGAGGTGGTTCCATGGTTACCAAGTCAGGATCCGATGAGTGGATCCCAGATAATCGAGAGTAAACCTTATTAAAAAATGGCCGAGATACTACATTTTTCCAACAAAAAAAGGTTATATGCGCGTGCCAGTATTACACTTTCTACAGGCGCTTAATTTTTTTTGTAGGCTTGTTACGCGATTTCTCCGTCAACTGTGAAACGATTTTCAAATTGTTTTTTTTTTAACTCTCGAGATGGTCCCATAGTCACCAAGTCGGGAGTCTATTTTGTGGATCGCAAGGAAATCGAGAGCAACCCTTGTTGAAGAGCATATACACCAAAGACTGTTATGGTAAATTTGTATACACGTGCCAGTTGTACAATTTCTACAGGTGCCTAATATATTATTTCTGAAGCTATTGCAGTATTTGCTCAACTAAAAAGTAAAAAATATATTTTTTTTAACAAAAACAAAACCGACTCCACACTAAAAACAAATAAATAAATATTTAACCGACTTCTTTCTACAAAATCTTGAAGTCGGTGTCAAGTAAAACATAAAAATTACTACATTTTGTAAATTTATTGTTGTTCTTCAAAAAGTGTTCTCCAGTGGAACTTATTTTGGATAAATCTCTTTTAAATTTGAATTTAAAAAAATATTCTAATTTGTAACGTAAGTAATGTTCGAAATTTAAAATTAAAGAAGTTTTCCTGGGTTACCAGCTTTAAAAGCGTCCGAGTGATTGTAAAGTAAATTGACAATAGAGTTATTGAATATTTTTCAAAATGGGCTTAAATTGAAAGAATATGGTCTATATTAACTTTCAAAAAATATTTTTGCCTTCATTAGTGTACTTAGTAATTAATTAATACCTGTTTTAATTTTTAAATGAACTACGAAAAGACCTAAAGACCATAAAGACGGTCGTCATTTTGTGACTTCGATACTCACTCGGTACTATGACAGAACAGTGAGGATATAAAATTTAAAATCGATAGTTTGTTAAAAAATTTGCTAGTTATACGAAAAAGCGTTTACTGAAAATCCGCTAACAGTCGCAAAACGTCTCAAGTAAAGAAATATGATATAAGTAGATAATACATAACAGAATGTGTGAAACATACTTATAAATGTTCCAATCCAACAGGATACTTATATTATAAAGTCTAAAAACATAATTATTAAATTGCTATATTTGTAATTATATAGTTAAAATCAATAATACAATGAATAATAAGTTTTTTATTGACACCAAAATTAAATTTACATGTTGTCTTAAAATTAAGACTGTTTGGGTGCTAACACCTAAACTAGGTCAAGCCTGTCTCTTTAGGTGTTAGTCCCTTCCAGCGACTTAGGAACTACGACGCGAGTGTGTAACAATTTTAGTAAGTAAGTTAAGTACTTATTCGAAAACAAAGAGTTACAAAGATAATAATTTAAAAGGTAGATTGATTTTTTTTTAAAGCGAGTGCGAATTACACATGTCTATAATTGTCAATAGAACGAAAACTCTGCATACTTGGGAGTTGGAACATTTACGATTTTAATGACTTTATTTATAGCAAAAAGAGTAGTTTTAGATTTTAGTTTAGTTTTTAGGCTTTATATTTATTATAATGTTGATATATCATATTAAATTTATATTATTTTGCATTTACTTTTGTATCAATAAACATTTAGTTATTTAAAATTAATTTTTAGTTTCGTAAATTTAAATTTAATTTCTTTTATTTCATATTTTGTATTATAAAACATGAAATAATATATATATATATATATATATATATATATATATATATATATATATATATATATTGTATTTAATTTTATATTATAATTACATTAAATTTGTTTAATATGAATGTTGGTTTGTGTGTGCAAATTAGTATTTTGGTATTCAAATATAGTAAACACTTCTGTACGTAACAAAACTACGTTTTAACAGTTTTAAGCGCGGTATTTTATAATTTTTATTAACACTATTATTTGAGAACTGTAAATAGATTTTCTGTTTCTTCATAGTTTTAAGTTTTTAACCATTTAGTAACTTTACATTTACAGTTATGCCTGTTTAGAGAATAAAGGTCGAGTATTTTGTTTAATTTATTATACAACATAGGCGCAAGATAACTTTGGTATATTATTTATGAAGAATGTTCTATAAGAAACAGATGGGCACACCACATCTTTTCGTCTAGTAATACACTCTTTAGATTTATCTACATACACGACTTTTGATGCTGAGATATTATTGTTTGAAGAACAAATAATTGCCTAACCGTTAGAACATCACAAACTTTGTATAATTCAAAAGTAGGATACCGGTATGGTTTGTATTTTATCGTTTTAAGTAAAATTCGTTGTGCTCTTTCTTAGTTTTATAAGGCGAATTTTTCGCGCACCTCCCCAAGTCGTAATACAATACGTCAAAATAGATTGTGCTAGAGAAAAATATACTGTCTTCAACAAACTGTAGTCGCTGACATTTCGCAATTTTTTGAATATATATATTAACTTTCTTGTACGTTCTGTTAGTATACTAATCTGTTGGCACTATGTGAGTTTATCGTCTAACAAAACACCTAAATATTTAATAACATTCCTTTTAGTGAGTTGGAAGCATCTACAGTTGTTTAACAGTATATTATCACAGTCGTGTAGCTTAATGTCAAAATTATCGTTTTGCGGTAAGGTTCGGTCGGAATTTGTGAAAAGAATATAATTAGTTTTCAAAATATTTAATGTAAGTTGGTTTTGAGCGAGACAATGCGCTGCTTTTCGTAAACCTGCCTCAGCTTGCGTTTTTGCTTCATGCCACGACTTACCATAAAAAAATCAGTGCTGTATCAACAGCAAATGTGAAAATTCTACACTGATCTAATTTAAGATCACAAAGATTATTTATGTAAATCAAAAAGAGTGTAGGGCCAAGCACACTTCCCTGAGGCACACCAAATTAAAGGTGTACAGCGTGTTTTTTGATTTAAGTTAAAATAGCGCAGCTTTTTCTATGGTAGTATCTAGATTTCAAAACCAAATAATAAGTATCCAAGTGTTAATTACGCTATCAGAAGAAAAATCGCCAGTTTATTTTGCATTTTGATTGTATTTTTTCTTTCCAAATACTTATTCAAATTACTGAATTTAGCGCATATTTTGGAGTAGCAATAGCTACAAAGAGCTTTTTAGCTGAACTATCTGACATGAGTTTAAATCAACCAATATTTCTTACTCCACATTGTCACATACAGATTGTCACTATTTTTTGTTAGGGTTTATACGACACTGTCAAGTGTAACTGCAACAAAAGGAAAATTTGCTGTCATTCTCCTGAGAATTGACGTCACCGATTGGTTTTTCGAGTCACAAATGTTTAAAAATGATTGATTTGCTTATCAAAAGAATTATATTTACGAGTTATTTTTTAATATAATCTTTCATTATAACTAAGTTTTGTATATTATTTCCACCAGTGTCAAATACTGTTTTTTTTATTGCCCAACTGTGATGTAAAGTGGTTACCGTCGCCTATAAACATTTGCAGTACTAAAGTTGCTGCCAATGTGCTGCCGGACTCATAGATGGGGCTGGAGCCTGGCCATAATGCCGGAACACAACTCAAGGTTGTTATAGAGGCATGCTCTAGACCAGGGGTGGTAGCCATCAAGACGGACAAATGCCCTACCACCTGGCTGTAGGTTGTTTTGTCAGGAATTTGCATTCTTTCTCTGCAGGAATTTGTATTCTTTCTCCGTTCCTGCACGGATAAAGCCGTATTGGTTCCATGTATTATTCAACCTTGAATATTAATTACTTTTCGTATATTGTGATATACAAGTAACGTAAAGACCGGTAATTTAGCTTGTCCGTATGGTGTACTTTTATTACAGTATATGCGAGAGCTTCAAAGAAATACGTAACCGAAATCCTATGGAAAAGAACCGCATAATGGGTATTTTAATGTAGAGTTCGTAGATTATTTTTGAATCGATAATAATTTACGAATCGTGATACGTTATAGATTATATTATATTTAAGTCGGGAACCAATATCCAGCCTCATTCAAGTCCCAGTAAAAGGGATACGCCCAAAAAACCTCTGAATTGACGATTTAATTTTAAAGGATAATATAGGATGATATGTTGACCAATGGTCTTAAATAGTAAAAGATTTCAAAGATCGTGTAGCGTGAAAAAGATACAGTAGGAAAGTGGATTGCAGGCGTCGAAGCGTACGCTCGAAAAACAGACGGGATTTAACAATAAAATAGTTTTAATGAAGTACTTTATACAAATAACATATCAATATACATTTAAGAATTTTACATACATAACGTAATACTTGCAACAACTCAGAAGGTTTTATGGTAATAAAAGAACAGCCACTGGCCACATATTTATAATCAGAGAACCTTACGATTTTAACATATTAGATACACTGACTTTTTACACTCGACAAGCGTTTTTAGAACACCTCCGCCATCCCTCTAACAATTTTACAGTCTAACAAACTTAGCAAATTGGCAAAACCGATAGCGGATTGAAGTCATTGATAAACTATTTTAATTAAAGGGCTATGAATGAAAAGAATCTAATACATTATTGTTTGGAAATTCTAGACAACATTTTATAGAAGATATTATATAAAATATTCTATTCAAAGTTTTACATGTAATAAAACAAACCGAACACAGTATAAATCTATTGCGTCTGCCAACATGAAAATAACATATAGTAAATAATAATAATAATAAATCGGCAGACAAACACACACTGTATATCCCCAAATTAAGCAAGTTACGTTTGTGTTATGGGTAATATACAACGGACCATTCTGGGGCCGATCCCAGACCATACTAAATAATGGAGAACATACGTTTCCGAAATTGACTATACCAGGAATCAAACCCGGAGCCTCTGCGTTGCAGTGAGGTAAGCCGGCAAAAGCTTAGCCCGCTCAACCACAGACGCCGTCCATATACAATTGAGAGACCTTGAATTATAACCTACACAATTACCATATCATATTATTGTAATATAAAATGGAGGTAAATTATGGAGAACTACTATATACAAAACAAGCTCTAATCACAGAATAAATAAAAATATAACATTATTATTCAATTAAGGAAATGGCCGATTGTATCGTTTAGAAATAAAAGGTATATAACAAAATTAATTATTAACTTTAAAAAGAAACACGACAAGAACAACTATGCTACTTAATAACTGTAACAATAAACTGAAATTTTTCCAGGATGCGTGTACAAAATGTATTCTGGCTTCACATTTTAGTAGTTTTATGCTTTGCCATCACTTTGCAAAGTTCAAATCCATGGGGCGAAAGACGTGAGTATTCTATATATATTTAAATAAAATTGAAGTGTTTGTCTGAAATTTTAAAATAAATGCCAAAATTGAAGTGTCAGTTTTGACATTTACTCAAGCTTAATAATAATTAAATTACAGTTTTTAGAATATTTTTGTCTGTTTGAAAGTTTGTCTCTAATAAGTTCCGAAACATGTATATCATCAACTTTCAATTATTTTAGGGATTTGAACAGGAATTTTATGTTAAATTTTTGTAGAAGTTCAATTTCGATATATTTGCAGAAGTTACGAATTAAAAATATATTTGTAACAATTATTTTCATAGCTGCTATTTACTATGTATGAAGTCGAGGCACTGCTAATTAATAATACATTTATAGCTCGTGTAAGAAAAGCTTGCTTTTAATATAATAAATTAAACTCCATTTCTGATAACTTTTCAGAGAGATATCCTCCAAATAAGATTCCAGACGACGCACTGAACCCACAACGTTCAGTTGTGCGTCGTAAAATTGTACTGTTTCACAATTTCTTTCGAAGTAAAGTTCGTCCGACGGCAGCAAACATGTTACTGATGGTTAGTATCTATTACTCACTTATTAATGTACTAGAGTTTACCCCGCGGCTGCGCCGCCGGTCTTATCTGCTCTGGTGCGTACCTCTTGTTTAAATAGTTTACATTGTAGTACATTTTTATGTATTTGCCCCCGGGAGATTTACTTAATTTTATATCGCAAACAATCCCATCTCTCGGGATGAAAAGTATATATATATATGTTCATTTTCGGTATTAAAACTACTTTTAAACAAAATTACAGCAAAACCGATCCGGTACTCCTAGTAGTTTTTTTTTTAACAGACTGATCGAGTTATTATCGCATTTTTTATAGATGATGATTTTTTATATATATAAACATGAGAAATGATTGGTCTCTCATACAAACTCTCATCCGCTATTTCAACCCGTTCTAGTTTTATTTATCTGTAAACCACACAAATGACAAAAATGTCCAAAATGTTCTAAATGTCCAAAATGTCCAAAATGACCAAAATAACCAAATGACAAAAATTACCAAAACGATCAAAGTGTCTAAACTATCCAAAATGTTTAAAATTACCAAAATGTCCAAACTATGCAAAATGTCTAAAATGTCCAAAATGATCAAAATGTTCAAAATTATCAAAATGACCAAAATGTCCAAAATGTCCAAAATGTCCAAAATGACCAAAAGAACCAAAATGCTCAAAGTGAATATAGCGACCAAAATGGCAAATCACAAAAAAACAAATTTGTTTTCTGGGATAACCTTTACATAAATCTATCCCATTGTCCGGGATGAAAAGTATCCCTTATTCACCCTCGGTATTAAAATTACATATTTATTTCAGCCATTTCCATTGCCAGAATTTTAGCCAAATCAGTCCAATAGTTTTTCCATAAAAGCATAACAAACAGATAGACAAATATATTTTTATCCCGGAAACCATCCCATTTTTCGGGATAAAAAGTTTCATATGTTCATCCTCGGCATCGAAAATATGTATATACTGAGTTTCAGCCAAATCCCGTAGTTTTCCGTGAAAACGGAACAGACAGACAGACAGACAGAGTTACTTTCGCATTTATAATATTAATAGGGATTAATAGGCATTTAGGTATCGTCTCATTTGGTATTTAGAAAATATAAAATGTTGATATATCTCGTGGGACAAGTTCAGGTCCAGTCACTCAATTTGGTATATGAAATATTGAGCTAAGTCGAGTTTTTCTCCTATGCATAAAATCGACATCCATACACCCTTAAGAGTAACTGAAAAATACATCCAAAGATAATTAAAAACATAGAAAGGAACAAAATATTTATTCCCAAGTGCGACACACGCAAGGTAAACAAAAACATAACAGACAGAAAATATATATAAAAGTTGTATGCCGCAATTTGAGAAATGAGGTTGGCACTCAGTAATTTACTGTGCTGAAACGTAGTCATAATTAACTGAAGAGGTAGTGAGTCGGTCATATACCGATATAACGCAGGACCGATGGTCAGTGGCACAGGCGTGTCCTGTTGTTGAGACCGCGTCCTAGCAAATGTGGTGTAAAATATTCTCGGAACAGGTGGAGCGACGTGAGAGGAATTGCCGTTAGAGGTTGTATGAGGAAAACGGAAGATAGGCGGAAACTTGGCGAGACCTACATCCAGCATTGAACAAAGATCGAATATAATGATATGCCTCCAGCTTGCGATTTCATATGCGCTAACGTATACCATATATGTATCTATATATATATATATATATATATATATATATATATATATATATATATATATACTTAAACAAATTTAAAACGGAAATTTGTTTTGTATTAAATAATTTAGACAGTTGAAATTAAATTATTTACCGACTTAAGTGTTAACGCAACTTATCTTAATACATGACCGAAAATTACAAGTAAATTAGTTAATCTGTTAATGGTTCAATATTATTCTATAGGTATTGTTCCTGATTTCGTAAATTGCATTAGCCACTTCTTGAGAATTTAGGTATACTGCTGAATGATATATAAGTGCCCCACAGACGGGGGTAGGGCTTCTTTCGTATTGATGACTATCACCCCTAGCCTAGATTATGCTACCATTAAAAATTTGAATCGTTATCCGGTAGTAGCGGCCAGGTTCCAATCCGACTTCAAGGCGGTCAACATATTGGTAGCACCTTTGGTGTTGCAACCGGAAGATGGTAACTACTTTCTATCAGATGGGCCGTTAGCTTGTCTACTGTACTTCAGCAAAAAAGTATTGATAGAGTAAGTAATCAACTATCAGAGTTTAATGAAACCAGAAAGTTATATTATTGTTATTTTGAACATATTTGCAGACTTGGCACGAAGGCGCTGCACGTCAAGCACAGAAATATGCTGAACGATGTAGGTTTTTGGAGCACAATGATCCCCAAGAGAACACCGTACCAAATTTAGGATCTTGTGGACAAAACCTTTTTGTAGCTGCACAAAAAACTCCATGGTAACTCTTATTCTTTTAAAATTGAATAAATTAGTTTAATACTTCGTGGATCTTCAAGAAAGTTCAAGTTATCTACCTAAATTATGGTATGTAATTTGAACTTTCACGACATTGGGTGTTATTATTATAATACAGGAGTGAGGACTTTTACAAGCGGCAATGATCATTTAAACTGATTTTGGATTTCGGGTCAAATCGACTTTTATTCAGGTGTTCCTTATTAATTTGTAAGCAAGTGAAGCCGCGGTTAAAAGTTTGGAATACGTTTACACAAAATAATTAACCGAATAGATGAACTATTTCGGTTAATTATTTTGTGTTTATTTTATATTTTATATTATTTTGACATTTTAGATCAATATGATGAACATAATATTCTGAACTCAATAATAATTTGCTTTCGACACGCTTCCATTAGTTCCTTGATGCTTATCAATTAACTTTGGTGATTTTTCATTTGTTCTTACAGAAAAACTGTTTTAATATTACAATTCGATTTATGTAGTAATAAAATTCGCAATGTTATATACGTTGTGTACATTAGACACGATTCAAGGTTTTCAACACTAATGAAGTTGAAGATGATAAATTGCGGGTGTCAGTAATTTTTTCCTGTATTTAAAGACGTTGTTATGCCTATTCGTCACGATTTGCGTATTGTTATTATAGCAAACTAGCTGACCCGGCGAACTTCGTACCGCCAAATTTTCTGAATTCCTAAAAGACTTTGTTTCATGACACAAAAACAAAATCACCAAAATCGCTCCATGTGATTATGAGGATTCTAGAACCCGATCTTAGCGCCACCTACCAGTTCCAATTATGAATCTAAACTATCCGGAGACCCATTCAAACACACAAAACAAATATCATCAAAATCGATAAAGTCGTTCTCAAGTTATGCTCGTACATATATTTCTACGATTCATTTTTATATATAAGATGGTCAATTCGGTTTATGAAAGACAACTCAACATGCTCCATATTTATGACATATTTATTACATACTTAGGTCCTATACGAGAACAAAACTCTTCACAGAATTAACAAGCCGCAGTGGCCAATGGACTAGTCAAGCTTGTCACAAAGGTGGTTCCTAGTAGAGAAATCTTATCCTGAATCGTCGAAATGAATGAACCGATTAATGTAAAATTAGTTACACATGTGTACATTTCTACACCGGAATTGAGAATAGAATCCTTTTCATTCCTCAGAATAAGTACAGAATTTCCTGGTGAGAAATTATCGAAAATCTCAAAGGGTTATTATGTCTGCGCTAGGATTCTTTTCTCTTGAACTGTAAGAAAGATACAGATGACGGAAACAGAAGTGTGTTCAGTGCCCACAATCTGTATCTTCCTTGGAACAAATTCTTACAAATATTTTGTATCAAGTATAATCCAAATTTACAGAAATATCAAGTATTACGTCAACCATATCATAAATTGAATTTCAGAATTTAACACAATGATCCAATCATCAATTAGATTTTGTTGTATCGCTATTAATGAAACGAGATGAAATTATTTCAACAGGTTCTTCGCATTAAAAACCTGGTTCGTCGAATATCAGAACTTTACTTATGGGTATCCAATTGTAAACTTAAAAGCTGTAGGTCACTACACGCAAATGGTATGGGCTACGAGTCATAAAGTTGGATGCGGTTTAGCTCATTGCCCAGGTGGACCATGGGGTCAATTTTACAATTACGTATGTCATTACTGTCCTGGGTAAGTTTTATTAAAAGGCGAATATAATATTATAATAATATAATTGATTTACAAAGTCAACCTCTCAATTTATAGCTATAATTATATTTATCAGTGACATCTCTTCAATTAAATTGTTCTACAACATGACGATTATATTAAATACAATCTTATCGTTGAAATGATTCACGTTTTAGTCCCAAGCAAACCTCGATTCAAATGAATATTTAGCTATTTAGTTCATCTCTGAGACAAGAGAAGTACGTAATAACAGAGTTATGATATGAAAATTTTATGTGGTGTGTTTTT
This sequence comes from Dendrolimus houi, assembly GCA_039645545.1. Lineage (NCBI taxonomy): Eukaryota > Metazoa > Arthropoda > Insecta > Lepidoptera > Lasiocampidae > Dendrolimus > Dendrolimus houi. The sequence goes on along the minus strand of CM077126.1, from coordinate 12,041,019 downwards.
CATGTACTTACGTTTTTTACCGATCAAAGATTTTGATTCCGGGATATGCAACATTTACTTAGTACGGGGTATATAACACAAGGTTTTTACTTAATTATGAAAACTGCATGGAAAGCAGCTAGTTCATCACTTTATATATGTGTGTTATAAACCTAGTATGTATGAAATTTGACAGTACTCTAAATGCCGTTACACAATGGTGTCGTTAAATCGTAAAAATTTTGGGTGGCCAAATTGCCACCATACAATCGTATAGGTAAAGGACAAAAGAAAACTAGTATCATTACACAGTTTTACAAAATAGTAAATATGTTTTAGTAACTTTTTTTATTTAAGTGTCGTTATATATTTTTCACTCACTTTTAATTACGAAAATAGAAAATTCTGAAAAAGTCATAACAGCAGAACTTAAAACTACTTTTAACGAAAATTGTTAAGAACAAAATTGATTTATTGAGTAGTTTTTGAGAAATTGGGTATTTTTAGTTAAATGTTTCAGTCAAGGTTCTGTAGTCAGATGACAAAAACAATAGATATTTGTCACTTATATGAAACCCTTTGTTGTCCGTCGACTGAAACGATTGACACATTTTATTATAATATGATATTCATAATATTATTTATTTTCAGTGGTAATTATGACACTATAACACATTTCCCTTACAAGCTGGGAACAAAATGTGGGGATTGTCCAAACAACTGCATTTCCGATTCACTCTGCACCAATATATGCCCGAGAAGAGATGTTTACTCCAATTGTGGCGACTTAGTAAAGCTCACAAATTCTGTGTGCCAGCAAGGCACGTGTAATGCGACATGTATGTGCGGTGACAAGAAAATACATAGAAATTATCCTTGGAACTAACGTTGTGCCAATTCATAAACTAATGAGAACCATCACTTTTGGTTTCTACAAAAAATTTACTGCATACTTATTCCGGGTTTTTGTTTTACAAATTTTGCCTCCAATGAACATAATGGTCAAGAGTGCGCAACGTGTTAGTCGAATTGGTTGTCCGTTTTAAAGTACTATGACAAACAGGCAATCACAGTTTACAGGCTCTATAGTTACTAATTTAGTGAATTTCGTTGCATTTGTCAGAAACACACTTGAATACATTAGATCTGAATACTTTTGTGTTTTGTGGACAGGACTGGAGGATCTAGTGAGGGGTTGAGATATGGTGAGGATTAGGCGTCGACGGCATCAGCCAAATTGTCCTAAGTTTTTGCTTGAACGGCGGAAAATGAGCCCTCTTCGAAACTGTAGGCCTGGGGTTTATTACGGCGTACATACATACGTAAAGTAAAAACTTATTTTAGAGTTGGAAACCCCGTGTATATATTTTGTACATTAGTTATAAGCTATAAACATTGGAATAAGAGTTTAGAATATACGTTTAATTACTTAAGGGTTATTTTATTCTTGTTTATAAATATAATAATTAAAATATAGTTCCCATAAATCATAGTTCCTTGTAATTTTAAATATTTTTTTAGATTAATATTTAATATCATAACATCATAACTTGCGCATAAGATCAGTGCTTGAATATAGTCTTACGGAATCGAAATCAGAACACGATTTTCTAATAAACTCCTGCCTGATAAACCAACTTTTTTGGGAGATATGCGCGTTTCAAATCGTAAGAGTAGGTCCTGATATACTCTTTGAACAAAGGAGGGAAAATTTTAAGAAAAGTCCAATTACCAAGAACAGTAAAATCAGTTTCAACAAAAATTGTTTTGTACAAGAGTCGTTGAATATCTCGTTCGTGAGCTTTTGAGATATGGGATATTTTTGATGCGTTAAGTGGTGTTCCTTAAACCGATATTAGACAGTATATTTCTGTCTTTCAATTTGGATGATCATGATATACACATTAACTTGAATCATTCAATGTCATTGAATACCGTCGTGTCCTTTCAGTTCTGTGCCTTTCAAACAAATTGATTCAATTTGGAACGTTCTGGAACCTTTCACTGTTTGTAGAATGATACACATCTGACCGATTATACACATACAGAGAATTTTTCAAGTGGGCCTTCACGGTTAAATCCTAAACTATGCTAAATAGCGAAAAACATTGAAAGATTTTGAAGAAATACAGTGTTATCATTAGAGTCTTGAAAAATTAATTACCATTATCGGAATTGAAGACTTGAATCGGCTGATTTTGAAAAAATAAACACATCTGTATTATTATACCAAATCATAGTGGAGTTTGTAAGAGTCAACTTCTGTGAAGGAATGTCAAACGGCGAACCGAAAGAAAACGTTATACTTAAACAAAATGTTTTATTTTCCATAAATCATTGCCATATTAAATATAATGAGGTGACGTTTAATTAATATATGGAAAATAGAAACATTTTGTTCAAAAACAGCCCTTTCCCTTGGTTTGCCGTTTCACATTCCTACTGCACTATAATTTGGTTTAATAATATAAGATTAAATCAGCCGATTTGATTCCTGACAAGGGTAATTGCCTTTTCAAAAATCTAATGACACCACTTTAGTTTTGGTCAAAGTCGGCTTCGAGATTCCTTTGCTTGTTGTCCCTATTTCGTATAGTTTAGAATTTGACCCTGAAGGCCCACTTGAAAAATTGAGCCTGTATATTTGTTTATTCCGTATACGATATGGAATTATTGGACATACTCGGTTTCACTATACAGATATTCAATATTTTATTATAAAAAAAGGTTTGTAGTTCTTTTGTTTACTAGCGTTCTACAAACCTTTTTACTTGTTTAGAGGGTTCATAATGCGCAGGCGCAGCAGGTGAGTCAGCAGGTGGGGTGACCGTCGATGCGGAACCAAAGATGCAAGTCCTTTTACTGACTAAAATAAAGCTACGCTTATTATTTCACCAGGATAAACACCGAACAGATATTTGGCCTGAATTCAGACTTGCTTGAAAATAGTTTGAATACAAAATTATATATATATGGGTTTCAGTAATTAGTAATTACATACAACCGGTACAATACGTTCACATACAAATTTACAACTAAAATAATGCGAATATATTTTAGTTGTGAATTTGTTCTACTAAAATTTCTCGTTTAGTAATAATTGTAATATCATCACTACTAAAAGTAGTGGCAGGTTACCAATGCCATCTTTAATCTAATGGAGGCCTTGGACACTGGCCCCTATCTATATGCGTGACAGAAAACAATAACCGTTATCAGCTAGTGATTTGTCTGGCAGGATTTAGGGGGCTCCATCTATCGTTGGGCGCTGGATATCCAAGCTGCCCAATGGGGAAGACAGCACTTCAGTTTAGTAGACAATATACATGTATAATTATAGTCATGATGACGTGAACTAGAACTCTAGCTAGCCTGCACTGCCTATCTGACTTATTAAGTACTTATATGGTTATAATTTCCATATGCCAGCAGTGAAAGAAGATATCGTGGGGAAACATGTACATCGTGATAACTAATGAGTCAAACTTGCCAATCCGCCTTCGACAGGCGTATCGGTCATTGCGTCCAGCCAATATGAATTTACTATAGTAGCTTTTTCCGGCCTAGGTTTGTTTCCTTAAAAATACATACGTACCTACCTATTGTGTTTAGATACATACTACTTGTATCTTAATGATGCTCGTGTAGTTGGTATGTATGCATAAAATGGTAAGATTTTATTGGCATTAATTTGTATTCAGCTGTGTTCCCGGGTGACCGAGCAACATGTTTCCCACCCCCACCATGTCTCCGACCCAATTGTAATGCGGCGGGCACGGAGTCCGGCGCACGAGCATTGCGCGGCCGGCCACCGCACTTCGCGTCCACCTGCTGCCGCCGTGCGCCATGGTCTGCGACGACGGACTGCACGCATCATCGCCCCCCGTCCGCCGCAAGTCGCTCAGGCGCCTAGCTTCCACGCGCGGCTTCAAGCCTCGCGACGCCAACGAATATGGTTGGATACGTATCTTTGAAGGTCTCGAGCCTTTCGCTGTTGATGCTCCAAGTAAACTGGTCAAGGTCACTCTCAATACTACCGTAGAAGACATTAACAAGAAGCTTGGATTCAGCGACGAGTTAACGCTTTGGATGCAATTAGGAAGTGATAATTCTCGAAGATTAGAACTGGACGAGTATCCTCTACGTATACAAGAGCAATATTTAGCAACATGCGGATGGAAATCGGAGGCCCGAAGAGTACGGCTAGCTGTGGATCCAGAATTGCGGCATTCACTTAGATGGTGCGTGGGCCCCGCAGGACGCTCGGGAGGAGTTCTGCGCTCTGGGACACTTTATGTGCTCAAGGGTCACGTGTTTCCTCAATGGAAACCTAAACCTGCCTATGTTATTGGATCAAGACTTCATACTTTTGGTGCGTTTTGCAATTTAATTTAAATTGTCATCATGTTGATTTTGCTCGAAATTTCATAATTACCGATGTTTTAGGGATAACATGGGAAATTCTGGAATTGAGTGGTGGAAGTATCGAGTTATGTCAACCTAAAGCTCAGCGCCTGGTACTCTGTGTAAAGCCACGGTATCAAAACAATGCCTTGCCAGGAGATGCAGGGACGAGCCATTTATTCCTAGGCTTCAACACTGTTTGGGAGAGAAACTTGTGGTTCTGTTGGCTGAAAGAGGTAACAATTATTTAGGGTGAGCTATAGTTATACGGTACATTTATTTATTATGAACAGATCCAAACTTCTTTAATATAGGTTAGAAGGTTCCTTCGTGTTTTTTTTATAACCACCCAAAGTTAATTTTATATCTCAAATAATAAATAAATGTGCCCTATAACTATACCGCACCCATTATTTATATAATTATACTGGTGACAAATCCTTTATTGTCCTTGACTCGTAACGTAGACTTATATAACATATTAGGTACAAAACAAACCTACATACCTGAATTAAATATGTTCTTTATACGTAAACGTTATCGACCGATCATTTCGCTCTGAAGAATGTTCTAACTCTTAGTTTGATTGAGGATTTGATTCCGGTACAATTCCCAAACTAACGAACCGTCAATTTAATAGCGGCAAATTATTCTGGTTGCGTTGCAACCATCAGAAGTTTATCAAGCTTTTGACATTTCAATACGAAATTTTATATCATCAAAGTAGGGTTGAACAATACTAACATGTCTAGCCAAAGTAAATTCAAATTGCACATACATATATGACAACGGAAATGAATGTATGATTCTGGATACATTTGTCGGAATAACAACATACTCATAACTCACACAGTTAATTTTGCACACATCTAATTTTGGTAGTCAAAGATATGAAACGGCTATGAACTTTAAGGTATCGTACGAATGACTTGATTATAAATTGTGCATACATCACCCTGAAAAAAATGTCACGGTTGAGATGTCTAGGCGAATGTCGCAGTCGTCGCAACGTGGGTTAATACTCAGCGGGTATACCAAAACGACGCACTAGTGGAAAGTAACGCGGAAGAGTCAAACGGCTTTCATTTTGAGAGCACTCTCGGTGAGATAAGTGAATGTGTGTAGTGATAGTGATTATGAATTATATGAGTTCGCGAAAAGAACATAAAAAAATCTATAAGAACAATACTAACATTTTAAGTTGTAAGACATTCGTTGTTAATAATTTCCACGGACAATGTTACACCAAGGACATTAACTAGATTTATGCAAGCAACAGAATCGTGATATGAATTACAAATTAGAACAGGAGTTATTTCGCAGTCTTTGGGAATAATAATGACCAAAGAAGTTCGTCGGCCTCACCATGGTTATATACCGAAACAGACATAGCTACCTTTCTTGGCTTACCTTTGAAATGTCATTTGATGTAACAAAAACAATAGCTTGAATTAAAATGAGCTCTCTTAGTTATGCGTTTTGCGTTTTCTAATTCTCCTGGTGTGATGGTGGAACAATCTAAAATGAACGGACCTGATGAGGAAATTGATAGTTTGGATGTTTTTAGCCAATACGAAACTGATGATGTTTTCTTGGATAGTCTTGAGCCTAGTGTTTTTAAAGATAGAAGTGACATTTTGGTTGGTTTATATTTTATTACTATGATTGTAAACTTTAGGAAAGTATACTACGATTAGCAACTTTATTGTCACTAATAACACATGACGTCGCATTATACTAACAAGGTATAATATATTGTCTTTCATTCAAAAACGCCAACTGCACAGTTTGCTAGAGCTAATCTAGAGAGGCCAGCGCAGACTATTACTAAGATCTTTTATTCTTGTTTTCTGAAGTTTCGATAGTTAAATTTAACAGAGAATTAGCGAAAGTGTCTTTTTAATAAAAAAATGAGTTATGAAAATGAAATAAAAGAACTCTATTAACGCACATAATAAAACTATGTTTTAACGGTTTTAAGCGTGGTAATTTATTTGATTGACTGGTTAAAACGTAGTTTTATTATGTATACAAGTCGCGAAAACTTAAGAAAATATTCTATTAACGCACTTCAAATATATTTAAAATATTTTTTGTAAGTTTTACCTTTTCAATAATAATCAGAATTGTGCAAGAAATACCCCATTACCAATGTTTGCTAGATCTAAATCAGAAGAAATTTCTCTTTAAAATACTTCTAAAAATAGCATAAATACAAACGTTTATAATGTTTTAACTAAGCGAATTTCATATATGTTTACATAGTATAAAACAAAGTCGCTTTCCTCGTCTGTATGTCGGTATATTCGCTAACTCCTCCTAAGTCATGCAATGGATTTTAAGCGGTTTTCAGCATCCGTTAGATACTTTCTTAAGGAAGGTTTATGTAATATATAAGGTAGGGGACAAAGTTTCTTCGCATTTTATATAAAAATTTAAAAGGTTTTTTTATAAAGTATATTTACATTTGACTAAAGTATGTAGGTGCCATTTTGTTGGATAACTTTTTGCCATCTTGTAGGTAGGGACGTGATCCCATTGCTATAAAAATTTTGGGGCTTCTGATCAAAAAACTGCGACAAGTGGTTTTGGCAGTCCTCTCGTGATGTTAACCTGACACTGCTTAAGGAATTCTGCAAAGACCGAAACAGGTGAAAATCTGAAGGTGTAAGGTCAGGACTATACGGCGGATGCATTTACACCTCCCAGCCAAACTCTCGTAATTTTTGCTGAGTGGCTAAAGATGTGTCAGGTCTAGCGTTATCGTGGTGAAAAACCACACCCCTTCTGTTGATTAATTCCAGCCGCTTTCTCTCAACTTTTTGCTTTAATCTCATCAGTTGTTCGCAGTACAGTTCAGAATCGATAGTCCTACGTGGCGGTAACAGCTCATAATAAATAATGCCCTTCCAATCCCACCATACACACAGCATCACCTTGTTGCGAGTTAACCCGGGTTTCGCCACAGTCTGTGAAGCCTGACCGGCTTTTGACCACGATCTTTTTCGCACGTTCTTGTCGTACGTGATCCACTTTTCATCACCAGTTATCAACTTCTCCAAAAATGGTTCGGTTTCATTACGTCGTAATAAAGAATCACAAATGAGTACACGGTTCATTAGGTTTCTTTCAGTGAACTCATGAGGCACCCAAATATCGAGGTTTTTTGTGCACCCAGCTGTTAACGCCATCTGTTAGTCAATAGCTAATACTATATATAAACTGCACATTTACTCTGTGGCATTCACTCATTCCCGGTCCTATCCTTTTTTTCATTCCTTTTCCGTTTTTCAAATGCACCAAAACCATTTTGTGGTCAATTCCCAGTTCTCCAGCTACATCGTAACTACTAATATGCCGATCTTGCTCTACTTTTTCAAAAATGGCATCAATTTTGTCCGTAACAGGGCGACCAGAGCGACGTGCATCTTTGATATCAAAATTTCCGGATTGAAAACGCTTAAACCAAATTTACGCTACTCTCACAGATACTGTATTAGGTCCATAAACAACACAATTTTTTTTCGCGGCTTGTGTTGCATTTTTACCTTTTTTGTAGTAAAATTTTAAAATGTATGGAATTTCTTCATTAGATTCACTCATTTTAACAATAAGAAAAACAAATTAAAATCACACATTTTCTTTTTCCCCAACGTATTATATGCCCGCGGCTTCGCTCGCAAGATATAGACACCTAATTAACTTTTTATATAAGTAAAATAGAGTTACTTACTACTGTTTTATCAAATACTATTGGATCTATATGGGCTTAATTTGACAGGAAGGTATATTAAACTCCGAGATAGTAACTGTGACATAATAATATTGACAGCTCGGTTGTCAGTCCTGACGAAATCCACAGACGTGTAGAGTCGGTAGGTACATGGGTACGAATACTGACCAAATTTATCCTATTTATGCATATTAATGCTTCTTTTCTCACCTGTCGTTTCTAACTTAACTGTGACATTGGCAAAATCAATGCCGAATGCGTTAAAGCCATAAAACTTGAAAAAAAAAAAGTTACATGGACATGGGCATTCAGTTAAGGGAACCTGAAACGGTACAGCAGATATTATTATATTATTCCATGATATTTCTAGCCACGACAGTTTAAGTATATCTACTAATTTTTATTATTAACTACTATCGTATTGAAAATATTGTATTTATTATGTATTTTATCCATATACTGATTTATAATGGCGGTAGTATTATAAATATGTGTTATAAATCTCTCTATTTTCTTACCCTTTGACGACATAAGGGTTGACAACCAGAAAATTTGACAAGGAGATAGGTTGTATTCTACGGAAGAACATAAAATTACCTTCTTTTCATAAAGGAATCTTGAATAGATGATTTTTAAGCATTTTGAGCGTGAAAAGCTCTTATGAATAATAAAAAATATGATCTAGTATTTCGTTACAAGAAAGTTATATACTTATAATTTATTAATGCATTTTGTTATTCGACTGTGAAGCCTAACTTTCTTTTGCCAAATTACCTTGTTTAATTCATTTGAAAGTGTTATATTCAATTAGGACATTAAATTCTTAGAACTGAATCATTCTGAAATAAATTATATTCAAGTGAATTGAGATCGAAATTAAAATTAATTAATTTATTATTAGTCCACGTTTTAGTTTTAACATTTATACATACATGTTATATAGGTAGAGGTACTCAGATATAATAGATTTCCACTTGCTACAATTTTGGCATACACTATTCTCTTCAGCTACTTTAATTAATCTCTTAATAGTTAATATAGAGACAGAATAGGCCATATTATGTCACTAAAAATATAAACTTAATAAAGTCAGATGTTTATTATCTCGTAAAATATTTTTTTTAACAATAACAAAACCGACTTCAAACTGAAAAGTAAAAAATAAATATTTTCTACATCTTGAAGTTGGAGAATTTTGTTGTTGTTTTTATGTTTTACTTGGCACGAACTTCAAGATGTTGTAGAAAATATTTATTTTTGCTTTTTTTTAGTTTGTAGTTGGTTTTGTTTTTAATAAAAAAACTTTTCTTCTTTTTAGTTGCTGGAATAGAAATAATATTTTAAACGCCTGTAAAAATTGTACTACGGACATACGTATACAGCTTTCGTCTTCCGAAGAGTGTAGGCGCTCGCCACTCTTCAATAAGGGTTTCCTTCAATCTCCCTGGGATCTACTCATCAGATCCTAATTTCGTGACAATGGGACCACCTCAGGAGTATACTGATTTCGATTAAAGAAAAAAAAATCGGTCCTCAACTGACAGAGAAATCACGTAACATACATACAAAAAAAAATTTGCCTGTAGAAATTGTAATACTGACACACGTATACAAACTTTTTTTTCAAAGAATCTAGGCGCTTGGCACTCTTCAATAAGGGTTACTGGCGATTTCTCCCTGACATGCACTCAACACAGATACTGACTTGGTAACAATGGCACCACCTCAGGAGCAAACTCTTTCGAATAAAGAAAAAAAATGAAAATCGGTCCACAATTGACGGGGAAATCGGGTAACAGTCAGTCATACAAAAAACACATACAGTCGAATTGAGAACATTTTAATATTGGAAGTCGGTTAACAATAACTATTATCATGATGCTATATAGAATGACAATTTCAGTATTTTAATGTTGGTTTTTTAATTGTTTAATGATTTAATGATTAGTTCTACTTTATTTGCTAGATTTCGCTAGTATAAATTTATCCTAATTTTGTATACTTAACATCTGTGGAGTTGATTTAATTCTGTTAGTCAATTTAAATAATAAATGAAGAAGAAACTCATTGGATTTTTTACTGATTTAGTCTAACATTATGTTTTAAATGGTATAAAAAAGGTGTCTGAAAATTTTAGTAGTGTTTTTAAATGACAATACAATTAATTCAGCTCAACAGTACAAATGTGGGTTTCCTAATATTTTCCCAAATGCTATTAATAATGAAAATAACGAAAATATAACCATTCCATGATCATTTTTATAGGGTACACAAAGTACACAGCCACCCAATGTACTGGACCTTAGTGGAGGTGGTCGAGCGTCTCTTGGGTCCGCGTTGGCGCAGCATGCACTGGGCGCATTCACAGTCCGAGTTCTGCACATGCGTGGCAATAGCCTTGCTTCAGTACCACCTCAGACGTGGGGTTTGCAAGCACTTACGCATCTTGATATTAGTGATAATCGAATCACTGAACTGCCCAGGGAAATATGCCAGCTTTCGCAGTGAGTATTCTATTATTTCAAAATAAATGTACCGACTGTGGTTTCCAAACAACTGTGTACATAATTATAAGGTTTAATTTTCATTGATCAATAACTTGGTCGATATACAGCATTTGAGCACTCCGCGCAGGCGATAAATACATACCAGGCCACTCAGAAAGTATTGCGAAAAAAAGTTTTTATGTATGAGACTCTGGTCAGTTATAATCTATTTTGAAAATATGATTATTTATAACTAAAAATAGGTACGTTCCAATTTCAAAATTTCCCTTCACATTGTTTACGAACTAATTTAAATAATCGTGTCTTATTGAAAAATGGATCTGCGCCGGGAACATTTCGCGCTATGATTTTTTACGATTTCAAGTGTCACCTGAAACCGGATGAATCGTACGATAGACTTCATTCATGGATGAAAGCCCTTCTAAGGCAACCGTGTATCGTTATTACAACGAATTCAAGCGCGGTCGACTAACTTTGGGGGATGAAGAAAGAAGTGGTCGCCCTTTCACGACTGTTACGGAAGAAAATGTGCTAGCAGTGAAAAATTTAATCCAAGACAACAGGTGAGCTATGTATCAAGAGATTTAGCATGTACTGCAGATTGGATCGGGAAGCCTTTACGAGATTCTACAAGTGCATCTTCGCGCGAGGGGGATAGTTTCACGCTGGGTGCCGCACAACCTCACCGATGCTCAGAAGCAGGCCCGGGTGGAATGGTGCCGTGATATGATAAACAAATTTGAAGCAGGCTCCTATCGGCGTGTTTACGACATCATTACAGGTGATGAGTCCTGGATTTATCAATACGATCCAGAAACGAAGCGCCAGTCGACGGTTTGGGTGTTTCAAAACGAATCAACGCCTACCAAAGTGAAGCGATCTAGAAGCGCGGAGAAGATTTTGATCGCGAGTTTTTTCAATTGGACTGGCTACTTGATGTCAATTCCTTTACGGAACCAAAGAAGCATCAATGCCGCATGGTATACTACCAAATGCTTGGCAGAAATTTTCTCTGTTGTGAGCAACAAGTGACCAAACACAGGGATCCGCGGGCTACTGCTCCACCACGACAACGCGTCCGCCCATACCGCGCTTAAAACGAGGGACTTCCTGGACAGCACGCTGGTCAAACTCTTGCGTCACTCTCCTGACAGCCCTGACCTAGCATCGCGTGACTTCTTTTTATTCCCGAAAATAAATAAACAGCTCAAAAGGATACAATTTTAGTCGCTGGAAGATGCGCTGTCAGCGTTCGAGCAAGCTGTAAACGAGGTGTCTGCAGACTGGAAAAAGTGGTTCGAAAACTGGTTCAGACGCATGAAAATTTGTATAATGGCTGGTAGAGAGTACTAGAAAAGATTTATTTAAAAAATATTCACCTCTAGAACATTTTTTTTTCGCAAAACTTTCTGAGTGTTCCACGTAATGTAACAGTTCTCCGCCTGCTGCTATGCCCCCCGAGCGGTGTAATGACTAATGTAAATTGTTAGTTGATATTAAAATTTTCGAAACATTCGATAAAAGTGCCTTGCTGTGCACAATCTCCAAAAACCTGCATATGCGCCACAACGACTATATTATAGCATATGGTAATAGTTACCATATACGGCCCTATGGCTCCATTAAAACGATTAAAAATAATATATGTGAGAAAAATAGATACAATATCAAACTTGAGCTCCATTCTAAAGATGTGATGGTATTTTGAAGAATATTTACATGTTTAAAAGCACACTGTAATTTTTCTTGAATAAATCTAATTTGTATAAAATATAAACAATCTCGAATAAATTTGCTGGGTATAATAGAACCTGTGCAAATTGGGGTGAGCCCAAGTCAGCCAAGGCTGCGCCCTTGACCACAGCTGGTTCCCGTGGCCCTGGGATATGACGACAGGCGGAACACCGTGGTGGTTAGTGGATATTCTGACGGAGTTATCAGGCACATGGTTAGTCACATTACCCTCACTGTCATGTCCTTGGACAGTATAAGAACCAAGGAATATATAAGTAGGGATTGAGTACAGCTATCTAACAAAATAACTGAAGTCTTTGTAGTTCGAAGATGACGTGCGATAAATGATAAATTTAAAGCTAAAACGGAAGCATTTCTAAAAATCCGTGTTCTATCCACGGTCGACGTATCAATAAATGTTTGTCTATTTGTGAAATAAAGTAACAACAATTAAGCGTTTCCCAAAAAAGACCAAGACCTAAAAAAAAATATTTACTTTAACGTATACATAAATGTAATATTTATTACCGGTTGACTAATATAAAAACCTTGTAAATCGTTAAATTGATTTATACAAACTTACAAATTTATGTTTAAATTAAGTATATCTTTTTTTGTGGCTTTGTTCATATTTGATCTAATCTATACAATAACTTTCGAGATAAAAAATACATCACAGGTTGTCTGGAAGAGATCGCTCTTTATCGACAAGGCCGCCCATTGGGCACATTTAGAATATTTTAGACCGTAAGTTATTCTATGTTTTCTGTAATGGTGTACAATAAAGTGTTATCTATCTATCTAAATATCTTTAGTTTGTACAGTTTATCTAAAGCACGTTTATATTAGTAACGAGCTTTGCTCGCAAAAAATTGTGATCTCATCTTGAAAAAACTACGCACGTTTAGGATTCCTGATCATTATTTTTGATCACGGGCTTTCTTTACGATTCCGTAGTCCAATTAAAAAACAAACTCATATATTTTGAGATATATATCTTGTGCGTGCCTTCAGTTTAAAGAGCAGGCATTAATACAGGTCACATTATATAAATTTTTTATGTTAGTATTATTTGGCTCCGGAAGATTCACTTCATCACAAACTATCCCATATCCCGGGATGCAAATTATCTATACCCATTTTCGGTATTAAAACTACAAAATTACAGCAAAACCGATTCAGTACTCCAGTAGATTTTCTGTGAAAGCTTAACAGATAGATAGACCGAGTTACTATCGCATTTTTTTATAGTTGATGAATTATTATATCTATAAACTTGAGAAATAATTTTCTCCCATACAAACTTTCTTCACCTATTTCAACCCATTTTAGTTTTATTTTACGATAAAAAGTAGTAGCCTGTGTCAAGTCTTGTCTATCATCTGTAAAATACGAAGATGACGAAGTTGACCAAAATTACTAGAATTACCAAAATTACCAGAACGATCAAAACTACTAAAACTACCAAAACTATAAAAATTAGCAAAATGACCAAAATAACCAAAACGACGAAAATGACAAGACACAAAAAAACAAAACCTCTTTTACTTTCCGAGATAACCTTTACATAGAGCACACTTTACATAAATCTATCCCGTTATCCGGGATGAAAAGTATACCTTATTCACCCTCTGTATTAAAATTACAGATATACCAGATTTCAGCCAAATCAGTCCAGTAGTTTTTCCGTGAAAGTGTAACGGACAGACATGTTTCTTTCGCGTTTATAATATTAATAGGGATAGGGATGGATACTTCAATTTCATTTTTTAATGATATACATTCTATCAATTTTTTTACCAACTTGACTTCACGTAGTTTGTCTAGTGCCTACATCTCTACGACGACGCAAAGAATATAATAGGTTGGGGGAAAAGTCTTCTCGCATATAGTATGTATGAACTTGTAATAAGATCTCTTTGGCTATACCATTTGTGTCTGGCTGGTTTTGGTATCATTAAAAAGTTTCATTAAAAAATATTAAAGAAGACAATTCCAAATTCAAATTAGTGAAATGTGTGATTTTCATTTGTTTTTCTTATTGTTAAAATGAGTGAATCTAATGAAGAAATTCGACACATTTTAAAATTTTACTACAAAAAAGGTAAAAATACAACACAAGCCGCGAAAAAAATTTGTGATGTTTATAAACCTAATGCATTATCTGTGAGAGTAGCGCAAATTTGGTTTAAGCGTTTTCAATCCGGAAATTTTGATATCAAAGATGCACGTCGCTCTGGACGCCCTGTTACGGACAAAATTGATGCCATTTTTGAAAAAGTGGAGCAAGATCGGCATATTAGTAGTTACGATGTAGATGGAGAACTGAGAATTGACCACAAAATGGTTTTGGCGCATTTGAAACAAGCTGGGTACACAAAAAAGTTCGATATTGGGGTGCCTCGTGAGCTCACTCAAAGAAACCTAATGAACCGTGTACTCATTTGTGATTCTTTATTACGACGTAATGAAACCGAACCATTTTTGAAGAAGCCGATAACTGGTGATGAAAAGTGGATCACGTACAACAAGAACGTACGAAAAAGATCGTGGTCAAACGCTGGTCAGGCTTCACAGACTGTGGTGAAACCCGGGTTAACTCGCAACAAGGTGATGTTGTGTGTATGGTGGGATTGCAAGAGCATTATTCATTACGAGCTCTTACCGCCAGGCAGGACCATCGATTCTGAACTATACTGCGAACAACTGATGAGATTAAAGCAAAAAGTTGAGAGAAAGCGGCCGGAATTAATCAACAGAAGAGGTGTGGTTTTTCACCATGATAACGCTAGACCTCACACATCTTTAGCCACTCAGCAAAAATTACGAGAGTTTGGCTGGGAGGTGTTAATGCATCCGCCGTATAGTCCTGACCTTGCACCTTCAGATTTTCACCTGTTTCGGTCTCTGCAGAATTCTTTAGGCAGTGTCAGGTTAACGTCACGAGAGGACTGCCAAAACCACTTGTCGCAGTTTTTTGATCAGAAGCCCCAAAATTTTTATAGCAATGGGATCACGTCCCTTCCTACAAGATGGCAAAAAGTTATCCAACAAAATGACACCTAGATACTTTAGTCAAATGTAAATAAACTTTATAAAAAACCTTTTGAATTTTTATATAAAATGCGTAGAAACTTTTTCCCCAACCTAATATTTATATTGCCCATACACCCGAAGTAATATAATCATCTTTTCCGTCTTTACAATATTATAACTTTGTAAATATTAATATTAGGTATAATAACTCTATCTGTACGTTCGAACGAATGTGTACGACGTCAATGCTACTCGGTGCACGTATCTGGTAACGCTCGGCCGGTGAAGTGTGAAACTCGCCATACATTTTCGAGAAGTCTCTGTACCATCTGGTTGTTTACTTTTGAAATTATGAATTGAACAACATTATATAACATATATATTGATGTTTTTGATAATAACAGTAACTAATTAGGTATATAAATCAGAAGTTACTTAGAAAGCTAGATTTGTGTAAAATTCAGGGCATGTGTGTTCGACAGGACTTGAAAAATATAAGTGTAACCTTGTTTTAGAGTTTTTAAGTCAACTGGTAGTTAGATAGCCCTTCCAAAGAAAAAGTGTTCTCGTCTCTCTCTAATTTTTTAACTATGCCAAAAAAGATTCTGAAAAAACTTAGGGTCATAGGACCTAGAATATAATAGAATAGAAAACATTTTATTGTTCACCAAATAAACAATTACAATAATTTAACGGCAAAACAATAGGCGGCCTTATCGCTTAAAGCGATCTCTTCCAGGCAACCTGACTGAGAGGATACTTTTAACAACTTATGTCGAGGTATAATTAAATTAAAAAGAAGTAAAAATAAAAAAAAGAAGACCAGCACAATGTGGACAATAAACAGCTAAGTTAAAAAGAATATTAAAAAAAATATTTTATTATAAACTAAGGTAATGGTTTTTGACAGATTTTTTAAATATAGCAAGTGATTTAGCTTTTCTGACATCTACGGGTAAAGAGTTCCAAAGGCAAACAGCCTGCACAGCAAAGGATTTGAAGTAAAATGTTGAAGAATGTGTGTGACCTAAAACACTATCAACGAAAATTGGTTTCAATGAGATCCGCTTAGTAATTTCTGAGATATAGTAGAGTATTTTCTATGTTCACATGTAAACTACAAATGTTAAATGTTGTTGTAAAATTCAAATTTGATGTAAGGCAGTCAAATCAACTAAGATAATTTTTATCATCTGACAAAACGCCCCAAATTTTGTGCGAGTGTAGCAACTTATGATTTCCTACCTTTAGCGAGTCAAATAGCGTATTTATTATTGTTTAAACAGCAATTAATAGTTATTTATGATACTAGTGCGGTAAGCTGATTTTTATAAACGAGTAGATGAATGTGAGTCCCAGACGAAGTCGAGGGCTTACCATAGTCACGTATTTGTAAAAACCAATAACCGCACGTATGACATACAACATTTTTCGACACATTTGCAAGAAAACAGTACAATCGGTAAAAAAACATAAATATCAGTCGGAAAGTTGAAAGTTTTTGACGTTTCTAATATGAAAATGGGGCGAATTTGCAAATGTCCTCACATGCGCATGGTGAAAATTAGAACTACATCTTTCATCTCATTTTTTCCATAATGTTAAAGTGAGACAAATATATTGTTCAAAAGCTCTTCCAAGGAAGTTCAATTATTCAGCTATTATCCTCGTAATGTGGAACTCCTTGGTGGAATTCTTATATTCCTATATATTTCCTATTTTACTGCACGGCGTGCGGTCAAATAGGCACTTTTTTTATTGCAGGAGATCAGCAGACAGGCAGACGGCCCACTTGATGGAAAGCGGTTACCATCGCCTATGGACATTTACAACACCAAAGGTGCTGCAATTGCGCTGCTGCTCTCTTAAGGGAGACTGGAACCTGGTCACTAATACCGGAACACAACTCAAGATTGTTATAGCGACATACTTTAGTCCAGGGGTGGTAGCCATCCAATCGGGCAAATGCCCTACCACCTGGCTGTGGGTTGCTTTGTCACTTCTTACGACAGGCCGCCCGGCCGCAGGAAATTGTATTCTTTCTCCGTTCCTGCACAGATAAAACTTAGGTGTGAGTACCTATTTTATCGTACGTTCCGTTGTAAGGTATATAGTAATTTAATAATAATTTTTAATTTTCGAAGAATATATATGTATATAGGTTTCGTAAATACATTTTTTGAGCAAATGTGTTATAAAAGATTATTTTTACCATGATATTTTAAAAGTAGGACGATAACGAGTTATTTTAACGTTCGCTCCTTCAATTGTTTTAAAATTGATTGTAATAATAATGTGTCATATATCCAATGTCAATTATGACTAATGTGACTAGCTTTTGTCTGAATTAGTAATATAGTGCTCCCAACTTATCTGTGAAATGAAGAGCGTCTCTGAGTTCACTCTGATGTTGCCAATCTATGAATAATGATTAAAGACATTTGAATATATCACATAAGGTAATCATATATTATAATACTTGGACTCCACCTGGAATAATGTTATAATTATTAACTGTGGTCCAATCCGTCTAATAACTAATTTATAAAGTTAAAAGTAACGCCGTTAACGAATAAACAACATTTTTTTAGAACTGACAGCCTTAATTCGTATAAAATTTCAACATGACGGTTGTAGTTCCATTTTTTGCCGTTTCACGGATAAGTTGGGAGCACTAATCTTTGTAGTAAGTTAGTGGTGGGTGGGCGGCGTGTTTCCGTTGTGTGCTAATTTTTTTAAGTGGGCGCTTGCGGTTTTGTTGGGTTGGGACGCGTTATCTACATCAGTGCGCTGAAGCATACAACGTTACGTTCACTTTGCTCCGTTCGCGCAACCCCTATTAGCTAACCTCACTCGCTTTTTAATTTTAATATGTACGATTACTAAGCTTTAATACCATTAAACTTATAAATGGATTGTCTTGTGGTCGGTTCCTGTATCTAACTATTAATTCACTTGCCTTATCATCGGTTGAATTTTGTCATTACTTGTATGGAATTTAAGTCAAATTGTAAGAAATAGTACGGCAAATGAATGGTTGCTCTGATATAGAAACAGGCCATTACTATATTTTCTATAATTGTTCTTGGGTTTCCTATGATTTTTGTTGGTCTTTGTCTTTACTTATTACCCTGATTTGAATTTCACCTCAATGATCTCCCAGAGGACTTGCAATCAATTTACAAAACTAACCACATATTAACCAAATATAATCTAAAAACTTCTATACTTATTCCCAAAGCGGATCATCCGGCTCACATGTGCGGACCTGGGACTAAAACAGAAATGATGATAACTCCGCTTTTATTATCAAATCAGAAATAACCACTTGAATGTTGATAACAATTCCTCACCTATGCTCCTGTTTTTGATATAACATTAATAATATTGTGTAAATTCATTTCTAAAATTAAATCATAACCCAATGTATTCTACACGACTTTCTGCGGCACGAATAAACCCAAAAGGTTTCTGTGCCACAGTCGAATATATTTTTATGTATATGAATGTAAGAATAAGAATATAGGAAAATTAAAAAAAAAACCTGGATCTTGAAAAAGGTTTCAAATATTTTTGATTCTTTTAGTCGAAGTCATTCTATGAATAAAGTAAGCTATCTTTTTAAAGAAATCTTAATAGTTTTTTATTATTTTGTAATCATACAGTAATAAAATAAAAAAATAAAGAGATTACTTAATACTTGGAATAAATTATCATTATACCAAGCTTTGAGGTGGGTAACAACAATGATTTAATTTAGCAGACTGTTGCAATGTAACTAAGACATAAAAACAAAAACGTCGAATAAAAAATACGCTCTTGAATCCGTTGAAAGTAATTTAAATAATTAATGTATGTGAACTATGAAAATTTTACTTTCATCTAAACTTTCTACAGAATATATTTACAAAAAAGAGAATACCATTAACTTGTCAAACATTCTTATAAGTTAATTTGAATCGTGTTTAAGATCCTTGACTTACGGTTAATAAGAATAACATTCATTAAGTTATAATTAGGTGGGGCTTCATCGTCCTTTGCTGTTTCCGTACATTCTTAGAACATTGAATTAATAACAGTTCTTTTTTGCTGTCCGAAAGTACATATTTTTGTTATTTTTTTATCGAATTAATAGTAAACATGGGCGAAAAATTGTTGTCCTCTTATAACAAATCAAGTTCTCTGAAACCCATTATGGACGGTATTGAAAAAGGCTTATTAGCTAAGTACGCATATTTTATTTTTATTTTTTTATAATTACGAATATTGACCCGCCTTGAAAGTGTAGTAGATGACCTATACAATCTTCATATATAAAATTCTTCTGTTTGTGTGTATGTGACTGAACTCCTCCTAAATCCGTAAGGGTTGCACCGACTTTGTTGAAGTTTTTGTGTGTCTTCACGTGGGCCCCGAGATGGTTTAGATTCACAATTAGATCTGGGAGGTGGCGCTGCAATTGGGTTCTATATTTTTTTTTCTAAGAGCAGGACAACGTCTGCTGGGCTCGATAGTATTTTTATAATATTTCTTCACTAATATAGTTAAAGCTTGTAATAATTTCTGCTGTAGTGACTATTATATATTTTAAATATTAACAGCACGGTAGCACAACAGCACAATAACTTCTCTGTGGGTTTGAGCCAAACACGCGTCAAGATTATTGTATATTAGCTGTGCCTGTGACTAGACTTTATATTTATTACAATTTTTTATATTATGAACTCTGCAAGATATGGATATACACCAAAATACAAGGTAAAATTCTGTTTTAATAATTAATAACCAAATCGAAATGTATTCAGAGCAATCTTTTAAATAACAGACAGAAAAATCTAAGATTGGTTATACATGACTAGGCATGGCATAAAAAGCAATTATAACATCTATATTTTTTTTAAATCATAGAAAGTATGGAGAGTAGATGTAAGGAGAATCATCTCATATGGGAGAAAAGTTGAAAAAGTGTCCAGTTGTATGCTATAAATAACAGTTCAAAAACCGTCCACAATGGCGCTGATGTAGCCTGATGTACAAAGGGTATGGTATGAATGTAGCTGTTGTAGACGAATCGAAGTATACCGAGTTAAAAAATTCACCCTGATGCCAAAGTGTCGCCACCTTAATTTACTGCATTTCGATGGACACTTCTTCATATACAGAGATGGTTCTCCTTACCTCTACCGTCCATAATAGAAAGGCAATTCAATTTTATTTATTGGTAGGTAGATATTTGCAAGTAATTTGTTTTCGGTTAGAATGTAATTTATATCAGTTATTGCGTAAATTGTAACACACTCACTATGTAGTCTACCTACCCCTATACTTTATAAATAACCCAGAAGAGTGTAGGCTACTAAATATTATTTTCAAATTATTCATGGTATATAAGCATAGCTATATTCTCATTACAAGTCGTCCTTAGAAGTAGATTCATTTATAGATAGGCAAAACAACAATGCTTCTATGTATGATGGTGAATCTTGGTTAGGGGTCTTGCTAAACACACGTGTTCAGTGGCGCGGTTCAAATGCACTCACCGTAGTCAGTCTTGCCACAATAACGCATATGCTAGGAGCATAATTTGTTTACTTTTAATTAAATAATATATAAACTGAATTTCATCATTACATTTATTTGATCTTAATTTTGGCAGTCCCATAAGATTGTCAAGGTCGTTCATTCTGTTTGCAATAACACATTTAAAACTTGAAATGTGAATAATAGCTATTTGTTTTACATAATTGTGTAAGATAATATCAGTAGTGTCAATTCTAAAGTAGTGATGTGACGAGCAGGTAAATATGGAATTGTTTGGATGAAACTGCTAACTCTTAATCTATGACCGTTGCCTGCATTTATATCTACAAATGAACATTTAAAGGAATTAATAATTCTTCTTTTCTTTAATAGTCACGTAAAATGCGCACAATCTTGCAGATTCAAAGAATTAGACCTAAACTTAAGTATGAATAATCACAGTTTAAACTTAACGGGTCCATTATCTGTCTGTGAGGGCGAAGACCTTATTATATCTCACTTAACTATATTTTGATAATAATTTAAATTATTTATTAGTATTAACTACTACTAGGTAGAGACTACTATTAGGTACATACTTTATTATATTTATCCACATTCCACCAAATTCGTTAGAATTTCATGTTACTGAATCCAATATGGTGTAAACGTTTGCTCGGTTATTACGTTGCGTTGCGTCACTATAAAGAATTGTCTGATGTTAAGTCTGGTCTGATTTTTCAATCACAAACACCCGATACCGGCTTCAGAATTATCCGTTACCCATAATATGTACAAGCGTAACGCGGTAAATTACCTACAATAGTTATTACATTTGAACTGAGAACATTTATTCAATACTCGGAAATCCCCGCAACTTTGTCCACGCTTGAGTTGAAATTCCCGCGGGATTCCCGGGATACAAAGTACCGCGATCAGTGAAATTCGCATCATAATCGGCCCAGTAGTTTTTACGTGAATCCCGAACAAATAAACAAACAAGAATTCTAAAAAATTGCATTATGTTCTGTACCATTTATATAGCGCATTTCAGTTATATTATATTATAGGTATTGTATCTCGAAATCTTGAAATTCCATATTCCATACTTGGCAAAACAACGTATAAGTATTTGACGTAGATTGAGTGCAGAAAGTTTCTTGAAGTGTCTGATCTTTCAAAATGTTTGTAAAATCCTTCACTGCGTAACGGGAAAACTATAACCTAATCCAATTTGCTGCATCGCTCTGTGTCACTCTCATTTTGCTCTACCAACCTCAGTAACCTCTCTGATAACAATCATACCGTAATAAGTGTCATGTTACATATTTTGTTCTAAGCAATTAAAAGTTATTTGTCGCCACTTCACTCTTCATTTTGCGTGTAATTTGTTTTTTTACGTATACAGATTCGCGTTGGACCACTGTTTCACCTGATGTTGTATGATGACGCGTTCTACAATAGATTTAATTGTATAGGTTCATCTACAGAAAGTTCAATCATATCAGTCGATAAATTTCCCGCTGTTGGACGTAGCCTCCTCAAATGTTATAGGATCGGATGATCAATCAACCTGCCAAGTTTTTAAAATGTCAAATGTCTATCTAATTCTATAAAAAAGCCTTACATATTGAGAAAAAAAAATCTCCCAATTTTAGTGTGGGCAAGCATATAATTTAAATATTACAACATTTTAACTATTATAATGCTCTTTGATTTGGATGGATTATCATCTCAAGCATCGGTTGTACCTACGCGTGTGTTTGTGAAAGCACATATTTTTTGAAGTTAAACTAAGCTTTGATAAATGACTGTAATTAAATTTCCATGTGATAATGACTTCTTAACGAAATTATTATTAAAAGAAGAGATGAATACACTTACCAAACATATTCTGGACGTTTTAATTGCAACAGTCACGGCCAACGGAGTTGTATGCCACAGATTAACATTGAAAGCATAATTGACCAGCTTCCGTCTATGAAATTGAGAAATTGAGATCGCTAAATAAGTTACTCAACATTTTTATAGGGGAAAAAATTGTTTTTCCTTACGTCCAATTGTTTAATGGATTAAACTTATAGGATTTGTACTGCCTTCATTTCTTATGCGATTAACAATAACCAAATATTATTTAATATCGTCGAACAAACATACATAATGTTTATTCTTCCATATTAGTTACTCTTGAAGTCGGATTCTTTTTGATATTTTTTTTATTTTTCATCCTTAAGTTACATCAGTATATAATGTAATAAGAATGAAATTTATATGAATTTATCCTATATTTGACTGTACTAAATTTAAATCAAAAAGAATGATCAAAATCGATTCAGAAATAAAAAAATTAAGGCTAATACTAATTAATACATTTAAAAAAACCACGACGAATTGAGAACCTGCTCCTTTTTTTTTAAGGTCGGTCAAAAAACGCAATATGAAATAATATTACCAATGTGTCATTTGTTGTAGTAGCCAAAATAAATTCACATAATATCATTCAGTAAAAAAAATTTTTGTTTGCAGAAACATTGAGACGTTGACTCATCCGTGACGTAGGATCAGATATCATCTGATTACGTCATGGAAACACGAATAGAAAATACTTATTAGCATTTAACTTCATTTAGAAAGTATGTTCAGTTGTAATTAAATTTCAGAGGCCTTTCGCCTACATTGTGTAGACTGTTGTGTTCCATGATACGCTTTTGCTAAGTTATTATGAGTAATAAGCTCTCACATATTCCCGAATAAAAAGTAATACTAGTTAACAATACTTTAGACTACTCATATACCAAATATAAAAAAATAATAAACTTAAAAATAACTTCAGTGTACATTTCTATTATTAAATAGTTTCAATATTAAAAACCGTGCCGTAATTAAAAATATTAAAAAGAAACTCACTTCTAAATTATCTATATTTATGAATATTGGTAAAACAACTGCGATCTTTGCTACCTCTCCAACGCGGACAAAGTCGCGGGCGAATCCTAGACTAATATATAACTGGATGTGGATTTCATTTATTAAAGTTTTGATAACAAAATTAGCATAATAATTAATTATATTACCTATTCTACGTACATATAATTTATCTCCTGAATGTAAAATACAGTTGTAATCGGTTGCGTAAAATAAGTAGGTACATATCTGATAATATTGTTTTTCTTTTTCAGATTAGAAGAACTCCAAGTGAGCGACAACGAGCTTCGGTCTTTAGACAGCGTCCTGCAACTGCCGCGACTTCGGACTCTTTCAGCGACTAGAAATCTGATCAGTAGTTTTGGAGTAAGTGAGAGTCATTATTTAACTTGCTCACTTATAGGTACATCACCAATTCAATTTCATTATAAAAACATTTGACAAAGAAATTATTATTTACCCATAAACATTATTAAATAATTTCAAGTCACATAATGACTTAGAATTATTTATCTAACAACTTTCATGGGTATTAATTAATCAGTTTAAAAAAACGTAATAAAAAGTGCTATTACAATATAACATAAAACAAAATAACTAATTGTCAATAAAATTATCACCTAAAGTACTATAATATGTTAAACTGTATTATATTCAAGGATTCCCTGACTTGAATAGTTTGCTAGAAAATATACCTCTAATATCATGTACATTTTATGTTGGACGTATTTATTACATACATTTCTATACGCATGTCCGCTCTTTTAGACGATACAGATGATTTTGCGTTAGACGCTTTTCAGTAAATAATTAAGAGCGGGGCAGGAAGTTCCGATTTTAAAATAATATGTAGTTTCATTATAAAAATGAAGGATTCAGTTTTCGAAATATGCAAATATTAAACGAATATTTGCATATTGCGTGCACCGGAACACAAACCAACTTGATTGATAATTTGTTTTATTTCCCCTTCCACCCATTTTAATATTATATAAAATTATTAGAGCTAGGCATGTTTGCTAAAGAGTTTCTTGCACCGTTTCTTCTCTTCAAGCCATAACATGTTGCGAAGCGGTAGTAAATTAGATTAGGCTTCCCATAGAGTAAATAATAATAACCATAAACAAAATTAAAACTAAATAATTAAAATGAACAAGTTGGCGGTAGGCTAAATAAAACTTTAACAATACTCATTGACACTTGACGTCTTTGTTTTCCGTGATCACGGCCACTGAAAAGTGGCCGAAGCGTCGGAATAATAATAATCAAATAAATTACCGCGCTTAAAACCGTTAAAACGTAGTTTTATTATGTATACAAGTCGCGAAAACTTAAGAAATTATTATTTTTATTCATATTTTTATTTCAGTCGAATAACCACAAACAGATGACGCTAGACGAAGAAAAATCTGAACATCGGTCACCTCTCACTACTGTTGATCTTCGCTACAACAAACTCAAAGGGAGCATAATTCTCGGGAACTATGAAGTAAGTATAATAATCAGTCTTGTCATTAATAGTTCAGTTTAGGAAGTAGATTCATCATTGATGAACGTCAAATTGAAACAGTTGCTTATGTACTTGTAGGAATACCGGTTGTTTCAAATTTAGTATTTATTACATTTGTAATTTATTTTTTACGTTTGTAATAAATACTAAATTTGAAACAACCAGTATTCCTACGTATCAGAATTCAAAAACAAACACTACATCAATATGTAGTGTTTGTTTCTGAATTCTGTAAATAAGTTTGTAAGTTCTCAGTAAGTAATTAGATTTTAATAATTGAAGGCATTAAAGAACGAAAGATTTATGTCATACGAAAGTTTATTAAATTAAAATGTACGTCTATGGTGCTTACAAACTACATTATACCTTAAAACGACGTTTGAGTTTTGTTTTGGAAATAGCAAGTATTGAAGGAGTTATGTGCGGAGAAAAAATAATAATAACCGGTTGTCTATCTCCTCTTCAACCACTTATACCTTCAATTGCGAGTGCGATTTAGATGAAATGACCTAAATTAGTTCCGGCGTAAGTTTATTCCTGTACATTAAATTGTACTTGTACAGTACGTTAAAATAAATTGTAACATTTTCAATTTTTATTTTCATTTCAAGTCTAAAACAATCTCTATGAATAGCAATATTCGCAGAGTGACTTATCTGCCATGTATTAAAATATTATAATTTAAATTATAAAAATATTATACATATAATATAGGTAAACTGATAGACCATTTATAAGTTCTATGCTATATTTTTCAGCACCTGGTATCACTAGACCTATCACACAATGCGGTGGAAGTTTTAGCGGTGTCAGCTTTACGTGGTCTGAGAGAATTGTATGCAGCTCATAATGCACTTCAGCATCTTGCACTTCATGGAGCTTCGCTGCGAATTTTGTGTGCGCCACATAATCGTGAGTCTATTATCAATATGTCTACTTTTTATGACTCCAAAAATGATCAGGATTTATGGAAGGGTTGCGTCGGCGTATAAGAAGGCCATAGGTAGTGGCAAGGTAGACAACAATCGGAATATGCATGAGTTCCCATTGAAAATAGGTTGAAGGGTTACTTAGACGAAGCTGCGTAGAAACATCAAGTTCTCATATTATAACAAAATTTTAACGATCGGCTGTCGTATATACCTAAGAGATTGTTCCCTTCTCTGTAAAGTTTTAAATGGTATTTTAATAACTACGACATAAAAACGGCCCTTATCTTTTAAATCTGTATGCTAATTTTAAGTATCATTCTTGAATGTCACTGTGCTTTTAATTAAAAAATATTTTTTCAAATTTCAGTATTAGAGACATTAACAACGTCTGTACCACCAATCAATCTAGTAGAGATTGACGTCTCATATAACAAGTTAACATCGTTGCCACAATGGCTTAGCGGCTGCTCAGACCTCACAACTATCCGCGCAAGTCACAACAAATTAACATCACTCCCGGAACACCTATTCTGCAGCGAATTATCTAGTCTTACTAAATTACATCTTGCACACAATAAAATACCCAGTATTCCATCAATGCCAAGATTAAGGGCACCGTTAAAAGAGCTCCTTCTTTATGACAACTGTATACAATCCTTGCCAGAGAATTTTTTCTCAGTTTGTGATAGATTATCTGTTTTAAATTTATCTAATAATAGATTGAGTCGTTTACCCCAAGCAAGAGGACCACCCTCGTATTCTTTAGAACGACTCTACTTAACAGCTAATTGTTTAACTGACGATGTAGTAGATATTATAGTGGCCTTTCGAGGCTTAAGAATTCTACACATAGCCTACAATTGTTTGAATAATCTACCAGATAACTGTATTAACTTTTGGCCAGAAATAGAAGAGTTAGTTATCTCTGGCAATTCTTTCGTGAAACTACCAGAGAATATGCCGCAACTAAACAACATAAGAATTTTAAGAGCGCATTCAAACAAGCTGAGATCAATACCAATGTTTGCTTGTAGTGCGTCTGTAAAAATTTTGGATTTTGCTCACAATGAACTTGATACTATTGACTTACGACTGCTTGCTCCAAAACAACTTAAGTTCTTAGATATATCTTGCAATAGAAAATTGCAAGTAGATCCTTCTCTTTTTAACTCATATAGATGTCAAAGGCCGTTGAGTTTAGTAGATGTAACGGGTCGACATTCTTTACCACTTACCCAAAAAACAGGTTACCACGAGGAATTAAATGGCTTAACACCGTGGACAACAGGATTTTCTGAATGCCCAAATAAAAATTTACAACTTTGTTGTGCTCAAATTCGTCTTCCATCGTTTTGTAATAAAGAAGGTCTTTTCGCTATTATCGACGGAGAAACCGATATTGAAGTACCTAAATTATTACAATCAAGCATACCTGGTTTAATACTAGAAGAAAAGTCAATAAAGGAAACCGTAAGCGAGTACATGAAATACGTGGTGTTATCAGCTCATAGAGAATTAAAGGAAAAAGGCCAGAAAAAGGGAGCCTGTTTAATTATGTGTCACTTAGCACCTGTTAACGCTCCTGATAATGGATTTGGTCAAAGTATACGCAGATATAATATGAAATTGGCTAATGTTGGTGACACCAAAGCCGTATTATGCAGACGTAATGGGCCTATGAGTCTTGGAATTGAAAACAATAAGCGACTGGGATATTCTTCGCGGTATCCCAACACTATACCAGATCCTGATATCATACAAACTGTAATAAAAGAAGACGATGAGTTTTTAATAATGGGAAATGGTAAATTCTGGAATGCTATTAGTATTGAGACTGCAGTTTCAGAGGCAAGAGCTGAACGAAACCCAGTTCTCGCGGCAAAAAGATTACAAGATCTTGCTCAAAGCTATGGAGTGGAAGAATGTTTATCTGTAATGATAATAAGATTTGATTACAGTAAATCAGATGTTGATATGCTAATGAAAGAATTAAGACAAACAATTACAACGAATAAATCAGTTTGTAGATCTGATTGCTGCTGCTCTCGTTTAGAACCTTGTTGTCATTCCATTGCCTCACCAAAAACCAGTAGTGATCGATCATCTCCCAGTGGACAAAGCGATCGACCTCCTAGCGATTCAGTTAGTCAACAACATTATGCTAGTGTACGTTCACAGGCTAAATCGTCGGAACGACGAAGTTGTCGAGGCGGTGTTGCAAGGGCTATCCGTGTGAGAGTCGAAGAAGAGAAAGAGAATGATCACAGATCCGAAGAGAACTCAAATCCTGAAGAACAATTCAAATGTTGGGAATATATGCTAGAACAAAACACTCAAATGTTATTCGATAAGGAATTAGATAATCTGTCAAAAGGAATAAAATCAAACGCAAGTAGTCTTAGAAATGTAAAGGGTTTGTCTGGTAGTAGTCCACAGCTACACTTAACTGGAAAGCAATCCAAAGGAGTCCCTTTCTTATCAAAGCATTTTGGTAGTGCTCGGTCATTTGGGACAGCTTTAAAGCCTGATTTTCGTTTTGGTTCAGGAAGAGTGCCAAACGGTGGACCTCATGCTGCCTATTTTGGATCACTTCAGAGATTGATGCCGTATCATTTGGAATATGACTTTGCTGTTATCCAAGAAAAGTCCGCTCATTCGCAGGATTCGTTAGATATGGAAGGAAGAATGCAGCAATACTGGGGTGTAGCCACAACCGAGCTATAGTCAAGAAATACTACTTGGTTTCTGTAATAAATGTTGTAAATAAAACGTCTATCAAATGTATAATAATTATTTATAGATACCAATCCTTCGTCGACTAGATTTTTTGCACAAAGTTTAATCACTATTATGGACTTGTCTATACCAGCTAGTTTTACTTATATTAACAAATATAATTACAATAGTTTATTTACAATATTGTGATAAATTCTCTTGATTATTGTTAAACAAATAAATTTAAATATAATGGCTACCAAAAAAAATACATTTATCAAATCTAATGCTTTATACATTCTTCTTTAAACTCTAACAATTTTTATCATACCTTACTGTTCTTTATTTACAGATAGTTACATACGGTAAAAAAGTGCCATATTGTAACATCAGACATATTTACATGTTATACAGAAACCATATTTTATGTATACATACAGAATAAGAAAAAATGTATTACACAGTAATAATATAAATTACAACACACATTAAAATTGAGGACTTATTATAAGTAAAGTATAAGAATCCCCACAGTTTTAAAACATAACTAAAACGATATTTTTATAGCTGCATTATTAGATTTCATTTGATTTTGAATAAATGTATCTTTATGTGAAATTCAACATTAAGGATATATGTTTCAATTGAACTTGAAATTGAATTACGAGTTTTTAGTTTATACAATACATAGAGTCAGCAATGTCCTGTCATCTTAAATCGGTCACAGCTCACGCTTGACCACAAGTTCGAGAGGTTGAGCGGCGAGCGGTTGCGGTGTGTAGGGTGCGGGTGGCGGCGGGGGCGCGGGCTGCGCGTGCGCCGGCGGTGGCCGCCGCTAGGGGAAGCCACGGGGAGAGTAGTGAGGAGGTTCGCCGAGCCACGAGTCGGGCGAAGGAGGGAAGTCTGGGTAACCTCCTGCTGCCGGTGATGACGAACTACTCAAGTCAGATGCACCACCGGTGCCCGCTCCGCCTATACCAGCACCACTCATAGCTTGACCTAGAATCCAAATATAAGTACAAATTAATCGTCGTAGTTAAAAACATTAACATTTTGTCAGTTTTTAAAAATTATGTGTTTATAATTTTTCTCTTTAATATATTTTCATGGTTGTTCTGATTTTTTTAAACTCAATTTTCTGTTATGCTCCATTTCATTTTGATTCTGCTAAAGCTATTTGCATTACTTATAAATTAAATAAGATGGATTATTTAATTAAAATTAATTTTGACACGATATTTTAAAACCATTATGACAGGTATTTTAACGTCCACCATTTTATTGGCTACAATAACTTTTGACTAGACTAGAATAGGTACTAACATATGCAAATTGTTTTAGAATTTATTGTCACATTTGTCTGACATCTATATCTATACATATAATAAAACTGTAGAGGTCGAATTTCTGTACAATGAAAAAATGCTAAAAACCGAGTCAGGGGGATGTAAGAAGTGAAATAGAACTAATATAGAATTTTTTTAATTTTATGTTTGTCTGTTTGTACCGGCTAATCTCCGAAACGACTGGATCGATTTAAATGAAATTTTGTATGGTAGTAGCTTATATCCCTGGTCAACATATAGGATACTTTTGATCCCGAAAAATTAAAGAGTTCCCGTGGGATAATTAAAAAACCGCACCACGCGGACCAAGTCGCGGGCATCAGCTAGTAATATCTAATTGCAGACTGGGAAAGCAATAACAAATACCAATATTAGTATAGACGAGATGATCCGGCGGGTAGTGGTAATGTGGATGAGGCGGCGAATGCGCCCGCATGTATGGCGGTGTGGCCGCATAGCGCGCACCACCTGCTGCGCCTGCGCCGCCGCCGCCGGCCGGTGAACCTTCCTCACCTCCCAACGCTACTGTACTGTAGCTATCGTTGCTTAATTCTGTTAATAATACAATAGTTTTACTAATCATTTTACTTCAAAACCACCTGGATAATATTATTAAGAAATGAGTTATAAAATTAAAATAGCAAGCTATGAAACAATTTAGTTGCTAGATCACGACAATCGCCCTAGTCCTAGCGGGATTCTTTTTGTAATGATTCAATAAAAAAAGATGTTTTATTAACACGCAATAAAAGGTAAACAATTTAGAGAGTTATTTACCGTGATGGCTAAAGGAGTCCAAATCGATTTTCAGCTCATCTTTGTCTAATAGACGATCATGACGAGGAGATCCTCCTCCACCGCCTTTCATTGATCTGAAGTATTGCGACCATCGGGTACGACCTGCGTCCTTCTTTAGCCTTTTTTCTTTTGCCCGTCTGTTAAAAAAACAGCTAGTTACATTTTTTGAACTACATATTATATTTCAGTTAATCCTTCCTTAAGTCTTCGTTGCTGAATGTCTAAGACAACAACAACTGATTCAAATGACATAGGTTTGAATCCTGGTTAAGAGCAGCATCGCTTAACTAGATTTTCTAAATATTTGGTATTATTCTGTTACATTTACAAAGTGTTGACAGTGAAGGAAACATGAGAAAACCTGCACTTTAAGATTTTTTTATTGCACATGTTCAGCAGACAGTCAGATGGCCCACCTGATGGAAAGTGGTTACCATACCTTTGTACGCCAAACGCTACTAATGTGCTGCCGCTCTCTAAAGGGAGACTGGAACTTGGCCACTAATACCGGAACAGAACTCAAGGTTGTTATGACTGTATACTCTGGACCAGGGCTGGTAGCCATCCAAACGGGCAAATACCCAACCACCTAGCTGAGGGTTCTTTTGTCGCCTCTTACGACAGGCCGCCTTGTATTCTTTTTTCGTTCCTGCACGGATATATATACAGAATACTGTTGTGTGAATCTCAATCAGCCTTAAACACACGTGGTGAATGTATCTTCCATTCCCCTTAAATGAGTAGACCCTTTTATTCGTAAATGTAATACTGCTCCTTATGGCATAAGATTTTACAACAAAAAAAATTAAAAATCTAATTTGTATTTGCCATATTATGACTTCGTCATAATAATACGGTGGCATAATTTGGGAAAGTTTTAAAATTATTATATCAGTAATTTCCCAAATTTGTACGCATAAAAGATGCGTATTAATGTCTATTTCATATAAATAGTAAAATGATGATTTTCCAGTAAAAAATTAAGCCAATTAAGACCTAAGAAATTATTGTGTTAAATTTTAATTTTGTGTACTTTTGTCTCTTTAAATTTTATTATCATCAAAACTAATCTTTCAGAGAAATGGAAATTGAACAAATATTTTTGTGACGATTAAATTAAGAGAATGAAACATCTTTATGGTTCGATTACTTTACTTTCAACAAATGTTGTATGCATATAAACACCCT
Source organism: Dendrolimus houi (assembly GCA_039645545.1). Classification (NCBI taxonomy): domain Eukaryota; kingdom Metazoa; phylum Arthropoda; class Insecta; order Lepidoptera; family Lasiocampidae; genus Dendrolimus; species Dendrolimus houi. The sequence goes on along the minus strand of CM077126.1, from coordinate 12,008,692 downwards.
ATCGCATGTTTTACGTGTGTTGTTATTAGCGAAACGGCGGGACGTCGGCGAGCGCTTTCAACAAAGAGCGTGATTAATTAAACTGCCTCCACCCAGTCTACTGGGACTGTGCGTATGGTGTCTGGCCTGCCTTTTCCATGCTACGATATACCTATTGTGAATTATTGTAAGTTTTCTATGCTTCCTGAACTTAAATTTCTTTTCATTTATGTTTTTATCCTTCTATCATCTTAGGCGAAGGTAGTAGTAGTTACGGAAGTATTACATTAATTAAGGTAGTTAACGCGAAATTACTATGTAGGCCAAGATTGTTATAAGTATAGATTAATTTTCTCTATCTGAAACAGGTGCGCTATTATGTATTATACATACGTAGTTAAAATAAATAATAATTTTATTATTTTAATGATTCTGTTTGTAGGAACGCACTAAAAAAGGGAATGATTAAAAATAGACTTATGGAAGCCACTTACTGAAGTTCGTATCGTTTTTCCTCTAGTTTTTATTAATTGTTTAATTTGGTTAATTAGGCCAGGTTAGTTTTTAATATTTAGGCTGTGGATAGTAAAGAATATTAGTTCTTTACTATCATTTCTACTAACTGCCACAGAAACTCTCCCGTACACTAAGAAAAAAATACTTATATAGAAATACATCGTCTTAAAGACTTATCCAAACATTCTTTTGTTTAGGTTATATAAAACAAAGAGATTGTTTCCGTAGTTGCTTGTGGCTAACGCGTCAACATCTCATTCCAGTGACGTGGAATCGAATTCTGACTGAGGGCATGTGCCCCCTGGTAGTTTTTCTGACCTAATGTGCATATTGGTACAATTACCATTTTACTAACGGTGAAGGATCATAATATAAAAATGGTATTGTTTTCGTAACGTAGCGATTTTAATGCAAAATATTGAGGTCTTTTTTAATTATTATACCTAGTGCCTAGTTGGTTCAACTACATTAATTATACTTCTTGAATTATTGTGATATCGCTCACATTCAGGTTTACGAGGCGAGGCCCGCTGGCAGGGCGTGACGCCTGCCGTGACTGTTACCATTCGTCCGAGACCTAACACACCATTGCTACACTTAGGGCCGCTTGCATATCGATCGCCTTTAAATAAAAATTAGTTAATCATATTAAACTGCCTAAATACGTTTTACAAAAAACGTATTGACAGTTCTTAAACATATTTAGCGGCAAATTTTACGTTGTTCAAGACGCTAATTGTATTTAAGGGTGTTAAATGCGTTTTGTGTTTCTTAAATAAATTTAAGCAACCTTATGCAAGCGGCCCTTAATATACATATACACGTACTTCGTGGTCACTTAAGGCTTCTATTGCCGCAAAAGGTCGAAAGTGAGATGCAAACCCAACAACTTTTCGTTGGTATTTACTGATCAATAATTTACCAAATAAAATTATCATAAATCTTCACGATATGAGACGTGTTGTGGTTATTTTGTAATCTTTCTAGAGTTATGTTAAGAAAAAATATCACCTAATTATTGACATGAAATCATTTTACTACTTCAATTTTTATCAAAACAAGAAAAAATATCTACATTTTTATAAAAGAGAAATTAATGATTAAGTTTTAATTTTTTTTTTAACACTATTTAATTCACAATCTATAATATTATAAAATTCGAAACATGCCGTGTCTATACATTGAAACTATTTGAAAAAAAAAACAACCGGAATAGATTATATAAACAACGAAGAACACGATGCATTTTTTTTAGATTTCTTGTCTGTTTGTTCGGGATTCACGTAAAAACTACTAATAGTAAATTCCCGGACTTAAAATCTGCGGTACGGTATATGCTAAGAATCCTACGGAAATTTTCTTGGGGTTTAAAGTGGCCAAGTCGAGTGTATTCCAATGCGAAATTTTCACAGATCAATAAAATCTTTAGTGAAACAATTGTGGTCGTGTATGCATTTAATAACATTACTTATGCCGAATTTTTACGGGAATTTCCGTGATTTATATGTTTTCATACTAAAAAATCCATGACCCTGCTGAAAATAACTGTAATCTTTTTTAGCTATCCAACGCGCACAATGTCGCGGGCAAACGCTAGTTTTTTTTATATATTTGTAGTTATTTTGAATGAATTAAACGTGTGGTGTGTTTCCATAATATTAATTGTTGAAATCCATTCACACAAATCAATTACGGTAAATAATAACTTATTATAAAAAACCACTATGGCAAGTATACTACTAACTACATAATACTAAAATTAATCAATCAATTGCCCACTACACTAACGAAATCTTTAAATTACAAAAATATAAAACAAAAACTAAAAAACTATTATTTAGAAAAATTGCAATGACAGCCTGTGTGTATGAGCGTTCGTAACTACGTATATGTTACCTGCACATACGAATACGATGTCATTAGGTGTATGTGTATATAAAATTTTCCTGAAATTGCGAGGGTGTGTTGCATCACACGCAAAGCTCATAGGTTTAAGTGGTGGCTTACTTCTATTTGTAATCTAAATGTAAATTTTATATTATAGATAACAAAATTATTAGTGACCTTATCTTTAAAATATTTCGTCTTCCAGTTAGAATTTAGGATAATTAATATTTTCCATTTTACAGAAAAATACAATGCTTCAACCCATATCTCAACTCATTACATTTCTTTGACCAAAACGTCTCCGTCCCTTTTGTTTATGAGCGCTTTATGAATTTCTAACAAGCCATTGTAAATTTGTAAATAAAGTAAAAATAATCACTGTATTATTAGCTATGGCCATGGATATTCAATTTAAAAATAAGTATACTCAGCCGCCATAGTTATAGACATGTAAACCTTTCAGCTATCAGTTTTCAACATTATTATATTAGTATCGTACAGATGCCGTTGGAGTCATAAAATCTCTAATCTCTGTTTACGTCTTGTTAAGTCACAAACCATTTCAAAATCATTCGTTAACGTAATTTCGAGTACACCATGTTAGTATGAAACCAAGCATGATCGATTATAGGTAGCTACTATTGTATCAGTAAACTTTTCACGGTTTGAAAGGTGAAAACTCCCCATGCATGACTAATAATACTCGCGCTATATTTGAGAAAAATCAAGCGTAAAAATCTCTTTATCTACGTTAGTTTATTTTTAAATCCAATATAGTACCTACTTCTAGTCACAGCCCAATTTTTAATTTTCCGAATTTTGTGCAATTAGTATTATAGAAAAAAAAGTGCATTACTTTTATTTTTATAATCTTGATTGTATTTTAAATACTTATAAAAGAGCTGAAGTTTGTTTTACCACGGTAACCTTCCAAAGTTCTGAACATAATCCCTAAACTATTTGTCTAATATTTAAAAACTATGCTCTTGTCAGTAGAATATCCTCCAATCTTCTCTTTTATGAACCAGCTGTTTTATTTCCCAGTGCGATACGGCAAATCCCAAAACTATACATAAATATAATAATAATGAAATCGTGACCATGATGTATTGCGTTTGCTTGTGTCCGCGTATCTCTATCTATAACTGTTGGATCAATTGGAATATACTTTTAAGAGATGCAATGAAAAACAGGGCCAAAATTTTCTCCCACATTCAGAGAGCTTGAACGACGATTAACACTTAATTGAGTCCAGAAGCGGGTGTGATTAAAAAGCACGGTCGTAACCGATCGTTCCGTTAGACACGCATTTTATCGCAATATGCTTGTACACGATTAGCCTCAAATAAAGCCCGCTCGCCTTCGTCAATTGCAAAAACTATACAATTTTTTTTAGGCATACGCCCCATAATGGTGCTTGGTTACCGTCGCCTATAGACGTTTGCAACACCAGCAACAGGAGCAAAGCCAATGCGTTACCAGCCTTAAGATGGAATAGAGGGTAGGGAAAGACGGTGGAATAAAGATGGGATAAAGAGTTTAGACAGGAGGATTGGGATAGAGGACATGAGATAGATGCAATAAAATAAGAGGGTTGCATGGGATAGCAGAAAGGGAAAATGGGCCATCGGATCTCTCACTCATCATACAAAACACGATTAGCTAACGTAATTAGCTCAAGGCTAACGGTTTTACGCAGATGTTCTGTGAGAGCATGAGAGAGCAACACCGATCGAGCCGACCCTAAGAGTTGTAATTAATATAATGATTCCAGTATAGCTCTACCACGCAGTGATTAATAATAATATAATAAATAAATAAATAAATCGGCAGACAAACACACACACTGTATATCCCCAAATTAAGCAAGTTACGCTTGTGTTATGGGTAATATACAACGGACCATTCTGGGGCCGATCCCAGACACCCAGACCATAAATATAAATAGGAGAAAATACGTTTCCGAAATTTACTATACCAAGGAATCGAACCTGGAGCCTCTGCGTTGCAGTGAGGTAAATTGGAAAAGGCTTAGCCCGCTCAACCACAAAGCGTATTGTACATATTGGAAAACCAGACGGTATGCTTATTCTATAATAACAATTTTATTGCTCAATGATCAAAATCATATTCTTACCTGTTCTGAAACCAGACTTGCACTACTCGCATATCAAGGCCGGTGTCGTGGGCGAGTTGTTCTCGCACGTGCCTCGCGGGCTTTGGACTACTGCTGTAAGCGCTCTTCAAGGTCTCCAGTTGTTTGGCGGTGATCGTCGTCCGAGGCCTCTTGCTTGCCGCGTCGCCGTCGAGGGAACCTTCGCCACCTGTGCACGATAAATCTAGAACCAAAGAAGTCTAGGAATAACAATAAGGACGCTGTTCGCCTAGTTGGATTTTAAAATAAATAATGGAATTCTAAGGAAGTACTACTAGACTCAGTCTTTGTTTACAAGTAATCTGTAACTGTACTGTTTCCCCTAAGAAATTAGTAGGCCCGAGCTCAAGCAGTGTGGCAATTATGGGCTGTTATCATTATAATTAAAATTTAATGCCTGTGTATGTTTCAGAATAAATGAAAAAAAATTGATGACAACTGCTAAATATACTTAATCATAAATTACTGCTTTTAGAATTTTAATCTGTGTGTGTGAAAGTGAGTTTAGACTGGAATAGGTTTCGAAACAGCTCAACAGATGTCAATAAAATTTTTGGGTATTTGTTTCGATATTTTGTAGAGTTTAAAAGATGTGAATACAAAAATTTGTAAGTAATATCAATTTTAGTAACTGTTACTGCAATTTGGTTGGTACCGTGACTAACAGCTGAGCTTCATTTTTACCCACGATCGAAGTCGCAAGCAAAACTAATACTATATGTTTTAATATTTTTATTCTTTCTTGACGATCATAAATGAACCATATCAGAAAATGTTTGTGTAGGTATGTATAAATACTTTTGATAACAGACACGAATATGGATAGTTTTTTTTTATAATGAAAGATAATAGTTTGCGCAGGTTATTGACTCAAAAATTACGTGAGCGAAAATAATTTTCATAAAATATATGTACCTACTATTAGAAAATGCGAATTTTCCTCAGGACACTAAACCAAAGATATATTATTATATTACAATTATAGTAATTTTAGATATAGACGTTGTTGTACAGCAAAAAAATTAGATACTAAAAATTTGGAACGATTTATTGAAAACTGAAATAATCCACCCTAACTTCAAATTCAAATTCAAAAGTTTTTATTCAAAACTAGCTTCTGCCCGCGACTTCATCCGCGTCGAAAGTTTTTTTAACTATCCAAAGGGAACTCTTTAATTTTTCGGGATCAAAAGTATCCTATATGTTGACCAGGGATATAAGTTTCCACCATACAAAATTGCATTTATATCGGTCCAGTCGTTTCGGAGATTAGCCGGTACAAACAGACAAACAAAGAATTTAAAAAAATCTAAATTAGTTCTATTTCACTTCTTACATCCCCCTGACTCGGTTTTTAGCATTTTTTTTCATTCTACAGAAATTCGATCTCTACAGTTTTATTTTATTATAAGTTCCACTGGGGAACACTTTTTGAAGGTCATATGTACACCGCTTCGCAATGTGTTATTGTTGTTAAAAGACGCGGCAAGAAACTCCCGAGCAACTCGTCTAGCTAAACTTGCTTTCTTCTTATTAACCAGCTCAGTCTTTTTCTTTTTTATTAATTTTATACAGAAATATGTTACACAATTACTTTTCGAAGAATTAATAGAGTTGTAGCTAACAGTGCATACTCAGTAAGACAGACACAATAAAAAGAAATAAAAATATTATTATAGTTATAATAATAACATGAAGTACTAAAAATTTATATAGCAACATATCTCCATAAATGCTTGACCAGATGAAAAACGTTATACAAAAGATTATAAGAGGTTGGAGCGAGCTGCTATGTAAATGAAGTTCCACTTCAGTGCCACTAATTTTCTACTGTTTTTTAAATCTTCATGTAAGCATAATCACTATTGAAATATTTTATCACTCGTGTCAACTACGACAATATAAGGTATTCATATTTGTACATTTGTACAAGTTTTTTAAGAAGCTAAATTCCATAAATGGCTCACTTTAGTAATGAAGCCCTAAAAATCAAAAATAAAACAGACTTTTTCAATGTTTGTATATAGTCGTCTGGAGTATTATTTATTAGTCAGACTTTAAAACAACATAACGATATTTCTTAATGACTTACTGTCAATAGGTGGCGAGATATCAGCTCTCAGCTCAACTATAAAATAGAAAATTCTAAAAAAAGAAACAGTGTAGAGCTTAAAAAATACTCTTAACGAAAATTATTTTGAACAATATTCCTTGAGTAGTTTTTGAGATTTGGGGAATTCAATTAAATTCCTTTGTATGGTTCTGCAGCCAAATAACGAAAACAGGACTGGTAGTCACTTCTTTAGAATCTCTTCATTGTGCGCGGACTGCTAAGCACTTACCTTCCTAGTTTTATAACATTTTGATTGGACAATCATCCGAGTTTCATATCCTTATTATATTTATAAGTTGAAAATCTCTCCATTACTGAGTCTGACTCTAAAGCGGCTCCTTCTTATTTATTGGTGTCAAATCAGATCTTGATTGTAAGAAAATTAATAAAGTTAACCTATCCACATAAACAGCAAATATTCCAATTTTATTTTCAATATCTGGTATTTATCCTTAAAGTGTTCATAGACTAAAGAGAAAACTTTAAAAAATTACATTTAATATTAACACCTCATTTACACTATGATTTTGTACGAGTTATTTCTACACTATGATTTAATTAATTTTAGTATAATAATAAAGTATGTGTTTTTATTTCAAAATCAGCTGATGCTATTCCTGACCAGGGTAATTGATTTTTCAAAATACTTATTAGTTTTCATCAAATTCCGTCCCGAGATTCTTTTGAGTATTTTTCGCTATATGCATTTTGAAAAATTCGTCCCTGTATATGTGTAAGTATTAAGTATAGAATTTCAGGAAAACTTAGAGTTACAGTACTCATATATTTAATTTTTTTTGCATATTGTTACCTAGAGACAAAAAAAACGATGAACAGTTGACACAAGTAAGTACAGACCTTTAGCTCTAGCGGCTTCATAGTCGGGTTTACAGACAAGTTTCCCATCTTCCATGAGGTAGAACTCGTCACCGGTATTGAGGGTTCGCGCACACGCAGCGCAGGCGAAACACCGCAAGTGGTATACGTGGCTTTGTGCCCGTCGGACCACTTGCGTCGGAGGGATGCCTTGCCCGCACCCGGCGCATTTGGTGCCAAACCGCCTGGGACAACAGCCGGAATAACAACAACATTATCAACGTGTTTTGAATGGTTTTTTAAGTAGAATATAGAGAGTAAGCTTTTGGCTGAGAAGAGCTAGAATATATTGCTGTGAAGTGTTTGTTATATTCAAAAATTCTATATATGCATAATATTGCCTAAAATTGAACAATGATTATAGAATATTTGTTGTTTCTAATAATAATTATAGGACATTGGTTGTTTTTAAGCAATGATTGTGTGTTTGTGTTGAAAATCTTAATTGTTTAGTAAAATGTATGTTTTCGAACTGCCGCCACAAGAACCAATCAAAGACCCCCCATTACAATAATAATAATGATTTATAAAACATTTTTTAACGAGCCCATAATCCTCGTATACCTATTATAAATAAGGAGGCTATAATTTAGGTGCAACTTCAGGTAAATAGACTGACGTTCGTCTGGTACGAGTATTGGAAACTTGCCAATAATTTAGAAATTAACAAATAAATAAACATGAAATTTAGAGTTATAGATTCTTTATTAAGTAAGTAATCAACAACAATGCCAATTTAAACTTAAACATGAATAAAATTCTTAGAAAAATAATTTTAAAAAGTAGACAAAGGTACTTTTTAGGAACATTTTTCTTAAATCGTAATACTATAATTCTAAACCGTACCTTGAATATTATTATTTTTATCAATACTTTAAACATAGTAAAATAAATATTTTAATCTTGCTTACGTTAATTTCTTTAATTCCCTGCAAGTCACAAAAATAACTGACAGTATTTTTGTCAGTGACTTGTATTCAAAACACTAGATCATATCTTCTTTCTTATTTTCGTTGCAGAGCTAGCTAGCTTTTATTTTTTACATTCTTGTTTACAGTTATATCTGTCTTCTTTTTCAACACCTTTTATTCCTTAAAGACGCCAGAACGTAAATTTAGATATATGCAATATAGGACAAGCATCATCAAATTTTAAACTTCCCTTTTTAGGTGCATCAAGAGCTCTTTCTATATCACTTTGTAACCAAGAATTATATACTACTGCCTAGACATGACAGTCTTGAACAACAATAGAATATTGTTACTTTATATTCCTAATTCGTACTGGTAGGAAATAAATACAAACTACGGGTACGAATTAGGAGCACTATAAAACGTATTCTCAAATTTTCCTCCAAAAAAAGGTTTGCCCGGTTAGCGTCGGTTATAACAAAGAATCAACTTACAAATAAATGTACAGTTTAATAATGTACTGCATAGTTCAATAACTTACAACAATTTTGAGAAAAATGCTTGTAAAATCAAACAAAAAATCATATGAAATCTACATAATTACTTACTTTTTGAATTTTTCTTGATAGAGTAAAAGGAGAACGTTGTCACTAGGTTTAAGTAATACTTATGGGCGACTATTAGTTCAATTTCTTGTCACTTCTCTTGCCACTGCTGTTTTTTGTTCAGAAAGAGTAATAGGGTACGGTTTAAGAGCAAGTACTATTTAGGCAAGTTTTCCCTACATATTTTCTTAAAGATTATTTTAATGGGTGATAATAATTCGTGAATACATTACACTGGCTTACTAAAAAAATCGAACAAAACTATATTTAAAAAGGAAAACTTGCACGTATCGTTTAATTAACAAACTATTGCGGTTTTGAAAATGTATTAAGGGACAGTCAGTACAGGTAAATGTTTCCCGTGTTCATTTCCATCTACTAAGGATTTATATACACTGCCATTAGGGAAGAAGCAACTAACAATAAAACTCATTATGATCTTAATTAAGTAGACAGGGTGTATAAAATGGGACAGAATATATGCTTTTACTCTTTGACAAAACAAAACTAGAAAGTGCTAGAGCTGATAGTGTTAACCACTACAAAACATGTCATATTTATATTCATATTCAGAGATGTCAAAAATTTAATTCAACAAGAAAACACGGCAACCTAATATGCAGTAAAGTCCGCAGTGAAAATTGTATAGCATTACAAAAATGATATTGTACAATTTTAAACTATGAATTAGATATATTATTTTCATTGAAACTAAATTTATATTTTATATACAGTATACGGTGTACCTACTTATTTTAATCACTTGATTTATTTTTCTAAAATAACTAAGCATTCACTTAATTATTTTCTAAGCTCATCTTATTTTTATAGTATTAGAAAATAGTAGAAAAATGCATTTAAAAGTAATTTAGAATTAAGTTATAATTTAATACCAGTATAAAATGTCCCTATTTACGGTACTACCTATTCATATATGTACAAATAAATTCAATTTAATTTAAAATAGATATTTTTCAATTGCATAGAGAAGAGGCTTACTTGAAAAAGTCATCTGTACAATAAAGCTGATTATTCCTGGCGAAACATTTGCCGGATAGCATTGCACGGCACTCCACGCATCTCAGGCATCCTGCATGCCAGGTTCGGTCCGACACTTTCAGCACATACCGGTCCACTATCATCTCGTGACATCCCCCACATTTCGGAATACTGGCTGCAACAAACACAACCTTTATTAAAGGAGATTTTGTGAATAAAAATCTATTCCGACATAATTTTACAAAATTGCTGAATTAAACTGTCATAGCGTAAGTCTCGGTTGCTTACATCTGCTTTTGAACTCGGAGTCCACTTTCCTTTTATTCCTTCTCTTTACTTGGTCTTCGGCATCCCTTATTGCATAGACCTTTAGGATGCATATTATGCCTTAGTTAGGACGTCAAGCTTTTATAACGGGCTAGTCGCAATTTTTCTTTGGAAGTTAAAACTTGGAGGCGTTTAATACAAAATTCAATTGATTTAGCTCTATGAGTATAATAAGAACAAATAAGGAGAAATTGGTGCACCAAAATCGTATAGAAAAATCTTAGAAGTAGAGGGAAATGAATAAAGTAAAGGACTCCGAGTTTTCGTAGTATATAAATATATTGATGATGTATGAAATTGTATTAAGTATTTGTTTAATCAAAATGAGTTTGAAAACTTTTTTGCAAATATAAATTAAAATTTATATAATATTATAAAATCTTTGCATGTTTTCAATAATAATTGAAAAAGTTTAAATAAGATTGAACAATTTTTAAAACTTCAGTTCGACATATGTTTATAATATACGTAAACAACGTAGGTAGGTACTCTTCTTCGAACTCGACAGATATCACACACAATTTATGTAAATTTTCCAGAGACGCATAAATCACTTAACAACTACGTACATAGAAACACCTCGGGTAGGTGTTCTAGCTGTATAGGTGGTACGCGCATGTCCTCGAGATCCACGTCTTCCACACCAGGGTACATCATGGTACCCAGCATGCTCACAACACGGCCACCCTGGGCCGCTCCGTACGGCGCACTGCCGCCACCCTACTAGCAACCCCAACCCCCTCGCAAGGGCCCCTTGCCATTGGCGGGTTTCACGGCAATGATAACAGCAGCCACGCCCATCGGCCAATCCACATGAACACCGGGTACACCCATTGATCGATTGTAGAAGAAAATTTTCGCACCATTTTCTGACTGTATTGAACATTTTATTCGAATGTTTACAGACGAGCGTTGCCTCGTAGCTCCTTTTTAAACTTTCCTTTTCTCATAAACAGGTGAAAACATTTTTCATATTATTTATAGTTTCTCAAACATTTAAAACTAGTATTATAAAATAAAGAAAGGGTAAAAATCTTTCAATTTTACATTTTTGTCCATATTTAATCGATTAAGTATAAACTTATAGTAGACTCCAAACAGGCAAATTTGCCAAAAAAACCGTTATGCGCATTATTTTTTTTCATCCTAATTTCAAGTATGTTGAGCCATCCTTAACAATTTTTATTTGTATTTTCACTGTACTTACCGTTATCTGATGAACTAACCGGTTCATTCATTTAGAACACACTTACTGTCCTTCTAAATTTATCATGTACCCTATATCTCTTGTAGTCCGCAAATAATATCTATGGAATTTATTCTGCCCTATTATTACTCAAACCTAAAACGCTGAGTATTGATCTGAAATATGAACCTAAGAAAATATTTTTTTTGTGACAGTAAGAAGATAGGTAGATACGTACGCCTAGTGTAAAAACATAGCAACTTGCCCTTTTACTGTCGAACCACTGTAGTACACTTGCGTTGTGCAACCCAGGATCTGTTTAAATAAATTATACAAACCAACTAGAGGGCAGTGCCGTGTGTAACTTTATGACGGCATAAATCACGGCTTACTGACATTCTTCCCACCCTAAACAAGACTGCACGGTCCAGGTTACAAGGTTATGGATCAGAATCGCGCTTCTGCAAAACCAAGACTTGAAACTTTTGTACCTATTTACTTCTAGGTATACAAATTGACAAATAAGGAGCGTAATTCCTATTAATATTATAAATGAGAAAGTAACTGTCTGTCCGTCTGTCCGTCTGTCCGTCTGTCTGTTCCGTTTTCACGGAAAAATTACTGGACCGATTTAGCTGAAATTCGGTATAGGTATATGTAATTTTAATACCAAGGGTGGACAAGGGATACTTTTATCCCGGATAATGGGATAGATTTATGTAAAGATTATCCCAAAAAAAGGGATAGTTTTTTTTTTAATTGCCATTTTCGTAATGTTTATCCTTTTTGTTCTATTTGTCTTATTTGTCTTATTTGTCCTTTTTGTCCTTTTTGTCCTTTTTGTCCCTTTTGTCCTTTTTGTTATTTTTGTTCTTTTTGTCCTTTATTTAGTTTTCATAGACGGGGCATAGATAAATAAAACTAGGGTGGTTTGAAATAGAGGATGAAAGTTTGGATGAGACCAATCATTTGTGAAATTTATAGATATAAAAATTTATCGTCTATAAACATGCGATAGTAACTCAATATGTCTTTCTGTTAAGCTTTCACGGAAAACTAATAGGAATACTGGATCGGTTTTGCTGTAATTTTGTTTAAATGTGGTTTTGATGGGATAGTTTGCGATATAAAATGAAATTAATCTTCCGGGTGCAAATAGCATTAACATAACTTATGACAGGCCGCCCGGCAGCAGGAAATTGTATTCTTTCTTCGTTCCTGCACGGATAAAGATACGTGTTTCTTTTTCTCAAAATTCGCTAACAAATCCTTGTTATTCACTACAACAGATTCATAAATAAGTTTCAAGAGATCTCTTATAAATACATATTTGCTGCCATATATTTTAGAATGCAAACACAATGAACACAAAATATTCAAACTTATTCAAGTTCGTATTTAAGTACGGGGTATATACATTATTAAAGTATTTTAGATATAAGACGGTAATATTAAATTTTATAAGATGTTATACTATAATGATACTTAGACATAATAATAATAATGTATTAACATTAAAGAGTTAATTAGACCTTAACTTGCACTCGGATTTTACTGGAATAGTAACACAAACCAAATATAGGTATGAAATATGAAAGAAAACAATGGTATAGTGCAGTGTCGCATTTTTGTTTTATAAATTGCTGTGGGGTGGTCGCGTGCGAGGTCCCAGGGGCGTCGGCGCGTGCGCCTACCCGCGGTAATTGACGGGTACGGCACCGTGCGGCACTTGTGCCGAAGACACACGCGCCTGTATAGACGCCTATAGAGGGTCTTTACCTCTATAAGGAGGACCATCTCTGTGTTCAAAAATATTCTTCAAAAGGCATTAAATTGGTAGCGCTACTGTGTCGCTACAGGGTAAATTTTAAAGAAAGCGTTTATAACAGTAAACACCTGTAAATAACTTTAAATACAATGCATATAATATAAAAACATATGACAATAACAAAGAAACTAAGTCCATATAATCTAGACAACTGCCCATTAAAACAGAGGTGAGTCGAAGCCAACCTCATTTGAAGTATTTTAATATAATGAATAGTACTCGTGGGAAAATTCCCGCGGGATTCCCGAAATATAAAGCATCGCATCACTTTAAAAAGGAGTTAAGCTATCGTTTTAGTGAAATCGTATCGAAATCAGCTAATATTTATGCAATCTAACTAATTTGTACCATACCCGGGAAAATTATCGCGGTATTCCCGGTTTAACAAATATCATATTATTTCACATAAAATTTGCTATCGATGAATGAAAAACTGCATTGGAATTCGATTTTTTTTAATCTAGCCATCATTCATTCATTCATCATTCCTAGAAAAATTACAGCGGGTTTCCCAGAATAAAAAGTAGCGCAGATTATAAGTCTAAAAATTTTCCGTTGGTCGGCGAAAACCGCATCGAAATCGATTCAGTAGTTTTTACGTGAATCCCGAACAAACAGACAAACCGACAAACGTGTTATCCATTGTCTATATAGTCTATTCCAGTTGTTTTCTTTAAATAGCTTCAATGTACACACACGGCATGTCTAAATTGTTATAATATATAGGTACTAATATTATGAAGAGGAATATTTGTATTTTTGTACCTTTTAACGAATAAACTCAAAAACTACTGAACAGATTTCAAAAATTAGTAAAAATTAGGAATCCCTACTAAAACTTCAATAATGTAACCCAAAAATAGTGTTTGAGTTGGGTCCGGGGATGGTTTAGATTCACAATGCTTTTTTTAAATATATATTTTACTATTATTAGTTATTGTGTTATTAGTTTAGTGCTACTTAAAGTTCATTTATGATTGATTATATGTAAATTTCTGTTAATACTTCGGTATGAAGTTAAATTATTACTTTTGTGTGGGGTCATTTGTTTTCTTTGTATAAAGGCTGGAACTGAAAGTCAGCGCTGCGTCAGCCTTTGTCGCAGCATAATGCTGAGTTCTAACCTCATTGGCGTGAATGTTATGTACTTAACGTTTTTTGTGTGTTTTGTTAACTACAATTGAATATTTTTGATTTATAAGTACAAAGTCTTATTACGCGTATTCTGTTTTCTGTGTGTACATGCATTTACGACAGTAAATCTTTTATTTCTTTCTTTTTCTTTACAATTAGACCCGGTGGTAGGCGCCGGAATCGGATTCTAGATTTTTGTTTTTTCAGGGCAAGACAACGTCTGCCGGAACCGCTAGTATCTAATACTAATATATAAAGCTGAAAAGTTTGTTTATTTGTTTGCTTGAACGTGCTAATCTCAGAAACTACTGGTCTGATTTGAAAAATTCTTTCATTGGCTATAGGCTATATATCATCACGCTAAGACCAATAGGTGCGGAGCACCAATGAAGAAAGTTTAATCTAAGAAGGGGGGTTTTTTTAATTTACTTTTTTTAAACTATTCCACGCGGACGAAGTCGCGGGCAGAAGCTAGTTATAGATAGAGGCGAAGGTAAATCTCTCTAGACAGAGGGCCGTTACGCTTTCACGAAAAAACCACAGTATCGATTAACCTTGAAGTTTGTAGTCTCAATACCGGCAATGGACATATGATATATTTTATTCCGGAAAATAGATAGTTTCCGGAATAAAATCAAGTAAATGTTCAAAGGGTGAATAGTACCTAGTCAAAATATTAATGCAATGTAACATAACATGTGCTGCCTGCTCTCAAAATGATTTAGGATCTACCAGGAAAAACTAGTATTAAATATTTCAACGCACTCCACTCGGAAGTTCATAACATCACACTTTTTGGCAACACTAGAGCTATTTTGATCGACTCTTGAATTATATTATTATTTACTTCTTTTCGTTGGATACTTTTTCAATTTGCTGCCCATATAAGACGATCTGTAACTTCACTACCCACGCCGCTGTTAGACTACCGTTTGCGGACCGCCATGCACTTTTAGAGCTTCTTGCCCTCTCGCAAATCTGCTCATCGGATGCGACAGGCGCTAACTCGATCGGAAACACCGGGGAAGCATTGTAGCTTCCTTCGTTTATTCAGCCTACTTACCCTCTACTCAAAAACAGGTCATAAGATATTATAAGGATTAGTTTCACTTACCTAATGTAATGCACGTGTATCAACTACACATGCCAATTTTATGCATTAGCAAAGATTTATCGTGTAAATCTTTATTTATCTGATTTGTATACTATAAATAAAGACCTTTTGTTAGTTGTCAGGAATTCAATGATAGAGTCAAGAGAAACAAAAGATTTGTCGTAGTACGTGGTATATAAAAATCAATTCAAACTTCTTAATATAATTTTAGTATAAAGATTCTAGTTGAAATTTACATCGTACAGATGAATATTAACAAATTAGTTATTTATATTGTAAATTCCTATTTGAGTTTAAAGTAATAATCCAGCAAAAAATACTTGTTTCATAGTAACTTAATTACTAATTCTTGTAAATTGTATTTTTGCTTTATCTCTAATATTGAGAAATCTTGAAATACCATCAAATGCTATCTTTTTAGAATGCGGTGGTAGGGTTTTCCTGCAATATTGCCTGTTGATGGAGTTATTATTTATCGTTTTTACCTTATTTTTGATGACTAATCATTTTAGAAAGTCATTATACTTAGATATTACAATTTATATTGGTACTTAAGCTCCGAATTTAAATAATTATCTTAATGCTTATTTGTAGCTTTAAATTATAGATTATAGAAGGGCGAACAGATATGGCAAAACACCTCCATAACTACCAGTAAGTAGGTAATTATTGAGCACAATAGCATTTAAAATATGTTAAAACAAGCAGTGCCCATGACTTTATTCGTGTAGGACTTGACAAATTAATCTTTTTATTCTGCTCTTAAAATGAAACAACAGGCTGTGCCGTATTTTAACAAGATTGAAATCGCCACACATGTATTTCCAGGAGCAGACGGTAAGGTTAGGGTAGTTAGTATAAGTTTAGACAGAAAAAGTCAACGCACATAGATGCTGTAGGTCTGTCCCTACGAATGTTTTGTGGTGGTATGTCAGTCATGATACCTGCTAGACTCACGTTTGCCTGCAAACAAACATAAAATATCTTTGGTGAATACTTTAATATAATAAATCTGTAGAGGATTCGAGTTTGTACAATAAATCTAAAAATGAAGAAATAAATCAGGGGTACTAAATAGAATCAATAGATTCCGAAAATACAATTGTTCGTTGATTACAGCGTCACGTGAATCTACTGAATGATTTTAAATGAAACTCAACCCAACTTAGATATATCCCAGGTCAACACTTGGATATTTTTATCTCATAGACGATAGACGAATACATCTAAAAATGTGGCGCTGCGTTTATTCGGTGTCACCGCGTCAATTCAGTAACAAATATGGCATAGTAATGGCAGCGCCGATGAAGTTTCTCTGGCACATGCACAATTGTACACATAGTGAATAATAAAGTACTTCAATGGTCTATCATATTCACTTCGGTCCTTATAAAATTGAAGAATTAGAATTAGAAGATTGTAATCGACCATTGACCGTTTGGATACAATTAGTTCGTGATTAATGCGCGGGCGCGTTGTGTAGTGTGGCCTGCTTCGGACGCGTGCCTCCGCGATGCAGTGTCAGATTACTATGGGAAACATAGTTCGAAAGAGGAGTGGACCAATATATTCCCATAGGTATTGAACAGTTAGCGACAATAGATAAATATTTGAGCAATGTTTACTGCGTTATAAAAATGAATTTCCTGTATTTTTGTATTGTTTGCTTGTTATTTCTTTATTGGAGAATTTATGCAAAAAAGTACATAAACATGTGTAATAGCCTCTTATGTTATTGCTACATCTGCGATAACGTTAGTGTTAGTGACTATTCCACGCAGATGTAACGACGGGTTTAATGCCTTACTTTAATGCGACATTGTTATTAATTATAATGACGTTAAACATTGACAGATAACATGTATATAATTGACATGTAATATTTATAATCCAATGTAGCTAATCACTAACGGCGTTATTTTTAACGCTATGAACAAGACGCATTTGGCCGTAATAACTATAAAATTATCACATATGGAGCATGGACATTATAAAAATTAATTCAATTAAGTTTTCTTTAAAACATTAACAAAATTTAAACATACATATTAATAATATCGGCCCATAATCCGTGTTATACAAATAAGACATGAGCACCAGGACCTGATGAGAAAGAAGGTACCTAATTTGCATTGAAGTTAGACATATTTTGTAAATACTATAAAGGAGTGTTTTATAAAAATATAAGGCACAATAATACTATTATCTAAAATGTTGAACTTTATAAGATAGGGTATGATTCATAATTTGAAATTAAATAACTTCCGAGAAATGACACAGTTCAACATTTTAACATTAATAATGCAAACGGTAGAAGCAGTGGTAGTTGCGCTCCCGCCCGCTTCAAACTGGCGTATAATGTGATAATACACTTTATCTGATTATGACCGAACCGAAAAATTATATCATCCGATAATTAGGTTAAAATGCAATCTAGAGAATCTCCACGGGTGGCACACGCGACCCGGACATTTTGAGCTAGCAGCTGGGGACGCACCGTGATATAGATCAACATACTGGGCCGGCTTTACATCAGTAAATTTTGCTCACGTAAGCCTCTAAGGTTAAGTCACACTACGATTGCCAACACCAGCACCAGACTCATTCTTTTACAGCTTAGTCCAATATTGATAAATCATTATGTGTGCTTAGCTTTACGCTAGCAAAACTTATTGACGTAAGGACGTCCTTAGTTAAAGGGTAAAAAGAAATCCTGACCAGATAATCAATCAATCAGACAATCTAGCTAGATTATCAGAAGGGTGTACAGTAAAAAAGTTAATTGTTCCCTTGGTCTCATCCTGGTAAAATTCAATACTCTTTCGAAAATTATTCTAGGATTAGAGGATTATTAGCAGTGCTTGACCATCGTAAATATGTCCTTGCGTGGAATGGGATGTCTGCCAATAGACAGAGAGTAAGGAGTATCCTTACTCTCTGTGAAAAATGGGGAAATCGACATTCTTCGATGTAATATTAAGTTGGTATCCACTACAGAACAATCGCCTAGTAAAAACGTCTAAAAAACTGCGTACCTTAACATGAATCAAACATTGAGAAGAAACTTATTAAATAATTAATTTTTGACTAGTTTGTGTTAAAAATGTTTCAAATAACAAAAACATCTAAAAGCAATCCAGGGTTTTGGAGATAACAGAATTTTGAAAATTTCTCAGAATGACCAGTATTTTAGAAAATAAATGAATTAATAAATTCGTAAACACGTCATCCGTAAAAAGGGCTACTAAAAAGCGGCCAAAACGTTTGAATAACAAAAATCAAATCAATTACGGCACTTTAAACCTTTTAACGTAGTTTTATTGTGTATACTAGTCGCCAAAACTTAAGACAATTTTAATAAATGAATTATAAAGACTCCTGCGCAATATATTAAAGTAAAGTTTGTTCATTCGCATAAAATCTGTTGCGTAAAGTATCTTGGTTTCGATATTTGTTTAGTCTTAGAAATGAACTGATTATCATAAAATTGACATTTACTTATGTACTATTTACCTTTAATAACGGGGACGAAATTTTATTATACTTTTCCTCCAATATAATAGGGATTGTTCACTTTTTTTTAATTTAGCTTTTTAGAAAAACCATTTCGAGAATAGTGTTCCTAATAATTTCTGTCTAATTAAAATTCCAAAAAACGTACGATCCCCTTGTATTTTGTAAGAAATACGTTTAACCTTTATTTGACCTTGCTAAATTCTATGACGTCATTATTATCCGGTGAAATGCATATAAATATTTTAACCATGCAGTTTTAAAATACAAAAATCCGACATTTTCCTTTTTATGCCATTTTTACGTCATCAACATAACATTAACAATTTATTCGACGTATTCTAGAATAAAATTATGTAAATGTATGCTGTTTTATAGGCAAAGAAATTAATGTAAACTTGTGACGTCTTTTGTATGTATGTATTATTTTGTCATAATGTAAAATTATGACGAAATAATTTTAATATCGATTTTAAAAAACTAACGCTTAAAATACAAAAATATTCTAATTAGTATCTTAAAATCCCTATATTACGTAATAAAAATATAAATTCAGGGGGTAATTTTTTTTAACAATCCCAATTGGATAGATCTAGAGGTTTAATGATTCAAGAATTACGGGAATTATTTCATGGATTTATCATTTTCAACACGACAAGGACAAAGGTCAAACTACGAAACAGCCAAAGGGCTACAACTAAGTATCTAAATTTTAATACAATTACTACTCACAATTAAATAAATGGTTACATTTTAAAATATAAAAGACTATAATATAAAAGTTGTAATTATTGCACTATTTTTATAGTCAATTTACCTACCTTAGTGAGCAACGGTAACAAAAAAACTAAACTAAAAATTCCATAAAGTTATTTAATAACTAAATAACAACGATTATAGATACCTACACTGTTATAAAAATACAAATAAGAACACAATAAGTAGCTACAATGACGCATTTGTTTCACAAGGTTTTTACTACATAAAATAATGAACAGATGAGTTTGTTGCTGATAACTTCGGCATCGACTCTTTTTCCGTGTAGAACTGTAGACTGATCTAATTGAACACTGAATTAAATCAAAGTAGTTGTAAAAAAGTAATTACATCAAAGTAAACATATGATAAATGCTTGACAATCCGTATATAACGAAGGGTTCCGTACAAGTTGCCAACGTCTCCTGTGTTCATTATTTAGCTATGGAACCATGAAAAGCATTCATGCGATTATGAATAACACTTTTAAACGATCCTATAAACCTCATATAAGGAGGGTGACTATTTTAATATAACAAACGTCTGTAACGAACGTCTTCAGAATTTGTGTATTCACTTCATTTTTGGTGTGCGAAAATTCGATCATGTTTCTACATTCAGATCGCAACTTAAGTGGCTACCAATTTGTCGTCGACGCGACCTTCACCTAATTACATTTTTGTATAAAATCTTACATAGCCCCTCTTTCTCCTTCCTATCTTCGTCAACGTTTTGAATTTCCTGTTCCTTAGGACAAACATTGTAGAACTTCTAAATCTTTTCTTCTCAAAGCTCCCACACACTCATCGGCATGTTATAGTGGTTCTTTCTCCGTCCGCGCAGTTAGATTATGGAACGCCCTGCCACATACGATCCGTGAAGGTTCATCGGAAAGCAGTTTCAAAAAAAAAACAAAGAGCACTATCTGTCTTAAATTATCCTTATATATCTATATTTAACATTATATATGTATGTATATATCTTAACTGTATCTTGTATATAATTTATTTTTGTTAATCTGTTTATATTATATGTTACATAGTTAAATCATACAATATCTTAGTGTACATAGCCCTGCCTTTTGCTTCTCCCCTTCTCGCTAGACTCATAAGTTTGCTGGAAGAAAACTCTTTTAGGGTTAAGCTCGCCTTTGTACTTCACCACTATTCTATAATTTTGTATGTAACTTTTGTGTACAATAAAGAATAAAGAAAGAATAAAATGAACTATACCACAAATACATTTTTGTTGAATTTTTAAGGTTGTTCCAATATTAGGTATATAACAACATTGTTTAACATTTATTTAAAGGGTTTTACATTAACGAACTATGAATATCTAATATAGTTTTTGCAATTCACAAAGGCCAGTGGGCTTTACTTGTGGTAAACACATATCTGTTGTGTACATGAGACCAAAGGTGCGTATAGTTCCCGGCACGAATCTTGAGCGGTATCGATAATATTATGTTTTTCCCTTTACTCGAAAGGGACATAATAATCGAAATTCCGATATCTTTAGATTAAGCTTTTTAAATTCACGTTTTGTGTTTTAAAAGCCACTTAACATACCATATAAAGGCAGTAAAAGCTAGTAGAGCATCGTCTGTACACCTCCCATTCTGAAAACCAAACTGCGATGAAGATAACAAGTTTTTAGAATCAAGAAAGTTTACAAGACTATTATTAATTATTTTTTTAAAGATTTTTGATAAACATGGTGGGGTCGATATTGGGCGATGATTATTTATGGAGTCTGTATTTCCTCTCTTATCTATTGAAATGAGAATAGATTTTTTAGTGCATCACCAAACTCACCTTGCTCTAAAAAACACCAATGTTTTTTTTACGCAACAAACAACAAAATATTGGAAAAAAGTTTACTAAGTGATAGACGTTAATTCAGAAAAGAAAAGTATAAGTAATCCCGATGGCACAGTTTTAGGTGTATAAACATTATATACTATGCTAATAACATAATTAGAATATTTAAATATTATATTGAAACATTAGATTCATTTTAAATTATGATTGCAGGTTCAGACAACTATTTTTAAAATTTTGATTATTAAATCATAACTAATAAAGCAAAGTTGGCGGACTGTCATCGCCCCTCAAAACGCAACTCACCCTCTACTTATGAAAATTAATAAGTGGGCCCTTCGTCTGTATTAATGATCGCCTTGTGTCAATAACGATATAATATATTTGGCAAACAAAGTAAACCAGAGCGCAGTTAAAATAACATAACGCAGGGCAACGCATTTTTGGTATCACAACTTGTGGTTGCGTGTTTTGAGAAATCAGTCACTATGCATTCATTTAGGTCTTTCAATCTATATTAATTACTAGCTGTGCCCGCGACGTCATCCGCGTGGAAATTGTTTGCAAAACCCCCCGATTTTGAAACATACTTCATTGGTCTTCCGCTCCTATTGGTCTTAGCGTGATGACATAAAGCCTATAGTCTTCCTCGATAAATGGGCTATCTAACACTGAAAGAATTTTTCAGATCGGACCAGTAGTTCCGGAGATTAGCGCGTTCAATCAAACATACAAATAAAAAACTCTTCAGCTTTATATATTAGTATTAGATTAATTATCTTTTTTTATGGCGTGAGTTCAGCAGAGTAGCAGACGGCCCACCTGATGGAAACCGGTTTCCATCGCCTATGGACATTTGTAACACCAAAGGTGCTGCCAATGTGCTGCCGCTCTCTAAAGGGAGACTGGAACCTGGCCACTAATGCCGGAACACAACTCAAGGCTGTTATGGCGGCATACTTTAGACCGGGGTTAGTAGCCATCCAGATGGGCACCTGGCTGTGGGTTGTTTAGTCGCCTCTTACGACAGGCCGCCTGGCCGCAGGAAATTGTATTCTTTCTCCGTTCCTGCACGGATAATTGTGGTATCTGTCTATATGCTTAATCATAAATGACCGGTTTTAGGATTTTTAACTGTCGGAAAATATGTCTCGCGTTGCTGCGAAACGGCTCAATGTACTTCAATTAAAATTTTAGGGATTAAAAAAGGAATTTTATCATAATGTACATGTTCCATTATAACGATATCTTACCAGATTCAGAAGATGTGAAGAAAATCGCGGGCACAATTAGTTTTCAATAAAACGATGTTGTTAGTATCCAGGGTACGTTGCTGTAATTTTTCTTTATTTAGCAGATAGGCTAACTACCCATCTGGTGGAAAGGGGTTGCCATCGAATCTTGCAACACAAAACAACACATTCCACAAATAGTGGAATTATTAAAAGTAGAATCGTAAGGAATTCCCACATCCATGAAATAGCAGATAAACTGCAAGGGATCCAGGGATATTAAGTTAGTATATAATCGTAAAAAGCACCGATGATATACATGCCATTAGTTTCACAATGAGGGATGATGAAGACTGCGAAGTGGATTCTCCAAACGCAGTTTAATGCTAAAATGACAGTAATAACTAATAAGTTAATTTAGTTGTACTGACATTTTACATACATAATCACGCTTTTCCCCATAAACGAAGGCAGAGAAAATGGATCTCTTTACACGCTTCTTGCTACTAAAGTCTTTTCATATTTAATATTTTATTGTAGGTATACCATTTATATTTCATTTGTAGGTACATTATAGTTTTTCGTACATCGTTACAACTATCATATTCGATATATAAAAGTAAAATAAAATCGGTGTTACCATGGTTTCTGTACGTCTATCACGGCCGATTATATAAACATATAAATAAATTACAATAAAGTTATTCGACCTTATTCATATTGAGTGAGAATAAGTTTGTAGGCGTCTTTAAGGTTTTTAAAGATTATAGTGTATGTACATACAATGTAAACAGTTGTACATTTTTATACTATAAAAAAGGAGTCTGGAACAAAACGTAAAACTGCAATATTAAGCGGGGTATCAAATGAAATAAAGAAATTGAGACTTTTCGCGACTATTACTCATAAGAGCATAGGAATTGACTTTAAGCTTTATTTTGAAGTAGGTCCTTCAGTACTTGGACTCTTTGATCTGTGTTTGCTTACTACTATAAGCCCTTCTCTGAGGGTAACCGAAGGGGGCATAGTGTTTGTTGTGTAAATATTTTTAATAAAGCAACCTCAATTATTTGCCTTATAAATTTACTACGAGTGTTGTTATAATTTGTTTAATTAGTCATGCTTTTTTAGATTTTGCATCATAAAAATAATATTTATAATTTTTCTTGATTTATATTAAAATTATAACGTTTCCACAAAACATTTACTTTTTATAAATAAATATATGCTTATGAAAATCCTTTACTTAAAATAAAATCGTTCATAACTATCCATCTAGTATATGTCACAGCCATTTTACGCAATAACAAATAACTTTCTTATTTATATCAAATAGTTATACGAGGTTTACAACCATTTCTATTCGTCACACGATAAAAAAATTGAATTCAAACATTATTAACTCAAACAGGACAAAAGTTTTAAGACCGATATATTGTACTGTACTGTACTGTGTATATATACTGTACTTTATTACAAAAAAATATGTTTTTATATTTAATTACTTGATTTACCTTGTCTGTAAATTTTATAAGGTTGTTATATAGTCATAATATAATGACGATTCATTACAGAGATTGAAAATTTTTAGAGGTTTGTTTTTTAGATTTAAAAAATATTGATGAACAGATCTAAAAATGTCTATTTTAGACATCTATTCATCCAAAAATCTTTACTTAATAGACGAGATGACACAGAATTAAATAAAAACACTAACAACGTTGTAATTAACTAGGTATAAGATAAGGCAACTGCAACAAAAAAATCCTTCAAGGTTACTGAAAGTGTCTGTGATTCCCTAAACACTGACCTTCGACATATACATAGATGTAATACCGTAGTAGTTAATCGTTAGGTTAAGAAGTAGGTAAGAGCACGTTATAGGCATGGAAGACGAGTACTACGAATGTCAGTTCCAGTACTATATATACTGTAGCGTTGATGGTTAGTTTCACCTTGTTTGCTAAATGTCGCTAATATCTATTCTTTTCAATTTTATTGTAGGTTATTACGTAATATATGTTATAACTTACTGGCTGACTTTTTCATGCTAATACTGTTTTTAAGTATTACATGTATAAAAATAAAAGAAACTTAAGTCATTTTTAACAGATTTGGCCTAGAAAATATAACAAAATGTCAAACACTAGAGAATATAGACCTGCTGCTCGATCTAAATTCTAATTCAAACTAGCGGTCACGCGAGACGTTGTCCTGCCCAGAAAATAAGTAAATCTAGGACCCGATTATAGTGCCTCCTACCGGTTCCAATTGTGAATCTAAACCAACCAGGGACCCACTCAAACACATACTCAAAACCGGTCCATGAGTTTAGGAGGATCTTAGAACGACGACTTACAGTACTCTTTAGTATCTTGTAAACATAACCTGATAGTACCAGTAATTGATTTGTGTTTACATCATATAGTAGTTATTCTCGAATAAAGACGTCAACTTATGAGCCGAATTCTCGTCATTTGCGGGAAGTGTTAATTTGTTTTTTAATATTGTTACGAGTTGCAGTACTCGAATTAAAATGCCGTTGGAATTATTATAGAGCTTATTAGAACTATACAAACACAACACGTACAACACAGGTAGAAATATAAACGAACACAACAAATCCAAACGTAATGCAGAAGATCGTAATTCAATAAAACGCGCGAAGTCCGTCAATATTAGATTCCCGGCTATACACACGTCACGCCTTGATCGTGGTTCTCGCTCAACTGTCTGCTCTCTCCATCAGGCCATCGTTTTATACTGCACAAACGCAAATATACCCGCCCGGCAAGCGTCGACATAACTTCCTAGAATCAGCTTGTACTCATAATCCGTAACACCTGGCTAATGACAATAGGCTGTGCTCCACGATTAGTAAACAAAAGAAGATGATCATAAAAGGATTACAATTATTTCAAATGCCGACAGGTAATAAAATGTGCTTTTACAGACTGTACGTGGAATTTGTCTTTGTCGAAGCCTAAGTTGTAATAATATTAAAAAATCTGCGACTGAAGCTCAACGAATGCCCTCAGATGCTTATTGTGAAGCTGCTATGAGTAAAAGTACATGTCGTGAATGGTTTCAACGCTTCAAGAGCGGTGATTTTTACGTAGAAAACCGGCATAGTGATGGACGATCAAAAGTTTTTGAAGATGAAGAATTAGAGCATTTAACAGTAAAAGGATTAAATATACCTATAAAGGTATATTTATTTAATCCTGTTACGTCCACACCTACTATTTAATAATAAAATATTATACTTAGGATCACGATGTTTATTTACGTAATTTCTCCCATCGATATGGGAATCAAATAGGTCGATACCTATTTGACACACACTGTAGTCATGAAGATTAATCGTTACGTTTTATTAAGCGTCATTGTTGTCACTACTAACTTTCTTCTGTCATACTAACAGAGGCCCAATTCTGCTATTTCAATATCATGGCGTTGCGAAGATATTCAAAGTACGATTCCAATGTGATAATGTCAAAAATTAGTACCTATTCTACTAAATCCACAATATTTTCTCGATATGGTCGCGGCGGAGTAATAGTAGAAAAAGTGGGTATTACCATTAGTAGAAATGGCGTTAGCAGGAATGAATATTGAAAAGCTACCAACATTTTAAACATATATGTCGCAAGTTTTCGCTTCGAAATATTTATAACGATCGAGTGGCTTGCCATGGGTACATCATTGGCATTAACAGAATACCGAAATCAGGCAAACCTACGATTGAGACGAGTGTCCGGTAATTCTGGCGATATAGTAATATCAATTCGGCTCCAGGATCTAAACACTGGCCTACTGATAGTAGGTATGATATAATAATAATGTCCATGACGATTTATAAACCTGTATTAAAAATTAAATGTTCACAAACAGATGTTAGCGGGGTCATCATTGTCTAGGTCTGAAATAGTGACATCTTTTCGACTTCACATCGGACACATATCATTAAACAGGTTCGCATTTTTAATGAAAAGATCAGTAACACCCAATTGCACAGATTGTCAGGTTAAAGAAGGTGTATATATACCACATTTTGGTGGAAGGCGTATGTAATAACGTGACTTGCACGAATTTGGTGTATGTAATAGTATCCCCAGGGGCCCTCCAGCATCTAGGGAGCGGAGGATTCATCCCCCTGTTGACGAAGTGAGCTTGCCTTTCCCGGGGCATTCTCAAGCACTGATGCGCTAGGATCAGCGTGGGCGTAACTATGTTCTAAGTCTCACGCTCTTCCTACCATAAGCGCGGGACACATGCGACGAGGGTGGTTTTAGTGAAGTATTGAGTAGTCGAGTCTTCACACAAGCCGGCGATTGACTCTGGTGGCTATTCGTGGTTTTACCTCTCATCGCTTTGGTCTAATCCTTAGCAAAGGACCCGGTAGGGTGCGAAATACATTTGCACCGCCTTAAAAAAATTAAATAAAAAAAGAATGTTATAGTATCCTGGAATATCGGATGATGCCAGGATACTATCCAATCTAGCTAAAGTAGGTATTGACCGGTGGTAAATTAAGTGTGTTTTTTTCCTATGAGTGTGGTATGGTCAATGCTGACCAAACCTTCTTATAAATAAAAAGAAAAAAGAAGTGATTGGTACTTGCAAGGCATAACTAAAGGCAAAGCGGTGCGGGCAGCATGCGTTCCAGATTTAATTTCAGCTACCGAACACCGTGGGGGACTCTGCCACGCTCGTATTGTGGGTTAATGATGTCGCATTAAAAAAGAAAACATTCTTAACCTCATTAACCGAAAATATTGCGTAATACTATTTTGCCTTCTTCGTAATAATATTCCAACGTATACAAAGATGTAAGTAAGTACATAGGTTACTTCTTTATGAATAGACACTAAAAAACATCGAACTTTTTTCTTTGAAACTTGGAACACAATAAATAAACTTTTTTTTATGGAAATAGGAGTTTTTAGCGGGAACTAAAAGTTGATGATGTGTCATTTGCAATTTTATTTTTTAAAAATGTGTAAATGTACAAATAAATAAAATTGAAGTGTCTGTTTGTAATGTCAAAATAACAGCTTTGTTCTAAACGCATATGAAAGTATATACAGTACTTATATAAGAAAAATTATTTTTAAAATTTTTGTCTGTCTGTCTATTCCTGCTAATCTCTGAAACAGCTGGACCAATTTTTACGGGACTTTCACTTGCAGATGCTGCAGCTGATGTTGTAAGAAGTATGTTAAGCTACTTTTAAAATTAGGGTTACGCGAAAATACGCGGACGAAATCGCAGATAACGGCTAGTATTACTTAAAAATGAACAATAGTTGTATGATATTGATAGGTTTTGAGCAGTTATTGTGTGCTCTTATGAGAAATGTGAACTTTATAGTCAAGAAAACAAATTACATATGGCCTTTAGAGTTGTCATAAAAACTCCGTTGATCGGTGTCAGTCATAGACCTACAATTTGGCTGATCTATACTGAAGACTTACCTAATACACCCGACGAGGCTGTATAGACGAAGTTCCTTTGCCTGCCATTGTGCCGAATACTACTACCACTACTTTTTATAAAAATAACATAATTAAAAATCATATCATCATTGTTTTGCAGCCGGCAAATTCGGTTGTGAATAATATCAATTACGCTTCCTTTCATGTCATTATCATTATATTAGATGAGATAAATACATTAAGAACTAACGACGATTGTAAAATATGAAATGGAAGTCACCTACGTGTGCAAATGGCTCGTAACACGAACTGTCCCAAATAACTAAAAATAATTTTATATACGTATCAAAGGCGGAAAATAATAATGTACCATAATCGTACAACAATAACACCTTGTAAAATTCCATGTGTCGATCAATAAAAAATATTTTGACTTTTATTTTAAAACTCGATTGCGTCTAGAGCATCTGCTTCGGAGTTTGGAATTCGCTTCTTTATTCTTTGTGACCACTTTTTGCATCCCTCAACATAGGACCTATTGATATGTAAAAAATGGCTTTACGCCTAAAGACTTTCCTATTAAAATATCCGTCTATATATAATTATACCCATATTTATATGTAAGTACGTGGTCATACGAGTAATAGTGAATTAATTGAATTTTATGATTTTCAAACGCTGTGTTATTAAATTACAAACACTTCCTCATATATTTTTTAAATCAATTAACAAAAATATGACCGTTTACTAAACGGGGGAGATAATCGAGGTTGATTTTTTTAAAATTCCATTTATGTCAATTATACGCCTTTTGTTAAACAAACCTTTCTGTTAGGCAAAATTATAAGGATTTTCGATGTGTAGTTTGGAGTATTTTTGATATCGTAAACATAGAATCAAATTTTTATACTAGTTCTTTAATATTTCAGTCTAAGCGCTTAATAAGAAAAACGGGAACAGTCCTACCAAATTTAAATCTGCAATACTTTGTTAAGAAATAAAACGGCGGATTAGCCAAGTATATACTAATATAAGAGGTTGGAACGTCACAAAGAACTCGTTCTCATGTAGCCAAAATAAACCAAATAGACTGACGTTCGTTTGACCTATAGACAAACGACTAACGGATATGTTAACTTTACAATGATGCCGTTTTTCCGAAATGGCTATAATACATGAAACACACATAACTATTTAATGCTGAATAACATAAAATGTAACTAATTATTTCTAGTAAACAAGGTTTATACGTAACAATACGTCCTCGTTAGGTTGGTATATACGTAACAATACATCATAGTTCTTCGTATAATTACCATGATCGGCTTGCCCTTGTGCTTGTTGCGCTGGAGTCGCCTCGCGTGTCGTTCTTCAGAGCATCACCTACCTATTATGCTCTTAAGGTTACTTAATGCTTCAGATACATGAGCTATGATATCCCCGTTAATAACTGAATTAAACTAACCTTGAACTGCGTACTGATCAGACGCAAACTATGTTTGTTGTTAAGTTGGATTACTTACATAGTACAATTACACTGGGCCTACACCGAGTACGAGCCGAGAGTATCTTACAACGGCTCTGAAACATGTCAATGTTGATACGTGTTATGTCCCAGCTCCATCTAGGATAATGTCAGTGTTAGTGACCGTTCCACGCCAATGTAGCGATGGGCTTAATGTGTTATATGTGATGCGACATTGTTATTAATTGTTTTTTTAAAGGCTATTCAGGCTTGACGTCCCGCTAACATAGTCAGGGATTATTAGGGATTATAAAGCTCTTTTTCAATCAGGTGTTCTTTTCCGTCGGTTTATGTTTGTTAAAAGTTCTAATATCTATTTATTCTATACAATGTAATCTTTTACTTTATACAGTTCCGTCTTCTTTTATATCTTACTAGCTTCTGCCCGTGACTTCGTCCGCGTGGAATAGTTACTTTGGGCTAACGCTAATTTTAGCCCGCGATTTTGTTTACGTAGAAGGTGCCCCACCATCCTTCCCCCTCATGACTGCTCGCCGGCCTTGCACATCATAAGTGCGAGCGCAGTACTTAATCATTATTATGCTGCGGTTATTTTAAAACTGCGATATCTCCTAAGATATTCATTGAAATCGAATGATGTAAATGGCAACTTTGTTTTAAATTAAATACTTGTGATGAATAGCGTATTTATTTGGACAAGGATTAATATCATGTTTATAAAACACCTTCGCAAATAATGCATTATTTTAGAACAAATTTGGTTAGCATAAAAAAGGTTATAGTGAGCCAACCTTAAAAGATTAATTAGAATTAGCATTGCCATACAGCGTGGCAATGCAGTCAGCCTTCTTGCACGCTTACCTCTGACTGTGATCTGTTAAGTAAAGCATGATTTGGGGAGTGGACTGACTTCAAAATATTAAATAGCGCTGTACTGACTCCAAATCAATTTACACGATACCAGTATGAAGTCAACACTGACTTCATTCGAATTTGAAGTTAATAGTTGGATCCATGTCAATCAGCTTTACTGTATAAAACTAAAGTAGTGTTATATTTTGAGTTTTCGTATGTTGATGATACTATAAACTCAGAATTAAGGTTTAGGGTTAAATCTACGTATAATAAATTATAATCTACTTCGGTATAATAAGGTTATATTAAGATAATTGTCGTCTTTTAGTTCAATACCACTTATCAATTATCCCCATCACTTAAAAGAGCAAATAAGAGCATTTTGGTATCGTCTTTAGCAAATAAAAATGCATTTAATTACCTAGACCTAGTTGTCATCCAACCGCATTATCATATTTATTATCATTAACTCGATACTTAGAAGATGAAATTGATAACAATAAAATCATTACAAAGAAATCCGTCGACTCGGTTGTCCCTTCACTATTCTGTGAGAAGGTCAAATATTACATCAATTTTGCGTTATTCTCTAAAAATAATGCTGTTAATTAACGCTATTGAAGTTATTTTTAAGTTTGTAACATTCGATTACTTGAAAGGGATCGGTAAATATGCGATAAGGCTGTCTATTGAATAGAATAGGTAACACTTTATTGCTCACCAAATATACAATAACAAAAAATGCACGATTACAATTTTATCATGGTAGAAATAATAGGCGGTCTTATCGCTTAAAGCAATTTTTACAGGCAACATAACTTAGGAATAATTTAACCTAATCTGGCCGTGTAGATGGTGCAGATTATTAGATCGAACTTAAACAGACATACTTAAACTACACACTGTATCAATTAAATGCACATACTTAAATTACCTTATAAATTAAATAGATACAAGATCTTTTACAGTGCAGGCTGTCAAACTTTGGAATGCGCTCTTTTACTGTCAGAGAGGCCAAAACATTGGTTGCGTTTAAGATCACACTCAGAAAACACTACTTTATATATACTTACTTACTTCCTCCACTTACTACTTCGACCACTCTTGAATTCTGCGAGATTCCCGGAACACAAAGTATCGCAGAATTTAAAATAGAATGTAAGCTATCGTTTTACCGCTCCGGGGAAAATTCACGTGGAATTCCCGTGATAAAAAATATCACACATTTTACTATATGAAATTTTCTATCGATCAGTGAAAAATCACATTGGAAGTTTGTAAGAATGGATGTATTGATGTATGGATGTATAGATGTATGGATGTATGTTTGTTACTCTTTCACGCAAAAACTACTGAATGGATTTTGATGAAACTTTCCAATGATATAGCTTACACATCAAAATAACACAGGCTATAATTTATAAATATATAAACTGAATTATCCAAAATATAACGATTTTCCATCACCACGCGGGTGGAACCGCGGGCACAGCTAGTCGTTTATATAGCGTATACCAGTTGTCTATTTTTAAATAGCTTCAATGTACAGACACGGCATATTTAGAATGTTATAATCTATACTAATATTATGTAAAGAGGAAAGATTTGTATTTTTAGATTTTTATAATATTATAAATAGATTTAATTTAGACTACTTACCAAAACAAAAGACGTTAATGGAAATAATGTGTACTGAAGTTCTATGTTCCATGCTTTTAGGAAAAGTCCTAGTCAACATTATTTATGTATAAAATATAAGCGAAAATTATTAAATCAGGTAAGTCAGCTGTAGTGTTGGTCGCGTGGCGAAGAGTGAAGCCCCTGCGGCGGAGGGCGCCAGGCGCACGGCTTCGCGTGACGTCAGCCGCATCTGCCCGACAGATGGCCAGCCACCCCCGACCTCATCTAGATAATATCGCACTGTACTGAACACGCTAACACTTTCAATGTTCATTGTGGTCAGACTACTAAGATTTTGCTGTACCAACACACTATTATGATTAAAGTCGAGTTCTGCTCCTTATTATCCAAGTATCCATTCTTTTATCATTACTTACCATCGGTAGTAACTTGACGTTACATGTAGTCTGTCAAATTTTAACCCACAGTAAGGCAAATGAATGGATCATGAGGTATACATATAAGTATATAGGAACCTGTTAGCAGATTTTCTTTTTTGCAATTTAAAACCTACCATCCTGGGGGTCTACTACACAGAATGATAAACTCATTTTTGTTTGATGATGTTAAATATTAAATTCCCCAACTACCCACGTTTTATACTAGAATATAGTATGTAAATGAAACTATCAATTTATTGTAGTTATAATTACACTTCAGCATTCAATGCTGAATAATTTATAGGTAGGTATATTAACTGGACAAGACTGAACATTTAGTACTGCCAGTAAATATAATTGATAGAATGTTATTATTTTAGCCGTGGTAGCTTAGTGGCTAGCGCATGTCTCACAAACTCAAAGGGCGCGGGTGCGAATCCTGGCCGGAAAGCAGTGCGCCTCTTCGGCAGTTTTTTGATCTAATGTGCATATTGTTAGAATTACCACGTATTAACGGTGAAGGAAAACAACGTGATGAAACCTGCACATTGAGATTATCGATGTGTCAAACCCGCCAATCTGCTTTAGACAAGCGTGGTGGAGTAGTATACTGTCCGTTCCGCTATAAAAGGGAGGCCTAGCAATGGGACGTTTATGGGCTGTTATTATTATTTTTATTTTAGGAATGACAAATAAATTATTACATACTTAAATTTGGTTTTAATATATTAGTTTACCTCCAGTCGCGTAAATTTCGAATCCCTATCTCGCGAACATTATCCATTATGTATGCCGTGTAAACCCGCGTACTCACTTACGATCCGTAACTGTAACTATTACGCGTTGCATTTACTGTAACCAGAAATCATAGTTTGGACATGACTATTTAATTACATTTTTTTTTATTGCAAGCCTTCAGCAGACAGGCATACGGTCCACTTGATGGAAAGCGGTTACCATCGCCTATGGACATCTGCAACACCAAAGATGCTACAAATGCGCTGCTACTCTCTTAAAGAAAACATGACAATCCAAAACAAATATGACCACGAGAAGCGAAAGTAATATTTTTAAATAAAGTGACTTTTACGTTTATATTATATATAGCAGTCAATCTTTCGCATTTTATTTACCGATTGTTAGACATCAATGAAAAAAATAGGCCCTCCAAAATTCCACCCCATTGTTTTTACTGCCAACTAAAACGATAATTACCATGGAATCATCATAATCAAAAGTGATTTGGTGATTTAGAGCTGCCATATGGCCAATAAGGATATTAAAGGGTCTTCCTGTTATTATTAGATCTTGACCAGAATAGGTCAATATCGCTGAATAGCTTACGGTATTTTATTTTCATAAATGCTTACCACCTATATAATAAAGTACAAATGTGAAACTGGCTTTATTTTGGCTGTTTATTTGTGCCTTCTTCGTGACCTTGAAAATGACCGTCATAAAACTTTTGATAACGAAGACGTACATACGATTATTTTCGTGCCGAAAAAAAAGAAGTGAAAATATAAAATGCATATAAAATTCAAAGTAATAATAACAAAAATACATGTTCTAAAGTCCCTAGCATATAGAGTCCACGCTCTGTAAACAATTATAAGTATATGGATGTTTAAGTGTAGTTTCAAGTTCAACAACTATAATTAGTAAATTTTATTTCTATTACAAAAAATAGTACTACTGGTTAGTCGTAACTTTAGCTTTCTTAGTGTACGCCTTACGATAAAGGTATTAATTGTTCAAGAATTTTCCTAAGTATTCGCGACTGTTAGACATAATTAAGTTTTTTTTCGCTCACTACTTCCTTTATTACACTACCACAAGGCTACGTGCTTGAAAATTGCCAATTCTAAATGATTGAAAAATTCACTATCATTATAGTATAGGTACAAGGAAAAACAAATAAGCAAGTTATGCCTATTTATAATTCTTATCTTTGCAAAATTATACAAATAGATGAATAGTTCATTCAATGTAATCATTCCTATTCTTTAACTTTTCTCGGTTATTGACAGAGAAATATTATGTCTTGTAGACAACCGTTACCTACTTTGTTTAAACTGCACACAAAAGACTTGGAGGAAACTTTCCATCGAATCATTTAAAAAGAACATCATAAAATTCCTTCTAGACTAACGCAACGACGCATTGGTAATACACTTTCCATCAAGTGGCCGTTTGCCTGTTTGTCTGCTTTTATCAATAAAATCAATAAAAAAGGGAGTTCCTTATTTATTCGTAAAGTCCATTTAGGTATTTCTTTTATTGGTTAAGCACGGAAGACTGGCTGAAGGCCTCCTTGACGGAAAGTGGTTGCCGTCGCCTATGGATATTTGCAACATCAAAGGTGCCACCAATGTGCTGCCGACCTTAAAGTAGAGACTGGAACCTGAGCACTAATGCCGAAACAGAAGTCAAGGTCATTATGGCGGTAAACTCTAGATCAGGGATGAGGCCATCTAATCGGGCCAAAGCCTACCTACCAGCTGGCTGTGGGTTGGTCGCCATTTACCACAGGTCGTCTGGCCGCAGGAATTGATATTCATTCCAGCAGTCTTCTTAACGTTCATGTTTTAATTGTTGAGTGTGAACCAGTTTTGATTAAATTTTGTGTAGATGATATTCTTTAAAGTATATAATGGATCATAGTACACATTTTATCGCGGATAATATATTTATAGGAATTTCTGGTACGGACCTAAAATAGCCAATGTCAGGTCGCGGAGAAATTTATAATATGTTATTAATAAATTATTACAGCATAAATGACCATATTCCGGTATTAACATAATCAGGCATAAATCACCAACTCTAACTTCTATATTAACATCATCTCTCTTTCACATCATCCCAGTTGTTTCGGGTCGACATAATACTCCATTCGCATATTGCACTATTTTGGCATACGTCTTCTGTTACACCACAAATCATTTTGTCATCTTTCAAACAATCCATCCATTTATTTTGGTCTATATTTACTCTTATAATCAGTGTACAGTTTAACATTCTTTTAGTCACATGATTTTTACCCCTCCTCATTACTTGCTTATACCATTTTAGTCTACTACGTCTTTGCAATTTTTCAGTTCGGGTGCAACTTTAAAACCTTATATATTCATTTTCGACATCAAAACCACATGCTATAATAAATCTACTACCTAAGTATTATATGTCATGAAAAGTAAGTAATTTTCGATCGCATTATTGTACTATTGTTCCTTGAAGCCCCATTATTCGCCGATCGATACGACAGACGCGGTTCCATTAGTTAATTGCCAAAAGCCGTAAAGGCAAATCGAGTTGCTTTAAAATAAACACATTTTAATTTAAATGGTTTGTCAACATACCTTTCCGTTCAACAAGACCTTTTGGAGAAAAAATTAAATTAGTACAATTAAAACTTGGAGCAATTGGTCTATACGTAGTTTCCTAGTAGAGATAATATTTAAAAAAAACGTGGATTTTCTTATGTATCTTTCTTCTTATCAGAACTTTGCTATGTACTTTATGTGCCATAAGAATCTTATGTATATATTATTTGACCAAGCACCACTTTTTGTAAAATTGAGTCGTAGAATATTATATAAGTCCTATACATTTATAATACTTTTTCATTATTTAAGTTTTTTTATTTTATTTTATAATTTAGTTTAATCTTTAAGCTTCAGAGTTCATAATTAATTATAATACAATAACGGTCTTCTTCATAGAGAGTTAGAGTAAGTTTAACGCTTCTTTAAGAACCAAAAAAAAAATTTCAAACTTACTGTAACTCTCTATGAATAAGATCGTTATTGTATTTTTCCTATACAATAACATACTAGATAAGAATAGATATACATGTTATTCCATTATTTCCTTGTTTTACCTATTATGTTATTTATTGAAATGATAACTTCTTATGGGAGGGTAAACCGCTTCGTTACGTAACGCGTTATGACGCCAGTCTGTCTGACTTTCCTTTCTGTCACGCATACGGCAGCGGTAGACAGGCTCCTCCTCTTTCACTCTAACCCACGCGCTATATACATAAAATTTAAGTAATAACCTAAGCTTTTCTCAAGTTAAAGAAATTCAATATTAAATAGTTCAACTTAGATTAGTTTAAGTTATAATTTCTGCACACGTTTTTTGGTTTTATGATCTGTTAAGCAAGACCTGTTAATTAAACCATGTCTAATTTAATTGATTCATCAATTCACTTGTTAAAATCTAGCTTCAACCAAACTACAAGTCTTCGGCTCGCGTCGTATAATGGTGGCAAGTCGAAGTCTCATTAAATAGTCAAGATTTTTCACAGAAACAAACTTTTCTTGATTTTTTTAAAGTTGATCAATCACCAGACAAAAGTTATTCAAAAGATACGATACAACATAAAATAATTTAAATTTATATTAATAATAATAGAGTGAAATTATAGTTTAGTTAATAGATAACTTGTATCTAATAAGTGTAAAATAGGTAATGTAATGTTAAGCAATTAATGTTACTATCGTTACATTTTTTTTTAAATTAAAACATTTAGAGCCTTATTCATATTGACTAAAAGTAAATTTGAACTCTTCTTTAAGAACCGTAAAGAAGCCTTCAAACCTACTCTGACTCAATATGAATAAGACCGTTAAAATATACATCAAAATATCTCCCTACAAGTTTTTATAGTAATAATT
The DNA here is from genome assembly GCA_039645545.1 of Dendrolimus houi. NCBI lineage: Eukaryota > Metazoa > Arthropoda > Insecta > Lepidoptera > Lasiocampidae > Dendrolimus > Dendrolimus houi. The sequence goes on along the minus strand of CM077126.1, from coordinate 11,971,214 downwards.
TTAAAACCAAAACAATACGTGTATAATAAAAACAGAAAGGAGAACGAAACATCATCAAACTTGGTCTCATAACATAACTTTTACTTTCATAGATTTAGTAGAAAAGAATAATGTGTTGGGGAGATAACATGAAACAATGAACTTTCACATGAAATGAATCCAGGTTGATAAAGTGTAGTTTACTGCTAAATCAAAGCTGAGAGATAGTTCTGTGGTGGAGTTGTAATTCAATTTGGGAAACAATCCGTTTGCCGCGGCGCGGGCCGGCGTTTCCAGACTCCAGACATTCGTGGCACGCACGCTTCCTCTCAACCAGCTCACAGGTGCACATTTTCCTTATATCTATCTATACAGTAATATATTACGTTAGGAACTGAATTCTTGCTTTTTTTAACACATGTCATTAATCTGCTTTTTCATAATAGATAAGATAATTTATTGCTCACTAAAATAACAGACACAATACATTAATTATAATATTTTAGGCAGAACAATAGGCGGCCTTGTCCCTTACAGCGATCTCTTCCAGGCAACATATAACTTACAGGATAAGCTAATCTGGCGATGTAGGTGGTGCGTAAATTCAACTGTTTTTAGATTGTAATATTTTCTTAATTTTTCGCGACTTGTATACATAATAAAACTACGTTTTAATGGTTTTAAGTTTTAACCGCGCTTAAAACTGTAAAAACGGAGTTTTATTATGTTTTTAGATTTTAAAAATACCTACATACTAACTTTTTAAGATGCATACATACATGCATACATACTCATGATATATATTTTATTGATAAATAGTAATCTTCTATACATATAATCATACATACATATATACAGATAAATAAATTGAATTGTCAGTTTGTAATGTCAAAATAAAAATGTGAAAAAAATCACGGGGGGATAATTCGGACTAGGAGATTCCGAAAATGCATATTTTAGAATTTTTGCCTGTCTGTCTATCTGTTTGGATATTCCGGCTAATCTCTGAAACGGCTGGACTGATTTTGACGGGACTTTCACTGGCAGATGGCTGATGTTATAGAGAGTAACTTAGGCTACTTTTAAAATTAGGGTTCCGCGAAAAAATTCCACGCGAACGAAGTCGCGGGCAAAGTTAGTCATATAATATAACAGTTAAATAATTACGTATAGATAATTTAGGTAGTGCTTCCTGAGTAGATTCTAAAACGTCAGTAATGTTCTGGCCTCTTTGATTTTAAGAGGTGGCGTATTCCAAAATGCGACAGCGTGCACTGTAAAAGTGTTACCATACAAGATAATAGCAAAATGTAAAAATCCACTAGTACGAAAATGTGAATTTTCTAAACGAAAAAACATATAAAGTCACTACTAATTTACTATTAAAATATCTTCGTGTTCAAACCCTTAAGAAAGGTTGACTTGCTGTGTTGTTTCGAATAGCTAATGCTGATTAAAATTAACTTAGAAACGAACAATGCTGCATTGTATTTAAATAGAGCAATACATAATTTGTCTAATTATACGATCTTATAAAACCTAGGTCACGTGGCTGTAACTTTTTAACCGCGAGAAAAAACAATAAAGCAATATCTCACAAGTATCGTTTTCACCCAACTGCAGATCAATGTAAGCCCAGGGCGATAATTGAATCATGGGGGTTGGAGTCACCCCAAGCGACGTAACTATTGTAACTTCGTATGGCATGGACTTACCTAACCGCAAGCGTTCGTTGTTTATCCACTAGATAGTTCTACCTAATCATCTTTTTCTTCAAGATACAGTACAAAACTAAAAATTACAATCTAATCTAAGATATAAGACAAAACACTCTTTATTCGGAAACTTTTGTAAAAAATAAAAAAAACTACAAGCAATTTTAAATAAAATCAACGAGATAATGAGGCCAGCATATTGGGAACGTTCCCATCTTACGGAAACAAAATCTGATAAGTGCATGCAGTCTACATACAATAACTGTGAATCAACTAAATTTCAAAGAAAATATTCATCTTGTTTGTAAGAGATGAAAGTCCAAATAGTAACTCTCAGTGGGTAGCATTCAGTGTTTACCCTCTTCATGGAGGGGGTCATTACTAAACTTCATTACACTTTTTGCGCCAAGTGTTTTGGTGGTATAACAAGGGTGAAAACGACCCTATAAAACGAATGACACGCTCTCAGCGGCTCACGTTTTTTTATCAATTGTGAGAAAGGAAAATATTTTGTTTAGCGTTGTTTAGAAGTGGGATCTAGAGCGTATATAGAGTAATAAATCAACAAGTGATAGTACAAATTTTCTGTGTAGTTATTATAGTAGTTGTCCTAATAAATAAATTCTCGTGATTCATTAAGTAAGCAATCTGTATAACTAACAACCTACTATAATAAATGAGTACCTACTTGTAGATCTACATATAAGTGGCAAGGACAGAATATACAATAAGATATGGATAAGGAATCCTAAAAAGAAGCTCGCTGACGCTTGGGAGTTCATCCACACTTCCTCGACGCCTAGAAGACACTCACCATGCGTAGCGCACGCCCTTTCATACCACACGTTAGCAAGCTCTGGAATGAATTCCTTCCCGCGGTTTTCGCAGAGCGCTACAGTATTCAAAAAGGGTGTAAACAGATATTTGAAGTCTCAACGAGGTAGGCAATGCGTAGGTTCCCTTGATATTGTCTATGAACGACGGTAACCACTTAATAACAAGTGGACCCGCTTGCCAGGCTGCCTATAAGCAAACATTAAAGAAAATATTAGTAAACAAGTAAACACGTTGCATAAATACTTAAATGAGATTAAGCGTCAAGAACGCACCAATATAATGAAGTGAAAACCAAATTGGAGTTCAACGACCTGATAACGACTGCTACCTTCCTAATTAAACCAGTGCGAATTATTTAACAAGCCTTTGTCGAAACGGATTTTATACAAACAGATGAGAGTTGAAACTTTGTTACATAAAACATTGTGTTTTACATGCGATATTATTACGTAACTTACTATGCACGCAACTTCTTTTGCGCAGGTCTTGGACTTAAATTCATATCTTCTGAATCCTGTAAGATATTTAAACATACATAATATTTTACGACAAAACCACCTAAAATTGTAACAAAAATCTTTGAAGCCAATTCACGGTTTATTCGAGACAAACATTCAGACAGACAGACAGACAAAAATCTAAAAAAGGAAGGTACCTAATTTATAATTAGGCATCGAGAAACTGCTCTTAAATTTGGCATATATTTTGAAATCTCAGACAGATAATTTAATTTTATTGTTATAGATAATGATTTCTTTTCGAAGCAAAATTTTACGAATTATTTGACTAAGTGATCGCATAACATTTATATGCCCTAATACATTTGAATGCTATAAAAGAGATTCGCATCAATCTTGCTGGGGTGCAAAGCGAATGTACCGATAATGCACGTAACATATGGCGTCACATCAGGACTGGTACTCGTGTAGTATACTGAGTGGTTCCGCTTGGATGCCATCGAATGGGCACACGGTACTGCCGACCCGTACCGACCTTAGCCCACAGTGCCACCTCGCCCGAATTCAAGATCACTGAACATATCGAAATACAAGTGGACACCAGTTAGCTCTAAAGGACTTATTGTGTATCATGTACCCACCCTTTTTGCGACGGCTCAATGACAAATGTTACATTTATAAGCGATTGTAATACCTACTATACGTCCATTTGCAAATTACCCGCATGCTCTTTATCTCTACCTATAGAACTATTAAACCTAGACACTTTAATGTTGATTATTAAGCATTATATATAGGTACATTTAAAGGCGGATTGAATAGTTCTCTCCTTTGAATTTAAATTATAGTTTAGAGTCTAGTTTAAGGCTAAATCTTGCAATTAATTTTAGTAATATTTTAAGTAAATAATTAAGGGCGATTTTTCATTCACGCGTTAAAAGTTATTCATAGGATAAAATACAACACGAGGAAATGAAAAATGGCAGTTGCATGAATAGCTAAAAATAGCTTAAATGCTTTATTTTCTAAATTCAGTCAGGTTATAATTTATTCAACTCATAACTTTTATCTAATTGAAAAATCGTCTCTAAATCTAACAAAAAGTACAAATAAATGTACTTAATATATTCCAATGACTATGAAACTTAACCTTTATAGTTTCCATATTTTTTGAATTATTTTAAAATCATAAATCAATATAAGAACTTATGCGAAAGAAAAGCAACAACTTTAATTGTTATCTTTTCATGGCTAAACAGTTGAATGAATTTGACAAGGTGATAAATTATTTCCTAGGTATTGTACAATTGTACATACAAGATTATTGTAGTATGTCTCATACTACAATAATCTTGTATGGTCGTGACAAGATAACAAATAGAGTTATTTTTGTACTTTCGCATTTATATATTTTTTCTTCCTCGTTCATTTAAAGGATGAAATATCGTATGGGCTACTCACAATTTCTCGTATTATAAATATGAAAATTCACATTTGAGCTATTGGTAAGTTTTGAAGAAATGAGTTCGTGTTTCGACGTTACCTACCACTGCATTTTTATTTATTTTTGATTTATCCGGTTTATGAAATATGGTATTTAATTAAATTACTAATTAAAACAGTCGTTGAGTATGTATAAATATTAACGGTTACCTGCACTCTCAAATTGCGTTTCGTAACCTAAATAAATAAAGTCACTCAAAGGTGATGTGGGACCGTTTTCAACATTTAGAAGTCATTTCGACTGATTATGAGAAGGGTTGTATCTTTTGCAAAATGGGCGACGATAAAAGAAAATATTCATGAAACCAAGATTCAGAGTGTCCAACGTGTTGTGCGTGCTTCGGAGGAGTTCAATCCCGGGGAGCGCTAAGTGCCGGGAGGCCACATGTCGCGCTCGTCGCGCTAATCTCTGGGATTTGCCATGCGATGTCCCTCGCCATTGCTAATCCTCCATCCCGCTCCCTTACACCATTCCGAATTGCATCTCTCTCACACGACACATTGAATATTATTGCTCTATGGGGATTTTGAAAATATGGAGCCGTTTAGCGAAAGCCGTACATTGTATCCATCCAGTGGAATTATTCATACGCAGCCCGTTGCATTTATCACTTAATGGTATTAGCTATTAGACGGTTTAATCACCCGATTTGCGACTTTATGGGCTCAATTGAGTATTGCTAAATAGATTCAACGGGTAACTTATAAATATACCAGAATAAAGTGACAACACTATTTACTCCTAATACTATTTCCATAGATTTACATTTATATAAGATTTTTTTTTCAACTTAACACGGCTACGTTCTCATAACATTTGGACCCATCTTCTTCTTCTTCTTCTGTGAGCGGGCGGTTTCCGCAACTTGACGACAAAGCGCCTATTTTGCGTGCGAGGGTGGATGAGGGTTTACTCCATCCAGCCCAGCTCCTCCAGGAAGTCCACCAGCTTCTTGACGTTGCTGAAGACCTCTCGGAGGCTACCTGGGGCGTCCAGATACTTCGCCCTGTATTGGGCCACCTCTCTGCATTCAAGCAGGACGTGGGAGGCTGTTTCTTCTGCCTCCAGGCATGCTCTGCACAGGGGGGCTGTCAGTGACACCTATATTGAAAAGATGTCTGTTAAAATTGCCATGTCCAGTGGCTGCACTAATAACTTGTCTCAGCCCTCAGCCGGGACCGACTGAGCTTTAGAATATTCCTGGAGAAGCGCAGGCTCACTCGAGGCATTGCCAGCTTGGCTTGCCTGCAATCCTCCAAGTTGTCCCAAAGTTGTTGATGTAGAGCCCTTGTCCTTAGATTTATGTAGTTTCTAAACCAACTGTGCGGCAAAGGCAGGAAAGGTTCCGGTCCAACAGGTTGGGTTTCGGAACCTCTCCTTGCCAGTTGATCTGCCGCATCATTTCCTCGGGCACCACTGTGTCCCTTGATCCATTGAAGGGTCAAGCTATTGTTCTTACCTGCCACCTCATTTAGAGCCGAGTGGCATTCGTATGTTAAATTTGAATAAATAACCCTGCTACTAAGGGCTTGCAGTACTGATCTGCTATCAGAGAGTATCCTGATACTGTGATCATAGACATCTCTAGCTACGATTGCTTTAGCTGCAAGCAGGATTCCCATGCATTCTGCTTGATATACTGTATTAAACTTACCCAGGGGCTCCGATATGCTAATATTTAGGTCTTCCGAGAAGACTCCCGTGCCTGAGCCCGAGCTAGTCTTTGACCCATCAGTATAAAGGCTAAGCTCATGATGGGAAAGAAAACTATCGTTACCTTCCATGAGCTCAACCTTGTATTTTTTATCGAAAATGAAAGCTTTCTCTATTCTGTCACTGACCGCTTCCACCAAAGGTGAGTTTGACCAAGCTTCTGAGAGAATGCTGAAATGTCTTACCTTGTCAAACTTAAGAGTTTTTAGGTGTTTTAATCGTAGGGCCGCCATTGCTGTCTCTTGTTGTACGAACAGGTGCAGTGGAGGGATGTTAAGAGCTATTTCTAAGGCCGCGGTGGGCGTTGTCCTCATGCATCCCGTCACAGCACAGCACGCTTGTCTTTGTAGTCTCTGAAGTTTGGCCGTGCAGGTCGTAAGCTTAGTCCTTGTCCACCAAACCCCAGAGCCATATGTTAGCATGGGTCTAACCACAGCTGTATAAAGCCATAGAAAGAGTTTGGGATGAAGTCCCCAACGCTTACCGATCATCCTACGGCATTGCCATAAGGTTACACTAGAAGTGTTGACTTTGTTGTCAACATGGCTGCTCCAGCTTAAATTGTTGTCTAGGGTTATCCCAAGATATTTAACCTCATTTGATAGTTGAAGTGTAGTTCCAAAGAGGGTCGGTAGTCTGTAATTACCTAATACTCTCTTGTTTGTAAAGAGAACAACCTGCGTTTTCTGTGAGTTGGCAGAGAGTTCATGCTCCCTACACCACTTCTCCACTACGCGCAGGGATGCCTGTAGCCTATCACACACCATGCTGGCATTATTACCTACATTTAGTATAGTGATGTCATCAGCGTAGCCAACTGTGTAAAAGTGTTGACTGTTTAGTTTGGAAATGAGATCGTTCACAACCAAGTTCCATAGAAGTGGGGAAAGTACTCCTCCTTGAGGACAGCCTCGAACCACATGGGCGCGTTTCGTGTCTTCCCCTACCTTTATAAATCTGTTACTTAACATGTTGATTGTCCAGTCGATAAGTAGGGTTTCCACTCCGTGTCTTCGGAGTGCTATATCGATGCTGGTGAAATTGGTTTTGTCAACGGTCCCCTCTATGTCTATGAAGCAGCCCAGACAGACCAGCTTATTTTGGAGAGCAGACTCAACTTTGCCTACCACCTGATGAAGCGCAGACTCGGTAGATCTGCCAGGGCAGTAAGCATGTTGGTGCTTGTGATAGGGTATATTGCGTAACACATTTGGACCCATTTCCAATGAAAATATCACATTTTCTGGGATAAAAAGTATCTCGTGTTAATTACCGTTAACCAAAGTAATACACACAAAATATTTTATGACAATCTATTGTTGTCAACAAAAAGTAGAACATGAATTAACATCCAAATAGTCTTTTCTTGACTGATTATTGATAAAATTAGAGTTTTATTTATCTGACTTTGTATATATGAATATTATATATTGTTACAACTTAGGCTTCGACTAAGACAAATTCCACGTACAGATCAGTGAAAAGCATATTTTATTACCTGTCGGCATTTGAACTAATCGTAATCCTTTTATGATAGTCTTCTTTTGTTCACTCATTTATTGGCATACGTTTCTAGTTATTGTGGAGAACAGCCTATTGACTTCGTTTACGGCCGTTCTTGAGCATCATTAGCCACGTGTTGCGGATTATAAATACACGCTAATTGTAGGAAATTATGTCGACGTTGCCGGGCGGGCACATTTGCATTTGTGAAGTATAAAACGATGGCCTGATTGAGAGAGGAGGGCAGTTGAGCTACAACTACGATCAAGGCATGACGTGTGTACATTTGGGAATCTAATATTGATGGACTTTGCGCGTTTTATTGAATTACGACTTTCTGCATTACGTTTGGATTTGTTGTATTCGTTTATATTTGTACCCGTGTTATACGTGTTTGTATAGTTCTAATAAACTCTATAATAATTGTAACGGCATTTTAATACGAGTCCTGCAAACTCGTAACAAAATAAATAACAGCCAAGATTCGAACCCGCACCCTTTGAGTTTAGGACGCCACTAACCTACAGGGCTTTATAATTATTATATACTATACCAGAATTTAATTATGTTAAAACTTATATTTTAAATACGTATACAGAAGAAATTCAAACTACAGTAATTTTGATTTATATAACTCATCAGCATGTCAATGTATGGAAGGATAATAATGTTCGCACTATACTGTCAACACACCATGCGGCATATTATTCAAGAAACTTTACGGTTATAATCCTTACCTGCGTTATAACAAAGTTTTATATGCTTTGAATATTATGCTCCGGCGCAATATTGCAATGGTTCTGGTGAGCACATTGCGGGAAATCGGGCTTGTCATTGCTTTCCCCGCAACCCTAAAATCGTTCCCTACATTCTACCGGACCAGCCGACAGGTTAACTTTTGTAGTATTATAAAAGCCATGCATTAGAGTTCGATTGTTAGCACAAATGTCGGGTATTACAAAGCATTTTGTGTTTGCCTACGATTATTATTTTTCAAGTTTTAATTCATTACACTCTTCCTGTTGGTTGCATTTGTTTTTATAGGGTTTCGATAACTGCTGTGGAGTCACCGCCGTATCTATCTGGATGAGGTAATTATATAACATATTTCTGTATTTATTAAACAAAAGAGCCTAAGATAGACGAATATTAAAAAAAATTGCTAGACTAGTTGCTGGGGAGTTTCTTGCCACTACTTATTAAACAGCGATAACACCTGTACGTACGAAACCGTGTACGTAGAAGAGGAAGTAGATTTAAATTTTAACGTATATGTATGACCTTCTTTTCTCCCGTGGAGCTTATCTTATATATAAAAATCAATTACTGTTCGTTAGTCTCGCTAAAACTCGAGAAAGGCTGGACTGATTTGGTTAATTTTGGTTTTGAATTATTTGTGGAAGTCCAGGGAAGGTTTAAAAGGTGAGCAAATAGGAAAAAATTGATTCTGAGGCGGTACTAAGTTTGCCGGGTCAACAAGTTTTGAATAAATATATTAGAAATTTAATTTAATTTTTAATCTAAGGGTCTCAAGAACATTTTTCAAATATTTTACTTTTATATAAATGCTTTTATAAGATTTTATAATCAACTGAGAAAAACAGTCGACGTCAGCCGCTTCTACGAAACGCTTCAATACGCAATCCAACACGCACTTGACCAAGTTTTTATAAAAATACTAAGATTTACCCGCGACTTCGTCCACGTTTGATAAGTAACGAGATTACAGCTATTTTGACAGTATCATATAAAATCAAAGGGTATTTTCTGTATATTGAAACTCTTTAGAAGAAGCAACTGGAATAAACCATATGCCGGACAAAGAACGTGATGCAGTTTTTTTTATAGATTTCTTGTCTGTTTATCTGTTTGTTCGGGATTCACGTAAAAACTACTGAACCGATTTTGGTGCGGTTTTCGATGATCGACAGCAAATTCTTAGATTTAAAAACTGCGCTACTTTCTGTCCTGACAATCCTGCGGGAATTGTTTGCAATGGCCAGTTTAAAAAAGAATCGAAATCCAATATGATATTTTCACTGATCAATAGCAATTTTATTTTAAAAAATATGTGATATTTTTATCCCGGGAATCCCGCGGAAAATTACCCGGGAGCGGTATGTCAACTACATACCGCTCCCGGGTGCATAAAAATGAGCTTATTCCGACACAGTTTTCACTAAAACGATAGGTTACATTCTTTTTTAAATGTTGCGGTACTTTTGTGTTCCGGGAATACCGCGGGAATTTCCAGTGCAACGTGGACGAAGTCGCGGACATTTTCTAATTATATATAATACATAATTTGTGTTATAAAATACTTTATTTCGTTTCCGCATCGCCGCGTCTTAAAGCTGACTTTTCATATCAACAAAGAAAAATGTAAAAATATTTCTTTGCAGAACAGTACGTCAATAAAGGTTTGAGGCATTGCCCTCGAGGTGGTTTAGTGAGGAGTGGGGCGGGGGGCAACGGTGCCTGGGGACGGGTACTCTTCTTGATTACAGAACACCCTAAATCCTTCCCTCTGTACCCCCTATATTACACTCCCCGCCCTACTGCAATACACATAAGCCTAGTGACAGTCACGTATAACATTCATAGAGTTAAAGTTATAATAAAAATATGACTTATATACTTGAGTGTCCGTGCTTTGAATAAAGTATTGTATGTAAAAAAAATATTTTTTTTAAAATTTTATTACGATCCTAAGTTCCAGGCACGGAAGATTCCATTCTTCCATGCCCTGTAGACAAATAGCATTAGCGCTAAACGAATAGCATGAAAATGTACGGGAATGACATAATGCTTAGCATAACGATCTGTCATTCCCATATTTTTTCTAATTCTATTCGTTTAGCGCTAATGTCACTTATCTACAGGGCAAGTACCGAATTGTAGAATGTATTTAGTTAGTAATATTGGTAATATAATGTTCGGATAAAACCACCAGAAAAACCCATGTGTATGATAAATATAATAAATTTAAAGCGGACTGTAATAAATTATTTTTTTATGAAATAAAATATGAAATTTAATTTTATAAAATTATTACATTGCACAAGGATATTTTATCAGAATAACAATCATAAAAAATTCAAATATTTACAATTATGTACGATGAAAATCACGAGTAGGTACTATAAAAATACTCTGGGTATGACAGCAATAATATGAATTATGTTTTGCTTGTTTTTAAAATATCCATGGTAACTTAATGGTTATAACATCCGCATCTCATTCCAATGATTTGGGTTCGAATCCAGGCCGAGGAGGACATACCGCTTGGGACGTTTTGTGATCTAAACGTGATGTTCCAATTATTACATGCTATCTGTACGACGTGAATATACTTGCGTATCTAGATAGCCGATGTGTGAAACCCGCTAAGCCACATTTATAAAGTGCCGGTAAACCTTCCGTTCTCCTGAAATGCTTATTTGTAATAATACCCAACTTAAAATAATGGAAATGTCAAATTATTATAGATACCTAAATATTGCTATGGTAAAATAAATTCAATCAGTTTCTTATTATATTCTTTAAGAAAAGGTATAAATTTTTAATATGAATAAATACATGCAATAATAATTCAATCATAAGTAAGTATCATTAGTCTTGCGTATAAAAATCTAGCTAAGAATTGTTTAACCATCTCTTAGCTAAGATAATATTAAATTGTGAAACACTTACATCTTCAGTTCTGCTTAAAAAATGTTCTTTAACATAGGTTGGCTGAAAAAGATCGTTTCAAGCGATAAGACCGCCAATACTTTGTCAATAAAGAATAACAGACAAATATTTTTCTTATAGGGGTCTCATCTATTCAATTTGTCTCCTTTAAAAACTAAATGTTTTCTTTCTTTATTTCAGTAATTACTTATTTGTTATACTCGTATATCTATTTCTCTTTAGGTGTTCTTGTGTGCGGCCGTTAGTAAACTCGAGATATTCACGGTGCGCAGGTGTAAGGGTGGCCCTATGGGGGTGACGTGCGCCGAGATTGTTCGCTCACATCAAACATGCACGAGCGTTAGACCTGGGCGCTCGTAAAAATGCATATTCAAGCAGAAGGGCGGATGCTTTTAATACAGTGCTATAATGAGCAGCCGAGGTCGGCTATCTCCCTAATTTTCTCTTTACTGCCCCATTTCAGGTAACTTCATGGCCCTTATTAATCGCTCTACAGCCAGAAGGAGGAACAGTTGCGATTAATCTGATTAATTTGAGACATTCCACCCCTCAGTTACTCTTATAAAGTTGGGCGGATACCATGGATAAAGAATATTATGTACGACTATCCTAGTTTGCTCGGACTTCATCTGCGATAATGCTATAGTTATTCATTGTAGCCAAATGCATCTTATTTATAGCGTTAAAAGTAACGACATTAGTGTAGATACATAGATAAGTTATCTGTCAATATATAAGGTCATTAACAATTAATAACAATAACGCATTAAACCCAACGCTACATCTGCATGAAATGGTTAATAGCTATAACATGATCCCAGATGATGCAGTAGCATAATGTGTAACCTTGTTAGTTCCACTTCGTTCGCATGACATTACTAGAATCAATGTACGGTTTGTTTTTCATTCGTAATATCTCTAGTCGTCGCAAACCAAGAATTAGCAGAAGTTTTTAATTTATCTAACATTTATCCAGTCATTTTCTAGGTAAAGAACTTATCCTTGTCAGATGCTAGGTTTTAAGTTTTTTGTGTAAGTTTGTAAATCGTAATGTTTTGCTAGGATTTGGATTTTTAATAACTTCGCTTGTTTTTATTTTTTGGATTTTTAATAACTAGTTTTGACATATTTTGACAAACACAGTAGATGGATAGATAAAAAGCCTAGAAAGCAATTAATGCAAAAAACGCAGTTTCAAAAAAAATGTTGGATGCAAGGTTTTCAAATTGTACAGCTGATCTGTGGAAGCTTATCTTTTGATACTTTGTTTTAATATAAAATTAAAAATAAACTTTTTAAATCTTTCAATCTTTGGCTAATTGGGTCTAAAAATTATTTTAAACAATAAAACGTTGTTTTAAATGTTTCGTGGAGTTTGTACATATACCTAGCCAACAAGGGAAAGAAAATTTATTTGTGGTATAGAATTTAAGTGATATTTGAGTTACCCTTCTCTTCTCTCTCTCTCTCTCTACCTTTTTCACGGATCATTGTAATTCTAAACATTGTTAATCATGGCGGATAGAATGTTTTAATAAAAAACAATAGACGCAAATACCATTATGGCATAATGTTATTGATGTTGTTAAAATTTGAAGGTTAAAAATTCCCAATGGCTTGCACGAAGATGCATTGACGCACGCTCTAAATGGTTAAAATGATGTAAAACTTGTTTATATAGGTAGATACTAAAAACATAATCATTCAATTAGATATTGGTTTTGTATACCTAAGTTTCAATGAATGTTGCTCATAGTAATTAAAACAAGTTTTGAAGGGAATTAGTTAAGATTTAATTTATTTTTGATCCAACAACAAGTATATTTTATGTGATCTCAGTCACGTCTATATGTGAATTCAACGACTAGTGGTTGAAACTTCAAACTAATGGCCGGTGCTGTTTCCTATATGTTTCCGACCGTTAATTTTCCTTACCATCTGTTAAAGTTTGACATAAGCTCCATACAAATAATGTCAACCGATGGTAAGTCCAGTGAATGAATAGTAAGATATAGGAACGCGTCATAAAACACCACAATAAAATGCGCTTATTTGCTTTCATCGTTAAAGTTATATTTATTTGTTTATTTTTAGGGATCTGTAGTCTTTGTGATAACAACAGTACCCTTATAAAATGATCATATCTGTCCGTTTTTAATAGTAATTTTTCTCAATACTACTGGGTCCATATAGCAAAAAGTCCGAAAGGAATATAATAATAATAATAATCGGCAGACAAACACACATATTGTAAATCCCCAAATTAAGCAAGTTACGCTTGTGTTATGGGTAATATACAACGTACCACTCTGGGGCCGATCCCAGACAACCAGACCATAGTAAATAACGGAGAAAATACGTTTCCAAAATTTACTGTACCAGGAATCGAAACCGGAGCCTCTGCGTTGCAATGAGGTAGCCGGCAACGGCTTAGCCCGCTCAACCACAGAGGCCGTCATTATATTTGCTGCTACGCAATGGTAAAGCAAAATCATGAAACCTTCAAAATAAAGGTGGTGGTCCATCAAACATGTAACCGACTGACAATTTTTTTACTACTTTACATACATGTATGTATTTTTCAACAGGTTTTGAAAAATCATGATGTCCTAATGAGTCCTATTCGCTTCCAAAGTCGTAAAATGTATTCTCCCTCAGCCCAAGTCAACTTTTGAACTATAGAACAAAAATTCTTTGAACTATAGAAAAAAACTTAATCCGTGAAGCACGTAGAAATAATACAATTTCCTGCGGCCGGGCGGCGTGTCGTATAAGGCGACAAAACAACCCACAGACAGGTGGTAGGGTATTTACCCGACTGGATGGCTACCACCTCTGATCTAGAGTATGTCGCCATAACAATCTGAATTGTGTTCTGGCATTAGTGACCAGGTTCCAGTTTCCCTTAAGAGAGCAGCAGCGCATTTGTAGCACCTTTGATGTTCCAAATGTCCATAGGCGATGGTAACCGCTTTCCATCAAGTGGACCGTCTGCCTGTCTGCTGAACTCATGCAATAAAAAAAACCGAAAAATTCGGTTTGAACATGATCAATTAAGTAGTTTTTGAAATATTGGATTTTTTGTATTTTTAATACCTTTTTATTTTATGTTATTTTTAGGATTTTATAGTCAAATCACAAACTCAGTGGGGGTTAGTCACTTCCACCTTATATTATTTATATGAGTTGACAAGCATGTAATCGATTTATTTAATTAAACTCCTGTATTTAAATCATTCATATCGTAATTATTATTAAGTAATTAAGATCCAAAACGAAGCTAATATGTTATTTTGAATAGTGCTATAATACCTAATATAAAAGAAAGAGCATTCAAACCAGGCCTGATTATATGCTTGCGTGGATATACGATCAATAGGAGTCAAAAAGCAGCTACCTCATCATTAACCGCAGTACAATCACTCCCCTTCCGGACATCCCCATACGCTGCACCCACAATATTTTAATACGAATTAAGTAGGGAGATTCTTTTTGTTTAGATAAAAATCATTTTTTTTAATAGATCTGAATTTTTCATCTTAAAAATACCATTACTGGCCCACTATACCGGCTGTTTGCGTGTGTACATAAGAATCGTTTGGTATTAAACATTTAGTCATATGCGTTTTATTTAATTCGAGTTCTGCGAAAAACATAATTATAAATAATTAGGATATGGTGCTGCAAACCGACAAAACAATATTAATTATTAGTTTCGGTTTCAGATACTATACATTTTTAATCCTTACTTAGCTTATTATAATCAATTCTTATTGTACTGTTATTTTTGGAAATATTAATAACTTTATTTATTTAAAAATTTTGTTAAAAGTAAACACATTTTTTTATCTTACGTTGTACCTAAGCTTTGTAATAATGTGTTGTCGCTGCTTAACCTTAGCCTTAAAACAACTCGTTACTTGAGCAGAATTTCACCAATCCAGGGGAAAGGTATACCCGTCATAGTTCGCATGTCGATATTCGCGATCCGAGATATCCTTACGACGTTTTCCTCCACTGGTGATTGTAACAATGTACACATCATAATAATTTGCACATGTCGTTCTATTTTTTTTAAACTGTGTGAGTTCAGCAGAGCAGACGGCCCAGCTGATGGAAAGCGGTTACCACCGGTGGACATTTGTAACACCAAGGAACTACCAATGTGCTGCCACTCTCTAAAGGGGCACTGGAACCTGGCCGCTAATCCCGGAATACAACTCAAGGGTGTTATGGCGGCATACTCTACACCATGGGTGATAGCCATCCAGATGGACACATGGCTGTGGGTTGTTTTGTCCTGTTCCTGCACGGATAATTGTGGTGTCTGTCTTTATTGTATACGATGCTTAATCATAAATGACCGGTTTTAGAATTTTTGTTTTTCTTGATGGGAAGAGGCTCTAAATTTTGTGACGTCACATTTCAAAATCTAATATATTTATGTTTTAATTTAATAATTTCTTAATGTAAAATTGCAAAATATGTGATGTCACAGTAAGGAGGGAGGGGTCTCACGAATGTGACCAACTGTGACAAGGACGGGGAATGGGTCAAAAAAATCATGAAATTTGTGTGACGTAATTTGTGGTTGGCCCCCTGACGGCCCAGCTGATGGGGAGTGCTTACGTCGCATATGGACATTCGCAACACCAGAGGTGTTATCGACGTACTATCGACCTCGAAGAAATATAATGACAACTTTTTAAACAAAAACTCATATTATAATTATGGTAGTGTCCCCGGAATACTTCTGCTGGGAGCTCATTCCAAAGCTCTTCGATGAATAAAACAAACGTTTTAGAGAACCGTTGCATACACGAGATTAATGGCGTAAAGGTTAATAAAAGAGTTATAAACCTCTTGGTAGGAATCTCAAAAACCTCAGAAAAATTTCTTCACATCTGGTTCATTTTTTGGCTGTTATGCACGGTCTAAACAAGAAACGATTATAATCTGAATAAAATACAAACAATGTCTACACGATGTTAATTAAACGACATTATCTATACATCTTCTATATAGATAAGTAAAATTGAAGTGTCTGTTTGTAATTTCAAAATAAAAATGTGAAAAATATCAAGGAGGATAATTCGGACCAGGAGATTCCGATAAATGCATTTTTAAAATTGTTGTCTATCTGTCTGACTGTTTCTCTGTCTGTCTGAATGTTCCGGCTAAACTCTGAAACAGCTGGACCGATTTTGACGGGACTTTCACTGGCAGATAGCTAATATTATAAGGAATAACTTAGGCTACTTTTTTTTAGGGTTTCTGGAAAAAAACCCACGCTGACGAAGTCGCGGGCACAGCTAGTTATTAATCTAATTAAGACAATATGGAAGGCGTTGTCCTGTCATTCTTCAAAGAAGTTTGTATAATCAATTCTTGCCCACTAATCCAACGTTTTTGTTATAGGACAATCAGGCATTTATTTAGACGAATAAATCAATAACTATCGTCGAATCGTCCGTCATTAAGTTTCTTTTCGAGAGCAAAACCCACCTCAACATCTGAGCAGCGTGGCGTTTCTCTGATTGATTAAAATGCTAACAAAGGGATAAAGCTGATCACTGCGGGCTTTACTCGGGAAGCCCTTTATGTTAGAGTAATCAAGGAGACCCTAAAAATACCTACAACATTTTGATTTTTCATATTCTATTCAGGCGTATTTTATTATCCGAGATGTCTGTTTTACAAAACAGGTTTGTTGTAAACCTGTACAATATTTTCAATTAAATAAATAATATATTTAAGATCAGTAGTATCTCGTTTTGTAGTTATTTTAATTTCTTTAACGTTATAAAAAATATTTTAATACGTGAGAATCCTCTAATCCATGCCATTTATTCCTATGTCTGTAATATTTTACTTTACGTTTCGTAACGTTCTATGAAAATTCAGAAGAGTTTTTCAATGATGTTATAAAAAAAATGTGTGTACAGTTCACACGCAATAGAAGTGAAACTTCAGAGAATATATATAATATAATAATATATACTCAAAGATAATTCTTCACCTTATTCATCATCTTCATTCAAAATAAATCTCTTAAGTATCACTTTCAATTTTTCATTATTTTAGTCTAAAAAATATTATTATCACTTTTATTTCGGTCCAAATTTGACCTATGTTTAATCATCGGTCTTACGTACTCTCTAATCTGTGCTGTACAATGTAAAATTCGCATCTCATTCTCTCGCAGGCTTAGTCCTATAGATTTATGTGTTTATATTTTTTTGTGTCACTTTTTCGTTTCATCGAGTTTCTAATCACGACGATTAAAAAAGTTTCACTTTAAAAATCACCTGACCTTTCTGCAAGTGACATAAAACTTACTCTAAAACATATTCACATACAAACTATTAATTTAACCTTAAAAGAATTTTCATTAACTAATGAATGTACTCTAAATAGTTTATTAAAAGTTTTAAATGAGTATACCATTATAACAGTTATTAAGGTAGGTTCAGGTAAGTTAATGGTAGACAGTAAGTCGAGGGGTAATAGCACGACAGATGTCGCCCCCTGCAGAGCGGATGATGACTGCACCAACCCCCACAAAACTACAGCGGATCATAAAATTTGTTGCCTTCAATTGTTTTGTATGATACGCTGTGTTTTGTTATTTAAGTTTATGAATTAACTTTAGACGCCACTCTTCTTCATCGGTGAACTTGGCCTACGCACATTGAAATTTTGGTTCTTTTAAAGCTACAAAAACATAATATTATTGATATATCATATTTAATATGATAAATAAAATCACATTGGCTACGCTCAATGTGCAAAGAGATGCGTATTATTCCGCCGACCGCTCAAGATCCGTGCCAGAAACCACGACACCAAAACGTAACTCTGAAGCGATCCATGACCATGTAGCGCTACAGGATCTTCTGTCGCTTTTGTCTCCTGATTATTTATAACATATTGTTTAGGCTAAATCAGTCAAAATTTTAAAAAAACTGAATAAGATTTTAAGTTATTTTTCACATTTTAGGGGCTATACCTATATATACAAACATGTGCATGTCCCTGTATACCATAGTTATGGGTTTTAATTAAAAAAATGAAAACTAAAAGGAACGCTTTAATAGCAAACAAAAGAAAAGAAAAAAAAATATATATATTTGCATTATTACAATAATGTAAGTATTCTTTTTCAGTTATTAAAATGAAATTATTTTAATAAGTAAGTTTAAAACAAGAATAAAGTTATTGACAAAATAATCTTATACGTACTAATATATTAATTAAATATTCATATTAAAATAAAATAAAAATCTTAAAAAAAAACATACAATTAATATATCCTACACCTTAAAAATAACGAATAATAAATAGGCCCCAAATCACAGTCACAAAACAATTAATTTTATTGTAAAAAAACGCGGGAATGCTTTTTACTACATTTTTATAATTAGTCTACAATAAATAAATATATATAGGTATCACACTTTTTTTCATAATGTAGTGGAACACTTACAGGCCAATAGATGGCGCTATGCAATAATTGAGGTCACAAACGTTTCCTGAAACATACAAAGAATATATACAAATTTACAACTATAACAGATGGGCCTAAGCCTGCGAATACTAGCCTCGCTGGAAGTTCGTCCTTTAAGACGGTGGAGCATTCCATCATCCATCCCGCTCCTCCACCCTATACGGGTCACTCCTTCAATAACTTTATTCTTGTATATAAATATATGTAAAAAAAAGTTAGTTTAGTTTTTACTTTATTTTTAGGACTAAATAAAAGATTATTTTATAATTTTTTATAGAATTAGTGAACTTTATAACATTTTAAAACAAAAACCTCATACTTAAAAATATTTTATACTTTTTAATTCAGATAGTACTTTTTTCTTGTTTTGTGGAAATATTATATGATTAATTTTCTTATTTATTTAGTCGTCAAAGGAAATGAAAAGTAATAGTAATTAAAAGAAGGCTCGAATTTCGATAAAGAAGGTTTTTTTTACTGTCGTTCTGTGGATGGTGTACGTTTAATATGTAAAATTAGTTATTTTTATCCTGATAATCCTGGTCAGCACATTAGTAAAAAGTTATGAAATTATTGGACTGTCATCAGTGCTTAATTCGTGTGAAATTTTCCAATTAGTCAGAGTTCTAAGTCAATGTAAATTGGATTGAAAGATTCCACTACATACATACAGAGCAGGCTAATGCAAGCGTGTGTAAAAATATTAATTAAAAATCAAATAAAAGTGTTAAAATGTCTCACAGTGGTTGCATCGACAACCGGAAGTAAGCGATTCGCTTCGCACGCGTCGCCACGTGCCCACTTCCGCTTTTAATGCGATAATATAATAGGAGACATCTCCACATTCCTTCCGCTTTCTGTTAAAACACTTTGTAAACATTTACCCATTTTTTCCCACAACTATTAAATCCAAAAATAATAATGCTAAGTTAATTACGATAAAACAAAAATAAACTGAGTGTATGACAATCGATTCACAATGAAAAGTTCCGTAGTGGTAAATATTGTGGGTATATGTACCGTTAGGTATGAGTACAGAAAGATCTTTGAAAGCTGTACCCGTGACTAAGAAATTGAGAGGAAGAAGTTTAAGGTATGGAAGGTAATGAGGAGGGATAGCAGTCACGTGACAAAACACAAGAGGGTGGGTATAAATGTAAAGACAGACCAAAAAAGGAGTGGAAGGATTGTGTGAAGGAAGATATGATGATTTGTGGTGTAACAGAGGAAGTACCTATGTCAGAATAGAGGAGTATGGAAGGAAAAGACATTGTGCCGACCCCACACAATCACGGGAGAAGGTGATAGAAAATAAAGGGTACAGCAGGGTTTCTAAGTAAAAACTGCCCCCAGCGCGTTTTCTACTTTTACTATGGGGATTGTTTTGTTATCAAATAAAAATAATTCACCCAAATTTTCAGCTTCTTATGTCAAGTATTTTTCGAGTTTTTTTGAAATACCTATTTTTTCGTTTTAATTTTTTCTTTCAATAGTAAAATTACAAATTAACTCATCGCGATTTTTTTTACCGATACTTGAGAGCAAAAGGCATAAAACAATATTTTTGTTGTAATTCCCGGATGAAAAGCCGATTTTTTTAAATAAAATAAAATGAAAGTATGTTTTATCTCGAGTTTTTAAATTTATCTATCACCATTTTTTTTAGAATATGTGTTTTACAATCTTTTCTACTCATGAATTTTTTCAATTTTATTGAAGTGGTGGAATAGTGTGGTGGAACAAAACAACCCATAACCAGGTGGTAGGGTATTTTCCCGTCTGGATGGCTACCACCTTTGGTCTAAAGTATGCCGCCACAACCTCCTCGAGTTGTATTCCGGCATTAGTGGCCAGGTTCCAGTCGCCCTTTAGAGAGCGGCAGCACGTTGGTAGCACCTATATGTGTTACAAATGTCCATAGGTAATCGCTTTCCTAACCTTATGCAATAAAAAAATAGAATATTATTGTCTTCTATGGGTATAGAGATCTAGAAGGCTGAATACGTTACCTCGCTGGATTGCCATAGTGTTCCATTCTCCGAGATAAGTACCAACCATCTGATCACCCGAAGAGTCAACGAGGCGTTGATAACTCTTTGTAGAGGCTCATGGCCTCAGGGCCCTCAGTCTTTAGCTTCGGAACCCGAAAAGGCAAATTAAAACATTTTTATTTATTATACTTTATAAGTATAATAAATTAAAATTTTATCTGTCCCGATTATAAAAGGTTTCCGTTTTTTCAAAATACCTACGGAACTTTTTGCGTCCTAAGATAGATTATACTGAGCCATCTTTGCGTGAAGCAACGAAGAAAAATCTTTGTAATGTTTATCAATTTTACAAAAGGAATTCTTATTGAATATTAATACAATACAAACTATGTTTAATTTATATATTTATCAAAGTTATTACAAGGTATAACAACCAGCATAGCACGCGCCATGAACGCTTTCGCCGCCGGCCGGATAAACTCTCTGCCCTCTATAATGATAGGCTTTAAGTCGTATTGTATGGGTGGAAAATAATAAAGGTCCCTAAAAATCGGTGTATTACGAAACCATTTAGTTATAATTGGGAGTTACCCACGACTTCATTTCTATAAATTTCGATACTATACATAAATATATTATGTCGGTAAGCTACCACGACTTAATGTCTGTAACGTAGCTATTATTTAGAATAAATTATATAAAAGTAAAATGCGTATAAAATATAAGAAAACATTGTAATAGATTAAGTTATGACAATAGAAAAGAAAAAAAAGAACCCAAAATAAAAGCTAAAATACCCTAATGAAAATATCATACCTTGACTAAAAATTACGTCAGGAGAAAAGGAGAAAGAAAAAAAGAAAACGAGAAAAAAGTATTTTGTAATGTTCTTAACCAGAATATCGTGTGAATTCTTGTAAATATTAGTTAAAATTATGTAATGTTATTTGGATATTATACAATTCGGTACAAGATAATCTTTATATTGACGAAATAAAAATATAAAATATTCTTTAATAGAGTCATGTTGGGTGGGAGTAAAATATGTGTTACTAATAATTGGGTAAAAATTAATTACTAGTCTTAATTACTAATGCGA
The DNA here is from genome assembly GCA_039645545.1 of Dendrolimus houi. NCBI lineage: Eukaryota > Metazoa > Arthropoda > Insecta > Lepidoptera > Lasiocampidae > Dendrolimus > Dendrolimus houi. The sequence goes on along the minus strand of CM077126.1, from coordinate 11,949,215 downwards.
AGTTTCTGTATCCATTATTTTGCATTGCCATTGGTAAAAAAAAAATTCGCCCTGAATTCTACTATCCTTAATCCCCTGAATTCCATCTTCGGGCGACAAGGCACTCTGGTCTACACCCTCATTTCACAGTGAAAACACCAGCAATGCGAAAGAAAGGTTTTGCCTCCGCGTCCGTTCTATACGGCAGCACTGTGGAATGCACTACCAGAGTCCGTGTTTCCCGAAAAGTATAATCCGAGTGTATTCAAGTATCGTGTGAATAGATCTTTTCTAGGTAACCGTATTCCATCTTCGTCTAATATTAGGTGTGATCGTGGTCAAACGCGAACCTATTTCTTATCATAAAAAAGTAAGTAGGCATATTTGCTTTTACTCTACATAAAATAATTTTCACTCATTTGCCACCGAAGTACACGAACTTTCAGAAACAAAGAAAGTCATCGACCCATAGCTTCTCTTGCCACCACCATAACGATACTTGCTCGCACGCATAATTTTTTAATTTATAAGCTGTCAATATTCACATTAAGTGACACAAGTTTATTAATGTCAAATAGTAATCTGTTAATTGCAACAACGTGTATTACTAGCGCTTGTTTATCTGTGTTTGGTGTTAACGCCATCGCCACTCCCGTTTAGGTACTTGTAAAAAAGCACTTAACATGATTATACGAAACCCTATGGGGTGTGTGACGTAAACCCATAGAAAGAATGGTTAATAGACGCCTCATGGACGGGCGCGTGTTGACGTTGGCACGAGCGTCGGCCTTCAACAAACCGAGCGTGTCTGCCCTTTTAACAATTGTTGAATTATATGTAGCACATTCTATTGTACGATTTGAATAAAAAATACAGTATAATCCAAGCTAGCAATGCTCACTCTCTCAGGTTTTTATCAGTGCAGGAAAGAAGAAAGAATACAATTTCCTGCAGCCGGGCGGCATGTCGTAAGGGGTGTCAAAACAACCCATAGCCAGGTGGAAGGGTATTTAGCCGTCTAGATAGCTACCATCCCTGGTCTAGGCTATACCACTATAACAACCTTGAGTTGTGTTCCGACAGTAGTGGGCAGTTTCCAGTCTCCCTTTGTTTAGAGTGCGGCAAGACATCGGTATCACCTTTAGTGTTAGAAATGTCGATAGGCAATGGTAACCGCTTTCCATCAGGTGGGCCGTCTAACAGTCTGCTGAACTCATGCATTAAAAAAAGGTCCGCCGCGTGCTCTGCCCTCCTTATAGCAAACGGTGTACTTCCAAAATGGCGGTTTCGAGAAAAACGCGGTAAACATATGTTTAGATACCTAAACAGCATGTCCATGTTAGGTAAGTTTTTAGTATATCTAAAAAACAAAGCAAAAATCAAGCTTTATCTATAGACTAACTGCTCCCCGCGGTCTCACCCGCGTGGTGATTGAAAATCGTTATATTTTGGATAATTCACACTATATCTTTATAACTTATAGCCTATGTGTTATTCTGGTGTATAAGCTATATTATTGTAAAGTTTCATCAAAATCCATTCAGTAGTTTTTGCGTGAAAGAGTAACAAACATACATCCATACATTCTTACAAACTTTCGCGTTTATAATATTAGTAGGATTAGCGCCTTGGGATACCATTTCTGCAAAAAGGGAAAACTCTAAAAATGTCAATTACTGCAAGTGCAATTAGTAGGGCAGTGCTGTTTTATTTTATACTGCGTACCAAAAATCTATATCTGACAAACTCTTTTACTAACTGTATCTCTAAATTAAGTCGTCGGCAATTCTTTCAAATCCACACATTCCCACGACATGTCTATTTTTTAGTTCCCACAAACAACTTTTTAAATGATAAATAATTAAATAAATTATAATATTATACAATATTTTTAATGAAAAATTACCAATGGACACTTTCGCTTTGCGCTGACCCTATTTTTTCTGTTATTCTCTTATTCATTGCGGGTATAAGGCTAAAAAAAAAAAATTGTATACAACAACAGGTTAAAAAACTGCCTTCACGGTGCATGCGCCGTGACCAGAATTTGGATCCATGTTAACGAAATGTGACGCCGGTGCCTTAGTCACTATGCTACCATAGTTTTCAAATATGTAATATTAATCCTTTACTATATGTGGAACATTCGGAAAAACTAAATGGTAGTGTGCACAAAACCCCAGTAAGAACGCAAAAACTATAATTCTTAGTTTTCTGTTGCTAAAGAAGAACAGATAGGCTAACGGAAACTGGTTACCGTCTCTATGGACATTTGCAACACCAGAGGTACTGACATGTGCTGCCGACCCCGCAGAAGGAATTATGCTTACATCTTTCATTAACCTAGAAGAGTATGGAAGGAGAAGATATTGTACCGAGCCCAAATGATTAATAAAATGTTATGCCACATTTAAATTCAGCGCCTTCGTTGCTGCTGAAAATAATTCTCAAAATATTATAATTCCCAAACGCTTTGCGGTAGGTAAGCATCAAGGCTGTATGTAAATATTCAATCGCGCCAGCGCTACCTTACATTTCATTTCCACACAGTAATTGCCAACAAAGGTATTATAGCGTTAGGCAGCGGCAGTAGTAGCAGGACGAGGGTTGTGTTTTCGTACTCACGCTGCCCATTTTCCTCGCGGAAATTTGGAGAGTGCGGCTGGCATTAATGTGATAATAGGTTAGAGATAATAGAAGAACGCTGTCGTCACCTAGCTCTTAGTTGAAAACATTCTAAAACTACACGAAGTTTTTAGTAGAAATTTTTATAATTATTTGGAAATTTTAATTTCTTTTGCATTAATTTATTTATTCATGGAAGCTCAATTTACAACACAACTAAGTTTTGTGCTACAATATAGTGTCTTGTTTTCGAGACTAACCTTCAAGGGCCTTATTTCTGGCCAGTAAAGCCAAAAGGACATCAGGAGGAGGCGGGTCGAGAGGATGCATATTGTCGAGCGCCGCTTCCATAGGACCTTCGATACCTGCCTCGCACTCTGACACACAGTCGCCGTATCCAGTATCCATGAATATCGCACTACGTTCGAAAAGATGACCGAAACCATTCAGATTGAATTTCACAACTTAACATCCTATAATGATCGTTATAACAACACCATTAACAGTATCTGTGCATGGTTTAGGCACAGTCATAGATGAAGAACCGTGTTGTGTCGGGACTTGGGAGCGGTTGTAATTGCGGGCGCGGCGCCGCGACGCAATAGAGCCTAGCCCACGTGGCGGCGCCGCCCAAGTCCGCCCCTCGCCGCCGCACGCTTGCTGCGCGCCGCCCTCCTGCCTCCCATTGAGAAGTCATTTTTTGCCCCCTGAATCTGATAAACCCCGGCGCAGTGAAGAGGGGGGTGAAGCGACGAGGGGGGCTCCCCCGCCCCGAACTAATTTGCCAGAGTCGTACGACACACCCCGGGTACTTACATCCATCTACAATATTACTCTAGCACGTTATCCCATTCGCGGGGGTATTGCGTTTCTAGTCATCTAGCATCACAACGAAGAAACGGTGTTCTGAAATTATAACTCAGATACAGATACGTAACGACTCTAACGATATTTGAAATAATTTTATTCATTGCAAATATTTTTTTAAACAAAACCGACTTCATACTAAAAAGCTAAAATAAATATTTTCTACACCTTGAAGTCGGTGCCAAGTAAAACAAAAAACAACATATAAAAAATGAAAATCAGTCCACAATTGACAGAGAAATCGCGTAACAAACATACAAAAAATACAACATACAGGCGTCTCTTGCTTTTTGAAGTCGATTAACAATTATTACGTGTGGTCCATGTCTCACTTCAACCTCTTCGAAGTTATCTCTGAAAAGTTTAAATGACAATCCGACACAGTGAATGTGACAATATTTTCAGTCATTTGTATAATATTATGGATTTTGTGGTTTTTGTAATATTTGTATTATTATTTTTTATTTGAACCAAATAGAAAAGAAATGGCATGTGATCAATATAATCCGGACAAAATCTTTAAAAGATTTAAAGTAGTGGAATTTCCAATATCATTCGTAAACTTATCGACAGTACAAAATCTCGACGTTGAAGTTGATCTTAACACATCCGCATATCTTAAAACTACACATGACGGAATCTTGTGGGTGAGAAATAGAACTTTTGAAAATAACGAAATATACAGAAGTTTATTTCCAATAGACAGATACATATACCTACATTATTATATTATACAGGCATTAAAATTGGCACTCCAATTTGTGAGACCCCAACCTGAGACTTATTTGACGCTCTTGTTTACGTAGGGTCCATTTATATTTTTGGTAAATTTGCATAAACGCGGAACCTGAAAATTATGCGTTTTTTCTATTGAAAGACTATAAATATGGTTTGCTATGGTATAATAAGGACACTAAAATTATCGGAAACTCGTCATTTAGGTAAAAAATTAATAAACAATACAATTAATTACGTTAAAAACCTGCATAATATTCAATTTTAGCGTCACGACTCACCTAGTTGTGATAAAAACACAATCACTTATTTAATTTCGGGATTAGTCTGCAAATGTAACATATATGACATGACGAAAATAATTATTCATTATAAAATCAACTATTACGGCATTGCTAAAAAACCTCGACATTTTGTAATTTCTAAGTAAAACCTCAGGTTAATAATATTCAGAGACAAAGTTTTTACCTCACTTTGCTAAATGTCAGGCAAAGGAACTAGATCCATACAGCATGAATATCAATATTATTCAATCAAACTGAACATCTTTGAATAACATGAAAATACGGAATTATAGATTTTTCACATTATTGTGATTAAGGTACTAGATTATATTTTTGTAGTTTGTATCTATAATTACCGACAACACTCAATAACAATGTTAGACAACAATATATAGGTGTGAGGGGTGTTCGAAGGTGACAAGGACAGTGGGTTAGGTTAGGTTATCTGCAGACTAATGACAGAGAATGGCAGAACCGACTTTAACTTTTGTTTATATTATCAACGAATAAATGGAAACAGTCGGTTCTGCCGGCTTTGGTCTAAAAATAACCTAACCCAACCCACTGTCCTTGTCACTGGTTACACCTTCGACCACCCCTCACACCTATACTTTGTTCTGCTAACATTGTAATTGCATGTAGTCGGTAATTATATATACATACTACAAAAATATATTAATTATCTTAGTTACAATAATACGAAAAATCTAAAATTTGATACTTTTATGTCATTCAATGATCTTCAGATTGATTGAATAATATTGATATTCATGCTGTATGGATCTAGTTCCTTTGGCTGACATTTAGCAAAGTGAGGTAAAAACTTTGTCTTTGAATGTTACTAATCTGAGGTTTTACGTACAATTTACAAAATGTCGAGGTTTTTTAGCAATTCCGTAATATTTGATTTTATAATTATTAATTATTTTTATCATGTCGTATATGTTACATTTGCAGACTAAACCCAAAATTAAAGTAGTTGTATTTTTATTATAGTTATTAGGTAAGTCGTCACGCTAAAATTGATCATTATTTCTATCGATATAATGCACGTATTTCATAATTAATTTTAATGTTTATTAATTTTTTACCTAAATGGTGGATTACCGATGATTTTAGTGTCGTTATTATACCATAGCAAACCATATGTAGTCTTTGAATACAAAAAAATGCGTAATTTTCAGGTTCCGCGTTTATGCAAATTTACCATATTTTTTATCGTCTAAGACCATTACATTACATTTAGTATCTAATCCTAACTAATCTTATAAGAGCGACTGTGAGTTTGTTTGCTTGTTTGTTACGCTTTCACGCTTTAATTACTCAACCGATGATGAAACGCATACACGTCGTCTGGGATACAGAAAAGGATATAGAATACTTTGCAGAAACAACCAGAAAAATTAAGCCAAATAGATAGAACTGCAGTCTCGTTTTATGACAATTAACTAAAAAAACACGCCGTAATAGCAATCATGTTGCCATGATGTCTTATTTGTTTGTTAAATAATTTAGGTTACCATGATGACATGCTTGCTTGCTAGATTAGCATGAAGACGTATTTGTTCTCAGTGGGACTAGAAAATACATTTTTCCATTTTACCTTTGCAGAAATTTGAGGAAGCTCGTGAAAAGTCTGCCTCTCATAGAGCGTTTGACATTGTGCAAGTGGATAATCGTACTATACAAATTACCTTTAAGCCAAAAAGTGAATGCATTTCTAAGGCGAAACACAGTAAAAACGCAGATAACAGATTTGTGTTTGATTTACGGGTGATTAAAATTGATGGTAGCCGCTGCTGCAATAATGAACAACACTCTGAAATTGGTCGGTATTACATTAGCGGCCAGTATGAATACAGCAAAATAACTCATCGCCCAAAGAAAGTAGACTTTGGTGATGTCTATATCAATACTTCTGTCACGAAATATGTGCGGATACTAAATGAATCAAGGTTTATTGCGGCTAAAGTTAGTTATATTCGAGTGACTGGATTTGAAGTAACTCCTCCAAACTTTACCATTCATCCAAATTCGTCTAAACAGTTACGTGTCACAATTAAACCGACTTGTCTGAAAGTTGGTAATACTCTTGCGTTCAATGTAAGAAATCCACACGATCTATTTAATGAAAGATCCTATGCTGAAACCAGCAGAACTGAAACCAATCATTTAACTTACCTCATGTCGTGTCAAATAAATGTAATTTATAGCAAAGTTCATAAAGAAATACACGTTGAATCTCTTCATAAATTGCAAGAGCAGGATCCCAGATATACATATATAGGTGATGAAGTAGAGTTACATAAACGTAGAAAAAAAGCAGCATTTAATCATTTACAAATATGCAAATCGTCATACGCTAAAAAACCTGTTTTTGAAAGATTTAGCACAGGGAAAGAAAAGTGCGGCTTAATCCAATCATTAAAACCTAAAATATTACCGGGAGATTTCTGTAAAACTATTCCGGAAAAAATTGATACATATAGTTTGAGTAACATTTTATTTCTACCGTTTTCATTAAACTTTGGTAGAGTTGGACTCATGACTTATGGAGAACTCGATTTGACTATTATAAACAAGACAAAGTACGATGTAACTATAAAACTATACGAAGATGCTTGCTGTTTATACACTCTGGATAAGTTGACTTCTTATACTTTAACAATGAAATCAAAGATGGATTTCAAACTGAAAATATTTTGTTGGGGTTTTGTAGAAGGAAATTACAAAGGAACCTTTGAATACACTTTAGATAACAAGTATAGAAGAAAACATCCCTACACACTTCAAGTGGGTAATCCTACACTTATGGTCCAAGAGAAGAATTTAAAATTCGGCATGGTCACAACAGAAAGCTTCGTAACATCCGTTCCTATCCGCATTTATAATTACTTTAATATACCAGTAGATTTCAAATGGGAAGAATTATGTCCCGATATTCCTTTTGATATCCTCCCCATTTCCGGTTCAATACCTAGCCATGCTTGTAAGATCTGTGACGTAATTTATGTATGCAAACCATCGAAAACAAAAACACACGAAGTTGATTTTGTGTCTCAGAGTAAGACAATTAAAGTAGTACCAATCGAACTAAATATAATGACAAGAAAATTGTCTATAAAATTCCTTCGGACTACTGTCATGTTTAAAGATATTGCCCTTAATTTAGAAACGAAAGAAAAAGTAAAATTAGAGAACTCTTCAAGAGAAATTGCTATTTTTCATGTAGTAGAACCACTAATCCCTGGTTTAAGAATAGAGCCCATTTGTGGGACCATACTACCAAAAATGATAATTACCTTTGAAATTATTATAAAAATACCATGTGTCTTGGAATTTGCTTTTGATATTTTTGTAAAAATCAACAACAAAGAAAATGTTATTTTACCAATTAGTGGAAATGTAGTTGAGCCTAAAATATTAATTCACCCAAAAAACATATATATGTCGCGTGTGCCTTGTCACATGATAACTTATGTTCCAGTTACGTTTCAAAACTTAAGTACTCTTAAAAGTGAAATAGAAGTCATACAAACAGGAGATGAGAATATTTTTGATGTTTACGTAGCTGTAGGGAACGAAAAGCAAAGAGTTTTTAAATTCAGCATAGATGGTGGTCAATCAAAAATTGTTTTCGTCAAAGTTTGTGACATATTTCGGAGAGAATATGAGATGTATATACCATTTAAAATAAACGGACTCCTAGGACCTCCTGATCATAACTCGTGCTCCACAGAGCTCCAATATTATATAGGGCAATATGAGCAGTAAGTTCGTATATATTTGTTCATATGCAATACTTTCTTTGCAGACATTGTTTAATAAGGGACTGTCGCTATATGTTTCAGGTCTTATGAAAATAATTCAAAAGTAAAATTAAAAACTCTTAATAAAGACATAAGCTCTTGTAAAATGATGGGAGTAATAACGGTACCCTGGATACATCTATCCGTAGACAAATTTGAAATTGAATACACACCACTCGGAAATAACAGTATCGAATTTACTATGACAAACGTATCGAAATATTACTTATATGTCTCCATATTGACCAATAAACTATCTCCAAACTTCACATTGGATCTTCGCACAGAATACAATCAATCAATAATAAATGAAAATTATATCAAATTTGAGTTAGATCGCCGTTCAGCTGCAACATTCACAATAAAATTCCATCCTAAAGGACATGGTAGATTTATATCTACTGCTTTGTTGTTTCTGGACAAGAATATGACTATTCCTTATTATAATTTAACATTTTTGGGGAAACGTCAAACACCAGCAATGATCCCAAGTTTGTATAGACTAGTCTTTCCACCTAGTTACGTTGGAACCGAAATCATCCGTATGATAACTCTTAAAATAGAAGTGGAATCTAACATAGATTCATTTACTTGTTCATCTAAAGAAGAGACTAATTTAATAGCAAAATTCATTGATTGCAAAGTACAACAAGAAAATGAAGTACTTCATACTATAGTTACAGTGGCGATAAAAGTTTGTTGTCAAATAACTTACACAAGAAATATCACACTTTGCTTTAATCATGAATGTGGCTCATGCTGTGAGGTCGAGGTCAGTTTCTGCTTTACATACTGCGCACTAACATTACATACCGATAGGGTAGTGACACCCGAGGAAAATCCATATCCTTACTTTCCATTAAGCACTCAAAGTGAATTTTATCACTACATGGAACAATGTTCTAAGTTTTTGGAAAAATGGATGTTTCAACAAGGCTTTCGTAGAGATTTGTATCCAGTAATTCCTGATACTTTTCACGCAATATCTTCTATGATATCTTCACCTACCGGCAGTACTAAAGCAAAAGGAATAAATGTCGGCTATTTAAATTTTTTAAGAAGAATAGCTGGACCTTTTATGAAACATATTCGAAAAATATCGTAAGTATTATCCATATTTGAATGTTACAATTTTGTTAATCGTTTTAAGAGTTTTTTTTTTTTTTTCAGAGTTCATGGGGTTGACGAATCATTTAAATGCGTAAAAGAAATTCATGATACATATAGGGAAATAATCAACTTATTACGTTCTCGTGGAGCTGATTTATGGTTTCTACAAGCAAAATTTTTACTTAGTTACGATCAATTTGTTATTTATTCTGATAACGTTACACCGAAATGTAATGCTAACATTATACTCACGCAAGAACTATTAGCAGATGTTAATTTGTTTAACAGACTAACCAAGCAAAGCTGGATTGATTTTATTTTACAAAGTTACAAAGTTTTTGTAATGGATAGTTGTTTTTTTGAATGCATATGTGTAAGCTCACAACCAAGAGATATTAGCAAAGTTTTGATTGAATGGTACAATGAACAAATACTAGTACAACACAAAAAACTATTTAACAAAAGCAAACCAGTGAAATCTATAGATAACATCACTACAGGTCTTTCAAGTGGTATTGCTATAGCATCAGCCATATTGACTTACTGTCCCTTTATGCAACAACATTATGAAATATTTTGCGAAGTTGATGAAGCAGACCCAGAAGGTGGTATTATAAACAATGCCTGTTTAAATATTGAAGCTTTTAATCTTTTAAGACTCTACTTTCCTTTGAATAGTAAGGATTTCTTAGAACCGAATTTTATGCAAATGCTTTTCCTGTCTGTGCACTTATATGTTGCATTGCCAATGTTTAAACCAAAAAATACAGTTAAATTTACTCCGCCGCTTTTAAGAAGTTCTACTAGACAATTGTCTATCACTCCAACTAGCCAAGAATCACTTATATTCACCTATATAATTTTAAATAACAACAGAAATAACTTTGTTGTTGAAAAAGCTCCAGCGGGGGATAATGGTAAAAAGATGTTTTTAAGTGTCAAATATACAGCTAACTTCACTGATGAAGATAGTTGCATACTTTTAGTTCATGGTTACAATAAGACAAGAATATTTGATACTTACATAGTACTTTTGTTAAACGGTCATATAGGATCACTTAATCCCTTACGAAAGTGTAGAGTTACAGGACCATTATATCGTCCTAATAAGGTAGATGTCCTCGTCTCCTCGCCTTTTGCAATTTCAACTACATTTAGTGTGTACCTAACAGATAATGAACCTTCGATTCCTGTTGCTTTTAATGCAGAAATTGAGAAACCTAAATTTTATATCCGACGACTTATCCTCGTTGATAAAGAAATAATTTTAAGTGGAATACCAAAAGAAAGTGGTCAAGAAGTTCAGGAGCACAAATTATATTTACAAATGATATGTTTAAGTACTCAAGTTGGAAACTCTTGGATATGGTTTAGAAGTGAACTTGGAGAATTTTTTGTGAGAGTAACTTCACAGCCTCGATGGGATCTAGCTATAGATACCTTGCAAGCAACAGTTCAAAGCTGGCCTATGGATCCCTGTAGCTGTGGAGAAGCCTGCGAATGTTATAGGACCACTGTCCTTATGATTCCTCACCGTAATGAGCTCATGCTCAAGGCAATGCGTTACTCTCTGCTCGAACATGCAAGTGATGCAATGATGGATATATTTGATGAATTAATTGGTATGTGATTTTTAATCTTCTGTCTTGCCTATCGGTTTGATATTTTTTATAATGAATTTGTTTAAAATATATAGGACTTTTCATTTCATTTAACTCACATTGGTTCCAGCTCGGTATCCCTCGAAACCAAATAGGTACCTCACCACAATAAAATCCTAAGTTTCTCAACAATCCAAAACATAAACATATTAAAATTGTGTTTCTCAGGTCGATATCTGTACTATACTTATATATTATATGGATGTTTGTTGCTCAATCATGCCAGAACAGCTGAACGGATCTGGGTGAACTTTGGCACAGAGATAGATTATACTCTGGAATTCTAGAATTGTAACTAGGTTACTTTTTATCCCGGAAAAATGTACGGTCTCCATGGGATAACATTACGGCAGGTGATTCCGCGGGCAAAAGCTAGTATATTGTATAAATTTAAATATTCTCGTGTAAATAATTAAATACAATATTAAATAAATCAATATGAAAACAGCTTTATCCCAAATTCTATAATTCGTATTAGAATGGGTATTGTTGACTTCACGAAATACTAAATTCTACTTTTCAGAAACTACGACTGGCAAAATAATATTAGGCATGTTACTATTAGAAGGTGGTTCCAATATGACCGATGTACATCATATTTTACGTAGCGAGACAACATATCGGATAACTTCCCGAGTTCTTCTACCAAGATTGGACCGTGTTACTCTGGCTCAGCATACAGGAGCTATTCTACCGTTGCCAGTCACAATACCAGCTGATGATAAATCAGAGAAATATTCAGTTACATTTACTTCTGAGTGTGGCATGGATATTCGAACTTACCGAATATTTTTTATAGAGAGCAAAGAACAACCTGCTTGTAGCGAATGAATTTTTTTGTCTGAATTTTTCTTATCCTATTGTAATTATAATCATCAGTCTTGAGATTTGCTCAAATGGATATAAATATGAGTAAAAACAAAGAGTGACAATCTTTTCAAGATTTTTACCGTGATTGTTTAGTTTAGTTGTACTTATGTTTTCATAATAAGGTAATGGTATAGGTATAGTAATGGTTACAATTTAATTTCAAACTAAAGCTTGCGGCTTCGTTCACGTAATATTCCGAGCAATTGATTGAATCGCGGAAACTAAAATTATTTGAAATAAGTTTCCCATGTTTATCTTTGTTATCGACTCTAATATAGTTCATATTATTGGTTCATTTACTTACGTTCTTTAATTTTATTTCCGAAACCGCGAAGAAGGAGGAGACTAACTCAAGTTTGTTTCTTCCTTCTCCATAAATAAATAAGTTTAATAAATAATTAATATTCATAAATTCAGTTTCATATTTATATTACTACATAGATTTCGATATGAAAAATGGATTCGAAGTTTCTGAACTTGTCTTACTTTTTCACAGTTTTAACAAACGTATTATATAATGTAAAGAAATTATAATATCCACATTTTAAATTCCAAAAAGGATTCTGATTACCGTTAAAATAAACTATAGTTAGCCAATGCAAGGTTTTTGTAATCAGGCAACGGACACAATCACAGAAATGCAATGTAGATAATATTTCACTACAAAATTCGTGCGCTAATTGTGAGAACGAAAGAGATAAATTTGGAGACTCCACGAAGAGCCCACCCTAACTAAATGTGGTTACGTTTAAAAATCCTTACACATATAGGTAATATGACAGTAGTATTTATACAAAAAAATATCGTTTTTAATGTTAAGGCCATGTCAACTGAAGATTCAAATTTCAATCTGAACTTTTAAATTTGTGTCCTCCGATAGCGCTACTATTTGTGTTATGTGACTGGAACCTGGCTACTAATGCCCGAACACAACTTAAGGTTGTTATGGCGGCATACTTTGACCAGGGGTGGTAGCCATCCAGACGGATAAATACCACCTGGCTGTGGATCGTTTTGTCGCGTCTTACGACAGGCCGCACGGCCGCAAAAATTGTATTCCTTCTCTCTCCGTTGCTGCAGAACACGACAGTACTTAATGACATTGAATGTTTCATGTTTATATTTATATTGATTTATATTTGGTTGACCCATCCAAATTGTAAGCCAGAAATGTCCCGTCTAATATCGGCTTTACATAACATTTAAAAGAAGTTTTAAAGTGCAATAGATATTTAAAATTAGATCTTTTACAGTATGTACTTCGCTCAGTTAGAATAAACTGAGTGTGTTTGTAGAAAATACGTCTTTAGTCAAATATTACTCGTTAAAATTTTCAATATTTGACTGATTTATTATAAAATATTTAAAGAATATAAGGGCAAAAAACGACAGAAGCAGAATGACCTATGGCGCCATCTAGTCATATAGGGCTTGGTAGCTATTCAGAATTACGTTTTTTGCTGATTATCAAACATATTCAATACTAGCTGATGCCCGCGACTTCGTCCGTGTGGTGCGGTTTTTTTAACTATCCCACGGGAACTCTTTAATTTTTTGGGATCAAAAGTATTCTATATGTTGACCAGGGATATAAGCTACCACCTTACAAAATTTCATTTAAATCGGTCCAGTCGTTTCGGAAATTAGCCGGTACAAACAGACAGACAAACAGAGAAACATAAAATTAAAAAAAACTAAATTAGTTCTATTTCACTTCTTACATACTCGGTTTTTAGCATTTTTTTCATTGTACAGAAATTCGACCTCTACAGTTTTATTATATGTATAAATTAGTATGTGCCAGCGATACTTCAGTCGTGTTTCTATGTCAACGACGATGTGTTTGTTAGTAAAATACAACGCAGTGCCAAAACAATGCTACCAAAGCGCCACCTGTTTCGCTATATTCATTTATCGGGGTAAAAAGTATTCTAAGTGTTAAATTTTAAGTGTTAATTGTAAGTGACCTGGTATATAACACTTTGTGTCGAGTTATACATTTAAAGCCAACGGCCTCTGTGATTGAGCGGGCTAAGCCGTTGCCGGCCTCCCTCACTGTAACGCAGAGGTTCCGGGTTCGATTCCTGGTATATAGTAAATTTCGGAAACGTATTTTCTTCGTTATTTACTTCGTTATTTATTTATGGTCTGGTTGTCTGGGATCGTCCCCAGAGTGGTACGTTGTATATTAACCATAACACAAGCGTAACTTGCTTAATTTGGGGATATACAATATGTGTGTTTGTCTGCCGATTATTAAAAAAAAAATAATAATAATAAAGCCGTTCAGTAGTTTCACATGATACTCTAATAGACAGATAGACAAAAATCTAAAAATTGCATTTTCGAATTTTCCTGGTTGAAATTATAAGAAACGATTTAGTATGAACAAATGTGCAATAATTTCTTGTGGATACGTTTACATTACTAATAATCACACAGACTCAAACCAAGTAGGTATAGAAATAGGTACCAAGTTAGACTCGCATAATTTTCTGATTTATACTTCACGAAAGTTATTCTCCGGGATGAAAAGTATCTTATTTTTCTGCTGGATTAGGTACCTACATTATATGTAAAATTTCATAGTACCGAGTTGGTTCATTCCATACAGACATTTAAAAAATATACTTTCGAAACAACCTTATTTCATTACTATTGTTACAATTGGGCCACCTGCATAATTGAAAACAAATCACCTTTATTACCCGCTCGGTGTTTAAGATAATTACATAGAAGCGCTTTTATGATCGTCCTCTTTTTCCTTACTTATTTATTGGTTGTTGTGAAGAGCAGCCTATTGTACTCGTTTATGGCCATTCGCAGGCATAATTAGGCAGTTGTTTCGAACTAATTCTAAGAAGTTATTGTTTTGCATCGAGGCATATTGTATTTGTATAGAATAAAAGGAATGCCCGAACGGAGGGGGAGGCAGTCAAGCGCGATTACGATACGAGCAAGACGTGTGTACATACGATGAGCGATATAGTGACGGACTTTGCGCGCGTTATTAAATCGTGCAGTTTGTACTGGTTGTGTCCAGTTATATTTTTACCTATGTTATACGTGTTTGTATAGTCCTAATAAATCCTATAGTCATTCCAAACGTCATTTTAATTCGATTCCCGTAACTCGTAACACTATTAATTAATCTAGTATTAAACTATGGACTATATACCTACACAGAAATCTTATTAGCCATTTGATAACATGAGGAATAATTTTCTACTTTATGACGTTCCTAAGATTGGGCATATTGAATGACGAGAACAGATCCAGTGTTATCTGCATCAGTAATAACGATATCTATTATCTATATTGACATGGAGCATGTTCGTACAGTGGCCATAGTATAATATTAACCATATCAAATTATACAAGAATAAATTGGTGCGCTAGATGTGACGTAACAAGGCGCTAACTTGGGGAGGCCTATATCCAGCAGAGGACTGCAATTGTTTGACGTCGACAGATAACGTATTATCTGGGGAAGTCTATACAGGAAGTTTTAGCTATACAGTCACCCCTTGACTGCAAACGGTAAGACTTGTTTGATACAGTTATAAATAGGCGGAAGTTTGTATAAACTATTGAAGCGATAGATCGGCAAAGAAGAGGCGATGTCGCCGGTCTGTACAAATGCGGTTCGCATCAGTCACCGCCTCGCCCACCCACCTTGACCAAGCTATTCAAGCGTGGCTTTAGCTACATCACGGCTGTTGACCGACCGGCAATCATGACCGAATGTGCAGGTCGTAAGTTCAACACGCAATGCTTTGTATCTTCCATGAATCATCTGGGGCCTAATTCGGCAATTACCTACTATCTCGTCAAAATCTCAATCGTAGGTTTGCCTGATTTGGTATTCTATTAATTCCAATGGCGTACCAGTGGCAAGCCACTCTATCTTTCAAAATATTTATAAGCGAAAACTCGCAGAATAAATGTTTAAAATTTGGTAGCTTTTCTATATTCATTTCGGCTAACGTCATTTCTCCATTTCTGCTAATGGTAATACCAATTTTTTCGTTTTCGAGAAGATATTGTGGATTTAGTAAGTAGAATACGAATGCATCTTTATTGCAATGGAATCATACTTTGAATATTTTCGCAACGCCAAGATATTGAAATAGCAGAATTGCGACCCTGGCCATAGTTATTTTGCCTAATCATAACTTGCCAATTGTGTCCAACGAAAAAGTGGTATTTTATTTTAGTAATTTTATTGATTAACTTTCACACTGGAAAGATATTGCGTTTAATAGCCAATTCCTATATCTTAACGACCGCTCATTTGCCTTACATCAGTTAAAATTTGACATAAGCTCCATACGAGTAATGTCAAAACTCAACCTTATAGTAAGGCAAGTAGATGAATAGTAAGATATATGTATAAAAGGAACCGGCCATTAAAGACGGTTAAATGGTTTAACAGTTTAATACAATAAAAGATAACCTAAATGATTTATGCTATACTAGAATTTCCCCCCGCGGCTGTGCCGTGGGTCAAACTCTATTGCGTACCTCTTATTTAAAGAGCAGGCGTTAATACAGGTTACACTGTATTAAATTTTTATGTTAGTGCTATTTCCCCCCGAAAGATTCACTTCATTTTATATCGCAAACTATGCCATCTCCTGGGATAAAAAGTATATATATATATATATATATCCATTTTCGGTATTAAAACTACATTTAAACAGAATTACAGCAAAACCGATTAGGTACTCCTAGTAGTTTTTCCGTGAAAGCTTAACACAGATGGAGTTACTATCGCATTTTTTATAGATGATGATTTTTTATATCTATAAACTTGAGAAATTATTGGTCTCTCATACAACTGTCATCCCCTATTTTAACTCGTTCTAGCTTTATTATCTATCTACCTGTAAACTACATAAACTACACTAATGACAAAAATGACCAAAATGACCAAAATGACAAAAATGTCCGAAATGACAAAAATGTCCAAATTATCCAATATGACCAAAATATCCAAACTCTCCAAAATGTTCAAAATGATCAAATGTTCAAAATGTCCAAACTGTTCAAAATAATCAGTTTGTTGGAATGTTTCAATATTTATTTCAGTAGGTTTCTTTTCGTCGTACTTAATTTAAGCTTAATTCATATTTTATCGACGTCGTTGACATGAATTTGAATAATGGCCGTAGCCTTAGACAGTTAACAACTTATAATAGGCAGTTGTTTTGATCTATTAAGAATATTGTTACACCTAGCACATCGTGTAAAAATCTACACTTTGAGATTACCGAAGTGTGTAAGCCAATTTGCCTCAAATAAGCCAGTCTAGTAGACAGTAAGTTCTCCTGAACTGGAGTCGCCCGAGCCTAACAATGAGACTGAGTTCATATTATTATGCACCCAGAGAGCTTAATTAATAATTAACATAAAGGATAATAATAGTAAACATAATTTGTAGATAATATATTTTATTGGTATTTTTGTTACAAATATATTTTAAACTTCTTTAATTTTTATACAATCTTTTTAATACATTAACATGAAAAATTCAAAGGAATATTTTTTTATTGTGAAGCTGACAAACAGGCAGACGGCAAATTATGATAAGTAGGTATAATTTGTAACTCGCATCAGAAGTTTATACAGTGTTTTCAAAATACAGTATTCTGTGCAATGCTTAATGCACCGTGGTTCATAAAAAAATCATGAAATGCACGAGTACTTAGAAATGCAAACAATTAAGGAAATAATAAACACTGTAGCTATCCGTTACAAAAATAAACTAATTAACCACACAAACCAACTGGCTATAGCCCTCCCTGATACTAGCTAGACCGTGAAACGATTGAAACTCCTAGGTCGGGCTTAGCAAATAAATTTATTAAGAGAAGTCCTTTAATGTAAGGACTAATCTCAAACGTCAAATCTTTTCACATCACTTCTACTGATAGTGTTGCCACTGATCGCAGAAAGCAAGAAAATTATAGAAAAGGTATAATTTGTAGTTTAAATTGAATATTTTCTAACTATGAGTGTGGGAGTTCTCACTAATAACTAGCCAAGAATCATCAAAGCAATGATTGTTTTAAGTCTTAAGTAGACAGCAATATTCACTAACTACTAACAATTTTAGTAGGTACTGAGTATATAATGAATCAATAGAATGAATCAAAATGAACATAAACTTTATTATTAGTAGGTATATACACCGAGCGACAAGAATCAATCACAGTGGCTACTTATTTTGCCTGTTAATTAATTGAAAGTACCGAGTAGCAATGTACGCTAAGAATAAAAAATATCGTATACTTACAAGGACAATCAATACGCAAACATTGCCTTCCAATAGAGCCTGCTGTTGTATGATCATGAACCTGGTAATAATGTTTCTTTAATTCATATTGCAATACAGAAGTACCATCCTTTATAGTCAACACTATTTTATTACTTGTACCTAAATAATCATGGTGAAATTTTCCTGGTGTTTATAATAATTGAAAAGAAATGTTACCTATTACGTTAAAAATTAAAACAATAATAGGACTGCACATAAAATACTTGGTTTTAAGTTTTTAGTTACTAATTATAAATACATATGGCACATTTCATAATAAGTCTTAACCTAATTAACAACTTTAATCAAGGGTGCGTGGCACTATATTGTATTGAATGATTCCGTAAAAGTGACGAACACCCACCGCTTTTGTCGTTTTTTTATGGAACCAAAATAAAATATTTAATCGAAAATACTCCTATATCTCAGAAACTACAAATATTTTATGTATTTTCTTGAAATTAGTTTTGGCGGAAAGTATATTTTAGGTTTCTACCAGCTCGAATTATTTTGTTATTAGGGTCGCACCCTAAGAAACAAACCAAATCAATACATAAGAAATTAAATATACAAACTTGCTGGTTTAGTTATACTTTAATAACAATAATATTTTTATGTAACTCATAAGGAAGAGCACAAATTTCACGATTAACACATTACAAGTTGTTTTAAATTGGCCACGTACATACAAATTGAGTTCAGCGCTGGTTGGGAGTCATTTCGAATAGTGGAGCTTCGAGTAAATCACAAACTATTTTCATTTCGTGTAGTGAATGCTTAATGCATTCTTCTATCGCTGGAGGATAACGGGGTAGTGTAGGACTCGCTGAAACAGTCGAATATCCGTTACAAGTGTCCTAGTGTGCCTTCCTTTGTGTCTTTAACTAGGGTCATTGGAGGTATAGTACAGAACAAGAGTCCCTCGCTTGTGCGTTATGTAGGCCTTTCCTTTTTTAAGGAGTGTAGCTTCCAGCTTTGCCACAGGCTAACCGCTACCTAGTTACGTCCCAGCTGTAGCACACCAAACTGTAGCATAGGCATAGTCTAGCTTCGGACTAGGTCTAGGTTGAATGGTACTGCAACACGAATAAGCACCTTTGTTCCAAGGAAGATAAGCGTGCGCAGATCATGTGCTACTTCTCATTTCAGCGGCTTCAGTGTTGGTGACAGATAGTCGTCCCCAAGTCGCAGCCTCTCAATTCTCAACCAATTTTGCTGACTTTTTCTTTAAAAAAGAACCAAAGGTATTATCACGATATTCAACAGCGCCAACAGGTGTAAAATAGTGGATGCATTTTAAGTATTGGACACTTATCCACTCCTCATACTGAAGCTGGTGTAGTTGAGCCTACCCTCTGGCGTCTGTGACAAGCCAATGCTATTCGATTCCAGTTCAAAAAGATTCGCGTCCTTTTGTCATCATCCTTCTGACTCGGTTGCGTCCCATTATATATAATTGAGATAAGTGGTAGGAGTTATTAATATAATACCTCAATAATTAAATAATATCAATTCGTAAACGTGTTGTTGATTAATATTGTTGAATATGAGCTTTCCAATTTTCCGGAAATCTAAAGGTATACCTTTACCCATCGCGCATAGGTTTAAAATTTTTAGCTCTCTTCATACATCAAATCATCAACAAATACACGCGAATGTGAATTTGATATAAAATTTGTACATTTGCAGAATTATTCCTTTATTCAGGAACTTAAGGTGTTTATCCCAGAATTACTAAGTTCCACGAGATACGTATACGGAAACATAGATTGCGCGCCCGATGCTAAATATAACTGAAATTCTAGTAAATCCCATGTGACCAGATGGCGCCATTCTTCTATCGTTTTTTGATTTTTTATGATTCAAACATAGTTTTAGAAAATTTATTTTAGTAAAATCCTTTTTAGTTTCATATTTAAATAGGATAACAAATCTAAACCAATACGTTGCAACAGATTTTAGGTACTTGCGTACCTGTAAAATACTTTTTTTAACAAAAACAAAACCGTCTTTAGACTAAAAAGCAAAAAATAAATATTTAACCAACTTCTTTCTACAACATCTTGAAGTCGGTGCCAAGAAAAACATAAAAATTACTATATTTTTCTAATTTGTTATTATTTTACTTTTTAGGTGAGGACCATCTCGGGAATACTCTTTCGATTAAAAAACAAACAATTTGAAAATCAGCCCACAATTGACGGAGAAATCGCGTAACATAATTACAAAAAAATTAAGTGCCTGTAGAAAATGTAATACTGGCATGCGTATACAAGCTTTTTTTTCGAAATATGTAGACACTCGGCGTTCTTTAATAAAGGTTACTCTCGATTTCCTAGGAATCCCCTCACCAGATCCTGACTTAGTGACCATAGGATCACCTCGGGAGCTTACGAACAAAGATTATTTTTTAAATTGATCCACAATTGACGAAGATATGGTCTAACAAAGAAGTCTGTTAACAATTTTTGAGGTTTTCTCTCGATTTCCCTGGAATCTACTCATCAGATCCTGACATGGTGACAACGGGACCAAACCGGAAGTATAAGCCTTTCGATTAAAAGAAACATTTTGAAAATCGGTCTACAATTGACGGAGAAATAGAGTAACGAAAATACAAAAAAATACAGACGAATTGAGAACCGCCCCCTTTTTAAAGTCGGTTAAAAATGAAGAAGAATCAATATTAAGACATCTAGCGAGCAAGGAGAAAGTAACTAACAATAGAATACTTGTGCTACGTTCCATTAAGGACTGAAAACGACCACGTTCACGACCGCGATTTTTCCCGTTCCACTTGCTTTTCGGCGTTACAATCATAAACCCAAGTCAAACGGTTATTCGACATACCTCTTGACATGGGTCGTCGTGAGCGTTGTGTGACCGAAAATGAAGACGTCATTAGTGATGTTTTCGCCACGACCACAACGACCGCGGTCGACTTGTGGAACGGCTAACGGAGCATTTTAGGCGTTGCGAGCGACTCATGGAACGCACTGTTGAAAGTACCTACTGAGATATATTTTTCTTCTATAGATAACTATAGAAGAAAAATATAATAATATATATTATTATTATAATATTATAAAATATTACTAGAGTTTAACCCGCGGCTACGCCGCGAGTCGACCTCTGTTTCCTGCCTCTTGTTTAAAAAGCAGGCCTTTATACAGGTTACATTGTACTAAATGTTTATGTGAGTACTATTTGCACTCGGAAGATTAATATCATTTTATATCGCAAACTATCCCATCTCCCGGCATGAAAAGTATTTATGCCCATCCTCGGTATTAAAATTACATATATACTGAATTTCAGCCAAATCGGTCCAGTAGTTTTTCCGTAGAAGCATAACAACTAGAGAGACAAATATATTTTTATCCCGGAATCTGTCCCATTTTTCGGGATAGAAAGTATCCTATGTTTATTCTCGGCATCGAATATGTATATAATAATAATTATTTTTTAAATTATTTATAATTTTTTTTAGATATATATATATATATATATATATATATATATATATATATATATATTGAATTTCAGCCAAATCAGTCCAGTAGTTTTTCCGTGAAAACGGAATAGACAGACAGGCAGAGTTACGGATGTGGTATTTTTTAAACATTTTTTCCAGTTTCCTTGACAGAGCCTTTTAATTTGTCTACAAAAAAAGTTGTCTGCTGGATGTCGGACTATGATTTTCTGGCGTTCCCGCTGAACACGAATCTTAAGTGAGAATTTGGGAGTCAATGAGCAAATAATCGAGAAAAACCCAATAAACCGATATCAATCATGATTTTTATTTCAGTTGTCGATCGGGTTTGTGTTATTATAGATTTGAAAATCATTTAAATTAGAACTATACAACTTTGTTTAATTATGATTAAGAAACACCAATTTAGCTAAAGAACCATTATTATAGAATACTGATGTGAGGACATAAGGAAGTAATCTGTTAAATAATTATCGTACATTTTGATTACGTTTTTATAATTATTGTAATTTGAGAGATTATGAACGATTGTTAGCTACGCTTTATTTATACTATATTATTGTATTCATGCCTAATCGAAGATTTAGAAATATAAATTATTAACCTCAAATAAAGTCTAAAACTACATTTATGCTGTACGGACTGTTAGGGTGCACTTTAATTTCTTCGATCGGATAACTATGGTTTTGAGTAAAACAAACGTGTGTATGCTACCAATATTTATTAGCGACTGCCTGCGGTGGGGGGCTACAGATAAATAAATACTAAGGAATTTTTACAGTACAAAATTGCATTAACATAAACCGGCCACCAAAGGACTATATGAGTCCTTTTAAAAATGTCTATAATATAATTAATCTCTAGAGTCTATGAGTAACGCACACAGCTTAGTCTCAGTTCGTTTCACTATACTGTCCCCACTCTTTACACTGTAAACTCTGGTATAACCGTCTGGTCCTGGGTGCTTATCCATAATTCGACCAAGGGACCATTTACCAGGTGGCTAATTTTCCTGTTTAATCAGAACTAAATCTCCATTCTTGAATTCTTCTTTTTTCTTAATCCATTTTGGTCTCTGTTGAAGCCTGCTTAAATATTAATTTTGCCAACGGTGCCAGAAATCGTGTAAGAAGTTTTGACAGTATTGCCATCGTGTTAAATGACCAATTTTAACATCTTTCAAATCAGAAGAAGGTACAGTGATTGGCACCTCTCCAATTAAAAAATGCCCAGGTACAAGATGCTGTGTTCTTCCATCCGAGGAGTCGATGGGACATAATGGACGCGAATTTAAACACGCTTTAATCTCACATAGCACTGTCGACATTTCTTGGTGAGGTGAGTAGTGAGAATTCGCTTGAGATGGTATTTTATAGACTTCACCCCGGCCTCCCAGAGCCCTCCAAAATTTGGAGAATATGGTGGAATGAAGTGCCACTGTGTGCCATCATTTAATAGAAAATTTGCAATGTCTTCATCGAATTGCAAAGACGCTTCCTTCCAGGCTTCAACGAGCTCTCTGTTCGCTCCAATGAAATTCCTTCCCTGGTCGCTCCACAGATGAGCGCATTTTCCTCTTCTAGCGCAAAACTTTTTAAATGCTCCAATAAAAGCCTCCGATGTTAAATCTCCTACTAATTCAAGGTGTATTGTTTTGGTTGACATACAAATAAAAATAGAAATATAAGCTTTATTAGTTTTCACACCTCTTCTCTTGTTCATGAGGATTTGAAAAGGCCCAAGAAAATCCACTCCGGAATTTATAAGCGGTCGGGCAGGTGTTACGCGTGCTGTCGGTAAATCTCCCATTACTTGCGTTATATTTGGCACATAGAAGACACCTATGAACATGCCTTTTGACTAAGCTTTTGGCCTTTAATACCCAATATTTTGATTTTAAATAGCATAACATTAGCTGTATACCTCCGTGAAGAGTCCTATGGTGAGCATCAGCTATTATGAGACGGGTAAATTGATTATCCTTCCCGAGAATTATGGGATGTTTGCGTTCATCCTCTAAATTAGCTTGTCTTAATCTTCCACCTACTCTGAGGATTCCTCTTGCATCCAGATACGGATCCAGTGTCTTTATTTTACTCTTATTCTTAACTTGTTTCTCTCTTTTCAGACGTTCTATGTCTTCTTCGAATTCTAATCCTTGAACCCTTTTTATGCACATGTAGAATGCCTCTTCTAGTTCTTCTGTTGTTAAATGCTCATTAATGTTTTTCACCATATTTTTAGCCTTGTAATTTCAAAATCTTTTGCAGTAAGAAATTACTCTCAATAACTCCGTAAGAGTATTAAAATTTCCAAACTGTTCTATTAGGTTAGTTTCCCTTTCTGCTGTGTTGTTTATAATCGAGGACTGTAGTGTAAACTTCTTCCTTTCTATATCCGTAGGTATAATTTCGGGCTTTATAAACTTAATGTCTTCCTTTAACAACCATTGCGGTCCATTCCACCATATTTCACAGTTTTTTAATTCCTTTAAAGACATACCATGTGATGCTATGTCGGCAAGGTCGTCTTCCGATTGAACATGATACCATTGGCTGCAGTTTACATTTGATGTTATTTCGACGACTCTATTTGCAATAAAGGGTTTCCATCGTGAAGGTTCTCCAAACAACCAGGACAAAACAATGGAGGAGTCTGTCCAGGCGAAAATTTGTGAATTACTTATTCGCATAGCTTTTGAAACTTGCCTTAATAACTTGGAGAGAAGCAAAGCTCCACAAAGCTCAAGACGTGGTAATGAAATTGTTTTTAATGGAGCTACTCTCGTTCTAGCAGCGACTAGACACATTTTGCATGATCCATCTAAGTTTCCTACACGGCAATATACTCCGGCAGCGTAAGCTTGCATAGAAGCGTCACTAAAGCCATGAAGCTGAATTGTCTTTTTATTTGAAGTTGATACGCCCAACCGCCTCTCGATATAAATTTTATCAACAAATTCCAGATCTGATCAGATTGTTTTCCATTCCTCTGCTAATTTATATTCCAAATTTTGATCCCAATTAACTCTTTCTAACCATAGATTTTGAATTAGTATCTTCGCAAGCACAGGGCGAGATCCAACCCAGTGGGTCGAATAGCTTTTGTATATCTGAGAGGATACTGCGCTTCGTTATTTTGTTGCTGATTATAGGTAAAGTAAGTTTGTATTCTAGTCTATCTTTCCCGAGGTTCCATTGGATACCGAGTGCTTTAATTACTCCATCTAGCTTCAATTAAACACTTATTTTAGTTGACCTTTTATTAGGTTCCAAGGCTTGCATAAATTCTGAATTGTTAGAAGCCCATTTCTTCAACTTAAAACCTCCTTTTCTTAATAGTTCTTTAAGATCTTTACTGACCTGAATGGCTCCGGACACGTCATCACTCCCAGATATGCAGTCATCAATAAAGAAATCTTCATTTAGTATTCTGGCTGCTTCAGGGAAATTGTCACCTTCGTCAACAGCTAGCTGCTTGAGTGTTTTAACCGCTAGATACGGCGCTGATGTAGTCCCGAAGGTTACTATGAGCAGTCTGTAGTCCTTTATTTCTTCAGATGGTTCATTTCTCTATACTATTGTTTGATAATTAGCATCTTTAGGGGATACTAATATCATTCGGTACATCTTTTCAATGTCTGAAACAAAACAAATTGCATGCATGCGCCATCGCATGTTCAGGTTTCGTAAATCGTCTTGTAAAACCGGTCCAGCTAGAAGTTTGTCGTTTAAAGCTACACCGTTAGAACTCTTAGATGAAGCATCAAATACTATACGCGTCCTAGTGGACTCCTTATCCTGACGAATTACGGCATGATGCGGTAAGTATACAGATTTGTTTTCTATTTAATTTGAAGGTATTTCTTCTAAGTATTTTAAATCTTTGTAATCGTCTATGACTTTTTTATATTCTTCTTTTAACTGTAAATTTCTTTTAAATTTATTTTCTAGTTGCATAAATCTTTTCATAGCCGTATCTCTTGTATTTTCCTCTACACATTGTGGCTTCTCTGTTTTAACTTTATTATATATCTTCCTTCTTTATTTCGAGAATGTGTTTTATCATATATATTCTCGCATCTTTGTTCTTCTCTCGTTAATATTCTTTTTGTATCCGTATCTATTTCCCATATTGTTTTCAGTAAATCTTCTAAATTCGGTTCTACATTTGAAATGGCCACCAAGGATTTATTACGTGTTTTTATCTTTAAATTAGTTCCTCCCATAACGATCCAACCCAAGTTGGTTCTTTGCGCACATGGTGTACCAGAGGGACCTTCAATAAGTCCTTGTTGTAATATCTTTGTGTATTCTTCTACACCTAACAACAAATCCAATGTTCCAGATTCTAAAAAGTTTGGATCTGCTAGGTTGATCTCCTTTAAATGTGGCCATTAATTCACTGGATGTGCTTGAGGTGGTATGTTTACTTTCAAGTGCTTAGACATCACGTAAGCTTCGATTGGTATCTCGAAATCAGCTTCCCATTGTAACAAAACTTGCACCTTGACCTTTTGTTTAACTCGTATCTCTGTGGATTCCATCCCAGTAACGATTGGATTTACCGCCTTGCGTTCTAATTTCCATGTTTAAGTTGCCTTTTCGCTAATGAAACATGCCTGTGAGCCCGAATCGATGAGAGCTTTAACAACAGTAGTGTGTCCATTTTCTCCTACTATCTTCACTACTGCAGTGCCTAGTAAACATATCTTACGCTCTACTTCCTGGGTAGACGCCATTGCTGTGAGAGCTAAACTCTCTTCTAAATCTGCATGAAGTGATGATGTCGGTTGCATGGTTTCTAATGGTAATGCCGACTCATCTACTATATCACTCTTAGATTGATGTAAAAGAGAATGATGACGTCTTCTACATATGTGACAGGACATGTGTGAATGACATTTAAATGCTGAATGCCCTGGAGACAAATAGTTGTAACACAATTTGTTAACTTGTGCGTATTGACTACGTTCAGAAGGTTGCATCTTTGTAAATTCCTTGCATCGAAATAAGGCATGACTTTCTTTACACATAATGCAGCATTTTTCAGATATGGACACATGAAAAACTCTTTCTCGTCTTATTCTATCCTTTACAAGTGACGAAGACGGTGCAACAAGTTCTAGTGTACGAAATTTAGATTCCAAAAACTTCTTTAAGTCGTTCCATGATGGTAGTTCTTCCTCCTTCTGGGAATAGGAAAAGTATTCCCATTCTTTGTGGGAATCCGGGTCCAACTTCTCAACTACCAGAAATATTATTATTGGATCCCAGGGATCCGTAGGCACCTTTAGATTCTGCAGGCTATTCATAACTTCGTTAGTGGTATCGAATAAACTTTTAAGTTGTGTAGCAGTTTGTGCAGAACATTTCTTTTGTGAAAAGAAATGTTTTAATAAGGAGTTGACTATTAATCGCTCGTTACCGTATCTCTGCTTTAATCTGTCCCAAGCTTGTTAATAACTAGGATCTGTAATTTGTATATGCTTAAGTAATGCTGCTGCTTCGCCCGCGATGCTGCTCTTCAAACAATATATTTTCTGAACGTTGGTAAGCGACGGATTATCATGAATCAACGAAACGTAAAGATCATTAAAGGCCGGCCACTCTTCGTAATTTTCAGAAAACGTAGGTAACTGTAGACGTGGTAGCTTGACCTGGGTATATGGCTGACCTTCCACAGAATGATCTGGAGACAGTGACGGCCCGGTCGACATCGCGTTGTGCATGGCTAACATGTCCTTGAGATCCCCTGACATGCTTAAATAAATATCTTCCAATAAAAAATATTCATCATTTGCAAAATACGATAAATTGGCTCGTTGTTCACGCGACGTAAGCCGAATTAATTTTTGATGAGCTTTTTTAAATGTAGACCAGTATTCCTCAATACATTCAATACGGATTTGTATATACCCCTTAGTAAGCCTTTGTTTCGGACATTTCTGCAAATTAACTTGCGTTTTGCATAATAACTCCGCCGTATCTTCTAAAACGTTATATAATTGTTTCGTATTCGACATAAATATTCACTCTTAAATCGTCGCTTAAAATTCGTCAATACAAATCTTATCTTTTTATCCGCCGTAGAATGTAGGTAAGTTCGTTCCTTCGATGTGTTCTTATGCGGCTCGATTGCGACCATATGTACGGGCCTTTAGGGTGCACTTTAATTTCTTTGATCGGATAACTATGGTTTCGAGTAAAACAAACGTGTGTATACTACCGATATTTATTAGCGACTGCCTGCGGTGGGGGGCTACAGATAAATAAATACTAAGGAATTATTCCAGTACAAAAATTGCATTAACATATGCAAATATTGTGATTCGTACCTAAATAATATTTTTCAGACGTGCACCTGTAGTCTATAATAATATAATATAATATAATATTATAAAATTCTAAACATGCCCTGTGTATCAATAAATGAAAGCTATTTGAAAAAAAACAGGAATTGACTATATTATGACGAAGAACACGATGCAATTTTTTATTTATTTCTTGTCTGTTTACCGATTTGTCTATTTCTTCGGGATTCCTAATCGACAGCAAATTCTTAGACTTAAAATCTACGCTACTTTTTATCTCGGGAATCCCGCAGGAATTTTTCTGGAAATGTTTTTTTTTTAATTTTTATTATACGAGGTCAGCAGACAGGCAGACGGCCCACTTGATGGAAAGCGGTTACCATCGCCTATGAACATTTATAACACCAAAGGTGTGGTGCTGTTCTCTTAAGGGAGACTAGAACCTGGATACTAATGCCGGAACACAACTCAAGGTTGTTATGACGGCATACTCTAGACCAGGGGTGGGAGCTATCCAGTCGGACAAACACCCTACCACTTGGCTGTGGGTTGTTTTGTCGCCACTTACGACAGGCCGCCTGGCCGCAGAAAATTGTATTCTTTCTTCGTTCCTGCATGGATAAAAATGTTAATAATTGTAAATGGCTAGATTGAAAAAAATAGAATTACAATGTGATTTTTTCACTCATCGATAGCAAATTTTATGTTATAAAATGTGCAATATTTTTATCCGGGGAATCCCGCGGGAAATTTCCCAGAAGCGGTTTAAATTGTTCAGGTGCTTAAAAATTAACTTATTCCGGCTTAATTTCTACTAAAACGATAGCTTACATTCTTATTCAAACTGCTATACTTTGTGTCCCAAGAACCCCGCGGGAATTTCAAGTCTTTCGTGGATAAAGCCACGGGCATATCCTAGTACATTATAAATTTACAGCATGGAAGAAGAATATTATTCTTTACAGGTTGTGTGATCCGTAAAATAAATTCTATGCTAGGAATAGCCGGAACAGTGACATTGAAAGAAAAAACTAGTTAATTTACAAGAAAGGGTACCTGAATCACACCTGTTTCATAGCTTTTTAAATTACGAATTATTAATTATTTAGTGATTTTTCGGAAATTTCGACCTCATCGGCTTTAAATATTTTTATTTTATTTTTTATAAATGAATGCATATGTACATAAATGTGAAAGTGACTTCGTTTCCTTTTTTATTTAGGACTCCTTCGTGGCTTTGAAGATGAACCAATTAGTATATTTGGCATGCGTGCTTATTCAATAACGCAGATGAATATAATATAATCTATAATATTACAAAAATCTTAATATGCCGTGTCTGTACATTGAAGCTATTTAAAAAAAGATCAACTGGAAAAGACTATATAAAGGATGGAGAAAACGATGCAATTTTTTTTAGATTCCTTGTCTGTTTGTAGGTTTGTCTGTTTGTTCGGGATTCACGTAAAAAACTACGGGGCCGATTTCAATGTTGTTTTCGCTGATCAACAGCAAATTCTTAGACTCAAAATATGCGCTTTATCCTGGAAATCCCACGGGAATTTTTCTGGGAATTATTTAAAATTGCCAGATTAAAAAATCGAATTCCAATGTGATTTTTTTACTGATGGATAGCAAATTTTATGTAATAAAATATGTTATGTTTTTTATCACAGGAATCCTGCTGGAATTTTCCCGGGAACGGTTGGTAGTTGTTCGGGTGCATAAAAATTAGTTTTCACTGAATTGTTACATTACATTATTTTTTAAATGCTGCGGTACTTTGTGTCCCGGGAATCCCGCGGGAATTTCAAGTAAAGCATAGATGAAGTGGCGGGTAAATCTAAGTATAATATAAAACTGACATCGTTTCTGCGAAGTACATATTTGTATTGTGATAAATTTTAATACAAGTATTTGCCTTTTGGATTCTTTATTTAGAAGAAAAATTAATAATTACCGTAAGATTATGAAAGACGCAAGTAAAATACGTGAAAACAATCTGTTATTTAAAATAAGTACCTATAAAATGACCAAACTTTTTTTCTTTTTCCTAGTCAGCCATAAATATATGTACCTATCTATATGAAATCATGTTGAAATAAAATAGCGGCAAAAAATCTTAGAATAGCTACGGTTTTACGGGTTGTCTGTGTTTCGCGAAGTTCTCACAATTATCAGCGAGCGTGTCCACTGCTGTAGAAAGCTGACTTACGGCTATATATCCACCTCTCGCCTGATCAAGCCCCCATTGTATTGCAGATCGTCCTCTTAACTTCAAGTGTATTTTCACAATATTCCATGTACACTGCCAAGGATATTTACGAGCAATAATAGTACTTTGTTAGATGTCAATGAAGCTAAGCAGATTTACGTAAACACATTTTTTTAAATATTGGAATAAATTAAAAAATAAATAGTGTTTAATTGTGAAGTGTAAAATGAATGCAGATGAATTTCGCGAGTTCGGCAGAGCTGCAATCGACTTAATTGCAGATTATGTGGAAAACATAAGAAACCGGTACGTGAACGAGTTTATGTTATTTATTTTATTTGGACCTTCACCTACACCTTGATTTTGAAAGAAGGTTAAATGAATAATTTTGTCTTGAAAACATTGAGCATTTAATACTTTAAAGAGCTATATCTAAATTTCTGTCCGCTGCTTCATTTTCGTTAAATACTTACTCGTTATATTTCTCGAAAATATCTATTATAATATTATTCTAAAATAAATAGTACTATTCTTGATCCAACTTGGAGAATTAGATACCATTAAAAAAGATAATAAACAATATCATTACTATAATGTGTTACCTTAATGGTTAGCTCCACTGTGTTTACTAGATATCATTATCGTTTGCTGGATAGGTACCAATTGATTCATCGTAATCTATAATATTATAAAATTCTAAGCATGCTCTGTCTGTACATAAAAGCTATTAAAAAAAAACATCTGGAATAGTATATATAAACGATGGAGAACACGATGCAATTTTTTTTAGATTTCTTGCCTGTTTGTCTGCTTTTACGGGATTCACGTAAAAACTACTGGGCCGATTTCGAAGCGGTTTTTACTGATCGACAGCAAATTTTATGTAATAAAATGTGTGATATTTTTTAACCTGGGAATACCGCGGGTATTTTCTCACTAGCGGTTTGTAGATGTTCGAATGCATAAAAATTGGCTTATTCTGACAAAGTCTTCACTAAAACGATAGCTTACATTCCTTGTAAAATGCTGCGGTACTTTGTGCCCCGGGAAGTTCAAATCAAGCGTGGACGAGGTCGCGGACATATGCCAATATTATATGAACTAGGATTCGCCCGTAATTTCCACAGGTAACGTAGATTACAGTTGTTTGCCAGTATTTAAAATCAAAAGGTATTTTCAACAGAGCAACGGATTTTTTTAAATTAAATTACATGAATTCCGAAGATTCCCGTATAAACCCGGTATAGATTATATTACTAAAGACATACATATATATATCTCCTAATAAACATAGAAACTGTCATATCAAGCAAGTCCTTATAGTTATCACGTGGTTTAGAAGTTAGGAAATCCCGGGAATATAAAATGTCCCGGATTATATTGTTTTAGTATCAATCAGATCCGAATCAGTTAATTTTTGTGTATAACATCCACTTTAAAACACTCCTAAGAAAATTCGCATCACTTGAAAAAGGATTGAAAAGCTATCGTTCTAGTGAAATCGAATCGGAAACAACTAATATTTATGCAATATAACTAATTTGTTGATACAAATTAGTTATATTGCATAAATATTAGTTTTATTATTAGTAATATTTGTTGTAGTCCGATTACCCGGGAAATTCCCCCGGGATTTCCGAGACACAGAGTATCATAGTATTTAAAAAAGTTACCAAATTCTAAAAATTAACATCACTTAATATAATGTTATAAAATAGGTTATAAATAAAAATAGAGAACAAGATAAACAAAACGTAAATTATTCTTCATTTTTGTTGGAAAGTTCGAGTAATTATCGCGATTTTAGGTGTTTTTGATTCTAGCTTTGGGTGTTAATATTTTGGATTGTTGTCAAGTTATAGTGAACGGGGAATAGGTTGGATTATTTGCATATTTCCATGAAATTGTAAATCATAGTTTAGCCTTACACAAAAAACAGATTTTACCTACTTATACATGTCGTATTTGCTTGTATTCTGAAACGCATCACTCTGGGGCCGATCTCATTAAAATCGAAAGGGTATATAATAGAATGTTCATTTAAAAAATTCATCGTACAGAGGTTTGAGCATCATATCTCTGTATTTCAAAGAACCAAATAGTCCTGGCAACACAACTTATAAATGAGTTATCATCAAACTATTTTTATCGATGTTTATAGATATGTCAAAAAGCTTATAAAATTTAATTGTTGATTAAACTTTAGCTACAAAATAACTATAAAATCAGTCAAATGTAAAAAAGTTTAAAAAAAATACAATTTAACGATATTAATTTATGTTTTCGAAAAATATTTATTTATGTTTATTGGAAATTTGATACTGTTATAATTCTTTATATAAGAACCTTAGATGGAAAAGTTTCAAAAGACAGTTACACAATAAAAGATGGCTCCTTCTATTGTTAGTCAGTTTTTGTTACACAATAAGCTAGTCATTAAAAGCAAAGTGTTAGGTTTACATCATGTTCATATCAAATGCTTTTCTCATGGAAATGTTTTCGAAGTAAGATTTCTAACTCTCGTTTCTTGCTCAATCTAAATTTGATTGCGCAGAGCTTATAGAAAAAATTAATTAGAAAACAATAAAAAATACTCTTTCAACTTAATTGGTTGGTACAAAACATGTTGTAGTTTTTGATATATGCCATTGTTACATTGTATTAAATTTTTATGTTAGTGCTATTTGCACCCGGAATATTAATTTCATTTTATATCTCAAACTATCCCATCTCCCAGCATGAAAAGTATTTATGTCCATTTTCGATATTAAAACTACATTTAAACAAAATTACAGCAAAACCGACCCAGTATTCCTAGTAGTTTTCTGCGAAAGCTTAACAGAAAGACATATCGAGTTACTATCGCATTTTTTATAGACGATAAATTTTTATATCTATAAACTTGAGAAATGATTGGTCTCATCCAAACTTTCATGCTCTATTTCAAACCGTCCCAGTTTTATTTATCTATCCCCCGTCTATGAAAAGTACATAAATAACAAAAATTACAAGAATAACAAAAAGGACAAACAGGACAAAAAGGTCAAAGAAGTACAAAGGAGAAAAAGGACATACAGGACAAAGAGGACACAAAGGACAAAAAGAACAAAGAAAAAGGACAAAAAGAACAAAAAATGACAAAAAGTACAAACAGAACAAACAGGACAAAAGGGACAAACAGGACAAAGTTCAAAAAGGACAAACAGAACAAAAAGGACAAAGTACAAAATGACCAAAATAACCAAAATGACGGAAATGACAAACATGGCAAATCACAAAAAATCTATCCTACCTTTTGGGATAACCTTTACATAAATCTATCCCATTATCCGGGATAAAAGTATCCCTTGTCCACCCTCGGCATCGAAAATATATTTATATATACTGAGTTTCAACCAAATCGGTCAAGTAGTTTTTCCATGAAAACAGAACAGACAGACAGAGTTACTTTCGCATTTATAATATTAATAGGGATTTTAAGTTGTTAAACCCAAAAAACGTAAACGTTTACATCTACTATCATTATCATACTAGAATCGCTAACACAAACACTAAAGATACAATCTACATTCGTTGTTACTGGGTATATTACAATTATTTTGGTTGTTAATATAGTCCTTCATTCCTACGATGGCGTCCCGACGTCTGTCATCTATATCAAGACCTTCCAACGCATTTCATAGAGGTTTCATGGTCTCATGAACAGTCGACTTTACACGATTCCAAGAATGTTAATAGCTATCGCGTAAGCTATGATTGGACTCGGTGGCTTAAACTTTCGACCGAACAAATATAAAGCAAGTGGTCTGATTTGCGAAGCAAAGTCAACATTAGACTAGGAACTACTTAAAAGCAGATTGACATTGATCAAGTTACTGACTTCAAATTCAGTAAAAAAATGTAAATTGATTTCAAATCAGTACAGCGCCATGTCTGACTGACTTCAATATTCCCGATTGAATATATTGAAGTCCATCCGCTCCCCGAGTCAGTAACTGGATCAATATAAATCAGTTTTTATATACTAGCCGTATATTCGTATAAGCTGCCGCACTCTGTATTTGTGTAAGCGAGGCTTTTAATAATAGGGAAATACTCAGACGCCTAACGTTATTTAAACAGTTTAACACTGTCACGTAACATATTTCTTCAAATTTAATTTTATGATTCCGCACAATGTTTAACTTTGTTTTGTGTGTTTAATACACACTACGGCTTCTCTCGTGGCTTCGTTTGAGTAATTTTCCCGGTATAGCTTAAAATTACATAGTCATCATTTCCCTTATACAAAATAACGAAACATGTATCTACGTACATTTGCCGAAAATCGGGTAATTCGTCAGATCGTGAAAAATGTATTAGGTACACACATAAAGACTAAAATCATTAACTTTCACATTTATTTATTAACATGAAAGGATTCAGATAGTCATTACTTTTCAATAGTCAATCATTTTCGATATCGTTGGTCATAACGTAACTGATACTAAGAAGAGATAGTTTTGTTCCCTCATTTGTAGCTAAGGTCATAATTTATTATAAGAAATGGGAATATATTATGCTAATAGCGTTCCACTTGAGGCGTGGTTACCATAAAATAACCAAGGCAGCCACTGTTTTTTATTTATTTAAAAGAATGTACGTTATGTTATGTATGTTCATCTAGGTATATAATGGTGCAAAAAAACATCTCATCCAGCGGGTCATTCCAAAAGTACGAAGCGTAGACTAACACTTGTGAATGACAAATTTTAATATGCAGTAGGTACCATTTTGTGACTGTTTATTGGCACCAAGGAGGTTCCTTAAACACTTTGTATTAATTGTAGTCATATAGAATTGACAAGAAACAGCCACGATCTTTCTCTAAAAAAAATAACTCGTTATTTGATATTTTAAAAGAATAATATTATATTTAGAAAGTCTTCTTTTTTTTCCAGAGATGTTTTGCCGTCTGTAGAGCCAGGATACTTATTGAAAACATTGCCAGAGAACGCTCCAGAGGAACCAGAAGAATGGAAAGATATTTTGAAGGATTTCGATCAAGCTATATTGCCCGGCGTAAGTAAAAAAAAAAAATCGGCTATGTTTGTATTTGATTCGAACCCAAAAAAATAACCAAAAATACCTCGTATCTCAAAAAGTACTCAACGACTCTTATTGAAAGAAATGTCCATTGAAAGTATTTTTTTAGCTTTAAGTATAATTTATTTTTTCAGAATTTTCAATCTCATATTATATTTCTAAATTCCAAGAAACAGTAGGGACACATTTTATAACTTAGGAAGCGAGTTACCCGTCTATTAATTTTTATTTCTTATTTCGTTCATTCATAATTATTTACTTTTGGTCTATAGTGTTTTATAAGTTTATCAATATGTCATTTTTAAGGTATATAAATAAAACGAACAAAATGATGAAGTTATTACCGCTTGTAATAAATTTTAATTAAACTTCTTATTTAAATTGTTTTGTTCTTTTCAGATAACACACTGGCATTCGCCGCAATTTCATGCGTTTTATCCTACAGGCGTATCATATGCCAGCATAGTGGGCAGCATACTTTCCGATGGTTTAGCCGTTATAGGATTCAGCTGGGTATGTAGAATGTACATGAACATGTTATTTTACTTAATTCCATTTTATCGTTATTTTTGTCTCGTACATTTCCCATTTCTACTGATATTTTTTTACAAAAAGGTTCTTCTATATTTGCAAAATCAATACATACATATAATGTATGCATACCCGCCATGCTTGCCTCATTGGATTGGCGGGTTTCGCAAATCGGTTATCTCGATATGGAGATTTGATCATGATGTTTTCCTTCACTGTCAGCACGTAGTAACTACAATATGCACATTAGATCAGAAACCTGTCTAAGTCTGTATGCTTGACGAACCGGGTTTGGACCCACGCCATTTTAAACAAGAGATTGGCGGTCTTATTTACTCTATTATAATAATTATGAATAAGAAGACCGTAAGACCTGAGTACGCTAGCCACTACAAAGGCCACCATGATATTGTCATGTTTTTTACATCGTGTCAAATATTACAGATCTAATATGTGAACATTAACAATTAGGTACAGTATAAGTCTCTGCACAATTTTTGACGATGCGTCGTCCTAGTAGTGAATAAACATTTAAGTTAACCTAGAACAATTTTCAAAATAAATCAAATATTCAAACTTATAGGGGCTACATAACAACGTCTTGTACTACCTAAATACTAAAAAAATAATAAATTAAAATTATTATCAGATTGCTAGCCCAGCTTGCACAGAGTTAGAAGTCGTCACAATGAACTGGCTTGGAAAACTAATGGGATTACCTGAAGAATTTCTAAACTGTTCATCAGGACCTGGGGGAGGAGTCATTCAGGTAAATACCTAATCATTTATTCGATGTAAAATCTACATAATTCTTATTACTAACTACACAAAATATTTCTTATAACACAATCAATTCTGCTTATCAACGATACTATATCTAAACTCTCGTTTCTTTCATGTGGGATGAATGGGCATGGCTTGCGAAGCCATGCACTTTTCGGTGCCAAAATGTGTGATTTTAATTAAATAGTATTATACCAACCTATGAACATAAAGAAATAAACAAACATTCAAACAAATTTAACAAACCCACTTCCACATTTATAAATTAGCATGAATTTCTCTAATATATCATTTTGTAATTTTAGGGTTCTGCTAGCGAAGCAACACTAGTTGGTCTTCTGGTCGCCAAGGACAAAACAGTTCGAAGACTCTTGCAGGAAAATCCAGATTTAGATGAAGATGAATTAAAACCGAAACTTGTTGCATACACGTCGGACCAGTGTAATTCCTCCGTAGAAAAAGCTGGTAGACTGGGTTCCATGAAGATGAGATTGTTGAAAGCAGACGCTGATGGGAAGCTTCGCGGTGATACATTAAAAAATGCATTTGAAGAAGACAAAGCCCAAGGGCTAATACCTTGTTACGTTATTGCAAATCTTGGTACGACTGGTACCTGTGCCTTTGATCCCTTATATGAATTAGGTCCGATATGTAATGAACAAAACGTATGGCTGCACGTTGATGCTGCATATGCAGGAGCTGTTTTCATTTGTCCCGAATATAGACACTTAATGAGAGGTATCGAGTACTGTGATTCCTTTGTGGTAAACGCCCACAAGTGGATGCTTGTGAATTTTGATCTTTCCGCTATGTGGGTTAAGAATGCATATGATATGGTACGCGCATTTGACGTCCAAAGAATTTATTT
Organism: Dendrolimus houi; assembly: GCA_039645545.1. Lineage (NCBI taxonomy): Eukaryota > Metazoa > Arthropoda > Insecta > Lepidoptera > Lasiocampidae > Dendrolimus > Dendrolimus houi. The sequence continues at coordinate 11,911,668 of CM077126.1, read as the reverse complement.
AGACGATGTTAAAACTGAAACGAAAATCCCTGATTATCGCCATTGGCAGATGCCTCTTGGTCGCCGATTTAGGGCCTTAAAATTTTGGACGGTGATGAGAATATATGGTTCTGAAGGTCTCCGGAAACATATTAGAACACAAATAGAACTAGCATTATATTTTGCTAAACTAGTACGAGCTGATGACAGATTTATCGTCGAACCCGAGCCATCCATGGCTCTTGTATGCTTTAGACTAAAAGGCGGTGATTACATTACAAAGAAGTTACTGTCAAATTTAACAGAGAAAAAGAAAGTATTTATGGTGGCTGGTACATATAGAGATCGATACGTAGCACGTTTTGTGGTTTGCTCCCGACTCACGACAAAGGAAGATGTTGATTACAGCTGGAGCATAATAAAAGAAGAAATAGATTTAGTTTGTAACGATAAAATACACACTAAGGCTCAAATTCCGGCCCTTGAACAAATTGTTCCGAGAGAATTATGTGAAAAATCCAAATAGAAAGTTTTCGATGTAATTTTCATTTACGTTATTGTTGAATAACTGCCTACTGCATTATTGTTGTATGGCTACTATTTTTAGTGTAAAAAAAATATACATTTTATAAGCGGCGTACCTAATTCGAAATTGCTAGTATAATTGTATCGATAAAGTTTATTTAAATTAAAGCGGAAATAGTTATTAAAAATAAATGTAAATTTCATACATTAATGCATTAAAAGCGATATACCTTACCTACCATAAAATTACATTATTAGAGATTTATTAACATGAAATGTGTGAAGGGTCTTTTGTTTCAATAAAAATAACAATGCAATGAATAGCGCATATTTTATTTCCCATTTTCACCATTTATTAAAACATTTTTGTGTACACTAAATACAACTACAAGTCTTACTAACGCATATACCATACGAATATCCTTTGGGAAGGCAATGGTTCTGACATACAGCATCTTCGGTTGCTTCTACATGTTGGCAAGAGATACGACCCGGGACCTTACCTTCTGGAAAAATAAAGAAAAACATTATCAAATATTCTGTTGCATTTGCATGAATATGTCTAACTATCTATAATTGTATATCAATAACTATAATATTATAAAATTCTAATCATGCTGTGTCTGTAAATTGAAGCTATTTAAAAAAAACAACTGGAATAGACTATAAACGATGGAAAAAACGATGCAATTTTTTTTAGTTTTCTTGGATGTTTGTTCGGGATTCACATAAAAACTACTGGGCCGATTTCGATAAGGTTTTCACTGATCGATAGCAAATTCTTAGACTCTGCGCTCTTTTTATCTTGAGAATCCCGTCGGAATTTTTCTGGGAATTATTTAAAATGACCAAATAAAAAAAATCTAATTCCAATATGATCTTTTTACTGATCGATAATAAAATTAATGTAATAAAACGTGTGATATTTTTTATTTCAGTAATCCCGCGGGACTTTTCACGGAAGCGTTCGAAGTTGTTCGGATGCATAAAAATTTGCTTATTCCGACACTGTTTCCACTATAACGATAGCTTACAATCTTTTTTAAATGCTACGATATTTTGTGTCCCGGGAATTGCAAGTCAAGTGTGGACGAAGTCGCGGGCATACTCTACTATAATAAATCTGTAAATGGTTCGAGTTTGTACACTGCGTTTAAAAATGTGAAAAAAGTGAGAGGGGATAATTAAGACCAGGAGATTCCGAAAATGCAATTTTTAGAATTTTTGTCTATCTGTCTTGTCTTTCTTTCTGTCTGTCTGTCTGTTAGAACATCACGTGGAAACTACTGAACGGATTTAAATGAAACTCGATACAGAGCTAGCTTATATCACGGGACATAACTTAGTATACGTTTTATCCCGATAAATGACGTCGTTTCCGTGGGATAGACGAAATTATCCAAAAAGATGGCGCTGCAATCACATCTTTTTTTGGAAACTACTGCTAATGCTGGTTATAACCGGAATCAATACTTAGGATACGTTTTATCCCGATAAAAGACGTCATTTACCTGGAACAGACGAGTTAGCAAAATAGATGGCGCTACAATCTCGTTTTTCAATTCACTAATAAATACCTACGTAGTCATAAACAACACGTCATTACTTCAAATCAGGTTGGCTTCGACTCATTTGTATGTTTTGCTGGGCAGTTGTGAGCAGACTATATGCACTTAGTTTCTTTGTTATTGTAGTTAATTTAACAAGAATCTCTGTTTTGCTGGGCTGCTGTTTAGACTAAAAGGACCTAATTTATTTGTTTTTGTAGTGAATTGCCGCGGGAAAACTAGTAATTATATAAAGGCAAACATCTCATCGCCATCATAATATGATATCTATTCTCTCATAGATTCGAGTTCTGCGTACTTTCAATTTATTTTTCGAGAAGTATACTAATTTATTAATAAAAAAGAATTACTGACTGTTTCAATTTTGAACAATGTATAACACGAAATCATAACCCTTCTAAAGCATAGTATGTATTACAATAATTATACTGGATTTTCATTAGTAACTCCAGGCTGTGTATTTACCATGAACTCTTACATTTTAGATAAAACATAGGTAGCAAATATTTGTTCTGCAAGTAACATTTCTATCAAATATCAAATTAAAATTAAAATAGGTTTACAAGCATTTAAACGGTCTTATTAATATTGAGTTACAGTAAGTTTGTTGGTTTAAGAACCTTAAACAAGCCTACAAACTTACTCTAACTCAATATGAGTAAGACCGTAGGTATATTATAAAGAGTAAACAAATAAGCAATTTATGTATTGGACTAAAATGGAATTAGGTATATAATGACTATACTATATAATGACTATAATATACATTATGTAGTATTAGTATTAGTAACTAGAATGTGTATATAATGGGCAAGGTCGCAGAGTAAACAACGGTGTCGAGTCAAAAAGGCGCAGGATTTTATCCACCTCAATGAGTTAGCGGGGGGGGGGAGCTTCCCTTTGTAAAGCCTAACGCTAACGCTCACGGCTTTGAAAGTCCTAGCCGTAATAAATACACAAAAACGTTCTGTTATTAGGGCATTATGCTTATAGCTGCAGAAGCAATTTGCACTTGGCGTGAAAATGACCGCAATCCATAGAAAGTATCTACTTCAAATTAATATTAAAACATTTGTAATTATTAAAAGAATGTCAGAACTCAGTGAACGTTCATCAAGATTGTAATTATTATTAATTACATTAAGAATTATAATGATTCATGATTTACATTTAAGTTCTTGTTGATTCATCTACACAAACAATTTTTATTTGAAGGAGTTTCAAGTTAAACGGACTACAATAGCAGTTGTATAGTTGAAAACTGACTAACCTCTAGATAGTGAAGGATCTTTAGCTGCTCGCAATACACCGTCAATGTCATTCACGTTCTCATTGCTAAATACAATGTTCCTTGGCAAGCCAAATACACAGAAAATTGTAAAAACAATAAAAATAATCACTGTAACTCCTTTAAAACCCATATTTCTTTAAAAATAGTATTTATAAAATAAATATTGTGATTAAAACAGTTTTAATGTGCACTTGTTACTTTGATGATATGAAATGCATAGCAATGAAAGGTCACCGGTAGTGGCTTGCTATATATATGTGAATAGTAATAAGTAAGATCGTCATCGCTACGTAATGGGCACTTAGTATAAACAATGGGTTAGGCAACAAGATATTCTGCAATGGTTATGACTAACCGTTTTCGCTTAATTCAATTGACATGAGTCAGTTTTCAATTAGTTGTAAAATAACACAATGATATACAGTTTTCCAAAACTGTAATAACAGATGTTTTATTCCGAAAAATGCCAGAACATTTTATACGCGGGAATACTGCAGTAAATGATTCAAGTTTGTACAACGCGTTTAAAAATGTGAATCATCAGGGCACCTAATTTACATTAGCAGATTCAGAACATATTTTTAAATTTTTGTCTGTCTGTCTTTGATTTTTAGAGCATCACGTGAAAATTACTGAACGGATTGAAATGAAACTCTATATAGAGCTAGCTTATGTCCCGGAACATAACTTAGGATAATTTTTATCCCGATTAATGACGTGCTTTCTGTGGGATAGACGAAAATAGCGAAAAAGATAGCGCTGCGATCGCATCTTTTTTGGAAACTACAGAACGTATATGAAAGAAACTTGACAGTGCTGGCTTATAACCCGAGTTAACACTTGGGATACATTTTATCTCGATAATTGAAGTCGTTTCCTTAGAATAGACGATTTAGCAAATAGATGGCGCTGCAGTCACGTTTTTTCAATTCTTTAATACTACGTTCCAAATGAAATTCACAACGACCATGCTCACAACCGCGATTTTCCCCGTTCCACTTGTTTGCGAGCATTACAATCGTAAACTCAAGTGGAATGGATTATTCGACTCACCTCTTGACATGGGTCATTGCGAGTGCTGTGTGAGCAAAAATCATGACGTCATTAGTGACGTTTTACTATAACGACGGTGGTCGCTATGTGGAATGATTGATGGCGCATTTTGGACATTGTGAGCTACAAGTCTCCTACTATATTAATGTACTCTACAAGACCTAGACCTTAGACCCGCCCTAACAAATACCTACGTTGCCATAAACAACATGTCATTCATTGTATTACTTCACACCAGGCTGGCTTCGACTCGCCTCTATGTTTTGCTGGACAGTTATTTAGACTACAAATGTACTTAGGTTCTTTGTTATTGTAGTGAATTGAACACGAAACAGTAGTTTTAGGTCTAATATATATATATAAAAACACTTCGCTTAATTTTTATACAAGTAACATAAGAGTTAATACGCAGTTTTTCGCGCGGCGTAGCAGCGGGGAGAACAATATAATTATAAACGGGTATAGTCTGCATAGAACTACCAATTTACCTATTTACATGGCTGGTTACTATGCTAAAATTATCACATAGATAATCCTAAGATTTATTGTGATCATTTCTGAATCTGGATAATAAAAAGCATTGTATAAGATACGGATACTACTCTGTCAAAAAAGTACTATAAAAAGATCAATAATACACAAAATGTTAGTTATTCATTCAAATTTATTTTACCTTCAAAATATGCTCCTTCAGAAACGATACACTTACGCCAACGAATAAACCAATCATCAAAACATTTTTTAAACATTTTTCCGGAATTGAGTTTAGTTCTCGTTACGAAGTCTCCTTTACCTATGTCTTCTACCGAATGAAAAAGGTTGCCACGAAATGGTAATTTGAGTTTAGGAAAAAGGAAGAAATCGGCTGGAGCCATATCTGGTAAATAAGGTGGTTTTTCGATGGTATTTGTTGAGGTTTTGCTCAAAAATTCGTTCACAATGATGGCCTTGTGCGAAGGCACATTATCGTGGTGCAAAATCCAAAAAAATTATTTCCACAAATCTGGCCTTTTTCGTCGAACTTGCTCTCTTATAAGGCATAACGCTCAAATAATATACTTTATTTGCCGTTAGTAAATGTCTAAGCAATCTAATACAGGAATTTTAAGTAGTGGGGTGGTGAAGTGGGGAGGGGGGGGGGAGGCATACTTACCTTTACTACAACTCCTAAGGTCCGGAGATCTTGAAATATATATTTTTAATAAACATAACCTTACTTATTTTCACTCATTTTTTCGCTAATATTGCACTTCTATCATAGGTCCAAAGTTGAAAAATCCTTTCAAAGTTCAAAAAAAAGCCAGTGATCAACATAAAAAGAGCCAAAATAACCAAAAACCAGCTTAATTGGATAAAAATGAAGAAAGACAATAGAACACATTCATATACACTACATGAGTAATCATTCGAAATGGCGACCAATAAAGACGATATTTTTTTTACGTAATCGCATTAATTTATATTTAACCTATATTTAAAAAAAATGTTCAGCAATGTATTTAAAAATTGATATAATTAATATATTGATTCATTGTCATATTTAAAACCAACTTGCTAGTCATCCACTAAATTGATAAATAAAACAAATGTTTCATACGAGACTTTTAAGGCGTCGTACTGTTTGTGTGTATAAAATAAATAGTAAATGGTAACAGTCGTGTCGTTATCCGTGCAGGAACGGAGAAAGAATACAATTTCCTGCGGCCGGGCGGCCTGTCGTAAGAGGCGACTAAACAACCCACAGCCAAGTGGTAGGGCATTTGCCCGGCTGGATGGCTACCACCCTTGGTCTAGAGTATGCCGCCATAACAACCTTGAGTTGTGTTCCGGCATTAGTGGCCAGGTTCCAGTCTCCCCTAAGAGAGCAGCAGCGCATTTGTAGCACCTTTGGTGTTGCAAATGTCCATAGGCGATGGTAACCGCGATCCATCAAGTGGGCCGTCCGCCTGTCTGCTGAACTCATGCAATAATTTTTTTTTTTTTTTTTAAAAGTCGGTCCGCGCACTCGCCGGCCGCCCTCGCTTCGCTCGCTCGGCTCTGTTATCAGGTAAGGGATCTCTTTAAATGAAATATAGTGCCTATATAATTTAATTGTCTTTAAAAGCACATTCACTTAACTGAAAAGGAATAAAATGGCGGCAATAAGAATTGCAAAATATTTGTCAATATTTTCGTTTTATAGAAATATGTCGATTTCCGAAAATGATATGAAACAATATATTAAATAAAACTCAAGATTTCGAATTTCTTAATTAAAGATCGGTAAGTATTACTGAAAAATCGATTAATTTATTTTTATCGTCACACCTTGTTAGCCAAGCCATCAAAAACAAATTTAAAACTTTATTTCTACATTAAAAACAGTTTTAGTGTTACAAAAAGTTCTGGCGGTTATATGTAATTCGTGAGTACATTCATGAACAATTCAAGAGTACATTCATAAACTCAAATCACGGTTTGTTATTATCAAAAGTGACACAATTTTACAACAAAAATAAGTGAGGTTATGATTATAAAATAAAATAAAATTAAGACCTCCGGACCTTAGGGGTTGTAGTAGGGGTAAGTATACCTCCCCCTTACCCACTACGCCATCCCACTACTTAAAATTTGTGTATCAGATTGTTAAGTCGTAGCCCATTGATTATTTAAAATGATACGGATCGACTCGTGAGACACAGAAAGTTCAGCGGCTATTTCTCTCAAACTTGGATGAGGATTTTCAGTCACTATTTTCTTCACTTTTGCGATGTTAACTACAGTTGCAAGACGTTGATGGCTTACCAGGGCGAGGCATATCTTACAGCATATCTAGGCCGCTTTTTACCACTCATAAGCACGTGTTTTCTATAAAGTCAATTCACCATAAGCCTTCTGTAACATTTTCAGTGTCTCGGAACACGAAATTCGATGTTTTTGTCCATTATGAAATTCGCAATACACACTAGATATGATCTAACTAAAAATACAGCACTGTATTTAATCTAAATGACTAATAAAATGAAAAACAGCTGTGCTAATCAACAACCAAACAAAAAAAAAAGAATTTGGAACCATAAACAAATCATCCAATTCCGATACTTTTTTGACAGAATGTACATTTCTTCTTTATCGTGTACTGGTTCGCGTTTGATAGCTATCTCACCCGTTGTTATGGCGATGCGATTTAAAATTGAGCACGCTTACTTAGTAGATACTTATTCACTTGCGATTTGGAAGACCACCGCTTTATATAAATCGGAGAACAGACTCCGGCAAATCTATATTATAAAATTCTAAACATGCCGTGTCTGTACATTGGAGCTATTTAAAAAAAAACCAACTGGAATAGATTATATAAACGTCGAAAAAAAACACGATGCATTTTTTTTAGATTTCTTGCCTGCTTGTTCGGGATTCACGTAAAAACTACTGGGCCGATTTCGATGCGGTTTTCGCTGATCGACAGCAAATTTTTAGACTTATAATCTACGCTACTTTTTATCCTGGGTATCCCGCGGGATTGTTTTTAGGAATGATTAAAAATGAGATATTATAAGTAAAGCCACAAAATTATTTATTGGCCACGTGATTAAACTTCTAATTTTATAACTAAGCAACGGGAAAATGACATAGCCTCTAATAAACTAATTCGTCTTTTTTACAACGCCAACTAAATATTCTATAGAAAGCGTCAAGTAAAGATCATCAATTATTGTGACTTGTCCTCCTTATTTATACATTGCCACCTTATTTACTAATTCGGCCACGGATTTTATATCTCATCACCATTTTACGTTGTACAGCTTCAACACAATGTCCTCAAAAATATATAATTCAAGCTTCTACAGACAGCATCATTTATTAAAACTTATCATGTAAAATAATACATCATATTCTTTTATCGTGAAAATAGCCACTGCATGATTTGGTGCGAGTACGCGAGACGACAGCGACCGGCCATTTGCACCAATCAGAGAGCGCCATTTGAGTCATGTAACGACGAATTAAGTTGATCACGTGTAATTGTTTATTGTCGTTCGTGCGTTCGTATTGCAATTGTTTTCGCTGTAATTAAATTAAAGTTTTCGATAAGTAATAATTAGTTATGACGTCTAAAAGTGAAAATGAAGTACCACTGTACTGTTCTGACGAGGAATCGCAAGAAGAAGGTCAGCTGTCGAAAAAAGAAGCGAGGTGAATCTAAGAACTGGATATTTGTAAACAAATTTTCGTGTGTAAGCGTTGCCGGAAGAAGCCGTGAGTGCAGAAAAGACGTGGGCAATACGCACTACACATATTTCCATAGAAGGAAAAAACCGATTTTATAGGTGCAACAAAGTACCACGTAAAGGAGTACAGTGTGCTGCAGAAATACATTTGCTGTTTGAGGCGGATACAGAGGCAGTGTTACTTTATAGCACAGATTGCGAGCATAATCACGATTCTATTAAGAAAAACTACCATTATGGTATTTGCGACGAAACAAAATCTGAAATTAATAAACTGCATGACCTCCACCTAAAGCCGAAGTCAATCTTGGAGCATTTGAAGAAAAACTCTGAACTTAAAATACCTACAAAACGGCAGCTTTATAACTATTTAGTAGATCGCTGGCGTTTCAAATATGGACCATCCACAATTTCTTTAGGAGAGCTGGAAAAATAGATTATTAATCATACAAATGTTCCAGACAACGAGAACGAAGTCTTTGTGATAGCCTTTATATTTTAGAAAGTGATCCACCTAGTTTTCGCGTCGTATTATCTACTAAGAATTTGTTGAAACAATGTATTTCTGTTGACATTCTGCATGCAGATGCAACATATAAATTGATTTGGCAAGGGTATCCTGTATTGATAGTGGGAACAACCGATAAAAACAGAAAATTTCACCCCATTTGCTTGACAGTATCTACAAATGAACGTAAGGCTGTTTTTAAAACAATGTTTCAAGGAGTAAAGAGCAATCTTTTGTCAATTTTTTCTCATACTTATGAACCGAAGATCCTAGTTTGCGACGCGGTAAAAAATATACAGAATGCATTTCGTGATGTGTTTGGAAATGAAACTATTGTGAAAATGTGCTGGGCTCACGCAAAGAAGAATATTTGCACTAAATTGGACCAAACAACGGAGAAGAATTTTCGAAAACACATATTGGAAGACATTGATGCATTGCAATCAGCTACATCTCTTGAAGTGTTTTCTGCTGCTTCAAAATTGTTCTTGAAGAAATGGAAAGACCAAAAATCATCCATAAAATATTTTAAAAAAGAATGGCTAATAAAAAACCCAAATTGGTATTTAGGTGCAGCACCAATATCACCAGCGACGAACAACACACTCGAGTCCTTTACTAGAGTTATAAAAGACCACCAACACCCTCCGCGAGCGTATGCCGTTGGCCCGTTTCTTAGTGGTGGCAGAGGAAATGATTAATAGCTAATCACTACAAGCAACAGAAGAAAAATTCGCGACACAACCTGAATTGCAGTTATCAGATCGGACAACAGGATATCAATGGGCTAAAACTGATACCAAAATTAGAGTTGTACATTCAACACCAGCCAGCACCACATATTTAATTCCAGGCAACAACTCATTCAAAATTAATCAAGCTGAGAAGAAATTCAGGTGTTTTCACGAATACAAAAAAGTGTTTTTTTCATCTTGGAACGTAATACTACCGAACAATCAGACCGAGCGGATTACTGGTTGCTGTGATAATCCAGACTTTCATCGCAAGTACAGCTGCAAGCATTTGATAGGTCTTGCAATCAGACTGAAATACGTGACGCCACCATTAGAGGCCAAGTCACAACCACTTGGATTAAAAAGAAAGCGTGGAAGGCCAACTAAAGCGCGAGCTGCGTTAATAATCCAATAATGGTTTAATTTTCTTTTTTTGATTAGGTACCTACCTACATGCTTTTTATATGTTTCTATTATTTACTATAAGTAAAATGATGGTAATTCAATAAACAAATTGATTTTTCAAAAATAAAGTCTTTTATTTTGTCTCTCCTCAATAGTATACTAACTATTTGATGACATTTTTAGCAACATTTTGACGATCAATTAATGTGGGATGAGTTACATTTTAAACGTACTGAGTTAAAAAATTAGAAGTTAAATAAATATATTTTGTGGTGTCATATATTACTATTTTAGAAGTTTACTGTTAGAATGCATGTTACAAATGTAGATGCTAAAAAATAACCATCGTACCGAGTTGAATTTAGATTGGTTTACATAGAAGATAACTAGTGGCTAAGATAGTATTATTTAGATGATCGTTAATTGTGGCTGACTTAGTAATTTAAAGGCGAATAATGCTATTAAAAAGAAGGTTGTTTAATTAGCACCCTTTAAAAATAACCAAATTTAAAAAAATCGAATTGCAATATTCTTTTTCACTGATTGATAGCAATTTTTATGCAATAAAATGTGTGATATTTTTTATCCCGGTAATCCCGCGGGAATTTTCCCGGGAGGGGTTTGTAGTTGTTGAGTGCATAAAAATTTGCATCTTTCGAGACAGTTTTCACTCAAACAATAGCTTATATTCGTTTTTAAATGGTGCGGTATTTTGTGTCCTGGAAATCAATCGCGGGAATTTCAAGTCAAGCGTGGACGAAATCGCGTGCATATCCTAGTTATTGTGAAAATCTGTAAGTTAACGTCGTCGAAACCGTATAAAAGATTTTGCGGCTCTTATTCAACAACAGACGGCTGTACAATTAGCGCTTTATTTACGGGGTCAGTTCTTACGCCTTTTGCCGCTCATGTAAATCTTGTTAAAGATACCATAAAGTATAGCATAAATTTTACACACATGTAGTGTTTTTATAAGTCTTTCCAGTTTTTCATTATTATTGTTTTTAAAAAATGCGCTTAATTCAGTTACCATTATAAATTGTAATTATAAGCATACGTAACTGTAAAATTGTAACCATACATGGATGAAAATATGTACTTGTATTTAATCATTTTTACAATCAGTCAAATATATCATCGTATGTCAGTAGGGTTCTCTTAACGTCCTTCGGTGGGGGGTTCCGTGGGGCTGGCGCTGGTGTCCACGCGCCCGCTTGTTGCGGCGGCCGCTTTACGATGCTCACACGCCACCCCTCCTCTGTGCCCTCCAAAGCAGTCTGTGCGTGACCTGTTATCTCCGGTGTTTCAAACATTAGGAATACCCTGCAAAACATAACGTACATTCAGTATCTTTATCTTTACATCCCTATTAATATTATAAATACGAAAGTAACTCTGTCTGTCTGTCTGTTCTGTTTTCACAGAAAAACTATTGGACCGATTTCGCTGAAACTCAGTATATATATACTGAGTTTCAGCGAATATATATATTTTCGATGCCGAGGATGAACATAGGATACTTTTTATCCCGAAAAATGAGATAGTTTCTGGGATAAAAATATATTTGTCTTTCTGTTTATTATGCTTTTACAGAAAAACTATTGGACAGATTTGGCTGAAATTCGGTATATATGTAATTTTAATACCGAGGGTGGCCAAGGGATACTTTTTATCCCGGATAATGGGATAGATTTATGTAAAGGTTATCCCAAAAAGTGGGATAGGTTTTTTGTGATTTTGTCCATATCATCCACTTGGTCCCGTTAGTCCCGTAAGTCCCGTTGGTCTACTTGGTTCACTTTTGTCATTTTTGTCACTTAGACAGATAACCTAGTTTACAGAGAGATGGGGAATGGTATAGTTTGCGATATAAAATTAAGTGAATCTTTAAAGAGCAGGCGGTACAGGTTATATTGTATACAAGAGATACGCACTAGAGCTTGACCCGCAGCGCAGCCGCGGGGTAAACTCTACTAGTATATAAAACAAAGTATCTATTTGCATGTCGGGCTATATGCGCTAACTCCTCCTAAATCATGCAACTTATTTTTTTTCACCATGAGTTAGATAAAATGTCAAGGAAGGTTTATATGTTTTTTACCGCGCATATATCGCGAGCGAAGCCAATGCCTTGACCGCGCATATATCGCGAGCGAAGCCGATGCCTTTTGACCGCGGCTTCAATCGCGGTATATATAACCTAATTAAGTTTTTATGTAAGTAAAGTATAGGTACTTATTAGGGTTTGAAAACTAGTATGGACATAATTTGGTTAACAAAATCAGTCAGTCAGTCTGATCTTGATCTTAGAATACGACAGGCTGCTAAATTGTCGCTGGCTGGCGATCCAGTTGCTTGCCCAAAACACCTTCCCTTGTTATTGCAGGAGTCACAAAAATACTCCTACCCATACTTGGGTAGTATGTATAAATACTTAAGTATAAATTTCGAGAAATAGTGAATTAAACCTGATTTTAGTCTAAATCTTAAGGGGATGCTTATAAATGTATACAATGATTATATTTTGCTATCTAAATATTTAAAAGTATGATAAAAATAAAGTTTACTTATAATATTCAAGAAAAAAAAAAAGATCAGCAGACAAAAACATTGTATATGTCCAAGCTAAACGAGTTACGCTTGTTACGGGTGATATAAAACAGACCACTCTGAGTCCGATTCAAGACACCGAGGCAATAGTAAATAACAGAAAATTTCATTCCGAAATTTACCATGCCAGGAATTGATCCCAGAGCCTCCGTGTTCCAGTGAGTTTGACCGACTAAGACTTAGCCCGTTCAACCACAGAGGCCGTCAATATTATTCCATTTTAATTTGTTGTAATATTAAAACGTTTTGTTCAAGCTCCCATAGCCAAATGACAAAAACAGTGGACATTCATAATTTCTATGGAACCCTTCACTGTGAGTGGTCTAAGATAATTTGGCAGATTTTCACTGTTGTGTGCTGGAACCGAAGTCATATGTTAAATGTTTTCAATAAAAAACATTTTTAAGGGTCATACATTGCATTTATATTACATACATATTTCAGGATTTTTAAAATGCAATGCATGTAGTATAGACTCTGCTGCATAATATGAACTTACTGTTCTATGGCAACAGTAAGCAGAAGGTATAAAATAAAAAACAGTGCATACTTCTCTTCATCAGCCTCTTGTGTAAAAGTGAATGGCTCAAAACTAGCAAGGCGCCTTCTTAATGTCTCTTCAGTGATATGTGTTCCAGTAACTTGCAGTGTACATCCACGGGGAGCATTTGAAGTAGGTGTTTCACCACCAGCCGCATGATTTCTCTGTCCTTTCTCCTCTCTAGAATAGGACTAAATACATTTTTGGAACTTCCAAAATCAAGTCTAGTAGCACCGGTAAATATATCTCTGATGAAAACTTACTTTTTTTCTAACATGTAAATATGTCTTGCCTTGTATTTTTGTCAAGCAAATGTTTATTTCTCATTTTTGTTTTAAAAAGAAATGAGAAATAAAAAATTTAAATAGTCATGTTTTTTAATATGTATGTATCAGGAATCAACATGTAACACTTTAATTCAATGTTATAGTAATGTTTTCACAGAGAGTTGACCCTGTGAGCTACAATAGAGAAAGACCAGAGTAAGTCTTTGTCTTCTAGCAACAATATTATTTTCCATAAGAAGAAAGGATATTTTCTAGATTACTTAAATTCCCTTGAAATAGTTCATTGTCATTCATCATTCTTTCACAAATTTCATATAAAACATTTCTGAAATGTGTACAAAGAAATTTTTGTCAGGTGCAAATACTGCTCAAGTTATGTATTTGAATACTCTAATGATACTTATAACAACCATTGACATCCAAATCAATTCAGACATTTAGAAGGAATGTTATACCATAATGCTTTAAGATTGACTAGCTCTTTAACTCAGGCAACCAGAAGTGTTTTTAAAGATTTCAGTGACAACACCATACCACTTTACAAGATTGTTTAGTATATGGGTAACAGCAGATCAGTCAGGCCACTGACCCACCCCAAGGAAAGTGTTTACTGTCGCCTATGGACATTTACAACATCAAAGTGCCAATGTGCTGCTGGCCTCTCAAATGAGAAATTGGAACCTGGTCACTGATGCCGAAACACAATTCAAGGTTATTATGGATGCATTGACTAGATCAGGGATGTTCTACCACCTGGGTTGATCTGTTATCTCTTAGTACAGGCCACCTGACAACAGGAATTTTTATTCTTACTCCATTTCTGCATGATTCAAAAACAAGAGAGATATTATAGTGTTCCCCTTTAATATTTTAATAGGATAGTATTCTCTCTTTATATATTCTTATTCCCTAAAGCGACTGAGAAACCAGTATTCCCTACCTTCTTCGTTGACACCACCAGATCCTCAAATTAAGTGTAACATACTTAAATACAGAAATGATATGTGGAATTAAATGTGAACCACCTGCCTGTGGTACACTTACTTATCTCTAGCTGTGACAAATGAGTCATATAGATATTTGACTCTAGGAGCTGGTTTCTCTTCTGGAAGAGGAGGTTCCTGTGAAGCACTGAATGGTTGATATGATGCTACACCTCCAACTGCACCTGCAGATCCACTTAATTTCCTCTCTCTGCCTGTAAAAGGATAACATATCTTACATTGAACTATTAAGCTTAATGCAGAGAAATATGTATACTGAGATACCAGTGTTTCTAGAATAAAATATTTTGTATTATATGATTTTTTTTGTGAGAGGAAAATGCTTTATACACACCTCACGGCTTTGGAACAAGCAATGAGACAATTCGTGACAAACTCACTAGCCCACCCCAGTGTTTCATTTATCATTCTAAACCAGGGTTGTAAGATCATAGTATAAAGCTGCACGACGATTTTGGCAGATATGGGCCTGCCCGCATCATAATATAACACCGAGCTTATACACTATAAAAAAAGATTACCGGCACGCGGACGTTTGAAGGAGGCATTTTGTGGTTGTGGTGGCGGACTTTTAATAGCTTGGATCGCACCACTTTTGATTAATTTTCGGGCGATTTCACGAGCGTCACGAGCCTCAGTAGGGCGTTTCGGCAAAACAGGCTTTTCTGGCTCCTGCTTTGGTGCTTTTAATGCTTGAAGCGCTTTTTTCTTCTTTTTCAATTTTTGATATTTTGCTTGTAACATCAATTCCTCCTCCGTCAAATTAGAAGGGAAATGTAAATACACCATCACTCTAATTAGATTAATAGAGACTAAAAGACAATAAAGTATAAATATTCCTTAAAATTTTACAACACAGCTTTACGAATTTACAAAAATAGCAAAATATTTACAAAATTGTTATTGTTGCTTTGTTTTATTCACCACAATGGCATGGGCAGGCAAAGAAAATGACTCCATTATTGTACTCTACATGGTGTCCATCCATACAATCTTGTGAATGGGGTTATTGAATATTTTACAAGGGCTCAAATTGAAAGAATATGGTCTATATTCACTAAAAAAATACTTTTTCCTTCATTTATCATTTAGTATACTAGGTAATTACTTATTACCTATTTTAATTTTCAAATTTTATTATGACCTACAAAAAGGCGCCATAATGACAATCGCCATTTTAAAACGTCAATACTCAGTAGTAGTACTATGACAGCAACGGTGTTCCTGGTTATAAAATTTAAACTCGATAGTTTAAGTTAAATATTCTGCTAGTTATATGAAAAAGCATTTACCAAAAATCCACTAAAAGTCGATACACTTCATAAGTAAAAAAATGTTATGTAAGTATATACATAAACAGAATGTGTGAAACATACTTTTAAATGTTCCAATCCTTTTCAATATTTATACAGGATACTCATATTACAAAGTCTAAAAAAATACAGTTATTAAGTTGTTATATTAGTAATAATACACTTAAAAGCAATTACACAATGAAATATGTACACTATGTGTTTTGAACTAAGTTAAAATTGCACAACTTTTTCTATGCTAGTATCTAGAGTTCAAAACCAAGTAATAAGTATCCAGATTCAATAAAAACATTATCAGAAGGGAAATTTCCAGTTTATTTTGCACTTTGGTTTTTTTCTTTCTAAATACTCTTTCAAATAATTGCGTTTAGTGATATTTTGGAGTAACAATAGCTACAAAGAGCTTTTAGCTGATAGTTCTGCTAAAAGTCAAACGTTGGTTAATTGACACCCGTGTCAGATAGTTCGGACATGGATTTCAATTAATCAACATTTAAACTCCACATAGATTTCTCATGTTTTCCTTTATTTGCGTCATTACACATTTCTTTTTTTAATAAAAATAAAGTTAATTTAACATAATAAATATTAACATTCAAATAAAACTGCTTTACAGTTTTACAGTAGGCAAAAAATCTCTGAGAATATAAGACAACCACACTTATCAATCAATTATTCAAAATTAATTAACTAATACCAGGCCACTCAGAAACTATTGCGAAAAAAGTTTTTATGTATGAGAGACTGGCCAGTTATAATCTATTTTGAAAATATGATTATTTATAACTAAGAATAGGTACCTTCCAAATTCAAAATTTCCCTCCACATTGTTTGCAAGTCAATTTACATTATCGTGTCTCGTTGAAAAATGCTGCGCCGGGAACATTTTCAGGCTATGATTTTTTAAGATTTTAAGTGTCGCCTGAGACCGGACGAATCGTACGATACACTTCAAATGGTATTAATGGATGAAGACACTTTTAAGGCAACTATGTATCTTGGTACAACGAATTAAAGTGCGGTCGACTAACTTTGGGGGATGAAGAAGGAAGTGGTCACCCTTTGACGGCTGTTATGGAAGAAAACGTGCTAGCAGTGAAAAATGTAATCAAAGACAATAGGCGAGTTATGTATCTTGATACATATAATCAGTAATTCAGCAAGTACCGCAGATTGGATCGGGAAGCCTTCACGAGATTCTACAAGTGCATCTTCGCGTGAGGAGGATAGTTTCACGCTGGGTACCGAACAAACTCATCGATGCTCTGAAGCAAGCCCGGGTGGAATGGTGCCGTGATATGATAAACAGAAGCAGGCTCTTCTCGGCGTGTTTACGACATAATTACAGGTGATGACTCCTGGATTTATCAATACGATCCAGAAACGAAGCGCCAGTCGACGGTTTAGGTGTTTCAAAACGAATCAACGCCTACCAAAATTAACCTCCTAGCGCCCACGGTCCTTAAAATAGTACTTTAATGTAATAGTGAATAAAGTCTAACGGCAAATCCAATTTCATCGAATGAACGCCCAGAGCACTATTCTAAGTACCTCAACTTTAACCATTGCTACTAATTTCAAATTACCACCTTTTTATAAAGTGATGTCTCCGAACGTATGTTAGAGGTTTTTATTTGTGTAAGATCAAGCAACAGTGCCAAAAAAACAAAAGAAATTGGTCTTTCTTACATCAAACAAGATCGTCGAGTGTGAAAATAAATCTTAATTTATTCATAAAAATTTTACGATTTGTGTTGATATGCTTATCAAAAATAAATGTTTATATACTATATTTGCTGTTTACATCAAAACTTCATATGGATCTGAGATATAGTGAAAATTATCATAATTCTAAATTTAAGACTTTTTAATAGACCTTTGGGTTAATAAGGACTATCATGATTGTTTCAAATGTTTTAAATAAATAGGTAATAATAAAATAAATGTTTGTATGAATTTTAAAGGATTTTTTGTTTATTAAGAGTATTAAATTGGTTTTTAAGTTTAATTTCATTTTAAATTTTTTGAAGGTAGTTGGAAGTAAGTAAGGAAGTGCTTATGACTCAAAGTCCTACCAAAAGGTAACCTATTTTGTCCTTTTTTCCTTCTCCTAGTTCACTTGATACAAGAAAAAAATAATCATACTTGTGAGATTACTGTAAGATATAATTTTTAAAGTTCAAAGTCTGGGTTTTCACCATTGAAACCTTTTTTAAGTACTTTGGGCGAGTTCTTCAAAGCTCTGATGAAAGGTTCCATCAAAAGACAATAATTTAGAGTATTTTTAAAATAGTATTATTACATTATTTAGTTTCATGCGAGATTTGTCTAGTCTAGTGCCTATCTAAGAATAGCTTGATTAGAATGACAGCTGTCATTAAAATCATGCCCAGCGATTTCTGTATTGAGAGATGATAAAAATGTTCACGGTGCAATCTTTTCCTTTATTGACAGAACGGAACGAACTGTGGTGTCCATATACAGACGAGAAGAATTGATATTGGAAATTAAATTAATCGATTATTTCAGAATTGAGATTAATATTTTATTATTATTTAGTCTATCAAATATAGTTACGTCCAGGTTGGAAGAAATAATATATCTAAAGAGTAAAAAAATATCATTATCAGATTTTTACTGTTTAATTTATTTCTAACGATTTTTACATCAATTTCCTCAGTAGTTGTCATTAGTTTACAACTATCGTTCTAATCAGGCTTCGTTTCAAGGACTAATACGTATTACGCGTGATATAGCATCCACTTTAAACATAGTTGTATTTATATCCAAAACAAAATTGGTCCTGACTTACATAACATGACAGATAATAAATCTGTTACGCTCCGATCAAATTAAACAGTCACCATTTTTCGACAAAGGATTACGCTGGAGTGGTAATATTTAATTTTGTGGGATTGTAATGAACTTTAATAACTACTTCTAATCTTTATTTTGGAGTTACCGATATATCGATCGTAAAACAATATGTCATCTTTATTCTAAAGTAGCCTAAAGTATGAAACGAATTTTATCGAATTAAACTAAATAGGTAGCTGTGACAGCAACTTAGTTTGTCTATATCGAATCAAAAACGTTGGATTTTTTGGCGGGAACTGAAAGCAAATGTTGTGCTATGCAGTTTAATTTTCTAAAATTGTGTAAAATTGCTTTAAAATGAACAGTTTGTAGGATATTGATAGTTTTTGAGTAGTAATTGTGTGTTTTTGTGAGAAATGTGAACTGTATATTCAAATGTGGCCTTTGGAGTTGTCACAAGACAAGCTATATATAGGTTTAAGAAAATGAAGAAACTATATTGTAATCTAAGATCTGGCTTAAAAGCCTAGCTGCCAAGCCATAAAACTAAATAAATAATAAAATAAATCAATAACGTACTGGAATATCTAACCAGAGATTTTAACTTCAAATTAATATATATATATGGATTATCGATTTTAAACGGCAAATCTTAAATATTACAAACTGTACAAGTATATTCTTAATATTGTATATTATAAAGACAATAAGGCCAGTTATCTTAGCACCTTCTGTATAATATCTTTCGAACCATGTTATACTTAATTATGAATTGTATTTCCATCGAATTACTTTCTTACCAGTCATTGACTCTTAGTATCGAGTTGACAACACACATCATTACTAAGCAATTATAAACAAACGCAGATTATTTATCGACTCGACGTCGACTTGTAAACAAAATTCTTAAAAATTATTTCTTGAATAATAAATATGTTTCGGTTAAAAAAAAATATTTTACCTGTTATTTCAAAAACATTTTGGAAACCTACCCAGACAAGTAAAAATAAATTAGTGATTAATTTGGAAGGACAGCGATTATTATCAAAGGAAGGTATTAACAATTTCGATAGATTATCATTTTGTATATTATTACAATATTAATCAAATTATTTTCTTTATTATTTATTTATTTACATGATATTTACTGAAGCTAGGTACTTTTTTCCACTATGGTACAAAAAATAAGGTTATGTAAAAAATATGATAAATTATTTACGCTAATACTGATATTAAACGGATCAACCAAGAGGAATCAATTTGGTTGAAAGGCACAAAATTGAAAGGATACGAAGTTTTTCAATGATATAATGAATCAAGTTAATATTTATATGGATAACTTCAGTTGATTCATCAAAAGTAAAGAATAAAATAAACTGTCTAGTATCATAATTACCATTTACCAGTTTTTAATTGGGGATGTTATCATTGCATTATACCTTGGTGTGTTTAGGAAGAGTGATAAAGTGTGTGTGTGTGATTAAAATAGTAGTGTTTATCTATGCAAGTAATATAAATTTGTGCTTGATAAGTGATGAGAAGGTCTCATTAAGAAATAATATTTTTTTCAGTTGATGACAAATATTCATTAAAACATGAAGAAGTTGGCCGACCTTTATACTTTGATGCACAAGCAACAACACCTGTGGTAATAAGATAATATTGTTATGATATTTATTTATTATAATGAAATATCTTTTACAGAGTTTGAGTTTTTTTTAATTAGTTGATATATGTTTGATCCATCATGCCTGGAGGCAGAAGAAACAGCCGCCCATGTCCTGCTTGAATGCAGAGAGGTGGCCCAATACAGGGCGAAATATCTGCACACCCAAGGTAGACTCCGAGAGGTCTTCAGCGACATCAAGAAACTGGTGGACATCCTGGAGGAGCTGGGCTGGATGGAATAACCCTTCATCCACCCTCGCACACAAAATGGGTGCTGTCATCGAGTTGCGGAAACTGCCCGCTCATAGAAGACAATGTGTGATTCATAGAAAAGTTATTTGGCAATTGTACCAATTTGAGGTCTAATGCTTACAAAATATTAATACCTAAAATAAAGAAAAATCAAACATCAAGATATTATGAGTATTTCTCGTGTGAACAGAATACACCTGAAATGAATATTGTCTTTTGCTTTTATGTTACTGCTCAATCTGGGTTAATGTTGTTATTTTTCCATACAGATTTAGCTATGTGTTTAATGTGTTATTTATGATGCGATATTGTTATTGATTGTTAATGACATTAAACATTGACTATGGAGTGTGGTATATAATTGTAGCTAATCATTAATGGCATTATTTTGAAGGCTATAAACAGGATGCCAATTGACCTCAGTAACTAACACTATCTCAGATGGAGCAACAACATTATGTGAATTATTTTCTAAGTAACATAATTGAATTGATGACATAAGGTATTCATGTTCTGTATGTCACTAACATTTTTCTACACATATAAAAAATAAAATGTGTTATGCTTTGTGTTTATTTTTAGGACCCAAGAGTATTGGATGCAATGCTTCCATATCTTGTAACATACCACGGCAACCCACATTCACGAACACATGCATATGGCTGGGAAAGTGAAGCAGCTGTGGAAAAAGCTAGAGAGCAAGTGGCACACTTAATTGGTGCTGATCCAAAAGAGATTGTATTCACTTCAGGAGCAACAGAGTCTAATAATGTATCTGTGAAAGGTGTTGCACGTTTTTATGCACCAAGAAAGAAACATGTTATTACAACACAAATTGTAAGTATATCAATGAATATATCTCTGATAAAGTAGTGAATAGTTGTTACATACCTATGTGATGGTTTTTTTATTTAATTTTACTTAAGGATCTACTTTATGAAATTGTCATACATCTCTTTCCTATATAATTTTTTATATTGGTTAAACAAAACTATGCAATATAAGTAAAATATGTTTGTATTAATTTTCAGGAACACAAATGTGTGCTAGATTCCTGCCGTGCTTTAGAAGGGGAGGGGTTCAAAGTGACCTATTTACCTGTACAGCAGAATGGAATTATAAAGTTGGAAGACTTAGAGCAAGCCATTACTCCTGAGACTAGTCTGGTGTCTATTATGGCTGTGAACAATGAAATAGGTAGTAATTTTTACTGCTTCTAATTACTGTTGTGACAGATATTCAACATTAGAGACTACTAATGAACTTCAATTAGTAGAATTATCCTCAATTAAAAAACAAATTCACTTATGTATATGGACATAATTCTTTAAAACAAGATATAAGAAGGAGTCTAAAATGGCAATATTTCCCATAAGATTGTGTAAGAAGTTATGTAGGTAAATATTACAATATACACTATTGGGAAAGGACATTGGCGGGTTTGTTAGGAGCCACAGGCCTGATCACCTACATGCATAATTACAAAGTGTTTATGAATCTTATTTCATTAGAAATCCATGTGACTGTCATTTTCTACAAGAACTTGGCTAAAAATAGTATTTGACCATAAATGTTTGACATTGGCATAACCTCTATTGCGATAATACTTGAGTTTTTTGGTGTGAACTTGAAACATAAAATCTTACTGTGCCAATTTCATTAAGAAAAATGTTTAATCATACCTATAAGTGAATAATGTGAAAATTTAAACTAATAATTTATACTTTGTGTTTTATTCGTCCCAAGGTTAGGCAAAGAAACTGAGTCCATACAGTTTTGTCTGACATATGACTTGGCAGTAACATGGTAGATGCTTAGATGATTTGTACTGCCATTAAAAAAAAAAAATAATGAATAGGGATAATGATAAATAATCGACTAACAAAATAAAAAAAAATGTTAAGCAACAGAATATTACACAGGTATATTGATATTTTGACACATAGTATATCTAGATTCTTATTAATATAATGGTTTAAAGAATCATATAACAATGCTTTTGAATTTAATTATGTTGTAAGCAAGTATCAATTCTTAAAACATAAAACATTATTTTTCTCTGGTTAGCGAAGTTCTTAAAATATGGCACTACTTAAAAAGATAATAAGTAAAAATCTCCTTTCCTTTTTTAGTATAAATTTTGTCTTTGTAGATGTTTGAGGTGAAATCCACCAGTCGCCTTTATCTAATAAATAGAAACACTGGCTGTAACAAAATTTAGAGGGAAAAGATGATATTTATTCAGCTTTCACCATATTTTCATCATATAAATAGAATCCAGTAAAATTTTAACTATCAATGTTTGTTCCTTTTACAATTTTGATGGTGCCATAATTAACCTGGTTATTGGCCCACACTCATTCATTTGGTAAAATCTTAAATCATAATAGAATGAACAGTAGAGTATAGCAATGGATAAGAGAACTTTAAGCAACCAATAGACACTCAAGTTTTATTTTTTCATTAGAGTTTACCCTGCGGCTGTGCCGCGGGTACAGGTTAGGTATAGAGGTTACAACATAGGTTACATTGTATTAAATTTTTATGTTAGTGCTTGTTGCCCCGGAAGATTCACTTCATTTTATATCGCAAACTATCCCATCTACCGAATGAAAAATATCTGTACCCATTTTTTGGTATTAAAACTTCATATGTACACCAAAATGACCAAATCAACCAAATCGGCCAATTTTACCAAATCCACCAAATTGGGCAAATTGACCAAATCGGCCAGATTGATCAAATTGACTAAATCGAACACATCTACCAACTAGGCCAAATCAACCAAAATGGTCTTAATAACCAAAATTACGAAAATGGCAAATCACAAAAAAACCTATCCTACTTTCTGGGATAACCTGTATATAAATCTTTCACATTATCTGGTATGAAAAGTATACCTTGTTCACTCTCGATATTAAAATTACATACATACCGGAATTTCAGCCAAATCTGTCCAATAGTTTTTCCGTACAAGCATAACAAACAGAGAGACAAATATATTTTTATCCCGGAAACTATCCCATTTTTCTGGATAAAAAGTATCCTATGTTCATCCACGGTATCTAAAATATATGTATACTGAGTTTCAGCCAAATCGATCCAGAAGTTTTTTGTGAAAATGGAACAGACAGACGGACAGGCAGACAGAGTGACAGAGTTACTTTCGCGTTTATAATATTATTAGGGATAAATAAAGTATTTAAAATACACTACATTAATATTTTCATCAAAATCAGCCTCAAGACTTCTTTATGTATTTTTCGCTATTTGGCAATACCAAAAATTTAGGACTGGGCCCTGAAGGCCCACTTAAGAAAATCTCCCTGTATACTGATAACCCAAGCTTCTGCTGCTTAGCTAGATAATAATATGATTGTGTTTGTGTGCTGTACTAATGTTATTTTTGTCAATCATGTGATATTACAGGTGTGAAGCAACCAATTGCTGATATAGGTGCATTGTGCAAAAGCAAGAAAGTGTTCTTTCATACTGATGCTGCCCAGGCAATTGGGAAAGTTCCATTAAATGTGAACAAAATGAATATTGACTTGATGTCAATATCTGGTCATAAATTATATGGACCGAAGGGAATTGGCGCGTTATATATTAGGCGCAGGCCACGAGTTCGCGTGGAGCCAATTCAAAGTGGCGGAGGCCAAGAGAGAGGAATGAGAAGCGGCACGGTACCCACTGCAATAACAGTTGGATTAGGTAAAATTTAATAAAAATATGGTTAATTGACTTAATTATGCAATGTACATTGGATATACAATACAATTTACAATAATATTTCTACAACTATAATATGCTATCCATAGAGTAATTGAGTTAGTACAATGGGTTTAAAAATGATCAAGGGGACTAATTCAGATGAGCAAATTCCTCAATTTTAACTTTGAGAAGTTTCATCTGTCTGTCAGAAAGAGCATCATGTAAAAATTACTGAACAAATTTAGAATATTTGAGCTTATATACCGGGTCAACACTTAGAATGCTTTTAATTCTAAAAATTACATTATTTCCCTGGCATATACTAATATAGGGCATATGGTGGTGCTGCTTTAATGTCCCTGACTACCTAAGGGGAAACACTGAGCCTGAAGGGCTTTTTAAAATAAAAACAACATTCACACACACTATGCTCTATCTCTTTTCTAATAGGTACTTTATAAAATAACTAGTGGGCACTTCACATATTTTCCTGCCCTAAAAATTAAATTTAGAACCCAATTATAGCCCCACCTAATGGATATAATTGTGAATCGAATCCATTCAGGGAACCCACTGAAACACATAAAATTTCATCAAGATCAGTCCAGGAGCTTAGGAGTTCAGTGATATACACATTAACATTAGCATTTTATATCCCTATTAATATTATAAATGCGAAAGTAACTTTGTCTGTCTGTTACGCTTTCACGGAAAAACTACTGGACCGATTTGGCTGAAACTCGGTATATATGTAGGTTCAATATCTAGGATGGATATCGGATACTTTTCATCCCGGAAAGGGGATAGATTTATGTAAAGGTAGAAAGAAAGGATAGGTTTTTTTTTGTGATGTAATTTTGGTAGTTTTGGTCATTTTTGTAGTTTACAGATGATAGACGAGACTTGACACAGGCTACTTCTTTTTATCGCATAAATAAAACTAGAACGGGTTGAAAATAGGGACTTCAAGTTTATAGATATAAAAATATATCATAAAAAATGCGATAGTAACTCGGTCTGTCTATCTGTTAGCTTTCACGATAAAATTACGGAGTACTGGATCGGTTTTGCTGTAATTTGTACACCTGGTGTTTTAATACCGAAAATGAACATAGATACTTTTCATCTCAGAAGATGGAATAGTTTGCGATATAAAATGAAGTGAAACTTATGGGGGCAAATAGCACTAACATAAAAATTTAATACAATGTAACCAGTATTAATGCTTGCTCTTTAAACAAAAAGCACAGACCCGGATTTGACCAGCGGCTCAAATCCGGGTTTAGTATAAAGATAATCAATTAGCTTTTTGCACTTTTACATGTAAATTGTAACTATGCCAAATCTTGTGGAGTACGTAATACTCTTAAACAGGCGTAGATTATTTCCCTTCAGGTATTAAATCTATAGATACTGATGATCCACTATATGACTTCAGGTGCTGCGTGCGAACTGGCCGAACGAGAAATGACATATGACCATGCATGGATAGAAAAACTATCACAAAGATTTCTGGAAAAAATATTTTCAAAACTGACACATGTAATCAGGAATGGTGATCCAGAGCAATCATATCCTGGATGTATAAATCTTTCATTTGCTTACGTTGAAGGTTTGATATTTATTTTACTTACTAATAATAAAGTCATTTAATGATTACAAGCTAATACAAAGGCCGAAAATTGTTAATAAGTTTGACTCTCGATATAACAATAATGATGTATTTTCTCACATGGAGACTAATGAAACTCCTACATGTCCTATAATTATGTATAATCAAGTCTTTTTTTATATATTATTGCATAATGAATACTCAACTATTCCCACAATAAGAGAAGAATTTCCAACACCTGTACAAAATATAAGAAACATTTAATCCAACAACCCAATGAGCAATCATTTGCTCATTTGGGTGTAAGATTAAATGTAAGATTAAAAGAAATGAGTAAAATTCAATTTGGGTGGGATGGGGGTTATTGTGGTCTGGCTTATTTAGTTGAATATTATTTTAAAATTTGAATATTCATGAATATTTTATATTGTCCAGGTATACATTGCAAAGGTATAATTTAAAAGAGTTGATCTTCCAGTAGAAGATTGAGGACATTATGATGGTTAATTTGTTTTTTTTTTCATTTACAGGTGAATCATTATTAATGGCTTTGAAAGATGTTGCATTATCCAGTGGGTCGGCATGCACTTCGGCGTCTCTAGAGCCATCGTATGTGTTAAGAGCTATTGGAGCAGATGAAGATTTAGCACACAGCTCTATAAGGTATAACACATGCATGTGCAAATATGAAAGTCACTTTAATGTGTATCTTATCTCTTTATAATCTTGAGAATGAACTACGATAGTGCGAATTAACAGTGCCTATTATTGCATTTTACACATGCCCAACTGCGACAAATAGGTAATCCCCCTGCTTTTAAAATGGTAATCAAGGGCTAGTGATGTTTTGTTTAACAAATTACGATATTTTCAAAGTTACATGAGTAAAGCGTTATACATACATTATGTGTAATCTTTACTGTTGGTATATCTTGTACAGCTTTCTCTCTGGAGTTCCTATGTTTAAGAATAAATAGGCACCCCTTTGATCTCACTCTGGTGTTTCTCTGGGGGTCACAATTGACCTCTTAGGAATTGTTAGAGGATAGATATTAAATCTGGCGTAGTTATACAAGTTTTGTGTGATACTGTAGTGCTGAGTAATATTAATAGAATATCCCAACAGAATGATTGAGTGTGCTCTTGTAGTATATTTCAAAATAGATTTATTTTTCAAGTTATAATGCAAAACGTGTAAATAATTATGGTCTTCTTCTTCATAGAAGAATCTTGAATATCCGAATCTGTTGTGCGAGCCTGTCTTGTTTATGGCTACTTGTTTCATAACATGAGTATTGAAATTTAATCTCAAAATTATGACGCTAGGAGTACATTATATAGAACACTAGGATTTACCCGTGACTTTGCCCACGTTTGAATTGTAACATAGATTAGTTATTTTGCCAGTATTTAAAATCGAAGGGTATTATTATCAGCAGGCCAATGGATTTATTAGTATGAAAATATAGGAATTCCGAAGATTCCCGTAAAAAGTCAAGATGGTTTATGTTGCTAAAGGCATACATATTCGAATCTACTAAAGATGTCTAATAAAAACATAGACACTGTCATATGAAACAAGTGCTAATATCACGTGGTTTCGAAGTTAGGAAATCCCGGGAACATAAAAAGTCCTAGATTATATTGTTTTAGTATGAATCGGTAGTATCAGCTAATTTTTTATATATAATACCTACTTTAAAATTTTCCGCGGGATTTCGGGATAAAGTATCGCTGCATTTCAAAGAGAATGTAAGCTATCGTTTTAGTGGACACTGTGTCGAAATAAGCTAATTTTTATGCACCTGAACAACTTCAAACTCCAACTCGTGCACGAGAGCATCCAGGTAAATTGCCCGGGATTCCCAGCATAAAAAGTATCACACATTTTATTACATAAAATTTGCTATTGATCAGTGAAAAAATCGCATCGTGTTCTCCATCGTTATATTATAGTCTATTCCAGTTATTTTTTTAATTGCTTCAATGTCAGACACGGCATCTTTAGAATTTTACAATATTATAGATTTATCATACAGTTTTTTATAGGTTTGGCTTCGGAAGATATACCACAGCTGAGGAAGTTGATTACACAGCTGAAAAGACAATAAGACATGTTGAGCGCCTTAGAGAGATGAGTCCTCTTTGGGAAATGGTCCAAGAAGGTGTTGATATAAAAACAATACAATGGTCACAACACTGAATTTAAGTTGTTAAAACAAATAAGTTATATTTTATTAATTCCAAAATATATAGATTTAAGAAGTCATTATATCATGATCAATTTAGCAAGAGATCTGGCTTAAGATATAAAAATATTTAATGCAATTTGATTATACTAATATAGGGGAATCACGATTCTGATAGGACTGAACATTAAAATGAATGAGAAAGATCTCATAATAGAAATATTCCTGTCTTACCTTAGTTCATAAATGAATTTAAAAACATGTTATTTGCTTTAAAATTCATGCACGCTAAATTAATGAGCCAAGGAGTATTTAATATTAATTTCAGCAAATTTTCTAAAAACTATTTGTTTAATATTTCCTATAAATATATTTCTACTTTACTTATGTCAAGGTTTCATGGCACACATGGTCAGGTAACTTTTATGCCCATTAATTTATTAAAAAATTGATTGATACAACTATAAAAAATCTAATCTTTGTGCAAGTTTTGTCAATGTTTCCATGGCCTGATAGTTGAAGTGTAATTATTTTTAGTTGAAAAGATCAAGTTTTTACTCAGTGTGTGATATTTTTTGTTAAATAAAGTTGTGAACAAAAACAAGTGTTTAGTATTGGCAACACTAAAATGTTGTTACTTCCTTTTCCGTTTGTGAATTTAATACAGTAATACATACTAAAAGTGATCACTGCAACTTGTGTAATAACATATTTAAACATGTATCAAATAAGATTAATATAATATAAGAAATAAAAATAAAGATGTTAAATGAATCAATTTGTTTAACATCTTTATTTTTATTTATTATATTAATTACATTAATCTTGTATAATATGAGAAATTTTAATTTAAAAAAATCATTGCTTCAAATTATATTTATTACCCATGTAAAATAAATAAATGAAATGTAACAAAACAGCAGGATAGCAAAAGAGTATTGCTTATGGCCAATATCATGGAAGAAGTATAGTAGGAATGATAAAATCGCCTATTAAAAACGCAACTCTGAAAAGCTCTTAATAAATCCGCCATAAATAAATTTTCTCACTATTTCTTTGTTTTGGACCAAATTAGTCAAAAATTGGAAGTGTTTTTTTATTCAACTGTTGAAAGACAATTTTGTTATAAAAATATGCTTTAATTTTAATTCCCTGTTAGGGATACGGACACATGTTACAATAAGTTCTAATATTTTTACGTATAAAACAGTCTGTTTTAAAATAACATAACAAGATTTAAGTTTTGAAATATTGTGAGACATTTATAATTTTGATTATTGTTGAAATAAAAATTAATACACTTTTTGACTCCTTTCACTTATACCTACTTTGACTGTGTAAGTAGGTACATATGCTGGTAGTAGCTAGTTAACTTAGTACACACGCTGTACAAAATCTATGAAGCTAGACATTTTATACGTTTATAAAAATTGACTGTTGCTCCCCTAATTTGTTGTGTAGTCAATAAATGAAAAAATGAAAGATTTATATATATAAGTTTTATCTATGGTGAAAGAACGCCCTGTGGCGACATCCAGAAATGTATTATTTAAGGTTTTTTAAATTTATTTTAGTATAGGACGATTGTCATTTCTAATATTATTCTTACATGCCAATATTCACTTATTTCATACAACACTGCAATAACATGCATATTGACTTGAATACTGCTTATCTGTTTGCACAAACTCTGTTTTTATTAGGCCAATGACCCATTAGCCTAGTCTCGAACAATATTCATGTGTCAACACTTGAAATGATAGTACATCCATATTGAAGAGTATTTGGAATGTATAAGACACCACAGTGTCACTGTTACATTTCAATGTTAGGTATAAAAAAATTATATAGTGTTGGTATGGCCATGAATTTTGGTCTACAAGGCTTATTGATTCTATGGATTTTGAATAATACTTATAGTCTGCTTCGAACTTAAGGCTGCTGTTTATTCTGAACAGATGGACGTAAGATGATTTTTATACCAATTAGTTAAATCCAAAAGTTATGGGCATTCTTGATAACTAAGGTTCAATAGACACTAGGAATTAGGTTATTGTGAAGCTTTTTATAGATAATCTAATTTTATAGAATATCTAATAAAGATAGAAAAATGGAGAGGCCGTAAAGGTTGTGGTGTGGCCCTAGGTTAGGCGCAAACTATATATAGGTCAGACTGGTTGTTTTTATTAACTAATAAATTGCTGCACAGTATATGGTTCTCTTTACAATAACTGTATTGTAGCTGATTGAGTTTTAAATTTCATGAGATCTAAACAAACAGTAAATATTGACAATACCTTCTATATATTCGGTGGAACATCACAATAACTCAAAACAAATAATACATTTTCTATAAGGTTTATTCCAAGTAAATGTTAATACTGTATCCATTCTGGGTAACAATGAAAAATAATTCTTCATTATTATCATCATAGTATAGACCTGGTTACATTTACAGTCTACTTGAAAATAGTATGGTCATTCCTATTTATCTTCTTCTTGCATGGTCTTTGATATACTTACTTATGAGACCACAGACATTTATTAAATCATTAAAATGTTCATACTATAACTTTCCGTAAGAAGAATGTGCTGTCATGAATATTTTCATAAATACAAAAATTCTCATTATAATCTATTATCCAATGGGAATGATTAATTAATTTATCTTGAAAATTGTTAATATAAATCCACAGTTATAAAAATTTACATGTATACATATATTTAAAAAATACTTTAGGCCAGTCAAATAAAGTTATACATTATTCAGTATTCTATTAAATTACTAGAACAAAAATACAACATTAAAAATTAAAATTAGTTTCTAGTAAAGCCAAAATATTTGATTACTATTCTAATGGATCAGTTCTATAAAAATAATTATGATAATGAGATTCATAAAAAAATTAACATATTTAAATAGTTTCAGTTTGTGAGGTAAAGCTAAGGTATATTTTTAAAAGTAATTAATAAGGACGGTGATTAACAGCTGCATGAAGGTTCTTCTGGAGGATCAGGACTGGTTATCTTGAAGCTATTGTGATCCAGTGTTTGCAACTCAATCCTTGATCTATTTGATTCAACCAATTGCAGGGCAATATCAGAGAACATTTCTTCCACACCTTTTCCAGACTTACATGATGTCTTGTATGTAGTACTGATAAGGTTGTGACACTGTTCACTGTAATAATAGAAGCAAACAATATGAACTTTCCAAAAAGTAATTCTTTGCAAGTACAATAAATAAGGACACTTAACTCATTTTTTTCCCAGAAAGGAATTTTACAAGTGTGTTTTATGTCTTTAGGAACATCTT
Source organism: Dendrolimus houi (assembly GCA_039645545.1). Taxonomy (NCBI): domain Eukaryota; kingdom Metazoa; phylum Arthropoda; class Insecta; order Lepidoptera; family Lasiocampidae; genus Dendrolimus; species Dendrolimus houi. Next base: position 11,880,071 of record CM077126.1, on the reverse strand, counting down.
TACATTCCTAATTTTCCAGAATAAGAAACTCATAGAATGTTCATGGCACAGCAGATTAGGAACTTATTTATTTTCACTTTCAGTTTTCATAAAACCTATCTGTTCAAGAGGTATTTGGTAGTTAGTACTACACATCTAGTTTAGATTAGATCGTCTGTTATAAATTTACTCACCAAAATGTTTCTATATCAGCATCTGTTACTTGAGGAGAAGTTCCCTCTAAATCTGATTTATTTCCACATAAAAATATTTTGGCATTTTCAGCGTAGGTAACGATATCCAACAAATGCTGACTGAGAACGTGAAATGATGATGCATTATCCAAGGAGAACACTAAAATTGCCGCCTCGGCGAATTTGTAGTAGCTTGATGTTACTGATGCAATCCGTTCCATACCCCCGGTGTCCCACAATTGCAACTGTAATAAATAAATTAATTTGATAATTAGTCAATACGAAGAAATTAAACCAAGGTCATGTTCAAACTGGATTCCTAGACTATGTGAGAAGATATATATGAATAATTATGTTTAGCTACTATTTCTCTATCATTCTGATTGCTTAATTAAATTTATAATAATTATTATAATAAAAGAACGAACCTTGACGTCTCTTTCAGACACTTGATACACTTTTTCAAAATGATCTAAACCTAATGTCGACCTTTTGTCCGAGTTTGGCAAAAATGTATTATTAATAAATCGCCGAAATAGAGAGCTTTTTCCCACACCATATTCGCCGCACAATATCACTTTAAGTACTGGAGTTTTCACAATAGCCATAGCTTTTAAGTTTACTCAAGCAAATCGAAAAATTAACAAAAAATAACTCTCAATCTCAATTCACTCCCCGAGTAATAAATACTAGTGATGAGTCTTGAGAACTCAAGATTTATTTAGACTAAATCGATATAATGTATGTACAATAATAAATCGATTTTATTAATAAAGAACTGTTACACTAGAAAGAAGAACATACCCTATTAATCATTAAAAATAGCATTTTTCTTCCATGTTTAAAATCTTCAGATTGGAGTTTTTTTTACCTATTTAGGTAGAATATATTCTTTGGGGTCCTTTTTAGAACACAAAAATCTTGGATAAATTATTTGGAAAACTATGTGCCTCGTTAACATAATGCCCTATTTCATGGAAGTAAGCAGGAAAGTGGAGAAAAGTGGGGGCAGCACGAGTATCTAAATTTAATTTAAATGCAACTTATTATCAAATTTTACTGTTATTGTCCTGTCAAGCTATTTTGTGTTGCCAAGGGTCAGTAATAAAAAACTAATAACATGTTAATGTTTTATGTTTTTGTTGTACGGAGCACTTAGACATTTTCTATTGCGAAGCTGGCACACAGACAGATGGCCCGGCTCATGGAAAGTGGTTACCGTTGCCTATAAAAGTTAGCAAACACCAACGCATTGTCAGCCTTTAGGATGGGATAAAAAGAAAGGCATAGGGGGATGAGATAGAGGGATCACAAGAGGAATGGGATATGATATTAATTAATAAATTGGCCATCGGAACTCTCATTCATTGCAACGTATTTTGAGATTGAAATCACCAAATCCTTAGCCCAGTTAACCGATCAACACAGGAAATCGATTAAAAAAGTTCTATGACATCGGTAATTACTTTTTTGATATGATAGCTTATAAAATTAATATGCGCGTGAGTTTGTTCCGCATCACCGCATGCGTAAGTATACTCGGAATCATAATAAACACGATTGTATAAAAAATAATTCTATATAAAATGCATAATTATAATATAAAACGTGAATTTATGTATATATTATAACGTACGTGAATTTATCTTAAAATTATAAATTTATTTTATTTATGCATCATAGAATTTAATATAAATACTTTAAACTATAAATAATGATAAAATATAATTGTAATATATTTTAAACTAGAATGTACCCGCGACTTCGTCCACGTTTGACTTGCAATTCCCGCGGGATTCTCGGGATACAAAATAACATAACATTAGAAAAAGAATGTAAGCTATCCTTCGAGTGGAAACTGTGTCAGAATAAGTTAATTTTTATGCACCTAAATTACTACAAACCGTTTCCGGGAAAATTCCCGCGGGTTTCCAGGGATGCATTATATTGTACGCCCGAAAAGATAAACTGTCGTTCCAACAATAAACTCTAACACCTTTGTAAATTTATGTTTGTGACACTTTATACAATAAATGTTTATTCAATTATACTATATTTTATAAAAAATATCATACATTTTATTATATAACATTTCTATCGATCAGTGAAAAAAAATCACATTGAAATTCGAAATTTTTCTTCAATTTGGCCATTTTAAATAATTCCCAAACAGATAAATCGACTAACAGACAAGAAATCTAAAGAAATTCCATGGTGTTATCCGTCGTTTATATAGTCTATTACAATATTTTTTTTAATAGCTTTTATGTACAGACACATGTTTAGAATTTAATAATATTATAGATAAATTTGTTTCAGGAATCGAAATGAGTAATTCAATAAGCAGTTGGTAAAACTAAAATTAAGACCCTTAGAATGTACAAATTTCTATAACTGTAAGTTTGAAATTTTATAGATTTTAGAAATTTTCCCAGATTATAGCATATCTGGCATAATTGTCTTGAAACGGTACTTTTTTCTTTTCTACTAGCAACATTTCTAACTAGCCTGTGATTCTGCTTGACAAATGTTATACTATGTGATCTATGGACATATGTATCCATCGTAGTCTGTGCATATGATGTGAACAAATGTAAACAAAGGTATATTATTACACAGGTGCTCGTACTATTTCTTTTGTTTCACATTAACAGTGATTCAAATACATGAAAAGTGTAAAAAAAAGGAATAAAACTTCTATGTTCGGGAAGAAAAACAATTTATAAAGTTTACAGATGACATCTTGCGGAATATGAAGCAAGAAGTATTTTTTCAAACCTTTTTTTTATTGCATGACTTCAGCAGACAGGCCTATCTGGTGGAAACTAGCTACCATCGCTTATGGACATTTGCAACACCGAAAGTGCTACAAATGCGCTGCTGCTCTCTTAAGGGATACTGGAACCTGGCCATTAATGCCGGAACACAAGGTTGTTATAGCATACTCTAGACCAGTGGTGGTAGCCATCCACGCGGGCAAATACCCTACCACCCGGCTGTGGGTTGTTTTGTCGCCTTTTACAACAGGCCACCCGGCCGTAGGAATTTTGTCCTTTATCCATTCCTGCACGGATAAAACCTCGAGGATGTTTAGCAAAGAACCACTGATTTGACAGGTATATTTTAGTTTATAATGTTGTTTTTAGTTCAATTGTATATTACTTGATAAAGAAATCGCCATTTTGGATCTCTCGTGTAAGATATATGTGAAAATTTTGTACAATTATTATTGAGCAGATAGTTTATGTTTGGTTTTTAGTATTTGTTTGTACCGGGACCGCATCTGCGAAAATGTTATCACAATGTGGGATCGTTCGACATAAATGTGCGATATGGTTTGAATAAAGTTACGTAATAATTTCTTTTACTTTAAATTTTGGTCAAATTACATTCTATGAAGATTCAAATTGATTATGATTTTCTGTCATTATAGGAAGCAGGTGAGTGTGAATTTCGAGATATCAGCAAAAAAGATTGCCAACTTACTCTGTGTGAGTGATTACTTGTAAATTTTGAGGATGACAATAGCAGTACTTCTGAATCCGAGTCCGACAAAGACGATGTCGCGGCCAGCTCTAATCAAGACAAGAAGCAGTTAGCGAGATAGAATAATTAGATGAAGATTTATTGAAATGAAGTATTGTTAAATAACACCTTTAAATTTTTATTTCAGGGAATTTTGAATGAATAATGAAATGCACATACGCTTTAACGTCAAGTAACATTAAAATAAAGGTGTTTGGATAGTAGTTATGTAAACTTCGAGTTTAACCTTACTATAACGTCGAGAAGATTAACTAATTTTTTGACATCTAAGAATATTCTGTCCTATCTATACTCAAGTCCGTGAATTATAACAAAGCGATTTTATCTATGGTTGAAAAAATGCACGCATGTCGTAAATGATGCAACCTGATCCTTGCACGATGTTTGACGTTGTATCTCCTCTTGGAAAACATTATAGATATAGGTCGTTTCACGCAGATGTGGCGATGGGTGTAATGCGTTATTGGTGATCTAATTGGGCCACAATCAATATCTTTGACATTAACGCAGGTGTGGCCCCCAGCATAAAAATTGGAGTTGGTAGAGTTTATCAGATTTGCGAAGGTGGCGCCCCTATTATTTTCTAAATTAATTTGCCACAGTACAACAGTAAAGTAAAATGCTCAAAGCTGTCGATCAAATATAATAATACCATACCACGAATTCCAGTGTGTACATGACCAATACCACTGCATACATAGGGCGCGTTCCTTAAGTACCTCACAATGCCTAAAATGTTCCGTCTGCCCTTCCACATGGCAACCACGGTCGTTATGGTAGTGGCGAAACCCGCGAAACGTCACTAATGACCTCATTATTTTCGATCATACAGCGCTCATATCGATATCTATGTCTAAAGCTGGGTCGAAGTGGGCGTTACCATTCTATCTATCGTTTGACATGGAAAAGGGCGCGATTTTCAAATCAACCAATGACATTTGTGTATTTCGTCTATAATGATATCGCACTCCGTAATCCATTTCACTAGAGTTTATGATTTGGAACGTAGCCATAGTGTTGTGTAATAACTGTCACTTTTTTTATATTTATGGCTTGGCAACTAGGCATTTAAGCCAGACGCAATGTATTGTAGGTTTCAATCGACGTCATCCAAGTTCCAAAGGAGTTCTTGTGAAAACTCGAAAGGCCACATTTGGCTACACAGTTCACATTTCTCACAAAAACACATAATTACTACTCAAAAACTATCAATATCTATAACTATCAATATCCTACAACTGTAGGATATTGATAGTTATAGATAGATAGTTAGATTGTTCATTTTAGAGTAATTTTACACATTTTTAGAAAATAAAACTGCACAGCACAACATCTCCTTTCAGTTCCCGCCAAGAACTCCCCTAGACGTTGGAATCATAGTAGTTCATAGGTAATACACTATATATAAAATAGATAAGCCTGTCGGGAATAAAATATAATTTACGCTGTCAGATAGATGGCGCTACAATCGATAATTCTATAAATTCCACTAGAATCACTAGATGGTAATAATAAGTTATAACTTGTTCTAAATTGCAATAAAGGGAAAGACAAAATAAAATTAATTTCAAAAACTTATATATAACGTTATAATTTATGCCAAAAGTAAAAAATGGTTCAAATAAAACTTGTAAAAGTGTGAGAGAATCACCAAATACTATACAAACTTGCGGTTTCATTTATGCTCGATCCCGTCAGCGCGATGTATTTATTCAATGATATTGCACAGCGCTATCTTAAGTGAAATTATGTGGACTAAATGGAAACTAATTATAATTTTTGACGTTCCTGAACCACTTGATGACGCTAGTTTCCATACATTTTTATTTTGCTTTTATGATCCACTGGTATTTAGTAGTGTGTGATATCTGTGGTTCCTGTTTTGTAGCACTCTAGAATAATAAATAATATTAGTTGTGCCTAAATCAATAAACTAATAAACATTGGTAGCCAGTGGCTTCAATTTAAATAAAATAATACTTGTTGAAGGACTTCAATCGATATGGATTTGCAATTGCAAACCTCTCACCTGGCTGCAGCTTTAATGTCTAACGCATCGTACAGTGTTTCTGCTGAAGCAGAACCTTCGGTCTCCACTGCGAAAGAAAGTATCAAAGATGAGAAGCCTATTGAGGATGCAAAAGAACCTCAAGAAGAAGATAAAGAGGAGGCTGCAAGCGGAGAAGAATTTTCAGATGAAGTAAATACGCTTTATTTATAATATATCTCTCTTAGATCATATAAACGTCTAGATAACGCACGAATTGCACAAAAACGGCCACAAAAAAGTGCACTAAAATTGGTGCACTTGCTGCTCACGCATGTTAGTGTCGTTTCAACTACTTTACTGGTTAGAGATCTCGCAAAAAAAAATATCCCGTCCTTCGCTATTAAAATGTGTCGAAACTATTTTAAAAGAGGAAAGGATAAGGATAAAATCTCATTTACTCGGTAAGTTTAACATTTTTCCCATGATATCTTTATAAAAACATGAGATTTAATTTCAATAAATCGAATTGATTGATGTTGTCAGGTAATAAATGGGAGTTAGTTTCCAAAATTTGGGGGCATTTTGTTATGAAGTGAAAATTCTTTAGAATCATTGTGACTCGATGAAAAGAAAAAGCGACACTAAAAAGAGAAACATATAAATCTATAGAACTAAGCCTGCCAGAGAATGAGATAGAATACATTATATTTAATAATTTAAACATGCTCATACAGATAGAGTTGGAAATGTTTTGGAAAATATGCTATGTATATAATAATAATATGTAAACTAGTAATTATGTGACCATTTTCTTCAAATAAAGTCTTTTTATTTCTTCTTTTGGAGGTTTTGCATTAATACGAATTTCATGTTTTAAAGCTTAATTATATTATAACAATATAATATATGAAATGTGACATCACAAAATTTAGAATTCCTTCCACCCCTTGTCACACTTTGTTTCACTTCTACTGCGCTAACTTATTAAAGAACACATGAACAAAGTGTCCTCCCCTTAATAGAGACAATAAGAAAAGTGCTAATGGACACTTTCTGAGTATTATACTTTTAGTTAATTTAGGTCCTATTTAAATTACTTATTAGTCTTTTTAGATTAGATTGTAATATTAATGTGGTATTTTACAATACAACATTTATGAAAAAAAAAACTTTTACTGTGTGTAAACGGCACTCAGACACACACACACACACACATCATTTTTATTTATTTTTTATTTGGATTACACATAACATCCACTACCTAGTATGAACCCATTGAATCATTCCAAGTCTATCATTACAACTGATTTCACTGAATTTTAGCTTGGGATAAACTTTGGGGCATAACTAGTCTAATAACCTTTGTCAACTTGTTGTGTAAATACAAAACAATTTTCCATTATAAATAGTTTTTTAGAATTATTACATTAGTATTGGTATATAGACTTATAAATACTAAAATCTGTACAGACATTTTCATATAAATTAAAATGACTAGTACATATACTAAAACTCATTTGTGCATGTAGTTTATTTTCTATGGCTTGTTCCTAGACACACAACTTTTGTTGCTAATACTTTAAATTATTTAAAAAAACTAAAACCTCTGAGTAATATTAAAATTATAATATTTTCAAATAAATAAAAATTATTTAATTATAAAAAATATGGTAATATTTTTTAGCTGATATCACCAAAACATGCACACATTGATAATTTTTGGAGAGTGAATATAGCAACGCTATGTGTTTTCGATGACATTCTTTGCAGTGTTGTTTGTTAGATATGGTCTCTGTAGACATCTTTATACCTCAATCATATCTCTGTATGCCAATATGTTGTAAAATGCTCTATTCAACAGGTAAAAGTAGATGGTTATCAAATGAACAAGTATATTGGATGTTAAAATAAGTTTATTATATTAAACATTAGTTATTTATTGGGACAACATACACATTATAATGAGTACCATATAAAAGTAGAACAAAAAGGATATTATTATATGAAAGATCAAGTTACACCTGGTTTTCTCATTAAAATTTGTGCAATATCTGCATCATACCATAAACAAACATACCAGATAGCTCAAAGTATGATATGATATGATACAGTGGCACTCAGATCCTCAAGGTGCTACTGACATACCCTCATCCTATTTGTTAGATGTGTTCTGAGTTACTCCTCTAAATTCTTATCCATATTCTTGTTAAGCCATAAGTTCCGTCACATGTTATGTTCCAAATGTTACTAGCTAAAAACCATTATAATATTTAATTTTGAAATTGATTGGCTAAATGTGTGTCTATCAAAATGTAGGGTTGTATAGATATGACAAATGCTCACAGTTTTTATAATTTAGACTTAGGACTCTATTATTACATTGTACTCTATAGTTATTCATCACCTGAAATGGTGACAAAAGTTTATTCTAACATTCCATTAAACAATTTATTGAAATTTTACACTTTGAAGATAGAGACAGGACTGACCTGCCAAATATGACTAGGTCCTGATCTATAATTCTTTAATTGGTGTGTTAGTTTGGATAACTTACTTCCTAAAATTAAAAATACTTCTGACTGAACTTATAACCCAACTAGGTATGTATACATACAACTGTAAAAATGATTTTGTTTGAACATCTCAGTTATGTTTGTAGACTCTTTAAAAACTGGGTTGATGTATATTTTATATATATATTCTTAAAAAACAGTACATGAATATGTTCATCCTGCAAAATTGTACTCTTGTGATTTGCACATAGGTAAAGTTGTAGCTAAAAACATAAATATAAACTCATATTATATAAAATGTATTAATCTTTAGGAATCAGAAACCCAAGCTAGTAAGTCTATGCCAGGCAGAGGAGTTACCTTGCAGATGCTCCTAGAAGACAAAATGCTTGAGCCTGGTATAGCTGCAATGACTATAGAGTATTTGGTATGTGTGTAAGTTTTATATTTAAACTAATCATAGACCATTCTTTTTTTTACCTCAATTATTTTGTCAGTTTTTTTACTTTAAATATAGGATTTAATTTATAGAGAAAGAAAAATAAATAAATATACCATGTAAATTGATAAATGTAAGGTATAATGAGAAATTAATTAATTAAATAAATTTTTGGTTGGGAAACATACACTTAATTCTGATTTAATATCCATATTGTTACAATTACCACATACTGAAAGTGTAAGAAAAATCTGAATGATTAATAATATCAGAAACCTACCAAACCTCTTTGAACAGGTGTGGCAGTAAACCATTCATCCTTATGAAGTGGTATCACCAAAGCCCAGCTGTGTGACATTTATGTGTTGATATTATTATTATTATTTGTATTCCTTTTTGAAGTACATATAAGTGACTATATACTTAAATGAGGCTTATGAGTTGGCAAAACTTCATATAGGACAGCAAGCAACAACTTATCAAAAAACAATTTTAAAAGGAAAATGTTCAAGAGTCTTTAGTTGTTTCTATACTGAATCACCTATAATGCAACTGTATTAGAGATATTTGTAACAGATATTTAAAATATTTGCCTTTAGGGTCAAAAATTTGTTGGAGATTTGCAACCAGATGGTAAAATCAAATCGCATGAAACAGAAACAATATTTTGTTCTCCATCCGCTTGGGCGATCCATTGTAAGCGCATCATCAATCCTGATAAGAGGTCAGGCTGTGGCTGGGCATCAGTCAAGTATAGAGGCAAAAAATTAGACACAATTAAAGCTACATATCTAAGAAAGAAACAGTTACAAAGAGAAATGCAGAGTGATGGTATAGTACATATTTTTATAACATTCTTTCACTTTTTTTATTGCATAAGTTCAGCAGACACGTAGACGGTGCACCTGATGGAAAGCAATTCCATCACCTATAGACATTTGCAACACCGAAGGTGCTACAAATGCACTGCTGCTCTGTAAAGGGAGACTGGAGCCTGGCCACTAATGCCGGTACATAACTCAAGGTTGTTATGGTGGCATACTCTGGACCAGGGGTGGTATTTATCCAGATGGGCAAATACCCTACTACCTGGCTGTGGGTTTTTTTGTCGCCTCTTAATTTTACCTATCCCATCTTACATTACTATCCCATATTCCATTCTGTGTCTTCCATTCCTCCAGTCTAATCTCTCCATATTATCCCCCATCCTATCCTCTTTAACCCATCCCAAAGGCTGGCAATGCGTTAACTTCGTCCATAGTGTTGCGAACATCTATAGGCGACGACAAACACTTTCTATGACCTGGACTGTCTGCCTTTTTGCCAGCTTCACAATAAAAAATTGTGATATATTTCCTTCCAAAGTTGTAAAAATTCCCTCCTGCTCCCTAAAGCCGAGTACTCATATGCGAGCTGTAACTGTAACCAAGCAGACCCTGTAGCATTCTGTCATGTGGACGTCGTACTGACGAACATGGAGCAGCCTTTAACAGCATACTCATCAGCGAGCGATCCACTAACGAGGTTCTATTGTTGACGTGGCTCCCGAGCGCCTTTTTTCGCGGACTTTTACCATTGCCTTTGACGGCGCCGACTGCCGCAGCCCTTGATTCGCGGCAAAACCCGACAACCGACGGCTTGCTGTGGGCCACTCACGAGCCAGGTCCACACTATGATTTTTGGTTACAGAAACTGCAACAATTACGGTTGCGCGGCTCGCAAATTGGTATACACCTTAACTGTGAGATGGAAAATTTTGAAAAGTTCAATTTAGTAGAATTTAAAAAATGCTTTCAACGAAAATTGGTTGGGGCAAGAACCCTTGAAATGTTTTTGGGGTTTGGGTAATTCGATTATAAAGACATCTACAGAACACTTCATTATGCGCGGACTGAAATATACTTGGCCGTTTTTGTTCTCAGTATATTAATTAAGTGTAGTTAAATTTATTACAGAGGAAACAGAGATGGAAGTGGAAAGTCCACCGGAGCCACCACCACAAAGAATTGTCATGAAGCATAACACTGTCCCAAATAGAATGATGCAACAGTGAGTTTTTGTTCCTGTTTTATACAATATATTATATCTGCATATGTATTGACACTCATACATATCTACATGTTGATATGATACATAGTGTGAGATCAAATGTGATTGGACAGTACATTTACAACTGGTCGCTATATCCTACACCATCACAATATGCATGTACATGTTCTAGGAGAAGTAGTCTGCTTGTCTTCGTGTATTGCAAGAACTATACCCGAAATACAGATACAGGCAAATTAGCTTCGAGAAGTTTTTGCGGCTGCGTCTTACAGGAATTCTAAACTTAAAATTTAAATTTCCTTGTACAATCAGCAAAAAGAGGTTCCTTACATTTTCAAGAAAAAAAAAATATTATTTACAATCAAAAATCAACGGTGAAAGTAAAATAAATAATAATTATTGACATTGCTAATTGTTGTGAGGTTTTCGTTTGATAATTAATTAATTAATTGATTAACTGATTCTGAAAAAATAAGGCGAAATTTGTAGACTATAAGATAGACGAAATATTAGGACAGCACGGTCATACTTTGCTCCGTTTACCGTCATATCACTCTTAGTTTAAACTAATTGAAAATATATGGGGATACTAAAACTTACATCGCAAAAAATGTCATGTCACAATGAACATGAATGCTATAATGACATTAGCTGAGGAAAAATTTAAAAGCATAACTATAGAGTTATGGAAAAATATTTGTCTACATGCTATTGAAGAGGCAAAGAAGTTTCAGGGCAGGGATGAGGCTGACAATGAGTACTTAACATTTAGAGTTGAAGAAATTTAGTATTAAAAACTATGTTTAATACTGATATTTATTATTTTAATATTGTTTAATATTATTAGTTTCATATTAAGTATCTGAATACAAACAAAATAAAAATATATAAAAGTTATTAGTTTATTTATCTGCTGACCATACACTACTACAAACACAAAAACGTTTCGAAGCTAATTTATCTGTACGTAATTGAATTTTGTGGTCAAAAACAAGCTAAAAGCAATTTTTATTTGGATATCTAGAAGTGCATGATTTAAATGTATGTGGTGTAGAAAATATTATAGTTGTTTCTAATAAATATTATTATTTACTTTATACTAAAATTGTGCAATTAGATATATCTGGTTAAACCTGACTTCCCTGTCTTGCGGGGACTTTGTAGATCCAATATGAAAGTATCATATTTACACTCATACATAACCCATTTAAAAAATATTTCGTATTTAATACTGTGTGAGTGTAGGACATGAACGAATTTATTTATATGGTTATATTTTGTATTTATTTATTAAAGAAATTGTTTTTAGTGATGCCAACATGCTTATAGAGGCAGTTTCATTTTCGTCAGCTGGAAAAGTCCAACCATTTTTAGTGTCGTTAAGCTCAAATGCCAGTCTAGTTCTCGATATACATTGTCATTTGAAGAAGGAAGAAGTCTATGGGTACTTAGCTGGCTCTTGGGATCTAAATAATCATAGTAAGTATTATTACAATTTTTCAGTGTTAAGTATTGTAAATACACAATTACTATAATAACTATGTTTTATCGTCTTCGGTTTAAAGAAGGTTATGAATAATAATTATAATTCATCTAAAGGATGAATGCATTATTTTTTTAACACGAGTAGAAAGTCCTAGAACAATCTTATTGCTAGAGCATATCACGTAGGTAATCTTAACATCAGTTTTGAAGTTTTCTTAATTAATCTACTCAGATTGATTAGGAAAATCAGTTTCAGCAAATTGGAGTATCTTAAATCAAAAATTAGCCCCTACAACAGGCTAGATTTATTTATTTATTGTTGCCAAAAGGAGGCAAACAGGTAAACTGCCCACTTAAGTGGGCAGTTTACCTGTTGTACGTTAACGTCCGTAGGCGGTTGTGCCAATTGTCGATTAATCGACAGTTGGCACAACCGCCTACGGACGTTTGCGCCGGGGGTGTCGCAAACGCGATGCCAGCATCGGAAATATCTATATCTATCTACAATATTTTAAAATTCTATGCCGTGTCTCTGTACATTAAATATATTAAAAATCAACTGGAATAAATTATATAGGTATAAACCATGGAGAACACAATGCAATTTTATTTAAATTTCGTGTCTGTTTGTTTGGGATTCACGTGAAAACTGTTGAGTCGATTTCGATGCGGCTTTCGCTGATCGATAGCTAGTTCTTAGACTTAAAATCTGCCCTACTTTTAATATCGGGATTCTCGCGGGATTTGAAGTTGTTCGGGTGCATAAAAATTAACTTATTCCGACACAGTTTCCACTAAAACGATAGCTTACATTTTTTTTAAATGCTGCAATACTTTGTGTCCCGGTAATCCCGCGGGAATTTCAATTTAAACGTGGACAAATAATGTTAATAATATAATTTTACAACGATATTAGATCGCTGTATATTGGACTACTCTATTTGATTGGACTAATGTTGGTAGATATTAGGTGGGAAAAATACCTTATTGTTATTCTCGGACCGAATTTAATCCCCATCAAGACATTGGGATGAGACATAGCTGCCACTGAACTGCCAAGACTTATTTACTAAAGAACATTAATATTTTATTATAGAGATCAATAATAATTTAGTAGAAATTTCTAATAATACTTCTTTCTCATAATATAAACAATAATATTTATTTCTCAGATTTGATGATAAGTCACACATTTCCATGTCTTATAAGTAAAAATGACACTAAACCTCGAGTCCTAGTAGAATTAGAGATTCAGATGGAAATTGAGAAGTTAGGATTAACACTATTAGGATGGTATCATTCACATCCCACAAATCCAGCAATGCCGAGTTTGAGAGACTGTGATAATCAACTTGAATACCAAATCAAGATGCGTGGACCATCTGAAATATCTTATGTACCATGCATTGGAGTTATTTGCTGTAAGTTTAATTTTTTTATTACTAATAAATATTGTTAAAATAATTTAATATTATATATGTATACTCATTTGAGAGTAAATCATAATTTATAGGAAGAATGTGTTATTATTACGTAAAAGTTATTATTATCATTATATATCATTATAGGTTAGTTATTAAATTTTAATTTTTTTTCAGCACCATACAACCCTGAAAGTCCTGTATTAGAATCATCTTTGACATTTTTCTGGGTGATGCCCCCTCCTGAACAAAGACCAACAGAATACCCTAGGCCACTGCTTTTGCAATACAACGTGGTCCATGACAGCCACTTGACTCACCATGTAATGGAACAAATTCGGAAGAGTATAAAATATTATACAACATATTCTGATGAAACATTTGTAGATTTCAAAGAGAACTTTAAGCCTGATATTACTTATTTAGATAAATTAAAGTGTACACTCATAGCAAAGTTCCCAAGAGAGCAGAGTGATGGATTGTTGTGGCACTTCATTCGTGATGAATTGGGTTGTTCTTCAGAACATGATGATAAAATGGACTTAGACGCATTATTGGCTGTTCCACAACCTATCCCAGTATCGAAACCAAGTCAGACCACAAGCATACCCAATTTTCCTTCTGTAAGCACTTTACAGCAAATGGTTAGCAGACCAGCGGGTATGCCACCAATAAATGTCTCATCAGGGATTGGGTCGGGTTCACCTCATAAGTTTGAATCTCCACCTTTAAACATACCTGTTCTGTCAACATCTTCTAAAACGTCTACAAAATCGGCAACTCCTACTCTTCCGTCCACATATCCAACTGGTTTAGACATGCTTACCAGTATGGCTTTAGGATTAGGTTCATCCAATATGTCGTTGCCTTTAGGAGCGAGTGGTTTAGAGAGTCTAGCTGCTGCAAATAGCATGCTTACTGGACTTAATCCTGGAATGTCGTCAAGTTTGACGGCCAGTTTGACAGGAAGCAAACTGCCTGATCCACCTTCTTACGCTGCTTCCTTACAAAATTTATCAGCAATGGGGGGAGGCTATGAAAAGTCACCAAGTAGTACATCTACAAGTACGACTTCATCAGCTCCTATTCCAGCTAGCATTGCTTCAAATCTCATGATGAGTTCCGCTGATATAGCTAATGCTTTATTTTCGGCGAGTAAATATTCAAGCGCCGGAATACTGGGAATTCCAGATCCAATGTCTAAATCAACTTTAGCCGCGAACAATATGTTCTTATCACCTTCTTTGATAAAAATGCAGGAATCATTGATGAAACCGCTTTCAACCAGTAGCCCGATATCATCTAAAGTTGGTTTAGACCAGGGTGTAATGTTGAAATCTCCACACGATTTGTTAAAGGGTAATAAAGACTATTTACCTCCAGACTTTGGTAGTATTGGAAAAGGCAAATCAGAGACCTCGTTAGATGGAATGAAACTTCCTGAAGCTACTGTCTCCTCTAAAGCAGAGACGTCGAAATCAGACTCTATTGATATGCAAAGTTCGGATTTCAATATGCCTTCCCGAGTTGGAGGTGATTCATTTTTGAATCAGATGTTGGAATTAACAAAGAAGACCACGATGCCTGATTACATGTCAGACTATAACCAGCCCTTAAAATTATCGAAGTCTGAAGAAATGCCAGTTTCCGTGCCGCCTTCAAGTCATTCCTATATAAATACTTCTAGTATAGTAGATACCATAGCGCAGGTTGCTATGGGGAATTTTTCTAAACATGATGAGTCACTGGACTATGGGAAAGACCAAGACTATGTTACGACTAAGAACACCAGTAATGAAAATGAAAACTTAGGTTGATTTGATTAGCAAAAGAATTTTGGCTAATTTAATTCAAATATTTTAAAGGGTGTAGTGAATTGAAACGGACAGTATAATTTTTTGAAGTTTGAAACTTGGTGTATGCATTAAAATAATTACTTCCGTCATGGCAATGACTATTGTTACTTTAGTCATTGTGTATGGATCTGAAATAGAAAATGTTGTTCTCGTAGTTATACCTACATGAATCCTCAAGTTTGCTAAATCTCTCATAATATAAGGTTATTTAATCTGTTTAGGTCTAACTATCTATTGGGAAAGTATAGTAGGTGTAAATTTTAAAACATTTTAATGTATTTTCTTCCAGGAAGTGTAGAATTCAAGAAAGTTGCTTAAGAATTACATCGATTTGTGTGTCGTTGATAGAGAGATTTAGATCGTGTATGTGTGGTTTACTCAATGTGTTGTCAGATGTGACGGTTTCAGGAGGTTAGATGGTAATATTGCAATTGTTCCATGCCAACTAATGGTTTAATCTTTGTGTTAATGCTATTATTTATGATAGAGATCACAATCTCTCTCGTAGCTATTATTTTAACAAAAGACTATTATAATGACTGATACAATAATTTTAATAGAACTAATTTTGATCTACTTATTGCCAGTATTTTAATATTGTGTATATTGATTATATCTAAGATTAAATGGTGATTATTCAGTACATGTAGCAATTTCTTAGAATATGAAAATAGGAATTTTCTGCTATCCATATCAAATTATATATTAATAAATAATATATTTGCATGTGATTATTTGCCTACAATATCCCAAACTAATTTACCGAAAAGTTCTCTAAAATGTTCAGAATTATTATTGTATACAATGCTAACTATTTTACCGTGTTACCTTTTTTTAACATTGGTGATTAATGCTTACATATTGTAATGTCCGAAGGCATTACAAAGAGATCTTGATAATTTTGTGAATATTGGTGAAATCGCAATCACTGCACGGGTGATCAACGATCAGCGATAATGGAAATTTAATCAGGTTCTGATATCATAATGACCGTCAAATGATATGAGGATTATAAACATACATGCGCATTGTATATAATTTTAGCTTATTTGTTTCTTCGTTTTAATAGCGATAACACGATTTTTCTGTTATTGTTACTCGGGCCATTTGTTGGAATACTAGAAAATCCATTTGTGTTTTTACGGTGATGTGATAGTTTGAATAATGAGTTCTATTTCAAAAAGCACTAGTAAGTACCTTTTACTATTTTTTGTGTAATGTATTAGAAGTAGACACAGTTCTTTCCGATTAATGTATCTTCCTCGTTATTTCACTGAATTAAAAATGCAATAGAACCCTTGTTCTTAAAGTAGCACTTTAGTATCTATTACGGTCTCTTAATCTATTCGCAGTATTATGATTTTGATGTAAGCAGTTTGAAATGTATTACATATTTTAATGTGATTATCTTATTAAATATACATTTTCTGATCTTTCAAATAGTGATAATTATATAATGCTCCGTAATGTGGGTACTTCCTCAGATTATTCAGGGATTAATATTCCCCAGTTTGATTTCCTAGTCTTTGCTATGTTTATAATATTAGTTCTTCAATGTCCCAAATCTGGACACGGATATATCTTAATTTCATGGAAACATATTATTTGTTTATCACCATAGATCTAGAATGATGGTTTAAAATTAAAACATGGTTAACTTGATGTGCAAGTTTCCTCGGCATGTTTTCCTTCGCCGTCAGCATAATTATAATAATATGCACATTAGGTCACAAAAGCCGACTACAATTTGTATAAAGTGCTATTTCATTAGTCACTAAGCTATCACGAATTATTTGACTTGAAATCACGATCGGTTTCACTTTTACTTTGCAGCTATTGAAGATTATTCTAAAACCTAAGACTTGATAAATTATTATAATTGGGTAAATTGACGTGGAAAAAGAAGACCCAATGTTTAATTCTATTTAATTGAATTTTTCAGCTCAATAAGGCATGGCTAATAATACGTCGGATTTCAACAGAATAGGAGATGACACTGATGACTCTGATTCCGAGTACACTCCCCTTTACGACGACGCAGATGAATTAGAGTAAATATCTTGAAAACTTAATTTAGTTCAGCAATATAAACTTCGCACAAAAATTGGGGAAGCAAAAAATATTTGGGTGATTTTCAATATGGTCGTACAGAAAATAAAAAAAAAGGAAATTGTAGCTGCAAGTGTCTAGTTTATGGAAATGGACTTCAGAAACAAATCCAATTTTTTATGTCATTTTGAGAATACCAACATTAAAAAAAAGGAATTTCTTATGGTTTTTCTTTTTGGTCTATGGACTTTGAATAAAATTGGGACTTAGCCTCTGTATGGACCAGATAATCGATACGAGCACTTCTCGCTGAAGTATCGGTCTTTGCATGGAAAAGAATCATTTTGCCTTTGATTATCAAAACCTCAGCAACCAGTGATCACAGAGAAAGATCAATGTAGCTTTCAAAAACTTGAAAATATTATCAACAAGAACCTGTCAATCTTCGAAAAAAAAAATTCCAGTCGTTACATGATATTGAAAAAGAAAAAAAAGGATTTTTCGTAGTTTTTTTGGAAAACCAAGCACCTAATCAAAAATATCGAAGGAACCACTAATGTTAAGTATGCCTTCTACAGTTCAATGTACCCACAAAAACCTTACAGTTTCTATTTAATCCAGCCAGCCGTTTTTTTGTCCCGCTCGATTCAATTTTCGAATTTGCTCTTTTTCTTTTTTCTTTTTCCAAAAAACTACAAATTCATATAATGATTGGAAAAAAACGTACAACTTTCGAATTCATGTCATTAGAATGAGACGGTGCCTTAGCCCAGTGTTCCGTAAAGCATGTACCGCGGCACACTGGTGTACCGTGGTCATTAATTGGTGTGCCTCAGAAAAATAAGGTTATTTTATAAACTTATTTTTAGTAAATAATTTAAGGGTAAGAAAAATACTTAGTTACACATAAAATATATTATGTAGGTAAATCACAGGAGCGCACGAGCGAGGCGTTTTGTATCGTTTGGCTTACTTAAAAAATGATTTTTATTTGTGGTGTACCTCCAAAAATTTTCGTTTTCCTAGATGTACCTTGAACATAACAAGTTTGCGGAACACTGCCTTAGCCAACGAGCTATCAGAAATTAATGAAATTGAATATTTTCGTGATGATTTGGCATTGGTACTTTAGAGTTTCAAAATAAATCGATCATCAAGTTCTTTATCAATGATGGCGTTGAACTTGTGACGTAAAGCAAAATTCTATGCAATGTTTGCTATCGAAATGCAGATAGATTATTTTTTTAGTATATTGCTTATCTGTGTATTAAGTGAAACCTATACCTCGAATTTGATTAAAGCCACAAATTCAGGTAGCTTGCATAGCCTTATCATTTATAAATTTCATTCTATCTAACTCAGCAAAAAGTAATTCCCCCCACATGTTCAAAAGGATTACGTGTCTTTTGGAATCATAAATAAACATTTATTTCTGTACCTATCCATTTCTGTACTTTGAATGAAAATTAAATTAAACCGAAGAATTTACAAAATATTTATTAGTTGCTAAAAGAATAGTATAATAATAAGAATAGTAGTGTAATAATCACTATTATTCAATTATAGCTATTTTTCGACTTCGTAAAAACAGGTAAAAATCATGTTATTACTTGATTTTTTACTGTATTGGGAATGATACAACGACCCAGTAAAAAGCGTAACTTTTAAAAGTCTCTAATATAAATGTACGTCCTCTGTGTCCTCAGTCGTACACGATTAGATACCTCAAATCATTCTCTCAATTTTTTTTTTTTTTTTTGTTTGTTTAAAAATATTTTTAGACCAAGTCCGCCAAAATTAAGTCTTAATAAGTTTCTTTGAAATCTTATGTTTTAAATATTAAAACGTCAAAAAGCAGGAGAAAGAATGACCGGTGCCGCTTTCTTAAAAGGTAGATGTTATTCTTATTAGTCCTCGTTAAAAAAAAACTATTAAATAAAGTAATTTTCACAATGTAAACCTGTGGTTGCATTCAAAAAATTGACATTATTTGGGAACTAACGATTTTTTTTATGATATTACAATATTGTTTTTAGTGAAAGAACAGCGCAGGAAACAAAAGGATGGAATCTATTTCGAGAGATTCCCGTGAAGAAGGAGAGCGGGTCGATGGCCTCAAGTGCTTGGATTGACACCAGCGTCAAAATCTTGAAACTCCTGGCATATATATTGATATTTCTTGCTGTACTTGGCTCGGCTGTTATCGCTAAAGGCACCCTCTTGTTTATTACTTCACAACTGAAGAAAGACAGACAAATTGTTCATTGTAACAGGATTTTAGGTAAGATGCATTTGAATCCAACATGTATCTGAAAGTGATAGTGAAAATACTGGTTTGCCGTTTTGACAGTTGATGTTTTAAGTGCTCCGTTGACATTTCACACTGGTAAATCTGTTTCAAACGTGTGTGCACTCGACACTCAATGGGAACGTTTTGTAATGTATACTGTTATAGAATAGAGTATAATTATTTTATTGCGTATATCTTAATGTTATAATTGTATAAATATTTTACCAGTAATAGTAAAATATTCCGTTTTATTGCTGGACATTGATCTCTTTCAGATAATCTTTGCATAAACAGTTAGGATAAAACTTTTTATTATCTTTCTTATATCCAGCAAATTCATTTGCAACAATCCAGTTTTATTCATTTACATACATACGCCGTGGCCAGTAATTTCATATAGGATTGGGAATATAATTGGAAAAATTATTTGGCACGTTTGCTTAAATCTGCTCTCAGTTTCAATATAGATTTTTTTT
This sequence comes from Dendrolimus houi, assembly GCA_039645545.1. Classification (NCBI taxonomy): domain Eukaryota; kingdom Metazoa; phylum Arthropoda; class Insecta; order Lepidoptera; family Lasiocampidae; genus Dendrolimus; species Dendrolimus houi. The sequence goes on along the minus strand of CM077126.1, from coordinate 11,859,784 downwards.
GAAAAATACGTTTATATAAATTCCGTGCTAATTTTGACGTGCGCATTTCGTCGATCTAAGCTAAATATCGACGCATAACTGTGATTGCTCGTTTCTACTGTAACTATAGAAATGATCTAAATTTAAAAACTTATTATTTAATTTTTTTACCAGCTTTAGACCAGCAATTCATAACGGTTTTGCCTTTGGAAGAACGTATAACATGGCTGTGGGCAGCTCTAATTGTATTTGGTATACCTGAAATTGCCGTGTTTCTCAGATCACTCAGAATATGCTTCTTCAAAACGACAAGGAAACCTACCGCTTTACAATTCACCGTGGTAAGTAATATGCACATTAATCGTTAAAGGTAGTAGAGTTTATTTGTGTATATTTTTTTGATTTTTTACCGCTTCGGATATACAGTTATACATACCTATATAAGTTTGCATATGAAATTTCCTTAGTTTGGTGTACTGGATATTGTCATGACTTATTTTGTGATATTATGTTGGCATCCACAAATCCACCTTGTACCTACAAGCATGGTTATATTGTCTAGTCTCCTAAAGTCAGGAGACCTGAGTCCAGCAAGTAGTAAAGAGTTTACAGGCTATAATAAATGTATACATAATAACATTTATAACAGGTTGTATTTTCTATACTTCTAAAGGTGTTTCCGTTCTAGTTTATGTCCAAGATTGAGAGGATAGTACAAATATTAGGTTGGGGAAAAAGTTTCTTCGCATTTTATATAAAAATTCAAAAGGTTTTTTTATAAAGTTTATTTACATTTGACTAAAGTATGTAGGTGCCATTTTGTTGGATAACTTTTTGCCATCTTGTAGGTAGGGACGTGATCCCATTGCTATAAAAATTTTGGGTCTTCTGATCAAAAAACTACGACAAGTGGTTTTGGCAGTCCTCTCGTGATGTTAACCTGACACTGCCTAAGGAATTCTGCAGACACCAAAACAGGTGAAAATCTGAAGGTGCAAGGTTAGGACTATACGGCGGATGCATTAACACCTCCCAGCCAAACTCTTGTAATTTTTGCTGAGTGGCTAAAGATGTGTGAGGTCTAGCGTTATCATGGTGAAAAACCACACCCCTTCTGTTGATTAATTCCGGCCGCTTTCTCTCAACTTTTTGCTTTAATCTCATCAGTTGTTCGCAGTACAGTTCAGAATCGATGGTCCTGCCTGGCGGTAACAGCTCATAATAAATAATGCCCTTCCAATCCCACCATACACACAGCATCACCTTGTTGCGAGTTAACCCGGGTTTCGCCACAGTCTGTGAAGCCTGACCGGCCTTTGACCACGATCTTTTTCGCACGTTCTTGTCGTACGTGATCCACTTTTCATCACCAGTTATCAGCTTCTTCAAAAATGGTTCGGTTTCATTACGTCGTAATAATAAATCACAAATGAGTACACGGTTCATTAGGTTTCTTTCAGTGAGCTCATGAGGCACCCAAATATCGAGCTTTTTTGTGTACTCAGCTTTTTTCAAATGCGCCAAAACCGTTTTATGGTCAATTCCCAGTTCTCCAGCTACATCGTAACTACTAATATGCCGATCTTGCTCCACTTTTTCAAAAATAGCATCAATTTTGTCCGTAACAGGGCGACCAGAGTGACGTGCAACTTTGATATCAAAATTTCCGGATTGAAAACGCTTAAACCAAATTTGCGCTACTCTCACAGATACTGCATTAGGTCCATAAACATCACAAACTTTTTTCGCGGCTTGTATTGCATTTTTACTTTTTTTTGTAGTAAAATTTTAAAATGCAACATACTATATGCGAAAAGACTTTTTCCCCAACCTATTACATTCATCTAAGCAGCTAGCTCATATTTATATTTTGTACAATAAGGAATAAAGTCTTATCAAACTTAATAGAGATATTATAAGTTACAAAATAAATAGTAATTCCGTTTCAGGCTTTCATAATTGAAACATTGCAAACAATTGGCGTTGCAGTTCTTATACTTTTAATCCTACCCGAATTGGATGTAGTTAAAGGGGCAATGTTGATGAATGCAATGTGTATAATACCAGGAATACTTAATGGATTTATAAGAGACCCATCAGATCCGAAATATTCAATGAAAATCGTTCTAGACGTATTGGCAGTATCTGCACAGTTGACGGCATTTATAGTCTGGCCTTTATTGGATGTATCTCCTGTATTATGGACTATTCCTATGGTATCTATTTTTATATCGTTAGGTTGGTGGGAGAATTTCGTTGGCACGGGTGAAAAGTTTAATGCAGGTAATTATGGACAATGTTAGTTACTGAATTACTTTTATGTGATTATCTTATAAAGAAATCAACTTTGATATTGAACGATAATGAGTCGGAAAATGTGTCTGATGTCATTAATCTATATTTAGAAATTATTCGTGCTTTAGTTAATTTATTAATTGAATTTTTTTGCTTGTAATGGTGTGTATAGTGAAACATACCAAGTACAAATCACAAGAATGTTTCTTTAATTTGATTTAAGCACGTATTTAATTTCTTTCAGCCGCTTTATTAGCCACGGCAAAAGTTTGTGACGATCTGAAAAAAAATAACCCATCACCGTCTACAATGTCCGAGTCAAAATGAAAAATCAACTTAAACACCCGTTCAAATACGTTAAAATTTAATTAACATTCAATTTGTTTTATATTCACAGGTATATTTTTGTACCTCCAAGAACTAAGAGATGGTTTGAAACGATCTCGATACTACACCCAAAGAGTTCTCCCACTTTGGAAGATTTTAGTGTTTATATCTTGCATTCTGATATCATTACACATACAAAATGATGAGCCATTTTCTTTTTTCACTCTCATGATGGATGCCTTCGGAGAAAGAGAATATACGGTTTATGAGGCGAGTATAAGAGTTCAATGTGCTCTAATGTTTCTAAGAAATTAATCTATGCTTAATAATACAGCTGAATTTTCCAAGTGTGCCTGGACGGCTTTTGTTGATTAAATTATAATAAAATGTATGAAAATGCATAAGAGCTATTGTTCATATTTTTTAAACGAATGTTTGAGGAGCGCCATTAAATATACTGTTATTTTTTACTTCACCAAATAATTCCCATTATTTAGACGTAATTTGTTTCTAAAATTAATTTTAAATTGTTTTGCTTTATCTGTTGGAAAATGTTGGTATATGATTCCACTAAGATTAATGTTCCCGCTATAAACGATAAATGAACTATTAATATTTAAAATTTTAACTAAATTCGTTTAAAAATTCCTATTTATAAATGCGAAAGTAACTCTGTCTTGTCTGTTTGTTCCGCTTTCACGGAAAAAACTACTGGATCGATTTGGCTGAAACTTAGTATATACTATATATATATATATATATATATATTTTCGATGCCGAGGAGGAACATAGGATACTTTTTATCCCGAAAAAATGGGATAGTTTGCGATATAAAAATATATTTCTCTATTTGGCTGTTATGCTTTCACAGAAAAACTGTTGGACGGATTTGGCTGATATTCGATATATGTGTAGGTTCAATATCTAGGATGGACATAGGATACTTTTAATCCCGGAATAAGGGATAGATTTTTGTATAGATTTAAGGTTATCCCGAAAAGTATGATTGTCCATTTCGTCCAATTCGTCCATTTTGACCATTTTGTCCAATTTGTCTTTTTTTGTCAAGTTTTGTCATTTATGTAGTTTACAGATAGATGGGGCATGGGATAGTTTGCAATACAAAATGAAGTGAATCTTCCGGGGGTAATTAGCACTAACATAAAAAATTAATACAATGTAACCTGTATTAACGCCTGGTCTTTAAACAAGAGGTACGCAGTAGTAGAGATTGACCCGCGGCGCAGCCGCGGAGTAAACTCTAGTATCTTATAAATATAAATGTTGGTTAATTTTTTTGTTATTTTTGTATTAAAACAATACAGGAATGTCTAAGTGTATGATTTCAAATGATGAGCGCGAGCGTTAGCGCACCTATACGACTTGAACAAAGTTCGTGTAGTTTTAAGTACGAGTTTTAAAGAGTAACGTTTCTTATTGTGAAACTGTTATCCCTAGTAGGTTATTCTTCATCCAGGCTAACAACTAAGAGAATGAAATACGTAATTGCTAAAGTTTTTAACCAAATATATCTTCATAATTCACTAAAAATAATATATCGTTTTATTTCCAGGTACAAATAACAAATCAAGATGCTTACGATGGAATATTAGACTTTATAATAACTGGTGGCACATTAGAGCTGCCCGTAGTATGGACTTCTTCGCTGTGGGTGGCGCTTATACAAGTATGCTGTGCATACTTTTGCTATGCGACAGCCAAATTTGCTTGTAAAATTCTTATACAGAGCTTTAGTTTTACATTTGCACTGACCCTCGTTGGTCCTGTTACCATCAATCTGCTTGTTTTGTTATGCGGATTTAAGAATGCAGATGCCTGTGCCTTTTATGGAACGATACCAGATTACTTGTTCTTTGAAATACCACCTGGTACGTAATTGGATAAATGACATATCTTACAATAAATACACCTGAGCGTGCTAGATCATTTTCGCTACATACAATATTCCTGATTAATGTTTATTATCATTGTCAACAAGGTACTGGTAAGCTTCGAAACGTTTTTACGTTTGTGGCAGTGTATGGTCAGCACATAAATAAACTAATACTTTTTATATATTTTTATTATTTTTATAGGCAGGTACTCAATATGAAACTAATAATATTAAACGATATTAAAATAATAAATATTAATCATAATTTTTAATACTAAATTGTTGGTCCCTGTTCTGAATAATGGCATTTGCTTTCTGATAGTACCTTTCCGATGGAAGTCAATCAAATTCCGGTTCAGTTAGCAACTAATTGAGCGGGATTCATAATAATACTGCTCGGATTGCTATTGCACTCATTTTTAAAATATTTGTACAAGTTTTTTAAAACTTCTCTAGTTTGGGTAGTCAAAGGCTTACCTCGACCACGTTTCAATATCGGAACCATTTTTAATTAACAACTTTAATATCAAATAACAACAATTAGCAACAAATAATAACACTGAACAATAAATAACAAGAATAAACCACAAATAAAATCAATTAATTGATTAATTATCACACTAAAACCAAATAGGCCTGACAACAATTAGCAATGTAAATAATTATTATTTATTTGACGTTCACCATTGACTTTTGATTGTTTAAAGATATTTTCTTCATCTCCAAAAAAAAAAAAAAATATATATAACGAAACTCTTTTTGCTGATTGTAGAAGGAATTTTAAATTTCAAGGTAAGAATTCTTGTATATATACAAATACTACTACAAACGCAAAAACTTCGCGGAGCTAATTTACCTATATTTAAATCGAAGAAATTTTTAAGAAGATATAAGATTAAAAAACGTCGTTGTGGAAAATGGTGCGCTTTCTTTCTATACATAGTATACAACAAAGTCGCTTTCCACGTCTGTCTGTACATCCGCTAACTCCTAAACCACCCAACGGATTTTTAAGCGGTTTTGACCACCAGTTAGATAATTTTTCACTGAAGGTTTTTGTGTATAAAAATAATTTAGTTTTTATATTAGTAGAATAAAGCTACTTCCCAGGGTTTGACTCGCGGTATAGCCGCGGGGAAAACTCTTAGTTTAAATACAAAATAAGCTTTAAAATACCATCATATCATCTTATATTTAAAGTGTTCAAGTTCTTGTATACCATGTTTTCTTGCAGTGTATCTACTTCGAGAGTATATTGGTCGTGAGATGGCGTGGGTGTGGTTGTTATGGATCGTATCCCAAGTCTGGGTGACATTGCACGCGTGGCAGCCGCGTTGTGAACGCCTTGCTGCTACAGACAAGTTATTTGCAAAACCGTTTTATTGTGGACCTTTGATCGATCAGTGTTTGCTACTAAACAGGACTAAGGACGAAGACAATGATATTTTTGTCGAGGTATGTGTATCAACTCAACATCAAGCAGGTGCCAGGTGAGATGTCAGGTTTAGCAAAAAAAAAATTGTGGACATAAATCACTTAATGTTCTCAGTCTGACTTGTGACAGTGATTAATGGTGGTTATTTAATATGACGTTACAATAGAAAATACAACTAAACTTGGAAAGTTGTCACAGTACTTAAACAGGGGGCTAGGGGTGTCAATTTTCAACATTTTTATACTGTTTGCTGTCACTGAACTGAAAGACTGAGTTTTTTTTATAGAATTTGGAACTGCTATAACCCGGTCTCTCCCCGTCACTTGCTTAACGGCGAGACTCGGGACAGTCTGTATAATAGTTTTCGAATAATTTCGTTTCTTTGTCATAATCCTATCCTATCATATAATTTTCTTCACATACATACACTGTTTAATTTTTTAAATTGTAATTTGTCTGTGTATTCTGTTTACCAGGATCTCAAAGAGGGGGATGAGGATACAATATCTCATGCTAGTTCAGATAAGATGACGAAAGATATCAAGCCGTCTGACAGTATTACAAGGTAAGTTGATATCATATCAGCCCTCAAATCTCCCTCTGCTGGGCTCGAGTCTCCCCATTTTACCAATTACACTTGCCCAAGGATAATGAAATATAGTGATAATATTTCATTTTACATTTGTCTTAAGATATTTATGTAAAGATTGCATAAATTCCTAATATATATATGTATAAGAAAATTATAAGTAGCTAGAACTTTACACTTGGCTTCTGCCGCATAAATACTCACATGTATGATCTTCAAAAAGTGTTCTCCAGTGGAAATTATTTTGAACAAAACCTTTTGGATTTGAATATCAAATAAAACTGTATTAGGTTGAAATTATTGTTATTTTAAAAATAGCCTTCAGCACGTGTAAGAATTAATAAGATTAAATAATTCTTGTCACTATTCATTGGAATAAAGTTCAAAATAATGTTTGGTTTTACTAAAAAAATAGGTGGATTGGTCGTTATACCTGATGAATTTCATTTAAAAGTTCAATTAAAGGTTCGTCGCCATAAGCGATATGTTGTTTGTTCTAATTTTGCTATTAGGATTAGGTTTGCATAGGTATTCATTTAACTTACTATCCATCATCATCATGTAATATTCACTAACATTGTTTTTAAGATGTTTTTAAACGTATTTACTAACATTACATGGGCCTTTATAGCCATTAAATAAATAATTAGTATAAAATAATAATAGGAGTAAAGAGTTATATATAAATGGATGAATGTCTTCAGGATTTATGTATGTGCGACTATGTGGCATGAAACAAAAGAAGAAATGATCGAGTTCTTGAAGTCCATTTTCCGTATGGACGAAGATCAGAGTGCGCGTCGTGTTGCGCAGAAATATTTGGGAATCGTCGATCCGGATTATTACGAATTGGAAGGTGAGTTATTATTTCAAAGTAGATGGAAAAAATAAATAAATTCAGCAAATATTAACTATGTCCACACCATGGCGTATTTATGTTCATCTTGCATTTTTAATTTTCAATTTATTTTATGTCATATCATGTTCTATATTGATTGATGATTTTAACATTCAGCGGCAAGCTATTTTTTCTTTTTTTTTTACTTGGGGAAATGCATTGCCGCACCATCAGCCGCGCCGGGGAGATCGCGGCCGGTGTGTGGGGCTCCTCCGACGCCGATTAATCAGTACGACCGGCGCCGGGTATACCCACTAAAACCCCAAGGGAGCCTTCTTCCGCCTGAGTGCCGGGGTCACGGTATGTAGCGTTGGCCTTTATCCGCGACCCCGGCAAGCGGTGGGCCGCCTCATAGACAGAGGCGGCCTCTCCTGTGTGCGGGCCGGGGATGGTGTTCCCCGGCCCTGAGAGGGTCGCGCGGCTACCTTTCGCGCCCTCTCGCGGCATAGTGCGGGCGGAGGCCTATCTGATCCCCGAGGCCTCGACGCCCGCTGCCGCCCGCCCGTGGCTTTACCGCCACGGGCATTACTGCGGGCCGCTCCCCGCGGCAGCTGGTTTAGCCGTCACGGCCGCGGCGCTGTCCGTCACCTTCCGGCTGGCTGGTTTTCTCCTGGCGGGCTTGGCCCCGCAGGGCCTTGAGCCCAGCTGGTGACCGGCTGGCCTGCCCGCGGCCTCGCACACAGGACAGTGCGGTTTCGCAGAGCAGGAGCCAGTCACCAGGTGCCCGTCTTTACCGCAGCGGTAGCAGTTACCGCTGCGGTCCATCTGGGAGGTGCATTTCGCCGCCACGTGGCCAGCCTCGTGGCAGCGATAGCACCTCTGAGTGCGATGTGGTAGGGCCTTGACCGTCGCCGAGGCCCAGCCCACCAGGAGTTTTGTACCCTCCGACAACAGCTTTTTGGCGGCCGCCACCGGGCAGGCCACCACCGTCGTGCCCGCCCCGTCTGGACCGGGGCGGACCTTCGTCGCCTTGACGCTCTCGACAGAGCAGCCGGTGGTCCGCGCGATGGCGGCGGCCACGTTGTCGTCTTCGGTGGTGTCATCCAGACCCGAGACGCGAAGACAAACAGTCTTCTCGGGTCTGGTGACGCGTACAACCTCGGCATCTAATACGGAGCGTAGGCTTGCGGCGAGGGCGTCGGCCTTGGGGGCGTTGTTGGCACCCGGAAGTATCAGCATCCGCGCCCCAGTGCGCGCCTGGTTCAGCCGGAGCCCGCTCTCGATGCCGAGGTCAGCCAGCCGGATATTCGCTTTTGCCCGGGACAATAGGTCGACGTAAGTCACGCGTCGGTCCTCCGCGCCTGGCAGTAGTGTCATGACGATGGCGGAGGACTTAGGCGGCCTGATCCGCGGGGCCTTTTTGGCCCGGGTAGCGTTCGTCTTTTTGGGTGGTGGGGGAGGAGGAGGGAGGGGCTGCGAGGCCGGAGCCTGCACCATCTCTCCCTTTTCCTTCCCTTTACGTCCTCTCCCTCCTCGCCGCCTCGCGCGGGTGGTCTGCGCATTGGAGGCGGCTGTTGCGGCCGGTGCGGAGCCGGCCGACGGTGGTTTGGCTTTTTGGGTCGCCTTCTTGCCTATCGTCTTCCAACCCACCTCGGCCGCAGTCGGGGGAGGCGGGGGCGCCGGACAGGTTGGCAGTGGTGGCCTGGGAGCCGCCACCGCTGTCTCCGTGCTGCTCCTTTGGGAGGGCAGCGGGGGATACTCCGTCACCGACGGTCCAGGCAGGAGGCTGGGCGAGCTCGGTGGGCAGATGGGTCTGGCTCGGAGGGCAGGGCTCGGCGTGGGGGCTGGCCTCGGTGAGGGTGCCAGCCTGGCCGAGCGCATCTGCTCCTCCATGGCCGCGAACCTGCTCTCCATGAGAAGAGTTATCCGCTCTAGGTTCGCGGCCATCATCGATTCCACTTGCGATGTGGGGTCTACTGGGGGGGGCGGCGCGGGTGTCGCGCGCGTCCTGGAGAGCTCCGTTTGGAGACTCCTCAGCTCGTTGCGAAGGTCGGCGATTTCGACTCCATGCGGCTGTTTGCCGCACGGAGCAGAGCGACCTCTTCGCTGCTGGTGCGGCTGAGGAGCTCCTCAGAAGCCTCCTGTATCGCCGCCGCCGCCTCCTTAAGGGCCTTTTGGAGGGTCCCTTTAAGTCCTTTTGAGACCTTTGCCACTCCTGTCACGACCGCCAGGGAATCGGCGATCTGTTGTTGGAGGCCCTGCGCGTGCGCCGCACGGACCTCGGGAGGGGCCTGGCTCGCAAGGGCGGGTCCAGCCTTGGAACGCATCGCTCTTGCGGTGGCCATTGAAGTGGCCCTCTCCACGATCTCCTTTTCGGATTCCAGCGCGAGCGCCGCGCGCTGGGCCTTCACATACTTTTGTTTGGCTTCTGCCAGACTCACGTACTCCCCGGTCGTGGGAGGAGGAGCCAAGTGGCTGCGACCGCGTGGTGCGGGAGCCGCCTTGGCCACTCTTCGGTTCCTCCGCTGGCGATGAGATCGCGGAGAGGAACCGTGAGTAAAAGGTTTTATCTTCGCCCTTCGCGGGCCCTTTCGTGTTGGGTGGTGGTGGTAGGCCCTTCTCGGGCCTCTCTTCTTCATCTACTCCGCCTTTCGCAGGCACGACGTCAGTTTGATGTTAGTTTGAGTTTCCATTTTTGTTCCCACGAGTACGAGTACGAGTATGTTTAAAAGAAAAAAACTGGGGTGTGGTTCGCAGTAGCGACCGGGTTTGCCCCCCCGGCCATTCACTTCTCGCCCTGCGCCGCAGCTTAGGTTAGGGGGATTTTTTATTGAGGTGCTCATCCTCTTGGGCCGGCCAATTAAGGCAGGCCCCGCGGTCCCGTGTGGCCGCGAGACGTGACCACGACACCACACGGGATAACGCTCGGCGGTAGTGCCCATTTCTGGGCCCGCCGCCACTGTCCTCAACGTCCGGGCGCGCGGGGCAGAACCGCGCCGCCCTCTCCTCGACGGTCAGCGGAGCGGAGCTCGACGCTGACGGTCGTCTTCGGATGGGAGGGGTGTTTGTGCAGGAGGTTCGGAAGGAATGGGGAGGAATACAAGGATTTGGAGTGGATAGGTGGGACACGACTGTCACGGAGTGAAGGGGGGAATGTGACAGTGGCGGCTAAGGGCCCCGGGGACGCATCCCCTTGTACCGCTACCTGGACGGAGACGAGTCCAGGGCGGCATCCCCTGGGGAACGGCACCCCCTGGGGAAAGCGGCAAACTCTGCTTATCTATTATTCAACTTGTTTTAACGCATGCGCTGGAGTTTTTGGCGGGAACTGAAAGGAGATGTGCTGTGCAGTTTTATTTTCTAAAAATGTGTAAAATTACTCTAAAATGACCAATAGTTGTAGGATATTGATAGTTTTTGAGTAGTAATTATGTGTTTTGTGAGAAATGTGAACTGTATAGTCAAATGTGGCCTTTTGAGTTGTCACAAGAACTCCGTTAAATGGCACCAGCTGATAAACTACAGTTCAGCTGTGCTACACATAGGCTTAAGAAAATGAAGAAACTACATTATAATCTAAGATCTGGCTTAAAGTTCTAACTGCTAAGCCATAAACCAAAATAAATAATAATTATTATAACGCATGCGCTATGGCGTTACAAGCATAATTATTTCAGAGGATAGAGCACGATGAACATGAAAGCTTACTACTGATGGTTTCGTATACACATATTGCATAAACATAATCTAATCAAGTTAAGTTGGTAAGTAAGTAAAGTTGATACAATTATTACTTAGTGATAGTTGAGGAAAACGGAAGAAAACCTGTGTTTCAAAATTACCGATATATCAAATCCGCCAATATTTGTTTGATAAACATGGGGAGTATCACGTTCTTTCCTCTAAAATAGGATAGTCGGAGGTACTTAAAACTTGAAGCCATTCAGTAAGATACAATAAGACACAGACCAGTGTAAATCGCGACAAGTTACTTGTGTAATTTAATTTAATGCATAGTGATGGTATATATCGTCAGAAAATCTTGAACAAGTGTATATATGCATCCATTCTCTTGAAAATGTAGATTCGAACGCAGATGCAGGATATTCATGGACTGATAAATGAAATGTCTTTATTTAACAGCACATATTTTCATGGACGATGCTTTTGAAATATCTGACCACAGCGCCGAGGACTCTCAAGTAAATCGTTTCGTCAAATGTCTAGTGGAAACTATAGACGAAGCAGCGTCAGAAGTTCACTTAACTAACGTTAGGTTGCGACCACCGAAGAAATATCCCACACCCTATGGCGGAAAACTAATGTGGACTCTGCCGGGCAAAAATAAACTTATTTGCCATTTAAAGGATAAGTCAAAGATTCGACACAGAAAACGATGGTCACAGGTAAAGTTTGCATTTTTCATTTAAAATTTTCATTTAAGTTATTATATTTTTCATACAAATATCAAATTATTGCATAACCTTGGCACTTGGTATGTCTTAAGAAACAGTGCAGAAATATATAAAATCTATTAAGATCCAGATTTTTATTAATGCTGTATAAATAATAATATTAAATGAAAATCTATAATATTATAAAATTCTAAATATGCTGTGTCTTTACATTGAAGCTATTTAAAAACAAACTGGAATAGACTATATAAACGATGGAGAACACATGCAATTTTATATGTTTCTTATCTGTTTGTTCGGGTTTCACATAAAAATTCGTTTTCGCTATTCGCTAATCTGCACTACTTTTTATCCTGGGAATAACGCAGGAAATTTTTTCGGAATGATTTAAAATGGCCAGATTAAAACAAAATTTCAAATTTCAATGTCATTTTTTCACTGATCGATAAAATATGTGATATTTTTTATCCCGGGAATCCCGCGGGAATTTTCCCGGGAGTGGTTTGAAGTTCTTCGGGGGCATAAAAATTAGCTTATACTAACACAGTTTTCACTAAAACGATAGCTTACATTATTCTTTAAATGCTGCGATACTTTGTGTCCTGGGTATCCCGAGGAATTTCAAGTCAAGCGTGGACGAAGTCACGGGCGTATCCTAGTCCATTATATTATTTCGGTTTTTACTCTTATTTTGGTAATAATTTTCTTTTATTAAAACTTATAGTGGCTGATGAAAATATATTTATTGGTTTGGTTACACCATTAAACTTTGAAAGAATCTGATATCTATCAGATTCTTTCAAAAATGTTTGCAGTTAGAATGTATTGTCCAAAAAGAAATTTTACAAAATATCCTAAGAGCAATGTGTAGTTTAGTTCAGTGTGTATAAGACAGTCGATTACTGACACACTGAGAGTTGTGTAATGGTAATTTTATCTTTCTATGCAAAGCGCTCCTATTATATTTTTTGAGAATCATACCTCTTACGTTAGCTTATTGTATACTGGGGATTTTATTGCGACTTCGTGCGGTTTGATACACTGTTGAAACTTTTCTTCCTTCGCGATAAAAAGTATCTCATCTTGTTTCAAAGGTGATGTACATGTACTACTTCCTCGGACACCGTTTAATGGACTTGCCGATTTCTGTGGACCGCAAAGAAGTTATCGCTGAAAACACTTATCTACTCGCGTTGGATGGTGATATTGATTTTAAACCTATCGCAGTGACATTACTTATTGACTTGATGAAGAAAGAGAAAAATCTAGGAGCTGCTTGTGGCCGTATTCATCCAGTGGGATCAGGTTTGTAACTTATTTAATTCATAAGTATATTACATATCGACGCTCATTTTTTATTACTTATTCGGAATCAAAAAGAAACTGCGTCGAATGGTTTGAGTCTCCCGGTTTTACGATTTGGAAAAAAATGTGTTGGAATTTCACATATTCGTCACACTCATTTTGGCTGTAAATACCGGAAACATTGCATATTTAAAAAAAGAAAGTAGTTACGTTTAATTGACTTTGAGTATGGATTTTTATAGCTAATATATATATATATATATATATATATAAATGAATCATAGAAATGTATAATATGTACACACATAACTTGAGAATGACTATCGATTTTTAGATTGACAATTGGGATCGGTGGGTGGCATTGGATTCGAGTTCTAGGATCTTTCTAAAACCGTGGACCGATTGTGTTGAATTTTTTATGTGTGTTTGAGTAGCTCCTTGGATAGTTTAGATTCACAATTGAAACCGGTAGGTGGTCCCAGGTAGGGAGGTCTTAGATTTATATTTTTTAAGGCAGGACAACGTCTGCCTTCTGCCGGATTTGTGTAATAATAAAGAAGTTGATTGTTCATTTTGCAATCACAATTGTCATTCGGCTCTGGTGAAGTTTCATTTTGCCGGTTACAGGGTTTTATTAATATTTTTATTTTAATTAATTAGTTGACTCCAGATAGTAGTGAGAAGTGTCTTATTTGGAAAAAATATTTTATAGGTTTTATGGCCTGGTACCAAATGTTCGAATACGCAATTGGTCATTGGTTGCAAAAGGCGACGGAACACATGATCGGATGCGTACTCTGTAGCCCCGGATGCTTCTCTCTCTTCAGAGGAAAGGCTCTTATGGACGATAACGTTATGAAGAAATACACGCTCACTTCCAACGAAGCTCGGCATTATGTACAGTACGATCAAGGTAAAGTTGGACTTTGTTAAATTTCATAATAATATGATATATTGAATTTGAATCAAAACCGTGTAATATTTAGTTCAATGTTATTGGTATCACAAAATTCGTCATAAATACCATCTCTATAATTATGCCTCCCGTGTTTTCTGTTTATAACGTCACTCCTTGTGTTATCAATAACTTAATATTGGCCAATATGAATTTAGTTATTTGTGAATTAGTAGTTGCAAATTATATGCTTGCTTCAAAAAATCTAATGAATGTTGAACAATGTTTATGTTTTATTTTTGTTGTCATTTGTTATTAATAATAATTAACTATCTGTTACCATACATATGCACTCCTACTGTACGAATAAATAAATTAATATGTAAGTTATATGATTAATTGTGGTGATCAGAAAACTGTATAAGTTTCGGATAACATGTTTTTGTTGTTATAAACTGTGTTACTTAGGCTTAAAAATCTTACCGATAACCGTCTGTGTATTTCCCGTAATGACGAAAAATGCCAAATCTAGTACGTCAAATGGCTAACATGTTACAATTTTAGTATATTGATCTCATGCAGAAAATAACACATCATCAACCTCTAGCTTAATAATCATGCTATTTTTGTTTTAAAAGAAGATAATAAAGGTTATATTATTTGATTCACTTCACGATATCAAATGTTTTAATAAGTGAATGCGACCGCTGACCATAGTACGAAATTTTTTCTTCTCTATAATTGAATTAGATAAGCACGTTTGCCAATCAAACACAAACTGCATTTCGACGGTTAACTGTCGAGATCTCCCTCGTAACTCAGTCTACTAAAATTTTATAGTAGCCATAAAATACCTTGTATCTTTGTACAAATGCTATGCGCAAACAAGGACAGAGGTCTGTTAGTTCAAATAGAAGAACTTACTCTATGTGCGCGATTGAATTATTAGTGTCATGTTGACAATCAATAAAATGAGCAATTTCTCAAAAATTTAAGAAAGAAGGTCTTGATTTTTTATTCTCCTTCGGACGAACAAGATTTGTCCGGCTTTTTTTATTACAAGAGGTCCTTAGTCTATCATATTTTTCTTTGCTGCTGTTTTTGGTTTTGACAGTTTAGACCAGGGGTCGCCAAATGGCGGATCGCGGTCCGCATCTGGACCGCCGATCCATTTTAAGCGGACCGCGAGAAAACAGCAAGTTGCACTACAGAGTACGTAATTTAATAAAAATGAGATGAAGATGAACTTTATTAAGAATAAATTTCGATCTCGACTTACTGATGAACATCTCCAGGATTTAATGTCAATAGCTTGCACCATTTTTACTCCAAACTTCAGACAGCTAGTCCGCAACAAAAAAGTTACATTTTTCTCATTGATATTTAAAAAAATACCTTTGTTATTTTCGTAATTACATTTGTTTAATAAATATTTTTTTCTATAAAATGTTGTGCGGACCGCGATGGTCGTTTCATTTCTTAAAACGGACCCCGACCGAACCTAATTGGTGACCCCTGGCTTAGACTAGATGTCTGCAAAAGTTATTTTAATATTTTACCAGGCGAAGACCGTTGGTTGTGTACGCTGCTCTTACAGCGTGGATATCGCGTTGAATACAGCGCTGCATCCGATGCCTATACGCACTGCCCTGAAAGATTCGATGAATTCTTTAATCAGCGTCGTCGTTGGGTGCCTTCGACAATGGCCAACATTTTTGATCTACTCGCAGACTCTAAACGAACCGTCAAAGTTAATGATAATATATCCACACTTTATATCATGTATCAGGTAAGTTCACATATTTTTGTAATATCCAAAACGATTGTTTTATTGATATTCCGGTGTTAGTTGAAGACTTATTAATATTTATTTATTTATGGAAAACTTACAGCTAAATAGATTTGATTAGTTAACTATAATTAAGAAAAGAAAGCCTATGACAGGTTTTCACGAATAAGCTATTGGTTAAAAGTAACATGCAGACGTAAAAAAGGCACCGAGATGCTTAGTCACTGTTGAAAAATTTAAGGCTTAGACACCGCTTGGCTCTTGAAATATTGATTGCAAATGGGTCGATGTTATCGTATATACTTACATAAATAATTACTTGCACTAGAAATTAGTTTTGTCTGTAATTAGTAAAACTTAAAGGTACAACGAAGTCTATATGATTAAATCGTATAGACTTCGTTGATATATTAAAGTGGACCTTACTTAGAAGATCTGGACAATCAATATCGGAAGAGATAATCTTTAGAAGAAGTAAAAAATTGGTAATATCTCGTCGGTCTTTAAGTGGCAAGAGGTGAAACTGTTTGCAAAGATCAAAATACGAATCACTAGAGTACTGGATCTTGTTCCTATAGCATAAATGTCGAATAAAAAGTTTTTGCACACTTTCAATGCGGTCTATATATTTATGATAACGTGGGTTCCATATATGAGATGCATATTCTAAATGACTTCTAACATAGGTACAGTATAAAATTTTTAGCGTTTTAATCTCACTAAAGCAATTTGATATTCGAAAAATGAAACCAAGGGACTTAGGGGCTTTGTTGATTATTTTATTGATATGAACATCAAATGTTAGCTTGCTATCGTGGTACACACCTAGATCACGGATTTCGCTAGTCTTTGGCAATACCTGACTGTATAGTGGGTTAAGATGACATTCTAAATAACATCATAGGCTAATTGAACTAATTCGAGTTGTTGTAATTTTTTTCCTTCCGCTGGACGAACATGTTCTGTCCTGCCTTGTTTGCTATGGATGTTTTGTGCTTTTTTGGACGTTTTTTTATCTGTTTTCTTTTATTTACTTTATTTATTATTATTTTTGTTTTTTCAAATAAACTGGTTTCAGTGGGTCTTTAGTTGTTGTATTAGATTTGATTGAAATATCCGAAACGTCAGATTAACTTAAAATATCAAATAAAAATCCTGTTTAACCGTTAAGCCCACTTTTAATTATAACAAAACTTTATATTGAAGAAAATCTTATGCTTAGTACAGTACACTACAAAGTTGTATAATCCGTGTAATTTTTGTATAAATGGTTTTCCAGAGCTTATTAATGGTGGGCACAATACTCGGGCCTGGGACGATCTTCCTGATGATGATTGGTGCAATGAATGCAATCACTGGCATGAGCAACATAAACGCTCTCATTCTTAATCTAATACCTATCATGTTATTCATCATAGTATGTATGACTTGCAAGTCCGAAACTCAGGTAAAGAAGCAGTAATATTTTAATATGTAATATTGACCAGATTAATAATTTTCCCCATTAATTTTATTAAACAGCCTAACATTTAAATCTAATGTTTGTTATTTGATAAAACAAAACAAAAAATTGTTAATTATATATGCCTTTTAATTATAAGGCACAGTTTTGTAGGTTCCTTTAGTATGACTAAAGGAAAGATGCGAGAGTTTAAGAATAAACTTATGCATTCATAGACGTGAAACTTAATGCCTTTTAAAAATGATCTACAGATAGTTAAATAAAGCGTGCACTGCGCAGCTTCGTGCCGACTGTATTCGCATTTTTAAGGATAAAACCGTTCTAAACAAAAATATCATATAGCAAAAGAAAAAATGTATTTTGATATTTTTCTTCTCATGCAGTGTCATATTCCCAAACTTTAATACTCTTGAATAATTAAAACTTGTATGGATCAATTAGTTTTTTGTAACACGATTTTAACGATGTCTAGCTTTTCAAAAAGGGAATTTTTAACGTTATAGATTATGTAATTTACAATAGATGTCATTAATAACTCAAATGTTAATAAAATTGAAGTAACGGTTTTGTTCTTTGGTGAAATTTATTAAAGAAATAAATATCCAGTTTATTTCAAAGCAGTTATATTGTTTCAGCTAATGCTCGCCAACGCCATCACATGTGTGTATGCAATGGTCATGATAATAGTAATAGTGGGCATAGTGCTGCAAATAGTAGAGGATGGTTGGTTAGCGCCATCTAGTATATTCACAGTTATAACATTCGGAATATTTTTCATAACGGCAGCATTGCATCCGCAAGAAATCATTTGCCTGTTGTATTTGGTTATTTACTACATAACTATTCCGAGCATGTATATGTTATTGATCATTTATTCACTCTGCAACTTGAACAACGTATCTTGGGGTACCCGTGAAGTTGCACAGAAAAAGACTATGAAGGTAACTAACATTTACTTATTTAAAATAAAATATTATATCAATAGGGTAGATAATGCAAAATACAATAAAATTCTAGAAAAATATTCTTATAAAAGAGTGGTGTTAAGGCGTGGAAATAGTCATAACACGTAGTATAGATTAATGAACCAGTGTTCGAGCCTTAAATAAATTACGGATATATAAAACAAAAGTATACGATGCCGGGCAATCAAGAGAACTCGTACGAGAACTGGAGCGGCTAAGAAAATATGCCCACTCACCTTATCATAGTATGTCCTTCAGATTACCATAAGATCACCACACCTAAACCAGACACAAGGGGATGCCGGCCGGCTTATAACCTATTCCCAGTCCTTCCACTTAATGTACCACTTATTAGTCTTTATATATTTGATTAAGGGCCGATTTTTCAATCACCAGATAGTAGCTATTCGATCAATTTTTATATATTATTATTTATTGACGTGTGCCCGTTTCACGAAGTACAGCAGCCACCAACGACGACACCTATGTGTATGTAACGTACGAAAATTTAGAAAGTCCAGGCACCATCTACTGGCGAGTAGGGGCAGCCGTAGTGACGTATGAAGTGAAGTTATCTATAAACTACCCAACATCGCTAGAGGGCATCACCAAGTGGACGTTAAATCACTTTGTTATCATTTTATGTATGTTTAAAATATCATGCTAGGAATAATTTGTTTACTATTTAAATAGCAATAAACACTCAGTTTGTCTTTTTAAAGACGTGACGTCTTAATTTGCTACAATCGTACAAAATCTAAGCTTCCGCGTTTTGTTAGGTAATAAAAATTGTCTCAGTTGATTTTGACTCAACTACCTTATAGTCGACGCATTATGAACTGAGGCTTCGAGTCATAAATCATATTTATCTGTCTGTCTCGCTCGCACTTACAGGTCTTATGGAGAGGTGTAGTGATGTGCGTAAGAATTGTAGAGGTGCATATAGATAACGGGATAGGTACGATCGATATAGGAATAATTTTTCGCGAAAATAAAAGTTTTAAATTTGTAAGATAAAATGTTTGTTTCGACGTAAACATAGAGAAATTGTATAGATCGTAATGTGGCCCGGAAAAGTGCCGTTTTTATCTTTTCTAGGGATATTTCTTAGTTCTTCAAAAATCCTCATCCGTATCTTCCCCATCTGTGTCATCTTCCTGTAGGTTAATAATCAGAGGTGGTGCTTGATCTCTTAAAATAGTTTTCCTTAAGTTCTTATCCTGGAGCTCCTCGGCATGCCTCACACATTTGGCCCAGTCTTCTTGAGTAACATTATCAATAGCGTTGTGGAAATTTCAACATCAGCAATGTTAAATGTATGATTTTTTGCAGCAACTTCTCCTTTGACTTGAGCCCAGATGAGTTCGATAGGGTTATATTGACAGTGATATGGAGGCAGTCTTATCACTTCGTGACCCCTTTCATATGCCAGCTGATCTAAGGCATATATTTTTTTGGGTTACTCTCCTTCACTTTTCTTAACAATTCTTCCCTTAGCTTAGGTCACGATGACGCATCGACCCCGCGTGCGCAGATAGCTAAGTATCGATAACGGGTTGCATTGCGAGCACATTCCTACTGTCAGTGACATTTATTGCCCAACGACTCAGTTTAAAATGCGTCGACTATAGTATCTATTTGATAGGTGTGCGATTTTGTAACGGATGAAAGTGTGATATTTTTCTGTGCAGTTTTATTTTCAAACAATCGTGAAAAATTTCGTGGAAGTGAAAAAAGTATTTATTTTTCATGTATTAGGAATTAGAAATGGAGAAAAGAGCGGCAGAAGAAGCAAAGAAAAAGATGGATAATCAGAGCATTTTGCGTTGGTTCGGCAAGTCCGAGGAGACAAGTGGTTCAATGGAGTTTGGCATATCGGGCCTTTTTAGATGCATGTGTTGTACCAACCCTAAGGATCATAAGGATGAACTGCATCTCCTGCAAATAGCCACCTCTCTAGAGAAGCTTGATAAAAGATTGGAAGCACTGTGAGTTTAAATAAGATAGTACAGTTTTCCCTTAAAATTTGAAATGAATTGACATTGTACCCAATTAATGCCATAATATTTAAGGCTATTGTTTATTATTATAAAAAATAAAATAGTATTAGATTTTTGCAATTACATTTATGTTATCTCGTATATTTTACCCTATTTACAATCTTAAAATCGTGGATATTGGGTATTAGGGGTGCGCCTGCCGAGATTCCCGAGGGGCCACGCCGTCGGTCGACGATGCCACTCCCGAGAGACTCACTCGCGTTACTGCACGAGTATGAAGAAAGTGAAATATCCACAGATATACCCAGGGTATTTATACTGTTATTTCTATTGTATACCAGGGGGATATAAAATAAAATCCTATGCCTATAGATTAAATATCTGTTAAATGTATCAAACATGGGTTCAAGAGACCGGACTGTATTTATCAAACCACCCTTTGTACAAAGTGACGCATTTTGCATACTCTTAATGTGTACGTTTTCTATAGAAGTTTTCCTGCATCTTTAGCAGGTGATAAGTGTAACAATGTGCACATTAGGTCATATAAACTGCTAATGCCCGGCGACCGCGATTCAAACCTGTTGTGGGTTCAACATGACAAACACAACATACTCGTATCATGACAACATTAAAATGAAGAAGCCTGAGAAGTTGGATATTTGTGGTCTGATATTATTAGGTGGTTGAAACGTCAATATTATTCAAAATATTGTAATCGTAATTCATTTCTATAAAACACTAGCTAACCCGGCAAACGTTGTTTTGCCACTTAAATTATTTCTAGTAACTTTATGTAAGTTAAATTATTAAAGTACCAATATCGCTATTAAAAAATAGGGATTGATCGTAGAAAATGATGAATGAAAATTTGAAGTTGTATGTATGTTTCAATGCTAAATCATAATAAAATATAAATGAGAAATTAAGTCAAAAAATAAAAAGAAAGAATTTTTAGGCGTGGCTCACACTTATCATTTAAGGGTACAAAAAATAGATGTTGGCCGAATCTCAGACCTACCCGATATGCACACAAAATTTCATACAAATCGGTTCAGCCGTTTCGGAGGAGTTTGGTAACAAACACCGCGATACGAGAATTTTATATATTAGATTACAGTAAGACCCCTTGCTTTACGCGAGGGATACGTTCCAGACAAAATCGCTTTAAACGAAATTCGCGTATAGCGGGGTAAGATGTAATAACAAGCCAAATAAATAATTATTAAAGTGCTTTTATTGCAAAAATGAAACAGAATCAACTTATTCATTGTGACAGATTTTTATAATTTAATTACATAAGAAATAGTTATCTGCTTTTTGAGTAGCATATTGTTTGCGTTCTTGTAATTTTTTTGTAATTAACATTACTATTTTGTATTGCTTGCCGAACACTTTAATTGAACTTTTATAAACTAAGAAGATTCGCGCTGTTATTGGGCTACCCAATCACAATCACGCCACAAAGCGAGCTAATGGACCAATAAATAAATCCGCGTAAAGCGGGGTTCGACTGTATTTTATGTTAACGTAGGAAGAAAGAGATGACCTTATAAATCCCTACTGGATTGAAGATCCGAACCTCATGAAAGGCGAAGTTGATTTTTTGACAACAGCTGAAATCGAATTTTGGAAGGATTTGATCGATATTTATTTGAGGCCCATTGATGAGAATAAAGAAGAACAGGTTAGTCTATCAGCATTTTACAACAAACATGTATCATCTTTAATAATGCAATTTTACAGAAAGACATTTTGGAACTTTATAAAAATCGATCCAATGCTTGTCAATTCACATACAGTGAAGGGTACCGTAGAGGCGACGTATATCCATTATTTTATCATTGGGCTACCAACGTGTAAAAAGCACTAATACTGTTTCCAAGCGTTTATTTTACTTCTGACGTTTGCATGTCTATCAAGTTACATATAAGAAATATATAACTGGCAGGAAAGCCCACATGAAACAAATGACATAATTGTCGTACTTTATTGTTGTGGGTGACGAAAGAGTGATGTTCTGTGAGTCATTTAACGCAGACTATTAAACCTTCGACAGTATATGTAAATAAATCGATTTGAAAAAAATTGATTAAAACTTATTTATAAATGAAGCTGATTTTTATAAGAAATCGAGTCGGTAATATATTACTACCTACTACTACTTATAATTCATCCATCATCAAGCTGTCAAAAGTAATTGTTTGGAAAAGGTGTTATAATCGAAAATACTTGCTTTCTTTAATACGACTGAACGGATCTTGTACAAATCAATTTACGTCCAAAGATTTTTTAAGCTCAATGTAAGTCATTTTATAAATCGCATATTTAGGATATTTCTATGTGCGTTTCTTCTTCAATTGTAGTATGTTTATTTGTTCGCACAAATGAGATAAATTCATTAAATTAATCGCAGCAAGCTTGAGCCTACATAAAATCCGATATCCACTAGAGCAGGGATTCCCAAACTATCTTGGGCAAGAGACCCCTTTTCCGAAATGAATTGATACCTCAGTCCCCATAGCCAAATTAATTTAAAAAAATCTATCTCTAGTTTTTTTCGTATTGATACAAAATACTTACCAATTTGAAAACTTTGCCGTTGGTTAAGTGAGTAAAATTGGCATATTTTTCTCAACAAAATTTAACAAAATAAATAGATATCAAATTCACTAAATATCAAGTGTAATTAATAATTATTAATACAAATGACGTAAAAATACTTAAGTGTAGTTATTTTTCGAAGAAAACACATTTCTACACATAACAGAACTTATATAATAGTATCTTGAAAGTTTCAAAGAAGAACTTGTGTTAATTAATAGGGGCCGATTTTTAGACCTCGTCGACACTCAAAATCAGTTTTCGTTTATATCGACCCCAGGGGGTCGATACTGGGGTCGATATCGTGAATCCGTTTTGGGAATCACTGCACTAGAGTGCTAACTTATGTTGGCTATATATAATTAAGATCAGTACAGTAGGGGGCCCGGAGGCGCAGATATGCGCATGATCTCCCTCCCTGAAATACCGCTGCAGGGTCTAGCATCTAGGGAGCAGAGGAGCCTTCACCCCTGTTGACGAAGTGAGTTTGCTCTGATTCCCGGGGCACTCTCAGGCACTTTTGCGCTAGGATCGGCGTGGGCGTAACTACGTTCTAAGTCTCATGCCTTTCCTACCATAAGCGCGGGGCACATGGGAGGAGGGTGGTTTTAGTGGGGTATTAGCCTTTGGGCATTTGTCCATTGGTTCGAGTCTCCACACAAGCCGGTCGGTTATTGTTTGGATTGCCCTCAGGGGAATGCCTCCATGGTCGACAACGGTCTAATCCCTAGCAAAGGACCCGTTATGTGCGAAATGCATTTCCCACGCCTGAAAAAAAAAGATCAGTACAGTACATCTTTATTCAGTTTCTGTGAAGATATTGTAAACGCTAAGACTTTCTTTTCTCCTCTCTTTTCCTCTTTAATATCCGATTTAGTGCACAGCGGGCCTAAAGTATTGAAGTAACTGCAGAGATCACATGATTTATGCTTCGTCGTTATACTTATAGGAACGTATTAAAAGTGACTTGAAGAACTTACGTGATATGATGGTATTTGCTTTCATCATGTTAAACGCTCTATTTGTGCTCGTTATCTTTCTGCTACAACTGAATCAAGATCAGTTGCACTTTAAATGGCCGCTTGGACAGAAAGTTAGTATAATGTACGACGAGGAAACTAATATCGTGAGTATTTTGTTTTAAATTAATATTCTTTATTCTTTGAAGCAAGCGTATTTTAAAAACATGCATCAACCGACACATGAGATCAGTAAAAATTTAATGCCACTTTTAAAGCATATATTATCTAGCTAGGTAGTTCCAAGTAAGTCCAAAACTTGTCTGTTGTACTTTATCCATAATCGAAGTATTGTTTATCTTGGGACCACGACAAGTGTAAATTTTTAAGTGCAATTTGTGTAAATTTCATAAA
Organism: Dendrolimus houi; assembly: GCA_039645545.1. NCBI lineage: Eukaryota > Metazoa > Arthropoda > Insecta > Lepidoptera > Lasiocampidae > Dendrolimus > Dendrolimus houi. The sequence continues at coordinate 11,835,619 of CM077126.1, read as the reverse complement.
GATTTCTTAAATAGGAAATGTTATTTTTATAATACTTTATTGATCTCATAAATATCTAAATACATTTTAGGTGCACATCAGCCAAGATTACTTGCTACTCGAGCCAATCGGGTCACTTTTTTTGATATTCTTCGGTTCTGTGATGACAATACAGTTTGCTGCAATGTTGTTCCACCGTTTTGGCACGCTCACACATTTGTTGTCGACCGTACACTTAGATTGGTATTTTACTAAAAGGGTAAGTAAGTACTAATTATGCATTCCGATAACTATTAAGGACCCTCTACATTCTCGTGAGAACATTCATTGCGAAGACCCGAGAAAAGAATCTATAGAACCCGAGAATAGAACATTAAAGAACCCGAGAAATCCGAGAATGAGGAGGGTTTTTAAAGGTGAATGCGGGTTTAGGCGCAATGCAGACATTGTATTTATCGTCAGCAATTTTTAATATGTGGCACGTGCCCATAATACGCTGACTACTAGTGTTTAAATATAAGTTCATATAAAGTAGCGGTAGGCGATCATAAATGGTTTGTATAATCGAATTAATACATAGTAAGCACAAGTATTGATAATAATAATCAATTATGATGTTAGTGATTAGTTTATTTTCCTTGTCAAATGATGTTACTGATTATTAGTTGTTAATTGCACTTTTTTATTTGTAGTTAATGTTCTCACTAATTAGTAACTAGGTTATAGTCGTGATTTTCCTATAAACGAAAAATTTCACGATCGCCCATCGTATACATGTATGAATTTTTGGGATTGCGGTGCAAATGCACCTGAATGTGCTATTAATTTTAGACATTATTCAATACTTAAACTCGTAAATTGTTTATGTTGTTATTGGTCTGATATTATGTTGTCCAAAATAGCCTGACGAAATGACAGAACAAGCCTTAATCGAAACTCGAGCCATAGAAATAGCTAAAGATCTGCAAAAGCTGAACACCGATGACCTCGAGCGCCGAGGTATGGATAATATGGACGTATCCCGAAGGAAAACGCTGCACAATCTCGAGAAATCTCGAGACACCAAACATAGTGTTGTCAACTTGGATGCGAACTTCAAGAGGCGGTTAACGATACTACAGGGTGGAGATCCAAGTACGTGATTTTAATTTTAATTTTTAGAGGTTCAGGCAATTTATTTATGTCCGTTTTCAGTTTTCCCGCTGCATTTGTCCATCCCTTTGTCTGTGTATGTAAGTCATAGCCATTTAACTTTTTGTCGCCAGAAAAATTTTGTGCAAGTTCGTAATTAAAATTGACCGAATTATACTTACATTTATTTTTTGTGAAATGTACAATATGAATTTATCCAGAGCAGAACAAAGTTTTCGCGGGCGCTTTTTGTTGTTTGTTTTATCAATTTATCATGTTACGAACCCCGTGGGCATTTTAGATATAATCTTTGATTGCGAGTATTGGCAATATGAGTTTGATCTTTATTATTTGTTATTTGTTTTGGTAATTTTATGATCCCGCATTAATAATAATCTTTATAAGAAAAATCTTAACAAAATGCGATTAGCGGTCGTTGTTGTTATAATTTTTTTCACTATTATAAATTTCGAAATAAACCATAATTTAGTGCGTTTAGCAATGTCAGCGCTATATGGAAGATTCGTTATCACTCAATATAACTCGTTATAACCAAGCTCCAATAATTTCACGTATTCCACCGCTATAATGCGAGATCACATACATTAAAAAAAAATATATATTGCATGACTTCAGCAGACAGGCAGACGGCCCACTTGATGGAAAGCGGTTACCATCGCTTATGGACATTTGCAACACCAAAGGTACTACAAATGCGCTGCTGCTCTCTTAAGGGAGACTGGAACCTGGTCACTAATGCCGGAACACAACTCAAGGTTGTTATGGCGATATACTTTAGACCAGGGGTGGTAGCCACCCAGTCGGGCAAATGCCCTACCACCTGGCAAATTAGCAACACACATTTAGCAACACGTACAAAATTGTTCATACTATAACTTTTATAATAATATCAATGTATAAGATTAGGAGAATAGACGGTACTTGCAATGTCTGTGCAAGACGGATTGATGGACTTACATTCAAATGTGTTAAGCTTTCGATGTGCAGGTTTATCTATTGCTTCCCTTCAATAGAACATACTAATTGAAACAATATGCATTATGAATAATTGTCTAAGCGGTCCACGCTTCTTGGCTACGATTCGTACACCTTGAAATTAGACGCCGCAGCCACTAAGCTCCAAGGACTTGTATAGAGTTTATACTTTGACTTTCTTGTACAAAATATAAAATGTACGTAATATAAAATAACACGGATCCAACAAGACGAATGTTATAATTCATTGTCTTCATAACCATGTTAATTGTTTCGGGTGATAAAAATCTACCTTATTGTGTGTGTGTTAGGCTTGTTTTTTGTTTGAATGCTGAATATGAAATGAATACTACAGGTAATTAATCTACTTAGAAAATGTAAGTTTATCTCATGTTTTACTTTTTACTAGTTTTCCACACGACTTTGTTTACATACTTTGGACTCATATTTGATATAACTATCTCATTTTCAAAGATAATTAAAGTGTCGCCTGTTCAACCGCTTTATCAAAAGTTAACACTCTACACTAAATTTAATTATGGTAACTGAATTTAATTTCGTTAGCGCATACTTCAAATATTATAATTCAGCGGAAACTCGCCTAATATCCGGAATAATAATCTGTTTTTTCTTTTCACCTTTTCCCAATATTTTGGAGTCAGTGGTCTTGGTCTTTTCATATATGTTACACGACAAATGTTCACACAAACAAATCATTTGGCCTATTATTTTTAATCGGAAGACAAACATACATATGGCATATACCCAAATTAAGCAATTTACGCTTATGTCATGAGTAATACACAACGGACTACTCTAGAACCGATACCAGACACACAGATCATAGTAAACGGCGGAGAAAATTCGTTTCAGACATTTACCATACCAGCAATCAAACCTGGAACCTCGGCGTTGTAGCGAGAAGGCCGGCAAAGGCTTAGCCCGCTCAACCACACAGGCCATCAGGCTTTTATTCTTATATGCGTTAATCTTCCAGTTAACATCGTATTTATCACATTATTTTCTTCCGTTTTTATTATATGATGATAAAAATGCCCATTGTACTTGCATGTTTGGTCTTTCTAGCATTTTTGTAAAATAAAGTATATATAAGTATGTTCTAATTTACTTTCACGTACCACCTTAATGTTTTTCCTTTCAACATTTTATTTATGGGTGCACTTTTGAATATAATATGTTGGTCCCCTTATACATATTTATACATACATTTTTATTACACCAAGTTTAATTATAGTTAACATTACTATGATCGTGAATAAAGAACAAATATATACTGACCTCCTCAATTTACTTCCACAATTATGCATGTATTAGTATGTAGTGTTTTATATAAAAATAGTAATTTTGTTTTCTCTAACCTAATCATTTTTTAAATAGCTGTTATTTCGAGGATGCCATCATTGGGTGGTAATGTGTCAACAAGACGTGCTACTTTGCGGGCCTTGAAGCAAAGGCGGGATTCCATGATGGCTGAGAAACGGCGGTCACAACTTCAATCAGGCCGAGACTCCACCAACGGATATTTATACGACCTGCCAAGTACAACGGTAAGGCTACTATTATTTTCAACAGTCTGAGCTTAAAAAATTAAAATTATATATATATATAATTTAACTTTATAATATTTTATGTATATGTTTTGTAAAAATATCGGATATTTTTATAAAACATATAACCTATGTGTGTATTTATCCAAAATTGCTCATTTATAATTTAATGAGATTTTTTAAAATTCTAATGTAATGATACAATGTAATACAATGATAATAGCCTTTACTTAGACAAGATATAAATACAATGTAACTTAATAACTCAACTTGCTGAGTCGACGTCTACAACTAGATCTGTTTGCCCAATTCCTAGCCTTATGTCATTATGACCCCATATAACCTGAAGTCCAGAATACTCGGATCATCTCGATGTATCCATATCATGGCATAGATTGTCACATGTTTAATGAAGACGAATGTCTTTTCAAGAAACTTTGCCTAGTAATTCGACCGTCAAAGTGCAAAGCGAGTTTTTTATCCCCCCCGCTTTCGATTACGTCACACCAGTGGAACGATGTGAATATTTTATTTAAAAAATCTGCAAAAGGAATAATAGCCTACGCACAGGAAATAGTTCCGTAAAGCTGACGGACTTCCACTGCTTTTATCAGTTGGCTACTTAACCCTAAAAATATTGTATTCTGAATAATTAAAAATGATAATATAAAAATTCTTGAAACGAAAAGAACTTTTAATAAGATCAACGAGTAATTTAAAAAAAAATAGGGGTTCATGATTACGTGAAGTAAACACGCCATAAATCGATTGTATAGGTTGGGGAAAAAGTCTTTTCGCATATAGTATGTATAAACTTGTAATAAGATTTCTTTGGTTATACCATTTGTATCTGGCTGGTTTTGGTATCATTAAAAAGTTTTAATTTTAAAGAAGACAATTCCAAATTCAAATTAGGAAAATGTGTGATTTTCATTTGTTTTCTTATTGTTAAAATGAGTGAATCTAATGAAGAAATTCGATACATTTTAAAATTTTACTACAAGTAAGGTAAAAATGCAACACAAGCCGCGAAAAAAAATTGTGATGTTTATGGACCTAATGTAGTATCTGTGAGAGTAGCGCAAATTTGGTTTAAGCGTTTTCAATCCAGAAATTTTGATATCAAAGATGCACGTCGCTCTGGTCGCCCTGTTACGGACAAAATTGATGCCATTTTTGAAAAAGTGGAGTAAGATCAGCATATAAGTAGTTACGATGTAGCTGGAGAGCTGGGAATTGACCACAAAACGGTTTTGGCGCATTTGAAAAAAGCTGGGTACACAAAAAAGCTCGATATTTGGATGCCTCATGAGCTCACTGAAAGAAACCTAATGAACCGTGTACTCATTTGTGATTCTTTATTACGACGTAATGAACCCGAACCATTTTTGAAGAAGCTGATAACTGGTGATGAAAAGTGGATCACGTACGACAAGAACGTGCGAAAAAGATCGTAGACAAGGGCCGGCCGGTCAGGCTTCACAGACTGTGGCGAAGCCCAGGTTAACTCGCAACAAGGTGATGCTGTGTGTATGGTGGGATTGGAAGGCATTATTCATTATGAGCTGTTACCGCCAGGCAGGACCATCGATTCTGAACTGTACTGCGAACAACTGATGAGATTAAAGCAAAAAGTTGGGAGAAAGCGGCCGGAATTAATCAACAGAAGGGTTGTGGTTTTTCACCATGATAACGCTAGACCTCACACATCTTTCAGCAAAAATTAGGAGAGTTTGGCTGGGAGGTGTTAATGCATCCGCCGTATAGTCCTGACCTTGCACCTTCAGATTTTCACCTGTTTCGGTCTCTGCAGAATTCCTTAGGCAGTGTCAGGTTAACATCACGAGAGGACTGCCAAAACCACTTGTCGCCGTTTTTTGATCAGAAGCCCCAAAATTTTTATAGTAATGGGATCACGTCCCTACCTACAAGATGGCAAAAAGTTATCCAACAAAATGGCACCTACATACTTTAGTCAAATGTAAATAAACTTTATAAAAAAACCTTTAGAATTTTTATATAAAATGCGAAGAAACTTTTTCCCCAACCTAATATCTAAATCCTAAAAGTAAACCCGCCTCTTATAATCTTCTTATCATAGTGATTGATAGTGATAGTGAATTATGAAATAATTTAATAGATTCAATTGTTTTATACTTTTTTTTATGTATTATTTACAAAGCAAGCCTGTTTTCAGATGAACGATATGGGCCGTCCATCGACGTCCAGCGCCTACGTGAATAAGGGGTATGAACCAGCTTTTGACAGCGACGACGAATCACCAAGGCCTCGGAGAAGCACAGTGCGGTTTAGGGAACATTATGCTTAAATAATTTCAAAGACATGCAAGAAGTACCCACGATAATTTTGAACGAAAATTTACATGATAGCAATTCGGTCTATTAATCAAGGTTAATTATTTAATAAAGACTTTTTTATGGAACGGGTTTTTGATTTGGGTCCACTTATCGAACCATAGAAATATGTATCACTGGGTCTTTCCGTGTTGTTTTACCGCATAGTTATTAATTCTATATCCCTTGGAAAATCTTGAATATCGTCTCTCAAAATTTGTAGAACAATACACATGCGTAAAGCGATGCTGGAGATAATAATCTGTAAAATTTAATTGTCTGATGGTAGTATGAACTCTCTTGCATTTTAAGTTACTTTAAAATATAAACGGGTTTTAATTCCATCTCTCGATTTATACATAAGTGTGATCATATAGGTTTTGAGTTACATATATATATATATATATATATATATATATATATACAAATGTGTAAATCTAAAGGCGTGAAGAAAGAGCAAGTGTCCCAACAAATTCTCTTCTACATTTGTATTATAATAGATATGTAGCCGGTTCCTATATTTTAACGAACGTTCATTTGCCTTACTATTGGTTAAAATTTGATGTAAACTCCATCATGCATGTAATGTCAATTTACTACCGATGGTAAGTAAGGCTAGTAAATGAATAGTAAAATTAAATTATATTATAGAAACCGGCAAATAGTTGGACATCGATTGATAAAAACCCAGAAGTAAATGTCGCTCCATGGGAATATCCCAAAAAAAGGCAATAAACACTTGACGGATTCTCATACGTGAGTCACTGTAAAGAGCGAGTTAGGGGTCAGTTGGTCCTGTCGAAGCCTTTGACTTGTGACTGTAAGTTGTTACACGAATTGGGCTCAGGCGAGCACCAGTCGGTAGTAAGCGCGCGGCGACTCGACCGACCGCACACGGGCGCGCAACATGCGCAGTAAGTATACCACGCGAGTGAACTACACGCCTTATCCTAACATTGTGAAGTGACGTACTGAAAGGATTTTCAAACAGACCGACTTCACATCGACCTTTTGATAGGGTAAGTATCTTCTCTTCAGTATTCTTTCAGTTAAAGGTGTCGACCTCTAGCGCCTTCCGAGGTTATACCGTACTTGATCAGCTGCGAAAGTATGCGAGGGTGATTGTAATGCTTATTCAGTTGCATAATATTATATATACATGCAAACATGTTTAAACTGACTTGAAAGTCCTTAAGAAACAGTCAATATTTTCATTGAACTTAATTCCGGATAAAGGGCGAAATTCCCATAATCATTGAGTTTAAAATATTTGATTTTTAAAAAAGAGCGGTGCATATTACCTATCGCTTGCAAAAAACATTTGAATTCGCTTAGCTAAATTGTATTATTCATATTATAAAGTTAGTTTCACTTTCGAAAGTTTCGGAAAGAGTTTTAAATAAGATATTAGCGACAGTTAGAAGAACGTGAAAGTGATTTGTTTGTAAGTTTATGTCTTGCCTCATAGCTCTGAATATTAAATAATTTAGGTCAATTTATTTTATATAACCGCATTAGAAGTCGAAGATGTAATAGCATACTTTTTCTCCTGGAAAAGTAATAATTTTCGCGTCATATGGGTTTGACTTTAAGCAGACAGCTGTGAAGAAAGTAAAATTTTATAAGTAACATAATTTATTACTCAAGCAACTTCTTTATTTATAAAATCTCAAGATAATTATTATCTCGTCATATTTGTGAGTAATCGTAAACAAAAGTGAATGTGGGCGGATAGTTGAGAGAGAAACGATTGTTACAACGTTATACAGTAGTAGTTAAAACTAAACTTTAAAGAGGCTGAAGTCTTTGTACCGAGTGTATTTTGTTTGTACATTTGTCCACTGTTCAAGGTTTTTGATATTGAACCGTTTTTTCTCAAATTTGACATTTAAATATGTAACTTTGAGATCGTAAACTGGAGTTGAGCCATGTCGTGGAAAAGCCTTGATCAGGAAATTAAACAAGCAAGAAGCAATCAGAAAACAAATTAATAACTTGCTAGCCTATAGAGTTGTTTAAATAAAATCTACATTCTATTTTGTTCTGATTATTTGACACCTGCCTCGTCCTGTCTTCTTGTTATTAAATTCCTAAAAAGCCGTGATAGCTTAGTGCCTAACGTATTCATTTCTTTTTTCAAATAACGTGGTTATTCTGGATAGAAAGCATGCATAACTTAGATAGCTTTCTTACCTAATATTCATTAGTGCCACTACCACTGTACCATTCGCCGTGCAGCTGTTTAAAACCATCAGTGTAGCCACTGTACCACCATTAGCACGTGGTACTAATGGTACCACGTGCTAACGGTGAAGGAAATCCGTGACGAAACCTGCACATCGTTAATCGAAGTGTAAAAGTCGCCAATCCGCCTTGTTCAAGCTTGATGGGTACACTGTCCGTTCTCCTAAACATGGGAAAGCCTGAGCCTAGCAGTGGGGCATTTACCAGCTGATATTATGTGGATTTAATTTTCTCAACTCATTCATCTCTGATGAATAAAAGGTTGGGGAAAAAGTTTCTTCGCATTTTATATAAAAATTCAAAAGGTTTTTTTATAAAGTGTATTTACATTTGACTAAAGTATGTAGGTACCATTTTGTTGGATAACTTTTTGGCATCTCGTAGGTAGGGACGTGATCCCATTGCTATAAAAATTTTGGGGCTTCTGATCAAAAACCTGCGACAAGTGGTTTTGGCAGTCCTCTCGTGATGTTAACCTGACACTGCCTAAGGAATTCTGCAGAGACCGAAACAGGTGAAAATCTGAAGGTGCAAGGTCAGGACTATACGGCGGATGTATTAACACCTTCCAGCCAAACTCTCGTAATTTTTGCTGAAAGATGTGTGAGGTCTAGCGTTATCGTGGTGAAAAACCACAACCCTTCTGTTGATTAATTCCGGCCGCTTTCTCCCAACTTTTTGCTTTAATCTTATCAGTTGTTCGCAGTACAATTCAGAATCGATGGTCCTGTCTGGCGGTAACAGCTCATAATGAATAATGCCTTCCGATCCCACCATACACACAGCATCACCTTGTTGCGAGTTAACCTGGGCTTCGCCACAGTCTGTGAAGCCTGACCGGCCGGCCCTTGACTACGATCTTTTTCGCACGTTCTTGTCATACGTGATCCACTTTTCATCACCAGTTATCAGCTTCTTCAAAAATGGTTCGGGTTCATTACGTCGTAATAAAGAATCACAAATGAGTACACGGTTCATTAGGTTTCTTTCAGTGAGCTCATGAGGCATCCAAATATCGAGCTTTTTTGTGTACCCAGCTTTTTTCAAATGCACCAAAACCGTTTTGTGGTCAATTCCCAGCTCTCCAGCTACAGCGTAACTACTAATATGCCGATCTTGCTCCACTTTTTCAAAAATGGCATCAATTTTGTCCGTAACAGGGCGACCAAAGCGTCGTGCATCTTTGATATCAAAATTTCCGGATTGAAAACGCTTAAACCAAATTTGCGCTACTCTCACAGATACTGCATTAGGTCCATAAACATCACAATTTTTTTTTCGCGGCTTGTGTTGCATTTTTACCTTTTTTCGTAGTAAAATTTTAAAATGTATCGATGTTTTTCATTAGATTCACTAATTTTAACAATAAGAAAAACAAATTAAAATCACACATTTTCCTAATTTGAATTTGGAATTGTCTTCTTTAAAATTAAAACTTTTTAATGATACCAAAACCAGCCAAATACAAATGGTATAACCAAAGAAATCTTATTACAAGTTCATACATACTATATGCGAAGACTTTTTCCCCAAACTATTACTATAGGGAAAAATTCAATTTCTTATATTTAAAGTCGATCAACCTTGGAATGTGGCAGTGAATGTATCTAATTAAATTCTCGGTTGTAACACGCTTCCTTTAAACTTCTTTACATCGACCTCTGTATGAATATTAAGGTTATTTCATCAAACGATATTAGAGCATATTATAAAATTTTGATTATTACTGACACAATGTAATAGTTACTGCATGATTCCTCTACCGAGCAAATCCTCAGCTGTGCCATTTATCTGCCATTGTTATTAAAAAAAGAAAATACCTTGCTTAGTTCTATTAGTACAGCGTTTTATTGGACCCCACGTAATTTAAGCATTAAGCATTAAGCTCGAGATCGTCACCGTGTGGAAACCAGTGTCCAGAAAGAGGCTTTATTGCCAAAAGTAATGAAGTTGCGTATGGTAAAAGAAACATGATAATATGATAAACGCGGTTGAAATTACATTTTAGATATTATTTATTCAAAATGAGAGCTTTGAAAAGTATACTTAAACTTGAGGAAAACGATATGATAAAGAACAGTGTGATAGAGAAACATCGTGAATTGAAAGATGTAATAAGCCTTAAAATAAGAATGTTAAGGTGGTGGCATAGAGATAATGTAGAGAGAATGGGTAAAAGGAGACTGACAAAACATGTAAATGACAACTATGTGGATGGAGTTGGAGCCGGTAGTGAACGACGTATTCACCATGATCAAATCTCAGATTGTTTAAGAAAGATCAGGCAAAAAGCATCTCAAATGGACGTGTATGAAGACATTCATGGAATTATATGAATTAAAAAGTAGAAATCCATCGTCGCTATCTATCTATTCCTATGGGAAATATCGTCATCATCGACATGGGAAAGCGGCGGCGTCTTCACATTACCGCAGAGTAGTTAACTACGGAGCTTACTCGTACTTGTATGCCAAGGAAAACAGTTCGCACACGAATTATCTTCTTATTTATACGAACAAAGAAACTAATGACCCCTAATTGAAGGATTTTAATTAAACTTAATAGTTTAATAAAAATATTTTTTTTATTAAGCTATTAAGTTTGAAATAGAAACATTCCTATTTCCATCCTGGAGAATGTAGAAGTCTTACAAAATGCGTAGACTTTCTGGGGCACCCCTTTCGGTATAAACATGGATAGTAAGCCTCAAGAACGTAACATTTCCCAACCTTAAATGATTCATATTTTAAATCCGGTATAAAATTATATAAGGAACCTTATTACCACCGGCAGAAGTATAAAAGCTTGGTATATAGCATACATTTATCAAAGCAATTTTATAAGTTATTTTGTACAATTAAGAACAATCGGAATGTAAATAATTATACAAATGTTTCTTTAGGAAATGTGTAATTTGTAAGCATAACGTTGATTTTCGATATGTATCAAATAACAATAGAAAAACTGGAAGCCCTAAGGCCTTGCTTATATCCGGCTTCGACGGTCGTTCTCACAGCCAATGAAATATCATTTGTTTACTTCCGTCATTGTGAGAAGTGAAAAAATCATCTAGCTTGTTCACATGTAGAAACATTTCTTAGCATTCAAGGATACCTTTTACTCACGTATTTGCAGCAATGTTTGCAAAGCTTGCGCTGACTAATATACTACTGACATTTAACTAGTCGTTGCTTTGTTATTTTTTAAATCATACTGACAGTGAAATAGAAGGATTTAAGGAGAAGAATAAACGTAGCATAGCTAGAGTGGAGACAGGTAACCGGTGCGACAAACTAATGCCACTAAAACTAAAACGTCAGATATATAAATCTGTCATACGACCGATCATGTTATACGGGTCCGAATGTTGGGCCGCTAAAGCGATAGATCATAAACATCTCCAATCAGCTGAGATGAGAATGTTGAGATGGATGTGTGGTGTAACAAGAATAGACAAGGTGAGAAACGAGTACATAAGGATCTTTGGAAGTTGCATTCATGATTGAAAAATTGAGAGGAAGAAGATTAAGGTCGTATGGGCCTACTATATAATGAGGAGAGATGAAAGTCATGTGACAAAAATATTGTTAAACTGAAAGATGGATAGGTTCAAACGTAAAGGTAGACCAAAGAGATAGAGACGGATGTGAAGGATGATATAATGATTTGTGATGTGACAGAGGATGTATGTCATAATAGAGGAATGCGGAAAGAAAAGACATATTGCCGACCCCAAATAATTGGGAGAAGGTGAAAGAAAAGAGGTGAAGGATAATATCGTGATGAAACCTGCACATCAAAATGAGCAATATGTTAAACCCGCCAATTCACCTTGGACAAGCGTGGCGGGTATAATGTCCGTTTTCTCTTTAAATGGAGAAACCCGAGCTTAGCAGTAGAAAGTTTATAAACTATTATGATATTATCATATAAAAATGTTAACATTTTAAGAAAAGTACATTTTGCATTGGAATGACGTATAGTTATAATAAGGCTAGGTATCCACCGAAGATAAGCTGAAATATGTGTAGTGTATGCAGAGGTAAACGCGAGCTTACGCTATGGTATTACTGGAGTACATGCAACTTTTTACATCGGGAATCCCGCGGGAATTCCCGGGAGCGGTTTGAAGTTATTCGGGTGCATAAAAATTAGGTTATTCCGACACATTTTCACTAAAACGATGCCGTTTAAATTTTTTCTAATGTTGCAGTACTTTGTGTCCCGGGAATCCCGCGGGAAGTTCAAGTCAAGCGTGGACGAAGACGCGGGCATATTTTATCATCACATTTGATCTCAATACATCAAAGTTCTCTTGAAGGCCCGAGCCCAAAAATTACACATCTATGAACTGATATTATTTCATCATCTTTGCACTGGAACTGTGTCAACTGAAGTAATTAATTCCTATTGGTTCTTTGCGTCTCATCTGTTCGCTTCATTGGATAATAGGCTTAACTTTATAATCGAGTTTACATGAAACTGAGTGATTTTTTTCTTTAATAAGATCTTTAATACAAGGTGTTGTTTAATTATATCTATGTTGTACATAAGTAAATTATTACTGTTCTTGCAACACTCTAAACTTGAAAACGTGAAGTATATTCAGGCATACGTAAGTTATTTTTCCATATTCATTAAGTGCTGGACCTTGACTGACGTGTTGGCGAAAGAAAGTGAATAATTAACATTTGTACATTACCTTACTATTTTACACGTTAAAAAGAATTCATCATAATATTTTTTTATATCGATGAGAAAGCAAATAATTAAGCATGCCACCTGATGTTAAGTGGCAATCGTAACTCGTGTGCTACTTGCGACAACCCGTAAGATGGGGTAAACGAGAAAGCTAGGAAAACCGGAAAAGAATATTACGCGAAGAGTAAATGGGTCTCCGTTTCCATAATTGTTCAAAACATGTTTATCCGAAATGTAATTACCAACGTGATTTGTACTTAGTGTTAAATTTCGTCTGTAGCATTTATTTCAATGATGATCAAATCGTTCAGTTAGTTTCGGTCAGCTAATCTTCAAAATTGTTATCCCACGCGAATTATCCAATATTCAGGAATAAAAGTATCCTCATCATCGTAACGAAAATACATATATTTATGTAGTTTAAAGATTAGTATCACTACTAATTTACTACTAGATTTTTTACTGATCAATAGCAAATTTGATGTTTTAAAATATTTGATATTTTTCATCCCGGGAATCCCGCGGAAATTTTCCGGGGAGCGGTTTGAAGTTGTTCGGATGCATAAAAATTAGCTTATCCGACACAGTTTCAAGAGGAAGAAATAAAAATATTATTTGAGAAATAGCGAGGTACTTACATTGCTCACATGTATCTTAAAAAATAAAAACATATTTTGAAAATTTTGTACGTCGTATTGTCAGCAAACAAAGTTTGCACTCGGCTTATTGGTGTGCCGGCATAATATCCGACACAACGCTGATTTTCAGTGCAAACCAACCTTTTGGCGTGATACTAAAACGACCCGAATATTTTGTAAATTTAATTTAAAAACTATTTAATTTGTAAATAAAAATAAGTACCTATAAACTTTGTGTTCCGGGAATCCCGCGGGAATTTCAAGTCAAGCGTGGACGAAGTTGCGGGCATATCCTAGTGTATTAATGGAATTGACTGACAGTGATTCCAGTATTTGCAAATAAAATATTGCATAATTGTAAATGGTAATTACCAGTTATGAAATTATTACGACACCAGCGGTTGTTACATTACAGTTAAATTACATTAATCGTAATGGTTTTTGCCTACTTAGAATGAGGCCAAAGCATTTTGAATAAGAAACAATTGGCTATATTAATTTAAAACTTACATAATGTTACAGTTATAGTCAGTTTCATTCAGATGTGACGATGGGTATTACAGCCATCACGTTATTTATGATGCGTATCGTTTTAAATTTTTTAATGATGTTACATATTGATACATTCGATTAAAGACTCGTTAAAGGCGTTATTTTTAACTCTATAAAAACGACTTATTCGGCCACAGGTAATAACTTTAACATTACGCCAGGTATGGCCCAGTATAACAGATTTTAAACGTCTGTGATTAGGGTAAGTGAAAAATGGCCAAAATGATAAATTGAAACGAAACATAAGTCGTTAAAACGTAGCTTGTTACATATAAGTTATAGTAGTGTTTTAATTATGTCTAGCGAAAAGTTAAGAAAATGTTGTCATAAATTATTTACTATATTTAAGTACATAATATACATGTTATATAGTTCCACCAAAATATACAATTACAAAAATATAACAAAGCATAATTATAAAATACTTTATTCATAACTCTATTTAATGTAAAAGACTTCAACGCGCTTTTAAGTTTATTATAATGACTGTACCTTTAAAATATTTAAACTATAAATTATTAATAAGACTTACTGAGTTTTCTCTTAGCTTTGCGCGTCTAAATTTTCTAACCATAATTCTTGTAAACTATTTTATTTTTTAAGTTGAAAGTATCCTATTTTTATTCTTTTTATCGAAAGTAAAGGAACATAATTGTAATAAATTTCATGATATTCGTTTAATTTATAAAACCGCGAAAAAGATATAATAACGAAAAATGTGTTAAATTATTGGGTTACCTTTTTTATCTTACCATTAATCAAAAATTTATCATTACTGATTTATGTTAAAGGAGACGAACACGCTTTCACACATTCGAGGTTCGAAATTTTAAAAATATAAGAGTGAATTTATGGTTTTTTTTTAATGTTATGTGGATATTTTCTACAACTGTAATGGTTTTAGTTATTTTGAATGAATTAATCGTGTGGTGTACATAATTAAGTATTTCATATTATTAATAGTTGAAATTCATTCACATAAATCGATTAAGGTAAACGATATTTTTTTTATTTGTGACCTTATTTTTAAGATTTCTCGTCTTCCAGATAGAATTTTGGGCTGTGTTATTCGTTTTGTAATAGAAAATGTTGATATATTGTATAACGTTTTTTTAAGCCATATCTCGACAAATTATATTTCTTTGGCCCAAAAATCCCCGTTTCCTTTAACCTACAGTAAGGCCAATGAATGGATAGTAAGATATAATTTAAAGACTGCTTGTGATTAAATTAATAGCCATTAAAACCCAATAATATGGTGTCTCACCTGGTTTTTACTATTTCACCACGCCATTGTATAGCGAAATATAAAAGATTATGATCCCACCTGGTTTTTACTATTTCGCAATTTCATCATACTATTGCATAGCGGAATATAAAAGGCTATTTATATAATGTCATTAGTTTTCAAGTGAAATGGATGTCACATACATAATAAGTTTTTTAGTCAAATACAACACAAACCAATATGCACAAAGAAAAACACACAATAACACTGAGTATATAAAAATATCTAGCATAAGGAACTGACTTCAAAACTAACTAATCAGCAAAAAATATTTTTTTTTACAACACCATGAAGTCGTGAAGTGAAGAAGAAGTAAAATATAAAAATACTATATATTATATACTGAATCACGCAAAAAGAATGTTGTGACTAAAAAAAACGCGAAAATTGACACATTTTATGTCTGATTTTAATGAATTTTCTGCTTTATCTTCGGAACCCAATGTCCAATAGCAATTATATAGGATCATTTTGAGACTTTACCGAATCCAACGCAAAACAAAAAGTTATGGCTGAACATGCGTATAAAAAAATACTTACACGACGAATTGAGAACCTCCTCCATTTTGAATTGGTTAAAATATCCAAATTGTAGTAGTACTTTTCTCCTTATGTCTATGTTAGTAATGACTAACAGTAATTTGGTCCTCTTAACTAATGACCAAATCAGTGGGCACTCAAACAATCAGAAATTCCCTTCAAGATGCTATCGCTGCTTCCTCACAATCTGCTCAATAACGAAGGTGTTTTCTTTTGCGATAGGATGAAAGCCATCTATGTACGCTTCAGCGAACATAGACGATGAACTGCAGAAGCGCGATCGCCCCAACAGCACCCTGAGAGTTTTATTGTATTGGACCTGTAGGACACTGTAAGCTCTTTGGGTGGTATATTTAGAGAATGTGCATGTGTTTTTCAATCTGATCTCGCCATGTCCTTCCAGTATTGGACAACTAAACGCACTGGCACGCAGCATCGATACATGGTGGACGCCTATACGAACGGAGCGCTTCACGTCCGCCTTTATTATGCACACCACAAAAGAATGGAATTCATTGCTAGGAGTTCGTTTTCCTCGATATATACAATGGATGTCTGCAAGTCCCGTTAGGTACCTTCAAGGTAAGCGTGCTCTACCTTAGACCATATCTTTGAGATCGACGAGATCATCATTAAACGCCAAAAGCCAATCTATACTACAATAAAAAAAAATGAACCACAGATTTCCCGAGTACAGAAAGGTACAGTAAGCTTTTAACTACGTTATAACCTAGATTAGACATGAGAAAATTTTAAATGTTTCCTTTATGCCAGTTTGCTAATGAAGCCTAAAAATTATTATAACGTAATGTTACTCAAAGCTGACTGTTGAAAAACGCGATTTAATAAAATTTGTATTATTACGACCGGCGATAAGAAATAAAATTTCACAAGACCTTGTAAGTAAGACACACTTTCACTTTTTTGCACAGATTTTCTCGCTCTGCTTATAGACAACATAGACGCTGATTTTATTTTACATTGTGCGTTCTGTTGCATATTTATGACCAGTTTTACAATATTCCAATCTACGGAATAACTTAAATAATAATAATAGCTTTTAATTTTTTTAGCTTTTCCTGGGATAAAAATATTCTAACAATGTTCCCTGTAACGAACATCTTTGCTATAAATATAAATGACATGACCATAAAACATTATTACAGTGTGACAGTGTGTCTTGGAATGGATTAAGTATATTTTATTGTGCGGCCTTATCACTGACAGCGATCTCTTGCGTATAATCTTGGGCTGGAGAGAGAAATGTGGCACAAACCTGAGGCAGGGTTTTCTTGCACAATATTGTAAGAAGATTTAAATAACTATAAATTGTTATATAGATTATGCATAGATTCATGTATACAAATTAATTTAATACACAAAGCTTATGTATTAATTGAATATAAACAAAGTACTGCATATTAATATACCTAAAATACACAAAACAGCATATACACACATATTTTATAGTTTAAGGTATAGAAATCACTAACAAGAAATGACTAAGTTTATTAAAAGTAGATATTGATTGAGCTTCTCTCATTTCCAGTGGAAGTTTTATATTACGAACGAATCCCTTCTTTATTCCTTTTGCACTATTATAAGAATGAGCCTGTTATTATCAAATATGATCTGTAGTGATCGACATAGGTAACACATAGCCCTATACAGAGGAACAGACTGACGGTTATATACATTCTACATACTTCGCCGACTTGAGACCTGACACAATATGCAAATATTAAACGGTGAGATACATCAACGTGCATCAGGGATTAATAGGCAAAAGCTTACATTGCGCTTGCGAAGTTCTGCATACTACTGAGCAGGTATATGAGTTCCCAACAATTATTAAGTCTGGACATGCCAAATATACTATCTTGTCTGGCCTGAAGACTTTCCCTATATAGTGGAGAAGCACTCCGCCATTTCCATCTCAAATCTTCACCTTTTTATCAATAACATCTTCCTTTTTGTATTCTTTCGAAAATAACCACGATAAATATTTCCTCGCAATAGGAAAATACGACAATTTTCGAAGTATACAGACTCGAGCGACTCCATGTAAAAGCATCAGTACAGGAATACCTATAAGCTCGTAGGCCTAAAATGTTTATGCAAGCGATAGCATCGGCCGCCATAAAGTCGTTGCTAATCTACACTATATAGATTGGTCAAAGTGAGCGTATAGCATGGATTAAGGTAGCTCTAGCGTTTACGCACCCCGAGGTCGCACGCTGTCAGAGTAACACGCTTCGATGCTTTTCTAGCACGCCACGTTACATTTTTATATTATGTCTTGTCTTGATTTACTCCACAAATATTAGCATAATAATGATTTACATACAACATCATGTTACAGTTGAATTGCTTTTTAATACATACATATAAAGAAAATAAGCGTTATGTATTTAATAAGGCATTGGTCGGGTATAAATGCCATAGGCTGCGTATGATACTCTATGCGACCAACGAATGCTAATTATGAAATAAAAATATACCTATAGTAGTCTCTCTCAGACGCCTGACGCGGCGTTAATAAGTCCCTTGGTACGCTGCGTCCGTTGTCTTTTTCTAGCATTCCACCGTAATAACTTCGCCTTTTTGATGCCAATTACACTGTCCAATAATACAAAGTGTAAGGAAAAAACTGACACGCATTTAGATGTTTCCTAAGTGACCATCGATATAATGCCAATCTGATGCCGAAAGCGGCGTCCGAAGTCATTACTTATTACATTACTTATTACCAGCTTCATCCGCAATTACTTCATAAAATGAGCCTGTGTTACATTATATTGTTGTAAATTTATTAAAAACACTAGAATTTTCAGTTCAGTAGGAGAATACAGCTCGTTAAGTTGAACAATATACAAATAATAATAAATAACAGCAAAATAGAACGTAAAAATTTATAAAAAAATTAAATGTATCAAAAAGGTGGTCCTACACTACACTTAATATATCTGCTGTTCAAGTATTGTAAAATTAGCCAATAGTATCCAAGCAAAATGGTCGTGAAACTCTATTCGGAATTCGGCTTACACATCAATATAATTAAGGTGAGATGCAAAGAATTGCACACAATTCTGGAGCCTTCATAAGTTTCATGGTTGAATCATCATTAATAAGAAATTTTTATATCCTTTTGAATTAATCGAGTTGATGATGTCAATGGGGCGACAAGAACCAGTTACCGTCAGGTCAAGTTTCCGCTAGTTTGCCTTTATTCAAACCGCAAAATATGCGTAATGCAGCATTTTCTGTTAGATAATTGTCGGTTAATAAGACTTACATTACACTGGTCCAACTACGAGCCATTTATTCATATATCGTCCGCCGCTCGTTGACGACTCGACGTAGTGAGAATGGTTTCATAGTAAACGAACCTGATATTTATTAATGTGCAAATACTTGGCAAAACAAGTTACATGAGTACATGTTTAGCTCTACCGTATCTACTAGGACCCAGTGGTATGGGTTGGCTCAAGAAATGTTAGCTGAGGGATGACAAGCATATCAATGGTGTCACAACCAGGGATGCCGAAGATCTCTGAGAAGTGGAGAAGAATAAGTAGAAAAGCGGATCCTAAGCTTTGAAACAACGTTCACGTTAGAATGACAAGTTACCTTGGCTCGTTGCGGCCCTGTGTAATATGACTTACCCATATAGTTATTACCAAACGCGGTACATTGTAAGTATTATATATTATGGCGGCACGCTATCATTTCATGTAACATACGTGTATTTCTAATGTTGCAAAACGAAACAGTCACCTAATATTAACTTTATTTCGAGTTCACAATACAGTAAATAAAACTGTCTATACTGTCCATTCAATTGCCTTATTTCTGATTAAAATGTGATACAAAATCCATACATTGTCAAGCAAGGTCTACCAATCGTAAGATGAAAAAATGGATAGTAAGATACAGAAACCTGCCATTATTGATTTACGATCTTCCAAAACAAAAGTTCTGGTGAAACACATTTTGAATGTCAGAAAATTAGATCAGTGTAACTTTAGTTAAGATTATTGAAGAAAATCCTATACATGTTATTCCTACGGGTTAGTATAACGTGTGACTCTATTTTAAGAAAAAGCTGAGCAGCAATATATCTGATTTATAACCTATTTTTGTATACGATGTTTAGGATTTGCTATGGATCATCCATGGCGGATATTACGTATTGATTGTTTCGACGCTTACTGGTCTAATTATGTTAACTAAGTAGTCATTTGACCCGGAAACTGATTTGACGATGATATATCCTCAACCACTTTGTAACAAACATAACTAAATGATATACAAATTCTTAGTAAATATTATTTAAATTAAGCTTATGTCCCGAACATAAGAAATATGTAACTAAGTTCTTAGAAGCGGGTCAATACAGTTTATCTAGTCGTTAGATCGGATTTCATAGTTACGTATTTACAAATCATTTGCACTGTATAAAGCTATGAATGTAAAGTAGTGTTGCGCAGTAGGAAGTAGGGAGGGGATCGGTGTAGTGGGGAGGTGGTCAGCTGGCGGCCGCCAATAGTGAAAGTAAGCCTGCTCCGGTCCATGCCACCTCGATACCTCATGGTTTACCATTATAAAGCACTATTATAACAAACGCCTTGGTATCACGGATGATATGTCATTTTTTCACGAATGTACCAAACAGACATGTGCATTCTTGTAGTCACATTATTGATTAAAATTTACTTCGTTAACCTTTACATAGATAGGTAGATAGATAGAAAACACTTTATTGTTCACCACATACACATAAAATAAACAATTTACAGTAGTCACATTAGACAGTAAAAGTAGGAGCAATGGGCGGCCTTATCGCTTTAGAGCGATCTCTTCCAGACAACCCGGACTACGGATATTATGAATAGGAGATTCGCAAGTGTATGACGGTGGTGTGCAAATTAAATACATATATAATATATAAATAGGATATATAAATATCACACAATACCTATACCTAAAACTAATAAAGATAAAATATAGAATAAACAATAACACATATTAATATGATATACATACTAATATATATATATATCATTAATATGTGTATAGCAACAGCAATAGCTATACAATATTAATAATAGTATTAATACATAATATATTAATATTATATATACTAATATACATAATATTAATATACAAAAACACTAATAAATAAACGTACATGTAATTAGATATTAAATATTTATTATAAAGTGAGATAATATTCTCGCACTAGTTTTTTAAAAATGGGGAGTGACTTTGCCTGTCTTATATTTTCGGGCAATGAATTCCACAGCAGGACAGCCTGCACAGAGAAGGATTTGGTGTAGAAAGTAGAAACGTGTGCAGGTGTTTTTAAAGCGAGATTAGTAGAAGAGCGCAAATTAAGGGTGTGAGAAGTATGGAGGAAATCAAAACGTTCCTTAAGATAGGAAGGAGTAGAAGGAATAAATAATATGCTATACAGCAGATTGAGAAGATGAGCATTCCGGCGAAGTGAGATTGACAACCACTTGAGCTTTTTGCGATATTCAGAGACATGGTTATATTTCTTTAAACTAAATATAAACCGGATGCAAAAATTTTGAAGTCGCTCAAGTTTATTGAGTAGTTCTACGGTAAGGTCAAGATAACAGGCGTCCGCATAGTCAAGGATCGACAGTAAAAGCGATTGAGCAAGTGTAACCTTGGTGGCGGTCGGTAGAAAGTATTTTAACCTCCTAAGCGATGCAGAAGAAGCAAAAACCCTACGACTCAGTTCTGTGATGTGAGGCCACCAAGACAGTTCCCTATCGATGATTACGCCCAGATTTTTAACTTTATCGCTAATATGAAGACGCGTCCCATCAAATAATAAGTCCGGTACTGAAGACCAGTTTATCTTTGAAATCATACGTGAGCTTCCAATTATGATGGCCTGGGTTTTACTAGGATTCACTTTTAGGCCATGTGTTCGACTCCAATCAAGTATGCGTCCCAAGTCATCATTAATTGTGTTTATAGCGTCTTTGATATTTTCTACTTTAGCTTGCGCGTAAATCTGCAAATCGTCTGCATAGAGATGATAGGATGAAGATAAATTGTAAGAGATTGTATTAATAAAAATAGCAAATAGAAGCGGAGATAAAACGCCGCCCTGAGGGACACCAGCAGTTAGACTTTGCCATGACGAGTGAGTTTCATCGATGCGTATCCTCTGCTGACGCCCATACAGGTAACTACGAAACCAGTCAACAACTGTTGGAGATATGTTGAGAGAGCGGAGAATTGCTAATAAAATCTCAAAATCTACATTGTTAAATGCGCTGCTGAAATCAAGTACGGACAGTACTCTCAAAAGACCGTTATCCATACCCTGTCGGATGTCATCAGTGATTTTGATTAGAGCTGTAGTTGTACTGTGACCTGGACGAAAGCCGGATTGATATGGATTCATTAAACAGTTTTTATTCAAATAAACACTTAGTTGCTGATGAACTAAACGTTCAAGGACTTTAGACATAAATGAGAGGATAGATATTGGTCGAAATTCGGAAAAGGAAAGAGGGTTACGTTTTTTTGGCAAAGGAATTATTTCGGCTTCCCTCCAGGCTTCAGGGAATGTAGCTGTAGTTATGGAGTAGTTGAGAATGTGTGCGATGATGGGACTGATGACATCAAGTATGGGTAAGATCATATTTCGACTCATAATGTCACTACCGACCGCATTTGACGTTATAGATTTACCAGCCCTTACAACATCACAATCAGTAAATTGAGTAAGAAAAAATGGAGAATGCTGTGGAGTTGGAAGTGAACAGATTACTTTTAAAGTTTTTGACTTAATTGTCGGATTGAAATCGGAAGATGTAGCAAAATGCTGGTTTAGAAGATGTATATTTAAATTATTGGATTTTGATACATGAGATGATTTACCAACCCCCAGTGATTTAAGGAATTTCCAGACTTTTGCTGGATTGTCATTTTCAACTGAACTATGAATGTATCGGCGTTGTGCGTTCCTACATGCTCTATTGTAGCGATTGCGAGCATTTATAAATGCTTGCTTGTTTACAGCCGTAGGACGACATTTAAACCTTGTTTTGGCTTTACATAGTACACACGCAAACATGTAGTATAAAATACAGTGGCTTTTTGCGTCTGTCTGTATATCCGCTAACTCTTAAACCACGCAAGGAATTATAAAGCGGTTTTCAACATCAGTTAGGTAATTTTTTAAGGAAGGCTTAACTGTATACTAGAGTTTACCCCGCGGGTCCGCCGCAGGTCAAACTCTAGTGTGTACTTCTTGTTTAAAGAGCAGGCGTTAATACAGGTTACTTTGTATTATATTTTTATGTCAGTGCTATTTGCCCTCGGAAGATTTACTTTATTTTATATCGCAAACTATCCCATCCCCGGGATGAAAAGTATTTATGTACATTTTCGGTATTTAGACAGACAGATCAAAAGTACCAAAATCATCAAAATTACCAAAACAACCAAAACTATCACAACGACCAAAATTACCACAACTATCAAAACTACCACAACTACCACAACTGCCAAAACTACCAAAACTACCACAACTACCAAAACTACCACAGTTTCTAAAACTACCACACCTTCCAAAACTACCACAACTTCCAAAACTACCACACTTACCATAACTACCAAAACTACCACAACTGCTAAAACTACCAAAACTACCACAACTTCCAAAACTACCACAACTTCCACAACTAACCACAACTTCCAAACTACCACAACTACCAAAACTACCACAACTACCAAAACTACCACAACCACTAAAACTAACAAAACTACCAAAACTACCACAACTGCCAAAACTACCAAAACTACTACAACTACCGAAACTACGAAACTACCAACCAAAACTACCTAAACGACCAAAATAAACAAAATGACGAAAATGATAAACCACATATAATAAACATATCCTAGTTTCCGGGATAACCTTTACATAAATCTATCCCATTATCCAGGATGAAAAGTATCCCTTGGCCAGTTTCGGCATTAAAATTACATATGTAATGAGTTTCAGCCAAATCGTTCCAATAGTCTTTCCATAAAAGGATAACAAACAGAGAGACAAATATACTTTTATCCCGGAAACTATCCCATTTTTTGGGATAAAAATATCCTATGTTCATCATCCTCGGCATCAATATATATATATTGATATATATATATTGATATATATATTGATATATATATATATACCGAGTTTCAGCCAAATCGGTCCAAGTAGTTTTTCCGTGAAAAGTGAACAGACAGACGGACAGACAGACAGAGTTACTTTCGCATTTATAATATTAATAGGGATATATGACCTTGCCCGCGCCTTCGCTCGTGATATATAACATATATAAAATTATTGTAATTAGTTTTTATGTAAGTTAAATAGAACTACTTACCGGGGTTTGACCCGCGGCGTAACAGCGGGGAAAACTCTAGTACATTATATGAAAGAAGGCAATTTTGAAACTTTACATTTAAATTGATACTTAGCTAGAGACCTTATGTTTATACTCAAAAGTGAATATCTAGAAACTATGAAGCCTATCAAGTACAACATGTTTCAATGTTTTGCAATGAATACGGCTCGTCGTTTTTAGATCTTTTATGTTTATAATTGCTAATAGTTGGCCAATATTGTAAACTATAAAAGAAAACTAAAACTCTACACGGCTTCGCTTGAGTAACATATAGATCCGTATTCACCGGATACTATTCCATTTCCTTTCTAAAATATCCAGTGTTCATCTCCACTATCAAACTGCGCCTGTACCTAATTTCGTAAAATTGGTTTGACCTTTAGTTTCGTAAATTTTGATTTTTTTTCGTGAAAAGTATTCTATTTTGCAGATTAAAAGTATCCAATGATCTATCTCTTAATTCAAAATATATTTTATATATAATCAGAACTTTATAATGACTGGTTCATACTTATGATGAAGAAAGAATGTATTTGTATACTAGTTGTGTCCGCGATGTGGACTCTTTCGAGGAAACATAATTTTAAAAGTAGGCTAAGATACTCCTTATAACAAGCTATCTGCCAGTGAATGTTCCGTCAATATCAGTCCACCCGTTTCAGAGATTAGCCGGAACAAACAGAGGGATGGACAAAAAAAATTAAAATTGATTTTGTGGTATATGTACCATATATACTTTCATATACATTTAGTAAAATGCTGTTATTTCGACATTACAAACAGACGCTTCAGTTTTATTTATTTGTATAGATTAATACTAATAATCTAGCGATTCGTATTTTTAGATAGATGGATAATAACATTTTGTTGCTCACCATAAGAAACAGTTACAAAAATGTGTAGTTACAATACTTTTATGGTACAATAAAAGGCGGCCCAACTTAGGTAAATACTTAATGGATATATTTAATTTATATTCAGATATTCCTAAATATAAAAAAATACACATGTTGGCAGAAACGGAGTGGAATGAACGAAGTAGAAAGTTAGGTAATTATAGTAAACTCACTACTCACTCAGAATATAACATACTTTATTGTAGATTAAGATTATGTATAATGCTTTTTATTGAATATTTAAATATGGCAAATGATTTAGCGCTTCCGACATCTATAAGCAGCGAGTTCTAAAGCTATACACATACATACAGAGTTAAAAAGAACGAGGAGAAATCATAGCACAAATCGCACTGCGATGGTGACCAATGTCCAGACATAAGGCTTACGAAGTCGCTGACCTTGCGGCGGCCGACGTTGTCCGACCACACCACACGCCTTCGTGAACTTACACGGTGGATGTAAAGCGGATTCAAAACATTTGAGTAATAACTTTTACATTATAGTTTTTAAAGCTAAGTTAGATAATGCTATTTTAATTATACTTTAAAACTAATAAAACCTGTTTTCGGTTCTTGATAGGATTTGTAATATTTATACCCTACTCGGAAGAAATTTAAATTAAGGGGCTACCTAAATGGAGTTCACTGTCGTGCTCGCGCAATATCACTTTTTTGAAGACATAAATTAACAGAATTTACTTACGACAAATCCGTATTACAAAAATCTCAATAATAAAATTGGAATTAGGGAGTGGCGAGTTACCGTCTGCCCATTTTTTCCATCTTCCCCGAAAATCGTGACGGGCAGACGCCATAGTCCCCATAGCCATAGATCCCTAGTTCCACTAGCAGTTCATTCCAATAGCCCGGTACCTTTTGTTCTCATTTCTTACATTAGTCCTACATTGACCGGAATTGTTCTTTGAGTGCATTTTTATATGGTGTATACAGGGATGATCGTCGGTCAGTCTCACGCCACATTTACATTAAGTTTGTCAACGGGTCTCTACGCGTTGGCCTTCCCATGGCCCACGCAAGCCCTCCAAAATCTGGGCGATTTTTATGGCCCGTGGTCTTGAGAGAAATTACGAATATTTCATAAAAGAAATATTTTGATTCAGACAAGGTTTCATACATTAAAAAGCCTTTTCATAAGAATTTATAGCGAACTCCATTTAAGTAGTTCCTTAAGTAAGAATAGTTATATATTTATTTTATCATTTACCATTAGGACTTTTCACTTGACTTCTCATTCGTAAACTTCAGTTTCATCTATTGCGAGAACCTTTTCGTCATCTGCTATAATGTGTATTCGATGCTTATCTTCGATCTCTATATACCATAAAATATTTTATAAATATCACTTTATAATTAAAGCCGATTTAAGGGATACCAAACTAATATTGACGTTAGGGCTTTCAAATGAGAATTTACCCTAAATATAATTACATAATAAAATTTTAATATATACGTGATGTGATTTTTAAGGAAATACAATTCGGTATCCGTTATACCCCAATTTAATGACATTCAAACGTCTGTTACTTAAATATACATAAAATAAAGTGGTATGGACGCAGGCTTGCATGGGATAAACGACCTGCAAGGTCGAGGACTTGCCTGCTTGGAATTCGCGTTTTGTGGCGAACACACTGATTCATGCAAACAAAATGTAGATGTAGATACCTTCAGTTAGATGTCAGAGAATGTTTTATTTTTATTTGTCTTTGTTATATCTAACTCCTATCTTTGTTTCTATGTAATATAAAAGATCAGGCGTACATACAAATTACATACCGAGTTAAAATTACAACCTAGATGTTAAGTTCTGAAAAGTAAAACTTTGAAGAGGTGGTTGCCAAAAATGCCAAACAAGGCTTTAACTAAGTTTTTGGATATTAAACACTAAAATGAAGATTATAAAAGACACGCCGGATGCACTATTGGCGGGTTCCTATATTTACATATCAATACCATTCATTTACTTTCCCTACTGTCGATTGAATTTTGACATTACTTGTATAGAGCTTATGTCAAATTTTAACCGATAGTAAGGCAAATGAACGGTCTGTAAGATATAGGAACCGGCCCTATATGTACATTAAAATTTTCGTTCCTTGATTACTTGTATCCTAATTGTTTATTTATTTATTTTATTACATCGTTGCATAGCGACATAATACTGTATTAATACACATTCTTGAGAAATTTGTTCCATATAAGTCCAGTAGTTTTTGAGAAATATGGCTATGATCTGTCATAGAAATACCCACAATTATTACGATTTCGGTTTAAATAAAACGTTGAGTACTTTTTAAGATATCGGGTAATTTTGATTAAATGCTGTTTACATAGTTACCCATCCAGTTAAATAATAAAAATAGGACGTTTATCACCTACAGAAATTCTTCTTAGCTCGTCCAATCTTTTATTTACATTGAAGCCCTTAATAAAATTCGGAAGGTAGTTATAATACCAACCCATAAGTGTTCCGTCACAACGTAACTCTTAACAGGAAGGCATAGTTGGCAGGCGAAAAAATATTTTTGGCATGAAAAACATAATTGTAACTGCATAAATCATATATTTTTTATTTACAAACCAATTAAAGATAATTTGACTACAAGCTTGTATATTACAGCTGTTATGAGTCAGATGAATTAATTTACAATCATACAAAATCTAAACAGTTTTAGTTAAGAACAGCAATATAATCCATCCAAATTCAATGTCGAACATTATGTCACGTGGCATACTAATGTATGTCTGTCTAATGGTTTATGTTTGGGCCATATCGTGTAAGTTTCTTTCTGCTATAATTTTAGAATGATCATGACCGTGACGATAGAAAAAGGAAAGTTGAACATACGCATGTTATTATGATTCTAGTATAAAATTAACAAACCTAGAAATATGTCGCAATATAAAAATATTTCAAACCAATAAAACAGCAAACATAAGTATATAAAAATAATTACATTATAAAAATAAATAAATGAAACTTACAAGTGACACAATGACACCTACACGAAATCTAGATATATGGTTCTTTTGGTTCGAAGGAACTTGTTATTTTCAAAGTTCAAATTGCAATTTTAGTATATTTTGTGCTTTCTATCTCGTTATAATTTATTTTCACTAACTTATAATTGTTCTCATAGTTTAAGCGAATTGAAAAAATCATTTTATTCAATCGACTCAAGTTCTTTAACCCGAAATCTTTGATAGTACTAAAACCATACACTAATACACAATAAGGTAGTTGACAGTAAAAAAGGAGACACTTTCACCATCTTACAAAACAATAGAACCTCCTTGATTATTTATGAGTGTATTTATTAGGTATAATGACTGACATCGTTGTTGTAAAGCATACTAGGTTGTTTAAAAATAAATATCGACAGACAAACACGTATATTGAAAGAAGAAGAAAGAAAACAGGTTTATTTTTAGGACATATATAAATGAAACAAACACATTTGAAGCAATAAATAAAGGACAATAAAAAAAAAGAGAAACAACCACAAAGATCAGAAGATATACATATTACGTCCTAAAACTTGAATCAAGCTCAGCAAAAATGTTGATCTGTTAGACCAATTGAATATTCCCTTAACCGAGCATAACAAACTGCTCTTGGTCGAACACCCAGACCAAAGTAAACAGCGGCAAGTTCTTTTACGAAATTTAAATTGCTGAGAATCGAAACTGTTTTTAGTGAACCTCATAGGCCAATATTTAATAATAATAATAATAATCGGCAGACAAAGTCACATATTGTATATCCCCAAATTAAGCAAGTTACGCTTGTGTTATGGGTAATATACAACGTACCACTCTGGGGCCGATCCCAGACACCCAGACCATAGTAAATAACGGAGAAAATACGTTTCCGAAATTTACTAACCAGGAATCGAACCCGGAGCCTCTAGCATTGCAGTGAGGTAAGCCGGCAACGGCTTAGCCCGCTCAACCACAGAGGCCGTCAAAGGTCAAGGTATTTAAACTACCTACTAGGTAACAGAGGCTGCTATTTTAATATGTTATTTAAATAGTATTTAAAAATACTTTTTTAAATATAGATACTTACTTGAAATCTAAGATGCCAGCAAGTATTTAAGGTCAAATCATTAATATGTAAATTGTTTTAGGAGTTATTCTAAAATTTGTCGCTGAATTCTGTTTATTTTTTAAAATATCGTATATATTTTATCGTGTTATACGACCTTTTTTTTACCTTCATCAGATTCTAATATTATTATGGAACCACTAAACCAGTTGTGTTTCCAGTTTTTTTATCAAACTTTAAAATAGTCATTTTTCACAAAGCAACCGCTATGCTTTTTTATTATCTTAAATCTAGGAAAAAGATTTTCCGTAAAGACGCACGGTATATGTAGATATCTAATAATTATTTCATATTAAAATTTATTTTAACTAAATCATTGAATAATAATAAATGTAGATGTTTTCGATTTAAAACATGAGAATACTGGTATTGCTTAACAACCTCCGTGCTTTATAAACCTTGAACACACATTCGATATTATTTTCTTACAAGATTTAAAAGGCGATATTTTAGTTTAGTCAGATTAAAATGAATGATGAAATTGAAATCAAGTATTATTCATTTATTAAATTGTGGCACATAAGCGAGCAAAACTTAATGATGTAAGGCACGACTTATATAGATTTCTCTGACGATGGATGAATCGTTGTATTTATGAGCACTTCTTAGAATGATACTTTGAAGTTTATACTCAAAAACGATATTTTGTTGTTGTAGGAATAGTTCACCATGGCGGCGTCTGGAGGGAAGCGGCGAGATGAGACAAGCGATAATTCAGACGACGAGCTCACGCCACTTGCCAATGAAATCTATGGCGGAAGGTAAATATGTATATTAAATATTACTTAAACAGCTCTAGCGTACAGTTTACACGTTGAGGGTTTTAATGTACCTTGTAATATGGGACAGTACAATGTTGTTTTTAAGTTTAATAGTCACATCACTCTTTCAGTATCATAATTACTTATGAAAAGTTTTCTAATGTCGCAACCCTGTCTGTTTAATCTAATGCCATAAAATAAATTATGAAATCCTGAAATTATTGTGAATAATTTAGTAACAGAAGGGCACGACTATATCAATGATCTTGTTGAGACCTTATACATCCTAAATTATAACAATAATAATCCTTATATTTCAATTAAAACGGTAATTTACATTTTATATAAGGAACTATGGGCATAATTATGGGCCGTCTTTTGAGACTTTTATACCTAACTTATGCCATATTTATTACGTAAACTTCGCGTCGCGGAGCTTAGTGATGACATCATCTCATAAGTCGGCGGCTGTATGTCGTGGCGTCGCATATATATTATTATAGAGCTTTTGTCATCATGACGATGATGAAAAAAGCTGTCATCGTCAGCTAAACAATATCCACTGTAGAAAGTCATCCAGGTTCCGGTATGTATCTCGATTCTCAGCTTTTGTCGTTCTACCTCTACCGGGGAGATCGTCGACCAACTGGGAAGCGGCCTACGCTAATTTTTCCGAGACGCGGTCTTTAAAATAGGTAGGCTTGAGTCCCGCAATGAGAAAAAACTAAGTATCATCATCATCATCATCATCGCCAATTAAACACGTAATTTTGAAAGCTCCTAAATTTTAATTGTCAAAATACTCTAGATATCCTTTTCTGATTTATTTAGGTTATGTATGTATTTTATAAGCCACCAACATATTTTCTTTAAACTAAATATTCTAAACTATCTTTAAAATTAAACTACATTATAAAAAAGAAGCCTAAAATTAAATACTAGAACTAATTAAAAAAGAGGGTATATAATTATAGATAAAATATTGGTCCAAACCACTGTCCCTTGCCGGGAACGTTCCCAAAAGGCTGGCGGCGTTACCACGTTGAATAGCAATGTTTAACCTTTGAGCAAAATAGACGCCAGCCTTTTGATCGCGTGAAAAGTCTACTAAACGTTCCGCGACGTCTCGATAAAGTTTTAGAGCATTAGGACCCCACGGACCCAGAGTTTCCACCCCGAACGCCGCAAATGTCTAACTATTTCCGGTGGCAGCGTACTTACGGCGCTTGAGGGCCTCCTGTTCGGCTGCAGCAGAACCGGCGGTAACGGACGTACTTGAAATATGGGATGCCGCAAGAGTGTCAACGCAACGTCGTTTTCTTGTGTTTTAGATATATAATTATTTAAAACATATTCTATATTTTAAACCAAATCAGCCTAAAACTGAAATTATACATATTAAGGCTTAATTAATTTTGCAATTATTTAAGTTATCATCATCCTAGCGTTAAATGCCGGTCGCGTTCGGGGCGTCTGCCTCGAAGCCCGGGGTCCGCATTCCTCTTTGTCTTCTCCACTAGCAGTCTTCAGCATCCCTCATTGTGAGACCAATTTCAATATTTAAATTTAATTCCCATATTTTAAACAAATATCTACTCTGCCAAAGATTTCGTGAAATCACGAAAAAATCTGTAAATAAACACTTTACTTTATCAACTGACATAATTTTTACTAATAATTTGGTTCACAATAAAAATGAAATTTTGTGGTTTTTGCTACTAACGAGATCATTATCTACGACCGGGTGACATTAACTACATACTCAGTACATAACTGTGAATCGACTCAATAGCGCCTTAACGAGTGAATTGCGAATGCCTAGCGTTGTATTCCCATCACCCACGCTATTAGGCAATGGAGAATGAGATAACACGCATTATTTCCGTTTATTTGTCTGAATATTTCGTGACAACTCTCTCTCACGACCCTGCTAACTTAAAAAACCAAGTCGACATAGTTTTAGAAAGAAGTACCAACTTTATTTAGAACAATTATTATTGTATTATGTTAAGTTTGCAACGGGTAAGATCCTGTTTAAATCAGACGCTGTGGTTTCGAATCTTCTGAATGTGTGAATCTTACCATTCTGCTTTAAACAAATGTGGTAGGTATACCATCCATTTCCCTAAGATGTAGAGGCGTGTGCTGTGAAATGGGAAATTTGTGGGCTGTTTATTATTTACTATTTTTACTCATTAAAATAAAAAGTATACTGCATCTTCTTTAGTTTGAGGTGATAATTGGTGAAATTGAAATGCCGCGTGGACCTGTATTACCTCGTACATTACAAATAAATAAACATATATAGACTGCGATACTTATAAAATATAGATATGTATTATGGTAACATTGCAAAGTTATTCTTTGTTTTCATAGTACCTAATTATAAATTCTCTGGCGTTTTGTATTTATATTCAAAAGTGATGGAATTATTACAGAAAAACACGTCGTAAACTAATAAATATGCAAATTTAAGCAAAATAAAACCTAGGAAGTTATGTTACGCCAAATAAGTAAAGTACTTCATGTACCTAGTTTTTATACAACGAATACCAGAAATAGGTTTGCAATATTGATTAAATTTTAAAAGTCAAAACGTTTCAAAATTAAATAGGTATTGTTGAAGTTTAAATATCAGCTGGAATATATTAATAGATACAGGCGTCTAATGCCCGGTTTCTGAGGTTACCAGTTATGATTTCAATAACAATTGATTCCATAAAGTTATGTAATAGATAAACTTAGGGTTAACTGTCATTGAGTTTTGGAATACGCATGGAAGCGTTCGATTTTCTTCAAACTAAAATGTCAACAACAAAACGTTAAACAAAAGATATAGAATGGATAAATGCCTAAAACGCAATTTTATGAGTTATTGAACCGATAGCGCTAACGAGCAGATAAACTACAGTTAAAAGTGCCTAAGAAACCGGGCATAAGACATGAATGATAGTCGTCTAGTGAAAAACATAAATCTGCAAATCCTACAAAACTTGACAGCTCCACAAGTCATTCAATCAAAAACGGAAAAAACTTAACAATTGAAAGGAAACTTAAAAAAGTTAAACCAATAGATCGATTTGGTCTAATGGTCAAAAGACGAGAGTAGAATAACCTGTGCGGTCAAAGCCCATCAAGTAATGTACAATTTAGATATTTTAGGTGCTTTTCAAGGTATGAGACATACAACAGTATATGAATATTATAACCTGACATTTAATAATAATTTAATATTGTGAAATTAGTATTTATGATGACTCTGTAAGGTGGGTAGTCTGGAGAAGATCGCCCGTGGCGAGAAAACCACCCATTGTACCATTCTGTATATGTGCAATAAAGTTATTCATTCATACCTTCAGGTTATGTTTTTACTGGGTGATGGGAGTTTTGCTAAAAAATATAGAAGTTACAAAATGGAATAAAAAATTAAATACTTTTATGTTTTAACGAAAACAGATGGATAACATCATAATTAGAATATGGTAACAGTTGCACTTTAAAAACAACTTTTTTGGGACATGAGAGAGATTTGTATTTCCACTTTGTTAGTTTTTTTGCAATTAAATGTTACAACCTAATTTATAAAAACGCCCGTGTACATATTCTATATTATTCCATAGTAATGCCAAAAACGATTTCCTTACAAAACAACGGCCACCTTCAACAGTCAAAAATGAAGGTTTTTATATTGCGGATAGATGGCCAACTGATGGAAAGCGCTTACCGTCACCTATGGACATTTGTAGCACCAAAGCAAAGTGCTGTCGCTCTCTAAAGGGAGGCTGGAACGTGGCCATTAATGCCAGTTCGTATGACGGCATACTTAAAAAGATAGAGAAAGAAAGAGAGTTTTTAACACATGTATAGACCAAATAAGTAAAGAGTTGAAAAGATATATTAAGACTTTCAAAAGTCAAAGAATATATATTTTCTAAATATTTATTATGATAGACAATACATTTTTCAAACAAAGGATGCCCTGCAAGTTGTAAGTATAAAAATGACTGTCTATAAGTTATTTTATTTAGATAGAGGTCGATTCACGTTCGCCGATCGGTCACCGCGGCCCGGAACCCGCTCAAATGCCAAGGTTGACAACTCTGACGACACAACTTTCGATCGCTTGCCTGCGCCACATTTTTGCGCCCCACTTAGCTATAGCAATCTTAAGGAGTCTATAAGTAATATAATTCGCTTCAATTATTTAATATTTTTTAACTTTCATCGATAACCATAATCGATTTATGCGAATGAATTTCAAAAATTAATAACATAAAACTGAAATGAAATTTACAACACACCACATGAATAATTTATTTAAAATAACTAAACCCACTACAATTATAAAAAATAACAATCTAATAAACATATAATCTATTAAATAAAAGGAATCTTGAAATCACTCTCATCTTTTTACGACCTGGGCACAAGAATGTATATAAGCGACTGCTCCTTTACGCTAGTACGTAAAAATAAATGATTTTATGTAAATTAATGTATCAAAGATAGTAAATGAATGTAAATTATTTTTATAGCAATCGTAATATTTTAAAGCAATGCTTAAGCTTAATCTTAAATACTTGTGAACAGTTTTCAAATTAAAACCTTATAATGCATTATGAACTCCAAAATAAAAGATGACAGGATATTTAAACTGTCCCGGTTTTATATTATACGTGTTTAAATTCACGATTCCTATTTTTAAATACAGATCTTATTAGTTTTTGTGTCTCTTAAAGATAGAAAGTTTCAACAGATTTATTTTAATACTTGAACTGAATAAAACTGTCTAATGTAGTAAATCGCATTGGTGGACAGGATACGGTAGACCCGTCCATTTTGTTGGGACCAGGCAGGTCAAACGTGAACAAAATTATTTATGAGAATCGAACCACATCGAGCTTGGTAAAATAGTCGATAAGTACCGTACTCGTATCGAAACAGGTATTCGTTAAAAACCTATTAGAAATAGTGAGTTATTAATAAACCAGATTACTTTCTATTTCATTCAGAAACAATGTAATTTTATGTTACAACTCTAAACGTTAGGTCACTCAGTTCAATAGATCGGAGATAAGCCGAGTTCGATTGTCGAAAAGGTAAACATAAATGTAGTTTTCGTAATTTCCATTACCTACAATTTTCTTTTCGTTTTCTACAATATGCCAAGTATTAAAGCATTATTTAAAATTAGAAATTGTTATTATTGAAACAGTTCTTTTTATTTCTTGGTATCTCTTAAAAATAAACAACGTATTTTGTAGGACCTTTTTCATTTCACACAAATTATGAATTTCATATATCTGAATGAAAGGGAATAAAATAGACACTGAAGGAAACTTAGCAATATCTCATGAACATATTACACGTATTAAGTACTTATATACGTAAGTATGTTCAATAATTTGTAGGGAATCATGGATTGTATAGTAGCTTAGTGGCACCCATGTCTCAGTTTTACGCGAGTTTCAGTCCTGGCTAGGGGGACTGCATGGCTTAGATGGTTTATGGTTTTTCTGATCTAATGTGTACTCGTATAACTGGTAATAAATAATTACCACGTGTAGACAGTAAAGCAAGATATCGTGATAAAATCTGCACATCGAAACTACTGATGTATGAAATCTGCAAATCCACTTTGGAAAAGCGGGTATTTCATCTATTCTTACAAAACATTGACCGAGTTCAGCAGTTAAGTCTATACGGGGTGATATTATCAAATCAAAAGCTACGGGCCGTCAACTTGTTCAAATTTCAGCTGTAGACATTCTTATCTGTGGTCATAAAAGTTCTGTATAAAGGAAACAATTGCCATACATTTAAAACATAACACAAGAACGTGACAGATATGGCAAGCACCTCGGGTTTCTGTCTGTTACTCTACCGACGTTATGTGGTTTTGGTCGTTGACCTGTGACAGTGCTGGGTATTTGACTGAAAGTGGCGTTTCGCATAATAAATACCAATACAAACATTGTTTGCGAATTGTTGATTTTAAGTATTCTTATAGATATAAATTAAAGAAGTTTTGTTTCGTTTATGGTGTTGGAAACGAATTGATTTTTAAGAGATATGATAGAGATGTCGCAAAGTATCTACAAAATAATATAGGATTATTTGTAATCTAAACAATGTTTAGAGTTGCTCCAGGATATAATGAATTTATTAAGAGACTAGCTATACCCGGCAGACGTTGTCTTGCCCTTAAAAAATAAAAATCTAGAAACCGATTGCAGCGCCATCAAGGGGGACCAATTGTTAATCTAAACCATTCTCGAATCTACTTCAAAAAACACAAATAATTCATCAAAATCGGTCCAACCGTTGAAGAGGCCTTTCAGCGGCGCCACCTGCCGGGTCCGATCGTGAATCTAAACCATTCCGGGATCCACTTGAACACACACAAAAATAATTTCACCTAAATCCTGGAACCCGATTGCAGCGCCATCTACCTGGTTCACATTTGAATCTAAAACATCCCGGGACCCACTTGAACACACACAAAAATAATTCACCTAAATCAGACAAATGAAAATGAGTTTAAGTGCAGCCACCATTGCCGAAATCGGCTGGGAAGGACTGAATGGCTAGACTGATGTTGTGAATGATGTTTTTTTTATTGATGAATATCATATTTCAATACTTATCCTATTCCGGACAAAGATAATTCTAAAAACACAAAAATCGGCCGTACATAAAGGCTGTAGGAGGGAAGCACCCCTCTCAGCTCGAGGTGAGATCGAGGCGCCGTAGAGACCCAGATCTCCGGCAAATTGATGGTAAGGCCAGCCCGCTAAAGGGCCGGCCGTCGTCCGTCCGGGTTGGTGGTGAATGCGCGAGCGAGCCCACAGCCCGGACGAAGGACGCTCGAGGATCGAACACGGGTTTTAGTGGGTATCCCTAACCGCGACGCGGCAATAGCTTCTCAGATGTGAGGTGCTAGTACCACCTCGACCTGGCGAATCCCATACACGGGCCGCGACCTTTCCCCCTCGCGCGGCTCACGGTCCTCAAACGGATTTCCCCTGTATAAAAAAAAAGGTTCCATATTAAGTTAGCGTGTTATTTACAAATATATTATAAATTAATGTTGATACTGTTAGTAATATTATATTTAACACAAATTATTGAACATATAAAAATATGTTTGAAACCGATGACTATCCCTAGCCAGTGGTCTTGGAAGGGGCAGTCAAATCTAAACGCAAAAACTTTCAGAAGGCTGTTGGTGCTGCCGCGCAGGCACCGCATCAGGGAAGCGGATTACTTGCGGACAATTAATTGCCTTAAAGCCGTCAGCCGCACTACAGTGCCGCGGCAACCCTAACAACATTCCGAAAGCTTATATTGTACTTCTAGGGCGTTGATGGCTTGTTGTGTACAGTCCACCCACAGTTTTAACAACGTTTGTTATTTTTAGGTATGTATTTTTATATTGCGTTATAACAATACATACCCACCGTTGCGTTAAAACCTGGTAAGTTCGTAGCAACCGCTTTTGAATCCGGGGTACACTTTGGTACTTTTCCTTCTTCACTTCACGCGGTCTTTGGTATACCTTTGTGGTACCATTGGCAATGACACGTATATCATCCCTCACGAAATTAAAGCAATATTTTTTATTTGTTAATTCTATTCTATCTACCGGAACGTGGCAAATATGACTAATAGACATTTGTTCTTCAAAATACTAGCTGGTTTCTATAAAACGTTGCGTACTATAAAACGTATCGGTTTGCCTTCTATATTAAGCACATACCAGAAATCCTGACAATATCCTTAAGTGTGAATTCAAACACGTAGCTCCTGTTTGTATCGTATTATTGTTATTTATGGATCTATTTATTTGATTACGAAAAAAGGTTTTCATCTCTGTCTTATCTATGTTATTGTTTTTTGTCTTATTAAATGTCTGTATTAATCTTTTTATTAAAACACTATTCAAAGCTTCCATCGCAACTTAGGTCGTAACGCCATTGTTTAAAATGTATTGCAAACAAATGTTACAAATAATGTAATTATCAAGCGAACGTACCAGAATAACTCGTAAGACTATTTCCTGCGAAACTGTGGTCTCCGTGTTAAATTTCAAAACTATTCAGTTAACTATGTCTAACTCATGTTTAGTTGTTCATAACAAGAAGCGAACGGGCTTTCGTAAGTTTTCGTGCACTCGCGTGACATTGAGTGATCTATTGTTGTAACCCCTTAGGCCAATTACAAACGATATACATATTTCTCGAACAAATGTTATCATTGCCGTGGTGCTTTGTAGTAACATGTAAGTATACTAATTAACTAACCTGTGTTCACTTGTTAATAGCTCACTATCACTAATTTGTTGTTAATGAATAAGTAAAGCTGATAATCATCCAAAAATAAAATAATTAGAAATACTATGTTGAATTAAAATTATTTTAGGTCGAACGCAGCCTAGACTTAACTTGTCAATGAGGTATTGTACGCTGCAACTTTGGCCTTGTTAATAAAAAAAATATAGATTAAAATTGTATTTTGTCAGAGAGTACGCCACCGAAACTATTTTTAAACGATACAAATGTTGAAAACAGATGTGCCAGGAAACTACATAATACGTGTATGAATATGTATTATTATGATCTAGATTTGCTAGCCCTACATGACTTTATATAGTATAAGAGCTACAAGAGATAAGTACCTACTGGCTTATAAATAGTAATTTCCTTGATTATCGGCTTATTTAATATGTATGAATAATTTAACGAGTTTCAGATATCGTATACTCTCGCCTAAGACCGGACTAATCATGAAATTACGACGTGTATGTTTTGCTGCACAGACGAATTATTAGTAGTTCTTTGCACCTGGAAAGTAATTTATTGATATAATCGAAATTAATGTATTTACTTTATTAAGGACTTAGGAAAATAAACTAAGTTCTAAATAAATTAATATAAACTAAAATTAAACTATACCTACTATAAATATAAACTATACTTACAAAATAATAATCTATAAGTATAACGAGTTTGTACATTTTATGTTTAACATATGACCAATCGTTTTCTTTAGGCTGGTCATAGGTATATAGACTTCTATTAGCTGAATGATACTTGTTAAATTATCTTTCTGCCCGATCTGTTGAATACAGCTGTCTTTTACACAATCTGTTTCTAAAGCGTAAAGCGTATTTACGCTTTACGCTTTAGAAACAGATTGTCTATTATGATACATGTTGCGGCGGCGCTGGATTTATGATAAGCGAACTGTGTCAATTTTACAGTAAAAGAAATGTTGGACAATTTGGACGGGAATTTGAGAACGAGCACGCACTTACCTGATTAATGGGAATGAAATGCAGCTGCTGCTCTGCTCCTCAGTCCACTTCACTTCACTTTATTTTTGTTATAGTTTATTTAATGTACATGCGGTGCGGGTTATAGTATATTTTATATATATTCATAGTGTGTTGCGGGCGCTATATATTTTTATGTTAAGTTATGTTATTTTATATATTTACAATGCGGAGCGATTTAATTTATTTTAATGATATGACAATGAATGATTGACGTGACGTGCGAAAGGGGAACGCGCCGTCAGATTTAATGGAAGAAATTACATATGTTAGAAGAAAAGGTCGTATAGGTCGAAAGGAGGTTTATATGGCGGTACCAATACATATATATTTACATATCTTTATCGACAATTATTATGTATCCATCGAAAACATCCATAA
The DNA here is from genome assembly GCA_039645545.1 of Dendrolimus houi. Lineage (NCBI taxonomy): Eukaryota > Metazoa > Arthropoda > Insecta > Lepidoptera > Lasiocampidae > Dendrolimus > Dendrolimus houi. The sequence goes on along the minus strand of CM077126.1, from coordinate 11,795,678 downwards.
CCTATTGATTGTTTATTTTTGCGTGACTATACGGAATCTCTTGGTAACCCCCGGACGGCCTCGTTGTGTAATTTAGTCGCATATCATTAAAATTACAATAACAGTAACATTTTCAATGGAAATTACATTATATGTAAGCATATATAATGACGGCCTCTGTGAGCGGGCTAAGTCTTTGCCGACCTACCTCACTGCAACGCAGATGCTCCGGGTTCGATTCCTGGTATGGTAAATTTCGGAAATGAATTTTCTCCGTTAGTTACTATGGTCTGGGTGTCTGGGATTGGCCCCAGAGTACTCCGTTGTATATTACCAGTAACACGAGCGTAACTTGCTTAATTTTGGGATATTCAATATATGTGTTTGTCTGCCGATTGTTTATTTATTTATAAAAATTATGTGTTACTAACAAAAGCAGTCAGAGTAATTGTTCAGATGTACATAACTATTAGTGGCGACCGCTACATATTCAAGCGCGCAAACTACAAGCGATAGTAGCCGATATGTAGTCAGCTTTAAATGGCACTTCTCGCGGCAACGCCGCTGCCAGCACAGCTAGCATAGCGCGCGGCTATAAATGCCTGATTCGTCTTGCCTAGACTTGCAAGCCAGGATCGTGTGTGGATGAAGGTCACGCCATTTTATACATGCAGACAAGATTTTGATTTGAATTCTGACCTCGCATAAATGTTAGCGACTGTGACTCTAACACCAATGAAAATACTCTTGGCATTTGGCAACTTTGATAAATATGTTCAAGGCATTTTATGAATAATTTCAAATGTAATAACTTTTAATTAAATATGTTTCGTCTTTTTATTAAAGATATTCTTCTTTTACAATATCGATACATAAACGTATGGGGATACTAGCTCCACTCATGCAGTGAGTTTCAGATATAGGTTTCTCACGATGTTTTCCTCCGCTGGCAACCCGCACTAATTGTGACAATATGTAGATTACGTCAGAATAACGTTCTATGCGGTGCGTACTCTTCGTCCTGGTTTCAAACCCACATCATGACGTGGTGAGACGTGAATCCCTTAGCGACAAAACTGCCACGGCTTACGCACGATTAAAATTTCTTTAATTAACTTAATTAATAAAAATTAGAGACGAAAGCTTTTAAAATTATAATTAAATTAAATACTCGAATGAATATTGTTAAAACGATCACTTTTTATTATACAAAATTACTAATTGTGTTTTGTCATAACATACTTATTTGGACGCGTGTTTAGTTGCCCTTTGGAAATGTAAAGAACGTTATAGTTAATTATTATTTTAAATTTAACTTTCATTTGGTTCTAAGTGCGAGTATAGCACTTTAAATGGTCACACAGGCCATTAGTGAGTGTGCTATACAAGTAATTTCACGTGTCCACTGCTGCAGAACGAAGAAATCTGTGCACATTGGCGTTTCAACATACAAGCGGACATGGTCATGTGAAAATAACATCATTATCGTCTATTTAATTCAATTGGTAATAAAATCGCGATTAGATCGTTATTACGACGGAGGAAAATGTTTCGCAATCCTAAGCCTATTTCTTTTAAATTGTTCATTTATTAAATAGAGCAGCTGTAGTGGTTTTATTGTCTAAAGCTTTAAATAGAACTGAATGTCTCCTTCCAATGACGTTTTTCCGATCTTTGAACCCTGGTTAGAGAGAATATAAAAAGTCTTACTGTGAAAAGTCTCAGAGATAGTTTCGGGGACGGGCACGCTAAGACACTGCTGTATGAAAAGTATTTATGAATTTGGCGAATATTCACTTAAATAGAGAATTCTTGAAGAATTGGACTTCTATATATGGTATAATCAAAGAAAGATATGTAGTCTCATCCCGGAATGACGGGTTTATTCTAGATTTGACCAGAGCCTTTCGACAAAACCCGAAATAAATTCCATTTTTGACCTTTGACTAAAGTATTTTTAGTCAAACCCAGAAAGTACCTAACTTTTTAGTTGAACGTCGAACGTAAAATAATCTGTTTCGGGCTTTGCCTAGTCGATCCTAGAAGCGACTAAGGCAGCCTCGGTCAAACGCGCGATTCGTACTGCACTTGTTACATGTTTAATGACTGTATAAATTAGTCTCTTCTAGCTTAGACAAAGATTCGTTAGTCAAAGGAAAAAAAAGTCATTTATTTGGATTTTAACTATGACTAACCTAGGAGCTTCAGGGCTTCGATGTTTCACTATAACATATATACTACATTATCATATGTATAAAATACTGTAGCTATAGCCATAGTAATAGTTAGGTCTTTTATTAAAAAACGACACCCTAGGCTCCGGAGAGGACTGCCCGTTGAAAGCTGACACAGGTGGCTCTCACGCCTGTCATGGTTACGAAGTGGACTCGGCTACTGTCTTGCGACTTTGCCTTCGTTAATTGGAGGAACACAGGTGTGGTTTTAGTCGTCGCGAGTTCCATACTACCGAACTGCTTATTCTTAGGCATTGGGGTACTATGCTTCTAATACAGGGAGTATTAGAGAGCAGCAGCACATTGATAGCACCTTTGTTGTTATAAATATCCATATGTGATGCTAACCGCTTTTCATCAGGTGGATCGTCCGTCTGTAGACTGAATTCATACAATTAAAAAACCACTCAAAAATTTGACTGATATTTGACGTAATAATTGAGCATTGTTTTTAATTAACTCTATTAGCTAAGCGATCCACAGTGAGCGTTGGCTTCCGAAACGAAAGCACGCCACTTTCCTCTTTTATCTTGCCAATTGTACGCTTAAGTTCGGTTAGGTCAACTTCCACTCTATCTTTTCAAAGCATTGATCTTAATTTACATTTTCAGTGCCGTGTTAGACCTTAAACATTAATATGTTTCTAACATCACCACGTTGTATATGGTGTATAATTTTATAAATGGGCCACCTTATAATGTATTAATATTCACATTTTGTCCAGTGAGACACAATAGGCGAATCGCCGCACGTTTGGATGCTCACCGCCCCACAGCAATAACGTTGCGATCGCACCGTTCGCCGTCCTCATAACAATCAATGAGTTATTGAACAATATCCGAACTGGACACACCGTCCTTAAATTCTTTATAGTTTTTCTGGGCACTTTCTATTAACATTTCACCAATTGTTTTTGCAACATCTTTGTACATCCAATCCTAAAGTACTTTTTGAGGAACCCCATACAAATGCAAGTTTGTGTCTATTATCATCAAACATTTTTATTTATTTCTAATTTTAAATTCTCAAGTTTCGACCCGAGTGACGTTATAAAAAATATTCGCAAACTTTCCCCGGTGTTAGTGCGTTCTGTTGCAATATGGTGCAGTGATACTTTTGGTGAATTATGAGTGAGCACGGTCATAAAAAACACAGCGAGGACCCGGAGGAGACTATATATATACCCAATAACAATTATTCGATATATAGTAATGGGACGTTGCATTACTGTAGTATTTACAGGTAGGATAATAAAAGACCAGCCTGAAAATGAATAAAATAAATAATTATTGATAGGTTTAAGATGTACGATGCACTGGCCTAAACAGTTATATGTTTATAGCATACTCTTATTTAAACTAAGTTTATAAATGAACCTACATTGACATCTAATTGTCTTAAGGAAATATAGATTCCAACATGATTTGGAACTTTCAGCAGTGTTAGTCGTCTGCGTAGTATGATCTTTAGAAGAATTAACTGATATGAAATTGTTTTAAACAGGTATAGGTATTACAAATTATTAATTATAATTTTGTGTCACAAATGTCAAAAAAGGCGGTTCAGATGCAACCGTAGATTATTATATATACTTCCTAAATATATGGATGCAACGGCGCAAAAAATAAACATACTAAATAAATACTTCAAATAATAAAACTTAATTTCGCTTTCATAAAGTTATTAGTATGGATTATGAGGACAACGTGAAATCATAATTTAGGGTAAAAAAATAATTATGGTCTTGCTTTCCGGACTTAATTACAATTAAACATGTAATTATTTCATTATTTAAAAGTATTTAGTATTTTAACTATAATAATTACATATTTTATAGTGGCCTTTAGTTACTAGTTGGAGGTGTATAATTGAAACAATTTACTTGCAATCAAATATTTCGAAATGTTTAGCAGCTTTTACTGCATACGCAATGAGCGACACGCATAAATAAAATTGTTGATAATTATCAACTTTCTAATGCCATAGATACCTACAAAAGATAATAGATCAATTAAAATACGTCACAAGTGATAATCAATTTTAATGTTTTCCAAGTTTAGAAGTTTCGATAACAGATAAATAAAAAAATTATGAATTAGTAAACTAGTGCATTCCATGCGGCTCCGTTCGTTTGATTTCCGATCCCGGTAAATCTATCTAGTCACTTCTCACACCATACCTATTATTACGGAGGTACAAACAAAGGACCTTTATTATTAATTGTTAAAATGATTAGGTATTTATAAACATTAAAAACTAAACTATTACCTACTTCTGAAAATAAACCTAATTAAAAATTAAACTATACTATAAATAAAACTATACTCACAAAATAACATATATCTACAAATAAAAAATTGACTCCAAATGGCTGTCGGCGGGCAGCATACAAATATATTATTTGAAGTTAGCCTTATTACTAAAGAAACAAATCTCTTTTATTGACACGATGTAATAATTTATGCACACCCACTGCCCGGAGTCAAGATCAAACTTTTGGGACAAGCGAGTCTACAGACCAATATATATTTAAATACTAACATAAGCGTTAGAATAATTACCATTTCATAAACAACCGCATGAGAGGATATTCTATATTATTGAAATGTCACTAGGCCCTGGGACGTATTGTGTATATGAAAAAAAAATTTCACTTGAACACATTATCATCACAAGCGTAATTTTATGCTGCAGTATCTTTACAGAATACCTATTGACTTAAAAAAATATTAGTAGATTACTAACTAACGATGTTTGTATTATCAGTACCTAGAATTGGAGTTTTTAACGAGAGCTCGAATGTTTTATTTTCAAAAAATTATAAATCTGTTTAAAATGACAATACTTTTAGGATATTCATGATATGAGTGTCTACTGTGTGTTTGTGTGTAAAATTTTAATTTTTTTCAAACTGCCATAAACACTAGTGTTTGTAATTACTCAAAGATTTCTCAGTTTGTAAAGGACCGGCGTTCGCCCGGTACTTATTATTTGAAGATTTTTTATAACTTGAATAGTCTATAATTTGACATTAGGCTAGATTACAAACTCATCCGAAGTCACGTTTAATAAAAAATAATAAAAAAAAGTTATTTGTTACTTTTTAGTGTCTAGCTATGGGTAGGCCCTACGAAAGGTGTCGCGCGCCTTAAAAAATATAGGTCCCAAGAAAGGGGAACGGAAAACAATCATAAAAAAATGTTCATAAAATGAAAACTACTAGGCCAAACTATGTTAATTTTTTATGGGACCAAATGGCAACTATTCCCCATCAAACTAAAGAAGAATCATGTAAATCGGACATAAATCTCAGCGTAATCGGTGTACATACATAAAAAAATACCAATCAAGTTGAGAACTTCCTCCTTTTTCAAGTCGTTTAAAAATATACCTACTTAAGTTAATAACGAAGGGAAATTTACAAGTTCTAATAAAAACTTGTCAAGATTATTTAAGTTTTATAAAAAAATCAATGAAACTGTTTTCAAATACCGGGAGAAAGCATAGAGCAGTTATACGTTCGTCAACAGCGACTTTTAATTGGGTTACCGCAACTACCTTACGTAAAGCACCTGTCACAACACAAGTACGTACTAAGTGCGAAGTTCTTGTGTCGAAACATAAACAGCGGTAACTGTTTTCTATTCGTTTTTATTAGGCATAATGAAATTAAACACGCGAAGGTCACTGCGTCGTTGAAGACCTCGGAAGGAAGTCGAAAAAACGCAATGTTTCATAGTGCTATGTTAAAGATTTCTCTCCGCGAGTCGCGTGTGAAAGTTGTTTTCATCAACGTCATTCTGCGTTGTTATAGGCGAGACTGGTTTATGAATGAGACGATAAGATAGATATCTATTAAACGGTTTTATTTTCCGAAATCAATGTGATGTTGCGTTTTATTTCGCCACACTTGAATTGAGACGATGGTAGCATAACGTTATATTAAAGACAATAAATAGATATGAAATTAAACATTACTTTAAATAATTAATAATAACTGTTCTATTAATATTTCGAAATGTTAATTGTTCATTAGCAAAATTGATTGTTAAATGTTCGTTGTTGTGGCGGTTAGTTAATTATTTAGCAATTTACATGAAAATATTTTTAAAACAACATTTTAACAACGCTTTTATGCGCATTTCTTAGGTTTCCATAGCCTAATGACAAAAACGGAATCCCTGTAATATATTCGTAACGTTTATCCATTTGTATGTTTTAAGTCAGGTATTTTCTTGAGTTCTATGCTATTAACTAGAGAACTATGCTACTATTAACCCCTTATTCATAATACAATATGAGGCTTATAAACTTGAATGGGATAATTAATAACACTTTTCCTAAATCCTTTTTAACGAGCTAATAAACCTCGTATTTAGGAATGATTGGAACAAAAATGTATATTTACAATGCTGTAATATTGAAACTACTCTAACTTTTTAAATTCCATTATTTCCAGCCAAAGAACAGTACAAGAAACGAAAGGATGGGACGTGTTCCGGGAGTTCCCGCCGAAGCAGGACAGTATTTCTATGGAAAGTCAGAAATGTCTCGAATTCACGGTGCGACTTCTCAAGGTGCTGGCGTATGTTGTAGTCTTCGTCGTGGTCCTCGGGTCTGGAGTCATTGCGAAGGGCACCACGCTGTTTATGACGTCACAGATAAAGAAGGATAGAAGGCTGGAGTACTGTAATAAAAATTTAGGTATGTACAGGACTTTACTTGGTTTAAAGTTAATTGTTACTGCTCTGCTGCCTTGAGCATATATCAAGTTTATACAGCTCATATCTACCGCAGTAAAAAGGGTTACCTAATGCAAAAAAGAATAAATTGACTGATAGGTGGTTTGAATATTTTTTTTTCCAAGCAACATAACCGACTTTTAACGTAACTAAAAAGCAAGAAATAAATATCTTCTACTAGATCTTGATGTCGGTGCATTTTGAAAAGTTGTTGATATTTATGTTTTACTTGGCACCAACTTCAAGATGTTCTAGGAAATACTACATTTTTTGATTATTAGTTACGCAAGTACTTAAATAGCTTTAGAAATATATATGAACACATTGTACGTGTCTATAATATTCGTAGGTTGCTCTCGATTTTCCTGGGATCCACTCATCAGATCCTGACATGGTGACAATGATTGCTCCCAGGAGTATACTCTTTCGAATAAAAAAATAATCAAAAATCGGTCCTCAAATGACGGAGAAATCGCTTAACAAACATACAAAAAAACCATACAGTCGAATTGAAGACCTCATCCTTTTTGAAGTCGGTTAAAATACTTACGTTTTTAATATCGTCGCCGACAGCGGGGTTCAAGGTTCAAGCTACCGGTAGGTCCAGAGACAGGAAGTTCCTCACAATACGTCCCTTGCGGAGTTTCTTCTTCTATATCTGGTCTTTCACACGTATACTGAGCGAGAGCCTAACAGGAGGTCACTCGAAGCTCTTGGTTACTATTACTATAAAGTTCACTCATGATATTTATTTTATCCAGAAAATTCAAGGATGGATCTCGCTAAAACTATCCTATAATCAACACCTATATTGATAACCTTCATATAAAAAAATATAGATAATAAATAATTTGTTATTTCGAATCACTAGCGTGAACCTTGGTGGTTCACCAAAAATAAGGGATTTTCAAACTAAGCCAGTTGCTGAATTGATGACACACTTTTCATAAAACAATTTCAGGTCGTGATAAGCAATTCGTCGTGAGTCTCCCTGACGAAGAGCGCGTGGCGTGGATGTGGGCTCTGCTGGCAGCGTTCGCGATCCCAGAACTCGGCACCCTCATTCGCTCCATTAGGATCTGCTTCTTCAAATCATCGAAAAGGCCTACAAGTGCACAGTTTATTGTTGTAAGTATTGTAATACTAAATATTACATCGTAGACTAAAGAATTTACGTTCTATATACGATAGAAACAGTATTAATATCAACCGTAACATTAATTTAGAACCGGTTAAATGTAGTTTTTGGTTTAACATTTGCAAAAACATAAGTAATTATATTTTACCTTAGGAATATTTCGCTGAAACACGGGCAGCAGGGTCCTATTTTCTTGAGGTCGGACATCTGGAACACTAAGGGAATCATATATTTTCTACCACGTTAAGACATCTACTATGTTGTGCTTTTTTAAAAATTTGTTTTTACCCAATAATATGGTATCGTTCTAGGTATATCGTACTATCGGTGGATGTATGCCAAGCGTCTAGAAAGCGTGTCAAACGCAAATCAACCTTTAAAATAAACAAAAAAATAAAAAATGCTACTTTAATAATTCCAGGTCTTTATAACCGAAACTCTTCACACGATCGGTATGGGACTACTTATTTTCGTGATCCTCCCGGAGCTCGATGTGATCAAAGGTGCGATGATAACCAACTGCATGTGCATTATACCAGCGATACTCGGCCTCCTCTCACGAAACCACAGGGATTCCAAGCGCTTCGTGAAAGTCATTGTGGATATGGCTGCGATAGTTGCTCAGGTCACCGGCTTCATTGTTTGGCCCATATTGGAGAACAAGCCAGTATTGTGGCTGATTCCGATCGCTGCTCTGTGCATTTCGCTTGGATGGTGGGAAAATTATGTTACGCGGCAAAGTCCCATAGGTAAGTTAAAGCTAAATGTTACAGTAGATTTCTGTACGGAATGGCCCTGAAGAATAATCCCGGTTGCATTCGGAGCGTTTGTTTCGACGCCCAGTGTCAGCTTTTCTACTTTTCCTTCTCCACTTCGCGTGGTCTTCGAAATCTCTTATATTAAGACAATTGGTACGCATGTTATCCTTCACGACATTAAGCAATTCACGGTATTTCTCGGGCCTGCCCGAAGTAATAGAAGTACCCGGACTGTGCGGACATAGTATGGTTAGATCGTTGTTCCCCAGATAACTAACCGGTCCCCGTAAAATGTGGCCGTATCAGCGTAGGCGGCTCTCTTGAAATTAATCGCGGGAATTTCTCAAGTCAAGCTTGGACGAAGTCGCGGGCATGTCCTAGTATTATAAACCTTATGTAACACTTAGGTAGTTAGCAATAAAAATGATTTGATTTGAGACTACTTGTACTTGGCGTATACAAATGTAACTAACTTGTTTCAGGAATCATAAAATCCCTTGGGAGATTAAAGGACGAGCTAAACGTGACACGTTATTACACCTATCGGTTCATATCGCTCTGGAAAATCATTCTTTTCTTTATGTGCATTGTATTCAGCATATGGATCGAAGGCGACGAGCCCTCCATGTTCTTTCAACTGTTTAGCTCTGGTTTCGGACCGCACAACATCGTGGTCGAAGAGGTGAGTATTAACTTACTCTAATTTTTTTATAGTAATATATAGGTTCGTGTTTGACCATTATCTCGTCCGATGTGAAGCGGAGATATGGCTAAGATGGAGCATGCTTACCTAGAAGGTAAATATGTAAGTAATTCATACGAGACTTGAAGGCTCAGGTTGTAAGTACCTATCGGGTAAGACAGATTCCGGCAATGAGTTCCACTCTTTTGGGGTGCGCAAGAATAAAGAGATGAATATTAACAAAATACGATTACTACAACCTTCTCTTTCGGAGTTTAGAATGTATTTCGATCGTATGACGTCTTTTTTGTGTTATAGTTTACGGCGGAAACTATTCCATTTCCTGAGATAAAAATATCTACATGTGACAAATATATAATAATAATTATTATTATCATCCACCAGTAATTTGCATTTAAATACGGACTTGTCTCGTCAGAGGTACCTTATTACCACTACAAGCCCGTGCCAGTTCTTGATAATGGTCAATATCTGCTCTACTGGGACCTATCTATTATCACAGACAGGAATATTGTCACTAATAAGCCTGATATTGTAATAGTTGATCGGTCTGCGAGACGTGCTATAATTGTAGATATCGAGATTCCTCATGATGGTAACCTCGTGAATGCCGAAAAACAAAAACAAAGTATGATGATCTTGCTGCTATGTCTGAAGCCTTAACCATCGAGAGCCTGGACTCTAAGCGCCACTACCAGCGGAAATCAGTTTTTATAAACAAATACATATATATTATATATATATATATATATATATATATATATATATATATATATATATATATATATATATTACAAGTTATTTATAAGAAAAATGTAACAAATTTGAAAATAAAATAAATATGTGAATAATAATTAGTTTATTCTCAGAGCCAAGCATCTTTCATGTATAAATGTACATCTAAACGAGTAGTTGCATGAAAAGCAAATACGTAGTTTCCTGCGGTTCAGTTCAAATATAACAAATCGACTTGCATTACATGCATTAACTATTTTAAATATTCCAGGTCCAAATACAATTAGGAGGTACAGTGATACCCGATCTTGCTAACATTACTTTAACTGGAGACTCGGTGGAAGTTGCAGCTATTTCTAAATCTGCAGTATATGTTGCAATGATCCAAATATTTGCCGCATACTTTTGCTATATATTTGGGAAATTCGCCTGCAAGATTCTAATACAAGGATTCAGTTACGCATTCCCCATCAATTTGGTTATACCTTTAGTAGTCAATTTGTTGATAGCTGCGTGTGGTATACGCAACGGTGACACCTGTTTCTTCCACAACACGATTCCGGACTACCTGTTCTTCGAAAGTCCACCAGGTAGGCGAAGAAACTACGTAATCTAATCATATTGCCTTATTTAATAACAACCTACTGAGATAAATGACAGACGAGCCATTATTTTAAAATTTGACGATGAATGAATGAAGTTTACTATGGTGAGTAGGTAAAGCCGCGTACTCACCTGCGAGCCGTAACCGTAACCGTTGCAATTACTGTAACCAAAATCATAGTGTGTCCGTGGCTCGCGATACAAAGCGAAGATCAATGTCGGCGTATATATTGGAGGACGTTACTGTATCCGTTCGGCTAGTTATGGCTCGCAGATGAGTACGCGGCTTAAAGGTTCTGGTAGCCCACTTTCATGGGCCTTTCCCTATGACCGGGATCCGGCGGCGGCGGCATAGCTAGACATTTATCCCATCCATTCCATCTTATTTTCTTTATCCTATTCACTCTATCCTATCTTAGAGGCTGGCAACGCCTTCCTATCGCCCCTCGTGTTGCAAACGTTCATAGATAACGGTGGCTACCTACTTTCCGTTAGGTGGGCCGCCTGTTTTCGCCTGCTTCAGGCTATAAAAAACTGCAAGTAATTATAAATTATTACAATATTTCTTGCGAAAGAAAAAAAATAATTTAATTGGGTGTTCTGCATTGCATTGAAGGTGGAATATTAAAAACGACAATCGTCAAGTGAAAAAATGTAGTAAAAAGCCCTTCAATTATAGGGTAGACTAAGGCCTATCAGATCACATTAAAGTGAAAAATGAAGCTACTTAGTTGCTACAAATAATATATTTGTTATTGCAAAATAATCTGCATATACATATTCTAGTATGAATAATAATCATAACTATACCTAATAGTTAAATAGCCGCAACAAAGGAGCGCGTGATAACATACAAAAGAACAACTAATAAAGAAAAGAACTGTACATGACCCCTGACAATGTTAGGGGGACGCCTGGCCTGAAGCGCCTATAATTTTTTTTGTTAAGTAGCGCATTAATAAACAATATATTATTTAATCCTGCGTTTTATACAATTGTTTTAGAATATAAGAATCCACCCAATTCGAGATTCTGATTAGGATTAATTAAGATTGCGATAATATTTATATGTGATTCTATGGTTATTCACCTATCAATGGTATTGTCATCATACTAATACTCGTATATTTTCAGGGATTAATATGCATTTATTTAATTACAGTGTTCACATTAAGTGATTTTATATCACGTCAAATGGCTTGGGTGTGGTTATTATGGCTGCTATCACAAACGTGGATCACGATACATATTTGGACCCCAAAAGCTGAGCGTTTAGCTTCCACTGAGAAATTGTTCATATTACCTATGTATAATGGATTATTGATTGATCAAAGTATGGCACTTAATAGGAAGAGAGATGATCAAAAGGACGTTAAGACTGAGGTATGTAGTTTTTAGATTTAAGATTCAGTATATAGGCCCATAAATGTTCGACTTCCGTTTCGGGAAACGAACCACACCACACTTGTCCAAGGCAGATTGGCGGTCACACATCGGAAATCTCAATGTGGAAGTTTCCTCGCGATGTTTTTCTTAATTTCAACATATCATAATTGTAAGAATGTCATTAAGTCATTAAGACTTAAAGACATTAAGTCAGAAAAACTACCTAACTGGTGCATGCATGCTTCCCTGACCAAGAGTGGAACTTGGGCCATTGAAAAGTGAAGCGGTTATCTTAAAGTACTGTATGTAGATCATCTAATACAAAGTTATTTTAAAAAGGGATTATAAGTATCAAAAGTTTTATTATTATTATATGTTTATGGATTGGCAACTAGGCCTTTAAGCCAGGCGCAATTGTATTGTAGGCTACAATCGACGCCATTCAACGGAGTTCTTGTGAAAACTCGAAATGCCACATTTGGTTATACAGTTCACATTTCTCACAAAAACACATAACTACTACTCAAAATATCCTACAACTATTGTTCATTTAAGAGTATTTTTGCACATTTTTAGAAAATAAAAATTGCGCAGCACAACGTCCCCTTACAGTTCCCGCCAAAAAACTCCAGTTTTATTATAAAATTATTATATGACACAGAATATTAATAAGACTTTTTCAAAAATTATGTTGGCTTTATTCATAATATTTATATTTTAATATTTACATATATTAGTTACATTTTCAGAATCAAAGAGCTTATAATAATAACAACACATAACTTCCCACTGCTGGGTTTAAGTATCCCCATTTTAGTACGGGAGGGATTAACTGAAACTGCCCTTATCTAATATATAAAAATCTCGTGTCACTGTGTTAGTTACCAAACTCCTCCGAAACGGCTGAACAGATTTGTATGAAATTTTGTGTGCATATCGCGTGGGTCTGAGAATCGGCCAACATCTATTTTTCATACCCTAAATGATAAGGGTGACCCACCCCTAAATATTTATTTTTTATTTTTTTGTCAACATTTTTATTTTGATTTTATTATGATTCGGCATTAAAAAATAAATAGAACCCAAAATTTTTATCCTTCTACCACTAACCACTATTTTTAAAAGCGATATTAGTATTTTAATAATTTTCTACTAGGAAGATTTAGATTCAAATTTGAACCAGGTAGATGGCGCTGCAATCGAGTACCAGAATTTAGGTGATTTTCTGTTGTTGTTCAAGTTTGTCCCGGAATGGTTTAAATTGACGATTGGACCCAGTAGGTGTCGCCGCGATACTCCTCCTGGTGGGCCTGATTTTGATGAATTTTTTGTTTGTTCAAGTGGATTTGAGAATAGCTTAGATTAACATTTGGTCCCGGTAGACGGCGCTGGAATCGGGTTCTAGATTTTTATTTTTTAAAGACACGACAACGTCTGCCGGGTACAGCTAGTGTTATATAATATATACATGTAAAAGTAAGGACCGATTTTTCAATCTCCAGATAAAAAAGTTATACTATAGAATAAAAACGACATGGATAAATTAAAAATGACAGTTGCATGAATAAAACAGTTTAATTGTTTCACTTTTGAATTTAATCAGGTTATAATTTATTCGACTGATAACTTTTATCTGAGGATTGAAAAACCGGCCCTAAATAACGTAAAACTTACACCTTAAGCTGGCGAAAACTTATCAAACTAAAAGCGACCGTACCACGGTTTTTGTAAATAAGTATACTTATATTCATAAGTAAAGATTATTATTAGGTATTTTTCTTGTTCTAGGATTTGGCAGAAATAGAAAAGGAGAAAGGCGACGAATACTACGAGACGATATCGGTCCACACAGATAACACGGGTTCATCACCTAGAACAATAAAATCTTCCGATCAAATCACAAGAATCTACGCGTGCGCTACTATGTGGCATGAAACTAAAGACGAAATGATGGAGTTCTTGAAATCTATCCTTCGTTTGGACGAAGATCAGTGCGCTCGTCGTGTCGCCCAGAAATATCTACGTGTGGTTGACCCTGATTACTACGAATTTGAAAGTAAGTATCTAACATACTACATGAAGGAATACCATCAACCTTCACAACTTCTAAACTAACACGATAGAGATAATGTTAATTACTGTTTAAACGATACATAAAACGCGTATAGTAAGTATAAAAGTCATGCTCTCACAACTTGCTACAGACCTACACAACTTATTCTCGTAGAATGCTGCGATTTTATAGAGATTTAAAATTTATCAATTGATTTAACTGTCAACCACCTTATTATAATGAATCTGGTGATGTTAAATAGAGATCAGAGTTGAGCACACATGTTTTAGCTTGAAAGATTCCAGACTTTCTGCAGTATATGGGTGCGAAGTATAGGATGGTGAAGCTGCAGCGAATACCCTCGTACATTATAATTTTGTTAATTAAAAGAATTTTATTTTGAACAGTTACGAGTAAGATATTAAATAATACATTTGAATTCCAGCTCACATTTTCTTAGACGACGCCTTCGAAATATCAGATCACAGTGACGACGATTCACAAGTGAATCGTTTTGTTAAACTTCTCATCGATACCATCGACGATGCCGCTTCAAATGTGCATCAGACCATCATTCGCGTCAGGCCACCGAAGAAATACCCCGCGCCATACGGAGGACGGCTTAACTGGGTGTTGCCCGGAAAAACTAAGATGATCTGTCACTTGAAAGATAAGGCTAAGATTCGTCATAGGAAACGTTGGTCACAGGTAACGCAACAATCAAGTTATTTATATGTATATATTGTTCATTTCTGACTTTAAGATGTTTAATTATATTTATTAAGCTAAGAATAAGTTCAAATTTGTATGCGTGACTTTGGTTACATATAATTATTGCTACGAATAAACTACTAACATAGCAATATTACAGTATGTTAAAGCTGGAGTACCGCTGACGTGCTTGCAGCCCAACTAATGGTAAAGGTTACTATCGCCTATGGATAGCTATACTATAATATTGCAAATGCACTGCTGACGCCGAGTATGATTGGTAAAAGTCCATTTCGTAGGTATGTGGGAAAATCCCCAGCTGGGAGCTTATTCCAAATATTAAAGTAAGAATGATAGAATTAATACGCTTAGATCCCGAGTAGGTGCCAGTAAGACCTAAAAGTTTCAGTTCGCTTGTCGACGCGTCAGTCCCGTCAGTCGACAACACAGTGTAACATGCATAGAAGTTGAAAAAATAAAATTGAATAGTTCCAATTTCCTACTTTTTACAAAGACTATTTACTTGCAACATTATTTGTGCCTGTGTGTGCGTGTCAGCAAAAATAATTATATGGCGTTCACGCACACCTCGATTAGTATAGTATTGTGCTTCAACTCTGAATGTACTTTTGTAGGAAACTATTTCTCTAAGTGGTGTTGGTGTGTTACTCTAACTAAGGTAAGAATAATGTTTCAAGAACCTTTGTCTATAGTGCGAATCTTAATGTCCAGCCGATGGTAGCCAATTTTGAAAGCAAAATTGTAAATAGGTTTAAGAACTCTCCCCGTTATGCAGTGATCGTAGAAACACGATGTAACATATTAATGTGATATTGTACCACTCCTAGGTGATGTACATGTACTACCTCCTTGGTCACCGACTTATGGAGCTGCCAATATCTGTTGATCGTAAGGAAGTTATGGCAGAGAACACTTACCTACTGACCTTGGATGGTGACATTGATTTCCAACCTCATGCCGTACGTCTGCTTATCGATTTGATGAAGAAGAACAAGAATTTAGGAGCTGCCTGTGGTCGTATTCATCCTGTTGGTTCCGGTAAATAATTTGAAAAATTCTAATATTATATCCAGTGTTTTATATTGAGTTAAGTGGATGTTTTCAAATTCAAGCAGCATACACGTCAATTGAAACCATCTTCAAGTTTGTTTTATACGCAAGACCTCAAGTTAATAAACTCTTTTTAGGTCCCATGGTGTGGTACCAGCTGTTCGAATACGCAATTGGTCATTGGCTCCAAAAGGCGACGGAACACATGATCGGATGCGTTCTCTGTAGCCCGGGATGCTTCTCCCTCTTCAGAGGAAAGGCTTTGATGGACGATAACGTTATGAAGAAATATACTTTGAGATCAGATGAAGCTCGGCATTACGTACAATACGATCAAGGTTTATAACATTCTATAATCTACACATGACATCTAGTCATTTGTTCTATGACATGATAGGCGGTAGCGACCTTATATAGTGTTTAAAAAAAGTATTTTATAACAGGTATAACAATTAAATAATGATAAACACGCATAATTAATATTCATAAATTAACGATGATGATTGTAGTCTTCGAGTAAGTCAATGTTGCTATAGTGCAGCACAAACTTCATGGCTGTTCTCACATTTAGCAATGACTAACTGTGCAAAAGACGCTTTTTCATATAAAAATACATATAAATTGTGAGGATCATAATAGTTAATCTGAACTACAACCTTTTAGTTTATTACTACAACAATTACTCAAAACGAAGAATCAATTACACGTTTATGTAAAATTTGTTGCTTACTTAGGGGAGGATCGTTGGTTATGTACGCTTTTACTGCAACGTGGCTACCGTGTGGAATATTCAGCTGCTTCCGACGCTTACACGCACTGTCCAGAAGGCTTCAGCGAGTTCTATAATCAGCGTCGACGATGGGTGCCTTCCACTATTGCCAACATTATGGATTTGTTAGCAGATTGCAAACACACGATCAAGATTAACGACAATATTTCTTCCCCCTATATAGCTTATCAGGTACCCTTTAAACTATTCAATATTTCCACACTTCATTATTTTTGTGAATTGAATTTTTGTAACTTCAGTCTTTTAAAGGCATCATCTAGAATACAGTTTCTTTACAGATGTTGTTGATGGGTGGCACTATCCTGGGTCCAGGCACTATATTCCTTATGTTAGTGGGTGCTTTCGTGGCTGCGTTTAGAATCGACAATTGGACCTCCTTCGAATATAATCTGTATCCCATTGGTCTTTTTATGTTTGTTTGCTTTACAATGAAATCTGAGATTCAGGTACGTAAAAATATCGTCGAATTTATCTATACTAATATTACAAAGAGGAAAGATTTGATTGTTTGTTTGTTTGCATTGAATAGGCTCAGAAACTACTAAACTCATTTGAGAAATTCTTTCACTGTTGGGAACCTTTTCTTTTGTTTTTTCAGGCTGGGTAAATACATTTCGCACATACCGGGTCCTTTGCTAGAGATTAGACCGTGTCGATCATGGAGGCATTCCACTGCGGGCAATCCAAACAGTAACCGACCGGCTTGTGTGGAGACTCGAACCAATGGACAAATGCCCGAGGGCTAATACCCCACTAAAACCTCCTCCCATGTTCCCCGCGCTTATGGTAGGAAAGGCATGAGACTTAGAACGTAGTTACGCCCACGCCGATCTTAGCGCAAAAGTGCCTGAGAGTGTCCCGGGAATCAGAGCAAACTCACTTCGTCAACAGTGGTGAGGACTCCTCTGCTCCCTAGATGCAGCGGTATTTCAGGGAGGGAGATCATGCGTATATCTGCGCCTCCGGGCCCCCGACTGACGTCGGCGCCCGCGAGACGCATGCGCACTTGTACCTCTCTCCTTATCTCGTTCCGCGGCCTCCTTTTGAGACATAACAGTCTCGCAGAAATTGGCCGCACCCACCTAATGATCATCGCTATGCAGCATGGCTTGCACCAAACTGCCCAGCGAATCGATCGGACCTACTATTGTCTCGAGTTCAAACCTCTGGGGTGCCCATGCTGCGCACTCGACTAGCGTATGAAACGCCGTGTCTTGTGCGCCACACTGGCGGCATTGGGGTGAAGGCAAGCAGCCCGCAATCTGGCACAGATACTTATTGAAGCAACCGTGCCCGGTAAGTATCTGCGTCATTCTGAAGGTCAGGGTCCCGCGTTTTCGCGAGAGCCATCACAGCAGGTGCGGTCGAACCGCTTCCACCATATCAACGGCAGCGACAGGGTTTTCCAACTCTACCAACCAAGATTGAATCATGGTCGCGGTTTCCCGCGTCCTGATCGCCTGCAGCTCGGCCAGGCCGTACACCTGGCCACGTGCGAGGGCATCCTGTCGGGACTGTTGGGAAGCTTTTTTTTTTTTTTTTTTTTTAAGGCGGGTGAAATCCATTTCGCACATACCGGGTCCTTTGCTAGGGATTAGACCGTTGTTGATCATGGAGGCTTTCCACTGAGGCAATCCAAACAATAATCAACCGGCTTGTGTGGAGACTCGACTAATCAATACCCCACTAAAACCACCCTCCTCCCATGTGCCCCGCGCTTATGGCAGGAAAGGCGTGAGATACAGAACGTAGTTACGCCCACACCGGGCTGTTGGGAAGCTACACTATCCCCGGGTGACATAGGCTATATTATATTTTCAAAAAAACTTACTAAAACTCTAATAATGTAACCCAAGGTGTAAAACAATACCTAAAATTGCGTGTGCTGCAAATACTATTGATGATAGAATAAAATAATGTACTACGACTTTGCAGAACACATCATTATTTACAAAATGTGTCGCGACAGCATATGTTTAACTATTACAGTTATGACACAATAAGTGTTCTTTTATTTTAAAAATTTAATTGTATTGCCGCCGCTAGAAAAGGCTCTTTATTTGTATCTTGATATTCATTCTTATCAAAATATATTACTTCATATTCAAGACTGCTTTACCTTTATATAACTTTTTGAATTATTCAATGCGGACATTCCATTCGAAAGATATCACAAGTATAAAAATGAATGTGTTAGAAAAAATCGAAATGTGTGCTGGGACACATAGTAGAAGTGAAACTTTAACGGACAAGTGGAAAAACGAATCGCAACGGACAAGTGGCAAAACGAATCGCAACAAAATTTTAACTTGAAGTTTTACGGGTAGTTTGTTAATGTACTTGTCCAATTTGAAAATCTGCCCGTAAAACGCGATTTAGTCGCGTGGTCGGCTCCCTACGCAACGGTCGTGTGCGGAATCGAATAATTGAAGCTCGAAAATATGTTTAATACACTTAGTAGGTAATTAAACTCAACAAAAAAGTTCTTTTTAGATACCCCTGCGAAGCCAGGACAGGCCGCTAGTATACAATATGTGTGTTAAGATCAGATGAATGAATAATATGACTCTATATGTATGTAAATGAGAAACGTTAAAAGTATACTATGACAAGTTATAAATCGCGCCTTTGATAAATTGAGAAGAAACAGATAACATGATATGGGCATGTAATGCCGGAGAAGGAAATAAATGTGGCATATTATGTAGTTTTAAAATGGAATATACATGCATATGAAACGGATGAATCGTGTGAAGAATGACATGAAAATATGTGATATGGCCGAGCACGTGTCAATCGCAAAGAATTGTAAAAAGAAGTACAAATAAAGTAATAAATCGGCAGACAAACAAATCTGGTATATTTTAAAGTTGAGCAAGTTACATTTGTTTTACGCATATAGTACAACAAACTATCTACGAGTACTTTGAGGCTATTCCCAGACACCCAGACTAGAAAAATAACTAGGAATAGAATAGAGACCTCAACAATTCAATGAATTAGGCGGGACGACAAGTGATAAAAACGCAATTTAACATATTTTTGTTTCCTTGCAGTTACTGGTTGCGCAGATACTGTCGACAGCATATGCGATGATTATGATGGCTGTAATTGTCGGTACTGCTCTACAGTTAGGCGAGGACGGCATAGGCTCCCCATCAGCTATATTCTTGATATCACTTTCCAGTTCATTCTTTATAGCAGCTTGTTTACATCCTCAAGAGTTTTGGTGTATTGTTCCTGGTATCATTTATCTGTTATCTATACCTTCTATGTACTTACTTTTGATTTTATACTCCATTATAAACTTGAATGTAGTCTCTTGGGGTACCCGAGAAGTTCAAACCAAGAAAACAAAAAAGGTACGTTTTATTTAATCACGCTTTAATTTGCAATGGTTTTACGACTATTGTGTGGATATTTAGAATATAAAGGTGCAGTCATTGTTTCACTGATTAATTTGCGTTCGTTTTATTATATTCAGGAAATAGAACAAGAGAAAAAAGATGCAGAAGAAGCAAAGAAGAAAGCAAAACAAAAGTCTTTATTAGGTTTCCTTCAAGGAGTTAACAGTAATGAGGAAGAAGGTTCTATTGAGTTTTCATTTGCTGGTCTTTTCAAATGTTTACTATGCACTCATCCTAAAAGCAACGAGGAGAAAGTTCAACTGTTACATATCGCTTCAACCCTGGAAAAGTTAGAGAAGAAAATAGATAACGTGGAAAGGTACAGATTACATCATTCTTTAAAGAACCGATAATGTAAATATTATTATAATTATAGTCGTAAAAGACATATTCACTTTCGATTTTTCAGATCAATTGATCCTCATGGGTTAAGCAGAGGGCGAAAATTATCTGTCGGTCCTAGAGGTAGCACCAATGGAGATCATCAATTAGATGCCCTTGCTGAAGGTCCCGAAGAGGAAAATGATTCAGATTCTGACACTAACACGTTATCAACAGAACCGAGAGTATGACCATTTACTTATAAATATGTTAATGTTAAAAATGACTCAAAATGACATGAGTTAAAAATATTTTAATAATTCACAGGAAAGGAGAGATGATCTCATAAATCCGTATTGGATTGAAGACCCTGATCTAAAGAAAGGAGAAGTTGACTTTTTAAATCCAGCTGAACTTCAATTTTGGAAGGACCTCCTTGATAAATATTTATACCCTATTGATGCTAATAAAGAGGAAGAGGTAAAAAATGATCCGCTGTAGACGATAGCACAGGACTATTTACATTTTACAATTATTTCGTTTAGCAAACTATTAGCTTTAAATCTTTCTGACTAAGCAAACTATTGTAACTGAACCGTCTTGAAGACATAATTTTTATACATTAAAATTATCCTTTTTGTCTGAAATTGCTCCCAGTATGTCCCACCAATATGCATTTCTGCAAATCAGTTGTACTTTGTAAATGTAGTAACTTTTAATTTCATACTTTTGTATGAAATTGAAGGTTTAAGTAATTAATCTTTTGATTAATTACTTAAACCTTCAGTATTGTGTTGACTATGTCTTTAAATAACTTTTATAAATGTTCATCATCATGAAAGCAATTCATAGACTAATTGAAATAAATTAAACAATGACTAAAATATGTGTTAATAAGATTTCAGGATTTGTTCCACCAAGCCAAAATATTATTTTGATGGTTCTCTTCCCACAATTTTAGGCTCGTATATCCAAGGATCTCAAAGAATTGCGAGACATATCTGTATTTAACTTCTTTATGTGCAATGCTCTTTTTGTACTAATTGTATTCTTGCTACAACTGAACAAGGACAATCTTCACATTAAGTGGCCCTTTGGAGTCAGAACTAACATTACATATGATGAGGTTTCACAAGAGGTAATGTGAGAATCCACTTTGCTGCGATCGGCCTTCAAAGATGACTCGGGAACGAGACTAGTTGCAACAGCAAAAAGTCATCATCATCGTCAAGCTCCCTCGTCACCCTTGAAAGTTGATTGAATGTAATTAAAAACATTTTATGAACTTTTACAGGCTCGCATTGCTGGAGATCTGATAGAGCTTCGCAATAAATCTGTTTTTGCATTTGTCATGTTCAATGCTTTATTCATATTGATAGTGTTTTTATTGCAATTGAACAAAGATCAACTCCACGTGGTTTGGCCTTTGGGAGTAAAAACAAATATTACATACGTCGAGGAAACAGGCGAGGTATAGCTCAATGTTAGCACAATGTGTGTCACTTCACAAGTCTAACGACCTTCCTCTAACCGGTCTATCTTGGGATGGCACACGAGCATGGACTCCCAAAAACACAGGAACTAAATTACTGGCGTCACGATGGTTTTACATTACTTAATAAACATTCGGGCCCTTCTAGCCGTCCTACCTTTAGAAACAATAAACACAGATATCCTTTCCAGATTACAATTTTAAGTATTTGTATGAGTTGCATTGTTGTTAGTAGTAGTCCCAACTAGGGATAATACAGCAATCCTTGCAACTTCCGCACTCTTCCAAATCCAAACACAAAATTTTAATTGGTACTATTCTGTCTATTAAGGTGGCGGAATTTCTTCTATTAAACACTGGGTTATTGGTTTTCTATGTACATAATAAACACACCTCAACTGATGTGGTGGTTCGTTTAACATAGTAATGGTTTTATTTGTTTCCAAGGTATACTACTGCAAAAAGGAGAAGATCTTAATTTTTACATTTGTGTTACTAAAGGAACCAAATTCTAATGTTGTGTTACATTATGTTTATGTTTACATTCGGCATCACTGGATTCCAATTTATCAATATTTCATTTACATATCATACTGTTTTGTGTGCACTCTAAAAAATATTGCACAACTGTGTGTAAAATTACCTTTAGCAATACAACTACATTACAAACAATAATCAAACGAATTTTGTATATACATTTTTTAAATCTTTTTTTCTTGCCCTTTTGAATATAACTTTTAACACCTCTCTATATTTAAACCATTTATAAATGTAGTAAGTACTATCCATTATACTTTATATTACAATATTTAGCAATGTACAGTATTGATATTGGTAATTAAACGTTAAAGAATTGTTAACTGTTATTAATTAAAATTGATTGATTGTCAATTGAACATGTAATCACTATAAAGTGCTTGATTTTAGGTGTTGATTTCGAAAGAATACTTGCAATTGGAACCAATTGGTTTAGTTTTTGTATTCTTCTTCGCATTGATTCTGGTAATTCAGTTTACTGCTATGCTGTTCCATCGATTTGGTACTATTTCACACATATTATCATCAGCTGAATTGAATTGGTTCTGCACGAAAAAGGTACGTATCGCAAATGAAATTGAACAACTTCAAAATATCTTAATGTACAAACTCATCGTTGACAACCATAAACTGTACGAGTATTCAGAATTGAGTCCCGATTCAATTCTACTTGATACAATAAATATTACACAGTTGAAATCATTTTCAGTGTTACAGTAAACAATATTTTAATAACTTTCTAAAAAAAATGTATACTTAGATTTTTTTTATTTGTAATTCAAATTCGATGAAACATATACTAACCCCGAACTTATTCGAATATATTACTGAAAACCACATTTAAATTAATTCAGCCATTATGGAGATTAGGACATGGAAATACAATAAAAAGACTTGCCCACGATTTAATTGCAATATAGATTACGAAACTAATTTACAGGCGGAAGACTTATCTCAAGATGCTCTTCTAGACAAAAATGCAATAGCGATAGTAAAAGATCTACAGAAATTGAATGGTTTGGATGACGATTACGACAATGATTCTGGTTCAGGGCCCCACAATGTTGGAAGAAGAAAAACTATTCATAACTTAGAGAAAGCGAGGCAGAAAAAGAGAAATATCGGTACCCTCGATGTTGCATTCAAGAAACGATTTTTTAACATGAATGCAAATGATGGGCCAGGTAAAGAATAAAAAAAGACTTGCTTAATTCTGTAACTCTTGACATTCCCAAATTAAAAAATTGAAAAATCCTTAAATTTATTATTAACATTGTTTCAGGTACTCCTGTTCTCAATCGCAAGATGACACTTCGTAGGGAGACCTTGAAGGCTTTGGAAACCAGACGGAACTCAGTAATGGCAGAAAGAAGGAAATCTCAGATGCAAACACTGGGCGCTAATAACGAATATGGAGTAACAGGGATGGTAAATTACTGGTTTAAAGAATTTAACATCTTCACAATTTAAGATTTATTTTATAATTTATCTGGATTACCTTTATAATTATTTTTACATTCAACAGCAGGTCACAAGATGGTTTGAATGACTTCTTTTTAAACGTCTTTTATTTCTGTTAGGTATTTTAAATATGATTCAAAACTAAATTTACTTTTTATTTTTGTTTTACTTGAACTAGGCATATCTTTTATTTATGACGTGTGTATTTTCCATGCAACTTCATTCACGTAGATTCCTATTCATATCCCGTGAAACTTTCAATTTTTCGGAAAATATTCTATATTCACAATCCTTATCGAAAATGTATCCATGATAATCGGTTTTAAAAAAAATAAAAAAACTGACTTATTTTTCATTGTGTGGATACTTCATGTGAATCAATGATACGAGTGTCAAGGTGATACATTTTTCATTTTATATCATACTCTGTATGGTATATATTTAAGGTACTTTTAATATGATTGTGATTTGATATGAGCAATAAATTCAAAATTATTTTCATTCCTAAAACTGAACAATAAATATTTAAATAACAAACATCCTGTTACTGTCAAATTTATATAACTAAAGACTGCATGAAAGTATGGGTGTTTCTATGAATTTTCAATTATTTAATTTCTAATAGAAAATTATTATTTGTATTAATAGCACCTTGTTAAATAAATTCCAGCTTAATAACAACCTGGGCCCGCGACATAGAACATCAAACGCCAACATATCTGTAAAGGATGTTTTCGCAGAACCAAACGGAGGACAAGTAAATCGAGGATACGAAACATCTTTAGGTGATGACGAAGATACGAATTCAATAAGACTGCAGCCCAGGCAAAATCAAGTTTCCTTCCAGGGTCGATTTTGATGAGATTACGAATTTAGCACTCGAGTTGCCAAAAGAATTACTAGTAGTGGGTAGTTTTATAAATGATGTAGATAGTAAACTAAAATGCGAAATTAGACAATTTGTAATATAATTTTTTTTGAAATGTCAACATTGTATCGCTTGTGATATTCTACTTAAAAATCCTATTTAAGTTCAATAGTGTTACAAGGAACGTCGAGTCATTGAAAGTCCTTTAGATGGTTTATACTATTACTTGTTAAGTTAAAAACATTAGAAATAAGCAACTTACACTGCCAAGTTCTCAATATATATTTTTTATATTAATAATTTTTGCAATTATAGCATAACGGATGCAATTTTTTTTACCTTTATGACCTGTAACGTCATAATAAATGAGATTAAATGATTTATTTAGTTTTATTTAATTATATAATTGAAATATAACAACTTTACAAAACTGACACTGCAGGAAAAGTTTAGTAGTTTATTTTAAACTCTGGCTTTACCAGGTTGTTTGAGTACATAAAGTTTACTTCAATATACTATATTAACTAATAGGTTGGGGAAAAAGTCTTTTCGCATAGATATCTTTGGCTATACCATTTGTATCTGGCTGGTTTTGGTATCATTAAAAAGTTTTAATTTTAAAGAAGACAATTCCAAATTCAAATTAGGAAAATGTGTGATTTTCATTTGTTTTTCTTATTGTTAAAATTAGTGAATCTAATGAAGAAATTCGATACATTTTAAAATTTTACTACAAAAAAGGTAAAAATGGAACACAAGCCGCGAAAAAAATTTGTGATGTTTATGGACCTAATGCAGTATCTGTGAGAGTAGCGCAAATTTGGTTTAAACGTTTTAAATCCGGAAATTTTGATATCAAAGATGCACGTCGCTCTGGTCGCTGTGTTACGGACAAAATATATGCCATTTTTGAAAAAGTGGAGTAAGATCGGCATATTAGTAGTTACGATGTAGCTGAAGAACTGGGAATTGACCACAAGACGGTTTTAGCGCATTTGAAAAAAGCTGGGTACACAAAAAAAGCTCGATATTTGGGTGCCTCATAGCTCTGAAAGAAACCTAATGAACCGTGTACTCATTTGTGATTCTTTATTACGACGTAATGAAACCGAACCATTTTTGAAGAAGCTGATAACTGGTGATGAAGAGTGGATCACGTACGACAAGAACGTGCGAAAAAGATCGTGGTCAAAGGCCGGTCAGGCTTCACAAACTGTGGCGAAACCCGGGTTAACTCGCAACAAGGTGATGCTGTGTGTATGGTGGGATTGGAAGTGCATTATTCATTCTGAGCTGTTACCGCCAGGCAGGACCATCGATTCTGAATGCTTTAATCTGAACTGATGAGATTAAAGCAAAAAGTTGAGAGAAAGCGGCCGGAATTAATCAACAGAGGGGGTGTGGTTATTCACCATGATAACACTAGACTTCACACATCTTTAGCCACTCAGCAAAAATTACGAGAGTTTGGTTGGGAGGTGTTAATGCATCCGCCGTATAGTCCTAACCTTGCACCTTCAGATTTTCACCTGTTTCAGTCTCTGCAGAATTCCTTAGGCAGTGTCAGGTTAACATCCCGAGAGGACTGCCAAAACCACTTGTCGCAGTTTTTGGATCAGAAGCCCCAAAATTTTTATAGCAAGGGGATCACGTCCCTACCTACAAGATGGCTAAAAGTTATCCAACAAAATGGCACCTACATAGTTTAGTCAAATGTAAATAAACTTTATAAAAAAACCTTTAGAATTTTTATATAAAATGCGATGAAACTTTTTCCCCAACCTAATACATTCAAAATCTGACTTATTTTGCAAAAAATATTGGCAGACTAGATTATGTATTTCCAAGTTAAAGCAACTTACACTCATGTTTTAAGTAACAATACTTTGCAGTCAAGCAAACACCTAGTTAGCCCAACCAGTAAATAAGGAAAAAGTTTGTCTATGAACTTTATCTAGTCTGGAATTTAATTTGGATCCTGAATGTTTCAGTAATGAAGATCTAATGCTTAGAACTATGCTAGAATATTCATCAGTCAATCCCAAATTAAGTCCATTAATCTCTCTTTCCTTGCACCGGTTCTTAATCATTTGGGGTCGGCACAATATCTTTACCTTCCATAGACCTCTATTCTGACATACATCCTCAGTCACACAACAAAGTAATAATTATGAATTTAAATATTATTTGTGTACTTCGCAATAAAAATTTCAACTTAAAAATTAATAATTATGTTTATTTTAAATATCTACTTACAATTACATCTTAATTCTCTAAGAATGACACAAACTCCGTAAGTTTGAAAAGCTGATCTTCACTTGATGTGTGTAAAGGACCAGGCTGCACTGGTGGAGTGGGGTTGATGGTGACACCATCCTCGTTCACAGACCATTTGTGGTCTCGACAGGCATGTAAAACAGCATCTCGGCTGAGGCCTGTCATAGTAACCACTGTATCAAGTGATATTGAACTGTAAGATCTGCCAATTAAATTGAATGTTCGCTCTCTGATTTTTTCTGTAAAATAAAAGCACAATATTTCAAATGTATGCCCTAAATGAGATTAAATCTATTTGTAAATATTTCTTTAATTAGAGAAATATAATATAGAGTAACAAGACAACCTATTTTTAACAAGAAAGTATTGTAAATATGAGTTTTTGTAATAGTTTATTTTGGTGAGTGAGAAAGTTTTCTCTATCTATTAGCAAGAATTTATTCATAAAATTAGATATTTTGTTAAAGTCGTTTAAACTATTTCATCCTCTAGTCAGTAATAATGTCAAATACTAGGGCTCTTTAGAATTTTCCCATTTTCTAGAGTAAAAGATGAACAAAGCTTTGTCACTGAAAGTAGATAGACACCAAATTTTATGATAAACTATTTATTTCCCAACACTTATAAGAAGAAATAAACAGATATGCCAATTATTTATATAAATTTATGATTCAAACTACCATTTTTATTAAACAACTAAAAGTACAGTTAGTGTTCATTACACAAATGGGAATAACATGACCACAATAATTTTGTTATGTTAGTCCATCTGTCTATAGATGTCACAGTCATTATTCTGAAGGACAATGGCTATGTATGGTGGATTTTTGAAAGCAAGGTATTTACGAGTATATACTACTATACAAAGGTCTAATTATATCTTGAAAACCTTAACAACTCCCTAGTTGTTAAGTTTTTCAACATTTCAACACAATGCTACCACACATGTATATTATGAAAAACTTTCAGTGCAGATAGGTTTATTAGGCTTTGTTAAACAAGTATCGAAAAATGAAGTCAATAGACAGTGTAAATATGAATTTTCAAGTCATTACAGTGTATCCCCTATATAATTCTTCAAGTATGAAAATACTTTCAATGGAAATTGGTTTGAACAGGAGCCTTTGATTAGTTCTTGGGTTATAAGGTATGTGGGTCAAAATGGTTTCAAAAATTTCACAAACAAATGACAAAATCAGAGGACTCTTGCTGTTACTATAGGCTGATATTTGTATGAGTTGAATACATTATTTCCAGAAAATATAAAGGTTTCCATAGAACATGTTTCATTTTATACCATATATTTTCTCAATAATATTAGAAGATATACCTTCAAGTGCTCTTATGATGTTTGCCACTGGTTCAGTCCAATTGTATGCAGCCAGTGCTTGGTATGTGCCTGCAAGATCTTTCTTCCATAATTTTTGACCCACAGCCCAAATTGCAGTTATTTCAGGATTACTACTTGTAATGTTCTGAGGGATTCTCTTCCATAGAAATTTTGCATTGCACCTGTGAAACAAAAAATAATGACAAGGATGAAATAATGAATCAATTTAATTACTTAATTTAAAATAATATTTATTAATACTGGCATGTAATCACTCTTATCAGTTTCTTAACTTTTGTATGCCATGAAAATGTATACATGAACAATATTAGTTTATAGATGTGTATTTGTCTACCGATAAATATTATTATATGTATATCTTTGAAGACAACAGACCATAAAAATGGCCCACCCGGACTTTTGGAGGCCTAGGGGAAGGCCCAAACTTAGAGGCCCCTTGACAAATTTAATGTAAATGTTGAGTGACACTGACTGACAATTATCCCTGTCTACACTATATAAAAATGCACCCACGGACAAGCCCCAGTCAGTGTAGTACTATTGTAGGAAATGAGACCAAAGGTACAGGGCTATTGGAATGAACTGCTAGTGAAACTAGGGATCCGGGTGTATGATGTCTGCCTATCGCAATGTTTGGAGAACATGGCTTAATTGGGCAGATGATGACTCACCACTCCCTGCATGGGCTGCAAAAAAACAAGATTGGCTAGGGCCAACATGGGTGTAAGTGGCTAAGGGGTGTGGCGAGGTGTACTGCAGGTTCACTGAACCAATTTCTGAGGTTAGGCCATTTATCACTTGCACCCCTTGAACTTGAGTTTTAGCTCTTACGCAAATTTGGTTGCTACTACTCAGATATCTGGTGCACAAATTTTAAGTAGTGGGTGATCATTTATTTTCTTATTTATTTTATACACACTATTTATAATTTTGTCTTTATTGGCCGCTATTTTGAATATTTTCATAGTTACTCTTGTAGTATATGTGAATGTGCTTTGTTGTGTTTTTTCTTCATTTTTTGACAATATACACTGTTTTTTGGTTCATTTTCTGTTCATTACTGGCTTCCTTTCTGAATTCGGCTGGGGTATAGTTATACGGCAAATTTATATATTATGAACAAATCTGAACTTTTTTAATATAGGTTACAATGGTTATTTTTTTTATAACCACCCAAAGTTAATTTTATATCTCAAATAATAGATAAATGTGCCGTATATCGATACCGCACCCAAAACTGAAATCTCCAGACCACAAGGGTTGTAGTAGTGGTAAGTATGCCTCACCTCTACACCATTCCACCATTCCGCTACTTAAAATTAGGGCTGCGACTTAACAATCTGATACACAAATTTTAAGTAGTGGGTGGGCGTAGTGAATAGGGGGGAGGTATACTTACCCCTACTACAACCCCTAAGGTCCGGAGGTCTTAAATTTTTTACATTTTATAAACATAACCTCACTTATTTTTGTTGTAAAATTGCAAAATTAGTGCACCAGATAGCTATAGATTTACTGGGATACATTATATCTTAAAATAAGTTGAACAACATATCAATGAAAATACTTACAGGTCATTTTGATACAAGTAAATTGCCAGAAGTTGGCCATATGTAGAAGGGCTAGCCACTCCTGTTGCAGCCTGAGAACAATACATCAAGTATTATATTCTATTCTCTAATTATTCTTTAAATATATGACATAACAAATATTTTAAAACCTAAGCTACAAGATAACCTCGCTTTAAAATATTGCATTACAAACAATTAATACTCTACCTCTAACTCTTGTTTTTCTAATTCCGCACAAAGCTTATCAAAATTTGTAATCATATTGAAGATACTCCTTTAATTATTTTATAATTGAATTTGTCAAAAAAGCCAAAATTAATAAAAAAAACTATTTTGGTTTATAGCTGTTTGTTATTCGTTAAGAGTCAGTTGTCACTTGTTGTCATTCTGTCACTGTTAGTTATCAATTGTCGTGATGTTTTTTTTCTGATTGCTTCAAAATGCCTCCGCATGATTTATATATTTATCCAGTGTCATATATTTCATAAATGGTTTAATTTCAGGCGGCAGCGAAAAGACGCTTTTCAGTAACTAGTTGAAAAGGCAGTCCAAAAGCCTTTGGTATTGCAGGTCGAAATCACGTCTTTATTTATCGGTGTCATTGATTTGTCATGATAGATTTTCATAAGATTGAATAGGAAAGAAACTCTGGGAAGTTTATTACCTTAAAATGTATAAATAACTAGAGAGCCCGTTCGTTGTCCTCCTTTGAAAAATAAAAATCTAGGTCCTGATCGGAGTGCCATCTACTGGATCCCATTGTGGATTAAAAGCACTGAAGGACCCACTTAAACAAAACACAAAAATCGACAAAATCCTTGAACTCGTTTCCAGCGCCATCTACCGGGTCCAATTGTGAATCTGAGCTATTTCATTTGAACATACAAAACATTTCATAAAAATCGGTTCCACCGTTTAGAAGTTTTCATTCATGGATTCATGAACAGAAGAAATTTATTCTAGTATGTCACTCATTTGCAGTGGATTTCAATTATACAAACAAACTAGCGTGCGCAACATGAGCTGTAAATTGCGGAAGAAGGCGGAGTTCCAAAACTAATTTATTGAAAAAATACACATTTTTAGCGAATTTTGCCGGTATATTTATAATTATTCTGCTATTTGGGGTGGAGACAAATCCAACAAATCAAAGATTTTAAAAATCATCCCCGCCGTTTTTAAGTTATGGTGTAACTAACCCAACATTGTTTTATATACATAGATAAGGAATAACCGAAATTACTCGAATTGCATAATCCCTTGAACCTTGATAAGTTTGTTTGTGCAAATAGAGTTTGATTTGCTGTGATTAATTTAATTAATTCGCCTTTATTAACTTTATTACTCTAAATTTTAAATAAGTTAAACGGGTTTTGTAGGTATTAAGTTTAAAACCGATACACATTATTCTGCTTCCTGAAACTTGATCAAGAAGATCAATTATTATGCGTCCTGAAAATTAATTACTATCATCATATTTATATAATATTGCAAGGGTCACGTGTGTAGGTAGATATGTAGAACATATATGAAATGTTAATGATGGGAAAAATTACCAGGAGGAGGAAACTTGTAAGCAAAACGGAAATCATGATCTTCAAACTTATTCACCTTCTTTATGACAGGAAACTCACTCAGTAATGAAGGTACTCACCACTTGGAGATAATACAGCTTAAAAAAAGAATGTCGTTACCTTTATCTTGTTGCTTAAACAGACAACTTTCAGTGAGAGTTGATTCTGATGTTTATCCGGGACAGTTGACACTGCAAGTGGGGTTGGCCGGCGGGGAAACCGGATCCTCCGCACACAAAGGCCAGAAAGCAGGGACGCGGACTGATCCCCGCGCCTCCTCTCACTTCGAGGTGAGACCCGAGGTAGCCGGAGACACCCAGCTCTCCAGCTAACAAATGATGGAGCCAGCCCGTAAAGGGGCCGTCCGTCGTTCGTCCGGGCTGGAGGTAAATGTACAAACGAGCCCACGGCCCGGACAAGGGATGTTCAAAGTCCGGCTAAGGATTTTAATGAGTACCCCAAACCGTGACGTGGCAATAGTATCCCTACGGGGACGCTAGTGCAACCCCGATGAGGCGACTCCTACACACCGGTCGCGAATTTACTAATTTACGCGGCTGATAATCCTCAATCGGATTCCCCCTGGTGAAAAAAAGGAGTTGACATTGCCACCCTTGGCGCACTTACCGCTTCCCATAGAAGATGGTGGCTTGTGCTCAGTGTTATACTTATAGTTTAACCTCTGCCCTATAGAATATAATATATCGATACAGAAGTACATTAGGTTGTTTTTTTGCATTAAATTATAATTATGTTATTATAATTAATAAATGAAGCTTAGGTTATTTAGTAGAAATGTTGCATGACCGTTTTATATACGTAATGGCTATTGAATGAACATTAGGGCGTACTTGCCAGTCGACTTGTCATTAAAATTGCGTCAGAATAGATCGGTAGGCATAACTGGAGGTGATGGACGGACACGCTGAGTCACCCTTCGGTACTGTCGCTTATAATGCTAATTTTCTCGTTATGCTTGTATCGATTTGCATTTTAATAGATTATGTTGTATCGAACTACAAAATTGCGGTCATATTTGCTTATTAAAATTACCAGCTTTTGAAATAAATACTCCTATTTGCCTATAAGGAGACTAGAAGATTTACATAGAAACTTTGTTGCAATACAATTACACATCGTGATTTTATATTTATTTATTTTTTATTTTTATTTATGTCATACATTCTTATGGTTATTTGTTGCCTTTTCGTCGTTTTCGGTTAACCAATTTTCATAGAAGTGGGTGGGTATAGGTAGATCTTCCATAGAGACTAAGTATATATCAGTTGAACATAAGATACTTGCCAGCCTAACGATGAAAAGAGTTCCCATGGGACGCGCAATTGAATTTACGCTTGCGACATGTCGGGCAACGCTTGAATATTAGAATCTGCAACGCCTTATAATCGGGGAACGCCTTAGAATCTGCATTAAAAACAAAATTGCATGATCGGTATGAATAATGACTACACTAGTTTGGGCAAAATGATAAAACAGATGAACTTTAGTTTCTTTTGTCTATAAAGGCTGATTAAACATATGCAATGCTTATTGAAAAGTAAAGAAATCAATTTTCTGTCTCTTTTTTACTTTATGTCTTGGCAAACAAAGTTTAGAGATGTCATTATGATAAATCTCTATTCTATTTTTGGTATTAATGGCTCCAACGCATCAGCATTGATTTTGCCAAATTTTGATAAATTTCAACGATGTATATGCCAAATATATAGATTTTAAAATACAAAAGTGGTGAGGTGCGGTCGAACACCAGAACAGTGAGTTAGTTTGGTTTAGATTCGACGATCCAGAGGAAATAAGAAGGATGCTAAAAGAAAAGAACTTCCCAGTGGAAGCCGTGCGCCAAATTTTTGGCGTGGGGGCAGACCTGGCTGCTCTTCTACGTCACACTTAGTCATCTCAACCAAGAGAATCTCGCCCAGCTGTAAGCAACAAACCAGTTTCTCTATATACCGGGCGTGGTCTTAGAGGCCTGGCGAGAACTGAGAACAATGCCATCGGTGCCAAGAATTTGAGCATTCGTCCAGAAATTATTATAGCCCAATCAAGTGCGTACGGTGAGTCGCGTGAGAGGCCGACGTGCGCAAACTGCGACAAGGCGCACGCAGCATATTTTAGACGTTAGCCTGCGTTTGTTAAAGAGGCAAGAAAGAAAAGGGAGACTTTGCTTCCCCCCACCAATAAGACCCCGGCAACCAGTGGGCAACAGCACGCAAAGATCGATCAGGGCCGAAAAGAGAAACTAGGCAATTAGAGCAACCAAGGGCCATGGTACGGAAAACGGCCCAGAGGTCACAAGGGGAGCCAGGAACCACATTGGTGCCTCCTGCAAATCACCTTACAGAGAGAAGTGCCGTAAAAGAGGCACATTCGCTGTCCAAGAGATGGAACAAATTGCACAACTACAGCAACCGCTTATGGAAGAGAGGAAAACGGGTTCCCCACCACCCGCAGCCGCTAAACCAGTACAAATAAGCACTACAACAGAAAGATGCCTCCACTGCAGCCTGGAGAAGGCACTAGCTACCACCGCCGGGGCTGCTCAGCCATTACTGTATCGTCAGCCGAAGAGTAGGATCAGGTGCGCACCCGCCCTTCCTGCACCGAAATCTTAATCATCCAACATAGAGGGGACTCACACAAGGAGCCTACTTCAGATAATTCGCCAGCGAATGCTTCGCATGAAGGTATTTTCTTGGACCCTGACTGATCTGATTTCCACCATCGCAGCTGGGGCAGATT
Source organism: Dendrolimus houi (assembly GCA_039645545.1). Classification (NCBI taxonomy): domain Eukaryota; kingdom Metazoa; phylum Arthropoda; class Insecta; order Lepidoptera; family Lasiocampidae; genus Dendrolimus; species Dendrolimus houi. Next base: position 11,761,156 of record CM077126.1, on the reverse strand, counting down.
TCAATCCATTTGTGATGCATCATCTAGTCTGAATTGACGCTATTCCTCATGGATAGGACACCAGCAGACCAGCTGAGATTATTATTTTGGAACTTACGGAGGAGCGGCCGACAAGATGGTGCCTTTGCGCCTTCTCGACCAGTCGTAGGATGTATAGATGGAAGATCACGTTCCAGATTCAGAACTTCATCAACTATCTTCGCCGGCTACTGGTCGCCGAGCCCTTAACTCATCCACACACGTCGCACAGCACGACTGAATTTATCACATTTTCCGGCTAGAAGTAGGGAAATATTCATACTGCCTGGTCCAAGTGATAAAATTAAGTTAAACAGTGATTTTTTAAATGGACCATGTTCCGTCGGGCATTATTAATATGGGCCGGCCAAAGTAATTAATTTATCAAATTGACCGACACTCTTGCTCATTATTCATAATGATCGGTCCATATAAATAATGCCCGATTAACAAATTGCCCATAACATATATATCCAGAAATCGAGAGATTCAAATCATTGGCACAGTAAAGAGCTATTATCTAAATAGAATGTTATTTTAATGGCAGGTAAAATAATTTCTCAATTTGACTTCATAATTACAATTAAAATAGTATGTATGAATCAATTACAAGTATCGAAGAACTTAAAAAGGGCAAAGCTTAAAGAGCTCTAGGGTTGACCTGATTCTCAATGGTTAATTATTTTGCGCAATGCGTTCAGTTCAAGGAGCGTTTTGTAACTTTCACTGTTTGTTGGTTTGTCCAATGAAACTTGTCACGCTCTGCCGCGGGTAACCAATGGATATGCTCAGTGCCCCGCCTTTGGGCAAAGGCGTGCGCCAAACGACCCGGCCCAGATGGCCACAACAATAGCATTGTCCCACGGTAGGTACGGGCCGGGCAGCTCCTTCACCTCCAAATGCGTGGCGAATCATGACAAACGAATTTGGAAATACCTACTGCCTATCTTAAATACGACAGTATGGCTGACACATTCTATGGAACGTAACTTGTAGTAATATCTTTAACTTGACCTATGAATTAGATACAAACTTTATTTATATAGAAATAAATTAATACTTCTTACTGTTTAAAAGTGACATTATAATTAAACTCACCACGTTTTTCTCTTTAGTTACGTAATATTCATGTAGGTAACGTTTATTATTTACCTGACGTTTTAAAGTTACGTTCTAAGGGCATGTGCAGAAGTGAAAAGTATGTAACTTTCACACAGTACGTTATAATATTAGATCATATAAACATCTAGATAACGCGTGAATTCCACAAAAACGGCCATAAAAAAGTGCACTAAATTTGGTGCACTTGCTCCCCACGCCTGTTGGTATCGTTTCGACTACTTTACTGGTTAGAGCTCTCGAAAAAAAATGTATGCCGTCCTGCGCTATTAAAATGTGTCGGAACTATTTTAAAAGAGGAAAGGATAAGCATAAGATGTCATTTCATCGGAAAGTTTAACACTTTTCTCATGATTTCTTAATGAAAACATGAAATTTAATTTCGATAAATCGAATTGATTGATGTTGTCAGGTGATAAATGGGAGTTAGTTTTCAAAATTTAGGGGCAATTTTGTTATGATTTTCAAAGTGAAAATTCTTTAGAATCGTTGTAACTCCATAAAACGAAAAAGCGACACTAAAAAGAGTTAAACATATAAATCTATAGGACTAAGGCCCACTTGCACGTTCCTGGGTTAGCTCAACTAACTTGGAGTTAACTGCTAACACAGGGTTATAAACAATTATAAATGATTCGATACAAGTTTGTTACATGATGATTTATTTTTATTTTTATTTAGAAGTAACGTATTTATTGTTGGTTTTATTCAAATGTATTTATTTATTTTTACTAATTAAATATTATATAAGTAGACTTAGTTTTATAAATTATTATTATTATTAGTTATTTAATTAACAAATTTGGGTCGTTTTGGTTTTACGCTTAAAGGAAGGTTTGCACTGAAAATCAGCGTTGTCTCGGATATAATTCCGGCACAGCAATATGCTGAGTGCAAACCTTGTTCGTTGAAAATGCGGCGTACAAATTCTCAAAATATGCTCTGTGTATAATAATGTATAACGAATGTAATTAGTCGCTATTTCTTCGAATAAAGTTTTTCTTTCTTTCTTTTCTTTCAATTTATCTTGCGCCATCAAAAGTTAGGAGTAAACCGAGGGTTAACTTCTAAATATTCTAATTTTTTAATAAACAAACCCCGAGTTTACAAACTCTACATTTATTTATTTAACCTGACTATGCGTGCAAGTGGGCCTAAGCATACGAGAGAATGAGTAGAATACATTATGTTTAAACACTATACTCATACAGATAGAGTTGGATATGTTTTGGAAAATATGCTTCTTTGCTTTGAAGTTTTGCGATAATACTTAGTATTTTGTGTTTTAAAGCTTAAATATATTATAACGATATTATATATGAAATGTGACGTCACGAAATTTAGAATCCCTCCCACTCCTTGTCACAAAATAAAAATTACCACATCGCTTTGATAACGATAAGGAAAAGAAAATAGAAATGAAAAATAATAAGACTGATTTGATCGTCGACACTACTTTTAGTGACAGTATTGTAAGTGTTTAATATGACGTGCTCTCTTAATATCGTAATTTTCTAAAGAGTTTATGATTTTCTTATTTAACGTCTTATTCTAAGATACGACTTAGGGAATAGGTGGTACGAATTAGACAACCGGGCCCATTAATCGTACCGAAGGTACTTTATTGGAAAATGTTAAAATGAACATTTCAATCAAAGATTATTGCTTTCTTTTAAAAAATATTGATAATTTATTCTTCAGCCAGTCCCTGTCCACTGCTGAACATAGGACTCCCCAAGTTTGCGCCAGATATCCCGGTCTCTCCTTTATAAGTTGCTAGTCTCTACTTATCTTCTTCTATGATAGTTTAATAACTAAAAATTCAGTGCAAGCAAAAGGTTTTGTTTAATTTCATTTACCGTAAATATTACAGCATTTCTCCCTTAAGGGATACGACTTGCGCAACCTTACACGACACTACCTAGTCACACTTTTAGCATATTATAACTTGAACATGAAGTAACTCGAAATGAGGTCTGATCGACGGACGGAGATGTGGAATACGGTATTCACAAGACCGATGGTGGCCATTCTTATATAAGTTATAATTATGTCCGTTGTTATAACTATAATTATTGTTAGAGTTTTATTGTCTTCTTAAAGAAACGTAGCCAAAAATATCAAGTCATCACTAATTCTTAGGATTTATAGAAAACGAGCCTATTTGTAAATATGCTATTTATGTGTTTATTAAATTATTATTATTTATTTATTAAGATTTGAAGTATTAAAAAGTTATACGACTATTCTATAAGAATTTGCTCGATGAAGAAATTATGTGAATACTCCGCTGAAGATTTATTTTGAATTATAATATGTTGATGGATGTAAGCTAAAGTTACATCAATAATTATAATTATACCCTATACTTACATAATTTACAATTATAAAATTACATATAATCAAATACAATAAAAGAAAACTTATTTGTATCGTATTCTACCGATAGTCCCTCAAGATTATAAGTAGAATACTGAGCCCAGATCACCGCCTTCTACGGGTAAGGTGACCAGAAGGCTGGCTACGTTTCCTCGCTGGATCGCCATACTGATTCGTTGCCCGAGGTAAGTAAGCACCAGCCCTCTGATCACCTGAAGAGTCAATGAGTCGTTTTGATAAATTATGATAGAGGCTCATGGCCTCAGGACTCCACGGTTCAACCGTCTCGACAGCAAACGGCACAAACATAATATAACTCTCACTGAGGGTTGCATATTTGCGCCGCTTGAATGATTCAGCTGTTCCTGCCGCCGAAACGGCTGATCTAGACGTGTTTGGTAAATGGGATGCGGCCAACGTGTCTACGTAAGTCGCATCCCACACCAAAGGCTTGCCACACTGCCAGGAAATTAGAGTCATTCCGTCAGGACGCCTACCATCGTCACGTGCAATACCGTTCGGCTCCAATAAAGCCGGTACGTTAGCGGTGGCAAGCGCCCTCCGTAAAACATCATTCAAGGCGGCGTGGCGTGACCATCTGCCGGCACTATGGTGGCAAGAAAGACCGCGGTATCCCGGGTTGATTACCTATGTTCCACAGACGCATGTGTGTGGTCCACATATGCGAGAACCCAAGCGCAGATTTATAGCCAAAGAAAAGGAAGTATTATCCATCAATGTACCTAATTTAGGGAGGGGATAGCTTGGAGCCAGAAACCAGACTCTTTACGGGAAACGGCAAGGATGCGGGCACGTCCTGTAGAGTTAGTTGAATTTAAAAGTTCTGTATTTAATCCTCTACAAATAGGTTCATCCCAGCATCGTTGCGAATTTAGAATAGTGGGAATGTCAGTGTCAATGTTTAGTGCTTCATTTAAAAATGATGTACTGGCATTGTCCCAGTGTTACGTAATTTTTTTAATAATAGGCTACTGCTATAGGCAGATGGAAGAAAAGCCGGTAGAGCAACGCTAGAGATTTTGCGGTTGCCTAAACCTCCATACCTAATGGGTAAGGAAAGTACAGAATTTTAAATTTTATTGAGTACATCTTTAATGCAGTCATCTAGTGGTTTTATACTCCGCTTAAATATTATTAAATCCGCTTATTACTATTAAACATTCACAATATATTATAGATAAATTAAATTATACTGTGAATAAAACTAAACCAACAAAATAACATACATTTATAAGTAAAAAATCATAGATTATTATTAAATTAATTTGAAAATGTAATTGAGCCTCATATAATGAATATTTAAATTGCTAAGGTACTTAAAACATATCTTCTCAATGGGTATAAAATGTAGGTATATACATACAAAGTTGTGTAAAAAATGAACAAAATAATAAATGAAAGTTTTAACGATTCAACTAAAAATAACAGCAGTATGGAACTCTCTTGGTTTACAATAAATTTTAATGTTCACCGTTCGAACAGCACGATGTTTCTAATGTTTCACTTTAGTAATATTGCAGATGGTGTAAAGCGGTCAGCCGGTTAGGGCTTCGGCTTGCGGTTCGCCAGGGTGACCCGCGGCTAGGGGTCACCAGGCCTCATCGTTGGCGTTGCACCCGACAGCGCTGTGTAAAATCGCTAATTGCATTCAATCTTTGTTGCACTTCACGCCGCGTTTTGTTGCTCGCGTGCCACTGCTGTACGAACACTTCTTGGTTACTTACCTTAAATAATTATAACAACATTAGTGGTGTAGGGTAGCGGGGGAAGGGGCTTTTGTCAAAAAAGTTCCTAGACGCCTGTGTACTAGCTATTTATCAATATTTTTTTATTTTAGTTTTTTTAGCTGTTTGAGTTAAGCAGTAAGAGGATTTTTGTTATGATGTAGCAGTTAATGGAGGTACCTAATAACCAGGACGCTAGACGCCTTTTACTTATAGGATACCCTAATATCCCGTATTAATTGTCTGGAAGAGACCGTTCTATAAGGCCGCCCATTATACCTGCCTTTACTGTTTAATATGACTACTGTAAATTGTTTATTTTATGGATATGTGGTGAACAATAAAGAGTTTTCTATCTTCTATCTATATATCTATAACGTTCTAGTGGTTATATGATTATAAATTATAGTTCTCCGATTTATAATTTTATTCCGTGCAGAAACGGAAAAAGAATATTAATTCCTGCGGCCGGGCGGCCTGTTGTAAGAGGCGACAAAACACCCCACAGCCATATACTAGGGTATTTGCCCGACTGGATCGCTACCACCCCTGGTCTAGAGTATGCCGCTATAACAACTTTGAGTTGTGTTCCGGCATCAGTGGCCAGGTTCCAGTTTCTCCTTCAAGGCTGGCGGCGCATTGGCAGCACCAATGGTATTGGTAATGTCCATAGGAGACGGTAACCACTTGCCAGCACATTTGGGCTGTCAGCCTGTTTGTTGAGCTGCAGCAATAAAAAAAAATACACTTTAGGGCTATATTGCAAGTTTAAAATATTTCAAAAAGCTTCAAGTACCAAAAACATTATTGCATCTAAAGTTAATGGGTATTAATTATCACAATTAGTCCACGGCAATTGCACGCAAAAAATGAAATAATGAGCGTCAATTGAGGCGACTTTACACTTCTGATTTATTGTACAGTACATGCACGATTTCGTCGAAAGAGAAAACGGACCAGCCCGGATGGATATTACGAGCACAACATGAAATTGATAATGAATATTTATAAAAAGAAATAACCACGAATCACCGCGTTCATACGAGGTCAACACGGGGAGCATTAATCAGTAAATAACCCACTCTGCTGTTCGTTTTAATTGCGTAGATATATTTTATATGCAATTTTTGCTATAGGAAATAAATATTGTAAAAAGTAACTCAACCATTTAAAAACGAACTGTTACTTCAATATCTACTATCAAAATGCGCTGATGATAATGATTGTTATGACATAAAACCTGCAGGTACATATATCTAATGTTGCTGCTTCATCAGGGATAATATTATAGTTATTGACCGTTTCACGCGAATACAGCGATGGCTTTACAAATTACAGTGTTATTTGTGATGCGAAATTGTAATGACATTATATATTGTTAGCTAACGTATGTATATATGTAAACGGTGTTATTTTTAACGTTTTAAATAAGACGCAATTGGCCATAGTCAACAACATAAGTCGTGGTAGCGTAATGGCTAGCGCACGGGTCCCAAACTCAAAGGGCGCGGGTTCGATCCTGGCCGGAACGCATGCATCACTTAGGCAGTTTTCTGACCTAATGTGCATATTGTTACAATTACCACGTGCTAATAACGGTGAAGGAAAACATCGTGATGCAACCTGCACATCGAGATAACCGATGTGTCAAACCTGCCTAGCCGCCTTGGACAAGCGTGGCGGGTATACTGTCCGTTCCCCTATAGTGGGAGGCCCGAGCCCAGCAGTGGGACATTTATGGGCTGCTATTATATTATATAATAATAACATTATCTTAAGTGATGCCGGACCATAACGGTTTCAGCTTAACTTCGCTGCCACTAACAATTGATTTGATTGATACATTTTCTATTAAGCAATGGATAAATAGGACTTATTTTAGATCCTATTTTTGGGATTCTATGTGCCAAATACTAAAAATAGTGGACATTAATCGCCTTTACGAAACCTGAGAGAGCAGCAGCGCATTTGTAACACCTTTGGTGTTGCAAATGTCCATAGGTGACGGTAACCACTTTCCATCAAGTGGGCCGTCTACCTGTCTGCTGAACTCCTGCAATAAAAAAAATCTTTCATTATGCGAAAACTGACTCGCGTAGCAAATTTAATTATCGATTCGACCCGAAGTGTACGTGAACGTAGCAACGTGGAAAGCCTAATCTCTAAATAAATAACTATGCGGCGTAATAAAACACTGCACTCTGTTTTTTTATAAACTAACATTTTGTATTGTAGATATTTATAGGTAGTAGATTTGTTGCAACTTTCCTTTTTCTGTATGAATTTAAATATAAATGTCAGTCATTATTTACTCTATTAGAAGACAAAAATAAAAATGAAACTTTAATGCTGCGACCACACCTACTTTAGTATTCAATATTTACGGTCATTCCATCATATTATATAATACGGTTGTAGCAGCGAGAGATAGAGGTTAAATCAGATGGCAGAGAGTATAGTATTCACTGTCGAGTGCTGATTTGAACTGAAGTGAACTCATTTATTTTGGAAACGGTAACCTTAAGTACAAATCGCACGCTCAATAATGGACTGACTTGACTCAAAAAAGTTGATTTTTGGGAAATCGTAAAAAACGTTTGGACAATCCGGACTGTACAAAATGTCTCACTATTCAATGAAAATAGCATATTAATAAGAAAATGAGTAATAATATACAAATGTTATTTTAGAGAAATTTTCTTTTTTTATATTATATTTTTTGGTTAATAAATTATGTTCTTGAGATAGGTCTATTAAATATAAAAAGAAATCTTACTACATTGAGTAAAAACTGGTGACACATTTTGAATTAAGTCCATGTTTTATTTAATACATAACTGAATACTTCACATTTTTAAGGTTTAAGGCCATAAAGCATAAAATAATAAAATATATTGATTTATTAAATAGCCTTAATTATCAATCGGTCACAGTTTTATGAATATTGTAAATAAAACTTTTCAAGAGATTTTCATCTAAACAAACTAATTTATTAATCGGTCAATATAAAACAAAAACTCAATAAGTTCACTGTAACAGTCCTGGACGTATAATGAATTATGTCACTATCTTCTAATATTCCTTGCCAAAACACATGCGAATGAAAGAGACCGATATATCTATAACTTTACTTAAAAACAAGATATCGAATAAAACCTGACATTGGCAGATAGAAGGCGTTAAAATGAACTTCTTTCTATGCTTAACTCATTTTGGACCGAAACCCTAATCGGTCAGTCTATTATTGAGCATGCGAAATATTAACAAATCGTACAACTAGTACTATATACAGCACAGTGTGTGAGCGGGACGGATGACGTGCGAGAGAGATAGAGCAACTATTAATATGTGCGCTCCCGCGTTGCGCTAGCCAGTAGTTCATTGTCCGCTGCGATGATAAGTCGTATGCAACTCCCACGGTCATACATATTGAGTTAGAATAATTTTGTAGGTTTCCTTAAGAATCTTAAAGAAGCCTACAAACTTACTCTCACTCAATATGAATAAGAGCGGTAGGATGTGGTCGAATACGTTATATTTAAAGCGTTAAAAATAACGCCGTTAACGCATCGCCACATTATTTTATACACATAAGTTATCTGTCAATGTTTAAACTCATTAACAATATGGCACCTCAAATAACCATTAAACCCATCGCCATATCTGCGTAAAAAGGTCTATATTTGTAACACTGCCGCAGATGAAGGCCCACCATAATATAACATATTGATAAAATAATTAATGATAATGAGAGGAGGATAGGAGATGTTAGGTATATGCAAACTGCGTGTTTTGTAAACGCTCGTAGTCTCAAGGTCTGCGACATCTCGTATACCGAAAGTCGTTTAGCCGTACTTTGTAAAATACCTGTTTGCTTGTTTGAATTTTAAAACACTAATTTTGGAATTGTTTTGTAACACTTTAGGAAATATTTTTATTGCTTTTGTCATGAATAAACTAATGAGATATAATAATAAATACCCGTCGCCATATATTCACAAACGAATTACAGACACATTTTGCCTTGTATAAAGCACACACATTTAGGTACAGGCGCTTACCTGTTTCATACAATCATCTATAACGGAGAACAAATATTATAATACTATGAAGTAAGGAGAGGAGGTACGTATATTTTATGGTGTATTAAATCTTTTGTGTTAAACCAATAACTGGTTCTCTTTAAAAATTATGGACCACACCCTAGGTTTTAAATTTACGAGTTAACGCTTTACTAATTTGTTCGTCCGGTTTTTTAACAGAGGATAAGAATGTAATCCATATTAATAATAATAAAATTAATCTATGACTGTATGTAGTAGTCAAGATTTCAATTATATTATTTATCCGTAGTAATTTACATAATATATATAATTGTATTTACGTTGTATTATTTTTTTGTTGTGCATATTGTTACAATTACCACGTGCTAACAACGGTGAAGAAAAACATCGTGATGCAACCTGCCCATCGAGATAGCCGATGTGTCAAACTTGCCAAGCCGGCTTGGAAGCGTGGCGGGTACAGTGTCCGTTCTCCTATAATGGGAGGCCCGAGCCCAGCAGTGGGACATTTATGGGCTGTTATTATATTAACTAGCTTCTGCCCGCGACTTCGTCCGCCTGGAAAGTTTTTTTAACTATCCCACGGGAACTTTTTAATTTTTCGGGATCAAAAGTATCCTATATATGGAACAGGGATATAAGCTACCACCATACAAAATTTCATTTGAATCGGTCCAGTCGTTTCGGAGATTAGCCGGTACAAACAGACAGACAAACAGAGAAAAAAAAATGAAAAAATCTAAATTAGTTCCATTACACTTCTTACATCCCCCTGACTCGGTTTTTAACATTTTTTTATAATTTTACAGAAATTCGACCTCTACAATTTTATTATGTGTATAGATTTTTTTTGTCACAACCACACTTGACTCATGTTTTTCAATTGTTAACAAAGTGTTGCAACGGTAGGCATTAAATATTATACACCTTGAGCTATGTACTATCGATGGAGCATTTAATAAAATGGCTTGCCAATGATCGAGTGGTCTGCCTAAGCGTGCCAAGGGTTTGGCTATTACCACCTGACAGTAAGTGAGCGATTGGCGTCAGGGCGCACACCGCACCGCGTTCCCATTGTCACAAAACAATAGCCCATCAAGTTATCTTTCATCAAAGCCAAATAGATGCTAATTGGATCCGCAAAGCAAAGCACCTTCGTTATTTCTGATCGTAATAAAAATACAACCTTGTATACTTTTCAAATGGTTATTTCAGGGCCAAACGGATATTTACGTCTACGGCTTACCAGAGTTTTCTAGCTTTGAAACTTTTGGTGCAGTTTAGATTATTAGCTGCTCTTCTGGTTTGCTGGCTGTCACATTTCCCCCCGAAAATATCTCGGAATTTATACCAGAAAATATTAAATACATAAGTGTATTATGATTTATGTCTATTATGATTGTATTTTTATAACTTTTAATTTATATGTTTGTTTATGTCTAGAGTATTGTAACAGAACAAAGAGAAGATAGCGCAAAGATAAATTTATTTAGCCTTTCATTCAAATCGCAAATACAGGACGGCAAAATAAAATAGAAAATAACAGGGGCGCCACTTTCGCAAATAAGTCTTAACTCTAGCAATTCCAATTAGGTCAAGAGTTAATTTCGATACTTACTAGTTATTTTTAGTATGACATCCAACATCGTGTAAGTTTCAAGTTGCTTTAGTTACGACGTACGCAATTTGTCAACATAGCCTATATGTTTACTTTAATAATAATGACTATAATTTCGTAAGCAAGAGCTGTAACACTTTGTAATAGTTAACAGACCAATTATTTGATTAAAAGAAGCTAAACTAACCATTACAACAAACCTATCATCTCGGCAGTTATTTGGTAAATATCGTCGAATTATAACAAAAAGATTTGTGCTTCAAATTCCACTACACATCCATGGTAAACTTTAAAAACCACTGCTCACGTGAAACTTGGTATTGTTACACGTGTACTTAGTTATTTTTTAGCGGATTTTAGACTCGGATCAACGTTAAAATTAAAATAACGTGGATAAATTCGCTTTGTTTATGATTCACTGACCTTGACTATACATAAAATAGAATATTGCCAGAAGGCAAAAAAATAGTTCATTTTCTTTTCTAGAATACATTTTTCTCGAGTTGTACTTGTTAACTTATTTACAGCTTATTGTCTATTTAGTGAGAAAGGATACCCGACAAAGTGTCATATCAATATAAGAAGGAAGTCGTGACGATGTTGCGTTGTCGGGACTAAGGACTTAGCACTCGGTCACGATCTGTTGGCCAGCGATACTTGCCCCTCAGAGCATAAAGTCAGCGTTATCCGGGCAAAATCTTTTTAGAGGAACCTTCTAAGGGTAAATAGTTTAGTGTAAAACGTATGTGGATAAAGTAGAAGTGGATAACTTACATGGTAATTGATCTCTTTATAAAAAATACTATGCACCACAGGAGAAGAATCTAACAATTGTGTAGCAGTTCACAAAAATCCAATATCTCAAAAACTACTCAATGTGCAACTTAACGTAACTCAACTCTACTTATTGTGCAATCAAATTTTTGTGAAAAATAATTTAAAAGCTCTACAGCTTCAAGCTTTGTCAGTATTATCTTCATTTCATGTTCAGACAGAGGACGTGACTAAATTATGAGTTCAGATTTGACCAAAATGACTAGGTTCGTAAAAAGATCCGCCCACCAATTGTCATAAATTTGTGAACTGTCGGAAGTGTTATCCACACATATCCGATGAAGATAGTCAACATAAGCTGCTTGCTTTCATACAATCGGCTCGGAAATCAGATCTAACGGTAGGTAGGTAAGGTAGAAATTTGACATTACTTGTATGGAGGTAATGTCAAATTTTAACCGGTAGTAAAGTAAATGAACGGTTAGTAAGAAATAGAAACTGGTCATTAGACAGAATTATGATTTTTTAAATTATGGGTCCTCAAAAATGTGGTATTTTTTATACTATACATTGTATTTAAAATATTACATTGTTAATCACAAACAAATAAAACAGCGGAGCTTCAATGTACTATTACGTGCAAAACTTAAATAAAAGTGGGCTTTGCGTTCACTGTCTTCTGCATGTACAATTATGGCAGACACCGAGTTTGAAATGCTTAAATTTAGCTCCCAAGCATCATTATTTAAACGTAATTCAAATGAACTATAATAGAACTGATCAAGTATGAACGATTAATCTAAAGCCTTTATGGCTTATCCTAAGAAAAATCGCGAAATCGATTCAGCTGGCTGATTAACAATAAGGGAAAATAAGTATGAGATTGTTTAATGTGTCTTGACTCATGGGTACATACTAGGATATATGACTTATAAACAAATCTGCCACCGCACTCAGAAATACTAAAGGATAATTAATTATAATAATAGCTGATAAACTTCCCACTGCTGTGCTCGAGCCTCCCACTATAGGGGAATAGACAATATATCCACCAAGCTTGTCCAAGGCGGCTTGGTTGATTTGACACATTGGTTATCTCGATGTGAAGGTTTCATCACGGTGTTTTCTTTCACAGTTTTTAGCACATGGTTATTGTAACAATATGCACATAAGGTCAGAAAACTGCCTAAGTGGTGCATGTATTTGAGTTTAAAATAGTTATAAGCAGAGACGATAAATGGCGATAATCTGGATAGTCGGGGGATACAGAAAAAAGAGCAAGCAAAAAATGTTCACTTGCAGCCGATTCCTATATCTTACTACTCTTTAATTTGCCGTACTACTAGTAAAACCATGAATATAATAGTAAAATACAAAAATCTGACTGTCGTAAAGGTAGAGTGTAATTTAGGTACTTTTAATAATGTAGTGTGCAGTTTTTATACGTTAAAACTTCAAACCAGAGCTCGTGTCACATTCTTTTACGTTGTATTGCTAATATCTACATGTCGCATCTTAATGCATTTTGTAGGCAATACGCGCGTGAACCGCGTTATGCAAGGATGTTCGAAAAACTGGTCCAAACCGGCTCCAAAACTGGGCCAGCAGCATCTCTTCGTTGAGATATTACAGCTAATAGATATTGAAAATGCAGCTGCTAGGCGACGCCTTTTCTATTATGTACAAGATTGAATCGTATTTCATTTAAACGGAGGCCTTGTGTTTGATCTGAGTTTGATGCCATATGCGACTTTGCTCGCGTACATTTTGTATCTGTATCCGACAGAAAAACTGTCCCATATTCTAAGATAACAATTATTCCAGTTTCCACCATAAAATCAATGTATATACATATACATACCTATAACCTATATTTACCCATTTACCCATGTCATGATAATGAACACTTTAACTTCGAGTTGCATAGGTATCTACGTATGTACAATTACGCGTCGTACTTACGTACCCCTACTAATACATAGGTATGCATATATAATAGTATCTTGTCCGTCTTGTCGCTTAGTTTGTTCCAGACAGAAGATCACGATGAAATAGGAGAGCCTGGAAAATGCAAAGGTATTCTTAATAGTTGTAAATAAAATTTAGCTCTTCATTTAATACAGCCGAACAAGCCGAGACTATCTTGGAAGACCTCGAGATTGGAGATCACATGAGGTTACCAGCAGTGTTCGACAAAGTGTATTAAATACTTAGGCAATATAGCTCGCAAGAACCCATACAGGATATAGAGACTTGTGGTCACCGGGAAAGGCGAAGGCAAGAGACTAGGAGATAGATTTCTAAAAGGTCGATTGATCAGGTTCCTGAGCAATTGGATGTGTAGGTCGGTACTCTAGTACTTCACTATGCTGAAAGTAGATCTCGAGGGAAGAGATATAGATTTATTATCAAAATAGTAAGTAAAAGACTGCAACTATGAGTATTGTTGCAAATACACTTTGTAATATTATTGGAAGTGAAGGACGAAAATAAGTTCTGACTTACACAATTCAGATTTCACTAAGTTCTGACATTTCATTATGTATATTGAAATCGTGAAATGGGGTTTGCATCCCATTGATTGGAGCAGAATGGCCGGCGGCCGCGTGCGCGTGCGTCGGCCGATATTCTACTATTGATTTGCTGCGTTACGAAACGGTTATTACAGCTAATGGCACCACGAGGATTCAGATTGATTTAAATTCCTGTGGAAATACAAGATAATAAAATGATTGCTAACAATCTCTATTCTATTAATATTTTCATTCTTATTATTACACAGTAGGTATACGAACAAAGCGCTTTGCGTCCACCTTCATTTTCATACCGCAATGAACTGGAACTCACTGCTTGAGACTGTTTTTCCCCAAACTTACAACCTGGGTGTCTTCAAGTTCCGTGTGAATACGCAACTTCTAGTTAAGCGTGCTCCAGCGTCGCTCGAGAGTTAAACGCGAACCTACACTCTAATAAAAAAAATATAAGTGAATTCCTTAAACATGATTCATATAACTTATGACATGACCTGACCTACGACAATAAAATTTAATTGACAAAAATACGATTGTAAATGTCGAACAATACAGATTCGTAATGCTGCGAAGGTAGCCGATAAACGTAATTTATTGGTAGCTCGTGCAATCATGCGCATGTACCCGGTAAACACGGAGTTTATCTCGGTAAATAACTAGACAGCGGGGAGATTCATTAGGCGTCGATCCATGTCGCGCTATTCTGTAACCGAAGCAATTGTTCTGTTGAGGAAAATTCAATTATTAGCGAGTAGAAGCGGCGAGCGCGAAATATCGTCCATTAGGCAACCTGCTGCGTTGTTAGGAGTTAGAAATAATTGTTGCGATTTATCTCTCAACTGCTGACTATAATTAAATGGCTAATAATTGAAGGAGCGGTTTGGCCGTCGGCCGTCCCGCCAATAAATCGAGGTCGCGCGGGCGCATTGTCCCGCCGCGCGGCGCGGTGCGATATTGCCGCGATCGTGCTTCGTGTTTGTAATTTCGATTAGAATGGTTCGCATTCGCTGAGGGTAGTTCGCTCTCACGCTTCCAATGACTAGTGTAATTGTTTTATGCGACGTGGCACTAAATTAAATTAGCGTTGACTTAGAGAAACATAAATGATTTCGGTTTTTTATTATTTCCGAATCCAGTTTTGTCTGTGAATAGCTTACAGCTTCAGTTAGTGAACGAGGATGATTTCGCTTGCTATGTTCATATTTCATTTTTATAGTTGTTTATGATGACAACCCTATTATACAAATCTTGGTACATTGCAATAACGTGGGTTCAAACTATTGCAAAAAAAAAACATATATCGCTTAAGCAGTTTTTAAACACTACAGATACTGTTACAATTGACACGTGTTGATAGTGAAGGAAAACATTGTGAGGAAACCTGCTTGCCGAGATTATCAATCTATGAAACCGGACAATCCGTCCTGGACAAGCGTAATGGACCCACTCGCCTTTCTCCTCAAGAAAGAACCATGATCCGTAATAAGACGTTTATGGAATGATTTGTATAATATTTTTATCTATATAATAAATACTACTTGTTATTGATAGATAAGTATGATTTGAATGACTCAAAACACATGAATTTTAATTTAAAAAATCAGCCTTGTATTTCGTCGGTTTTTACCTATCTTAACCACAAATGTGCTTAATTCCATAGTAATAAATGAAAAGACATATACAAACAAATATTTAATAAGAGAACGATTAAGCATGAAAGCCACTTAAAATGTCAAGATTCAAAAAAGAAAGTTGATGTCCTTGTATTTTTCCGTAATGTTATTTATGATGGCCGAAAGACCGCATAATATAAATCCATATCGTTCGTTTTGGAGTATGTTTCGTCACACTCCAAACACGACTTTAAAAATATGTGCATATAAAAAAATCGTTTTAATATGTAACAAAGAAAACCCTTTCAAAATAGTTTTATTAATGATTGCTATTTATAGTGTTAACTTCGGTAACATTTTCATGCTTTTCTTTGAAAATCAATGTATGAAAGTCATGAGTTCCCCACTGCTTCCAAGGCAATTTTTGTTACTGTTAAAGGAGAAGAAGCCGCGCAACAAACATTATTATATTCTTTACGTTGTATTTATACCCTCATGATCTTTATTAACATACTTTGGGAAGATGCGGTGGTGGACAAATTTATAATTCTTATTACTGAAAGAGCTTAGTAGCGATCACATCTTTTCCATTCGGTGCGGTCGTTTACAAACCTTTCACATATTTATATTATATATATATATATATATATATATATATATATATATATATATATATATATATATATATATATATATATATATATATTGTTATATTATATTATATTATATATTTCACTATAGCCATTTTACAAAAATGTTGTTTTACTCATTTTTTAAACTTGTTTTCTTGTAGTCATAATTATTTTCTGAGATGTATTAAAGAGCTTTATATTGTGCCTTACAAAACTATTGTAAACTTTATGGACTTTTTCCTTTGTGTCTTTTCACGATATAATTATAATGAGACTACCAGCCCAGCTTCGTCTATTTTTTTTAAAAATCTCTACAATATATATCGAAATATTTAAGCCGTTTCGGAGCCTATTTGAGACAAAGTTATCGACAGACAGACTAAAGTCCTAAAAACATTATATACTGACGATATAAATAGCAGTTCTCACGTAAATTTTAGTATTTATTTCTTTTAAAATCCAAAACAGGCACTTCAATATTTATTGATATAACTCTTATAGGCACCAAATTAAAGTAAATTGGATTATTACTGGCTGATTATATCTTGTGCAACCAGTTACATAAAATTATAGTTTGACCCTTCACTATTTAATAATAAACAAGAATGGATGATATCAATGTTAACTAACCGTACAATTCTTAATTAAATAGTAATTCGATTAGTAATTCCTGTTCTTTTATAAAGTAAGAACTAAAAGGTTGATGAAATAATATCAGTAATTAGTTTATTAGTGTACTTTATTAAACAGAGACAAGAGGAAATGTATGGTTTTGGAAGTTAGTGTACGCGCAAGAAATCCATAGAGGTGTCCAACATCCAATTCTTTGGTAATTTTCCCACGAAATCGTAAAAGTTTCTTAAATCTAAGATTTAACGGTTTTAAGGACGGCATTTTGTTTGATTTTTATTTCGATGTTTCGGCCATTTTTCAGTAGCCGTAATAACAGACGATACGGATACTGAAAAGTTGCCGAAATGTTGGAATAAAAATTAAACAAAATGCCGCGTTTAAACTCGTAAAATCGTAGTTTCAATTACGTGACCTAATCGTGAAAACTTAAAAAAATAATATCCTAAAAGATATTTTTTAAATAATCGAAAATACTTCATACTTAAAAACTATTTATTCATGCTATAGAACGGATAGTTTAAAACTAATAAATTCACTATTCCTAAACAATTGTAAATGTAATTTCGCTTGTTGAATTATTCGCCTTGCAAATACGTAAAGGCACACTAATATGGTCACAATATTGTGTTTCTGCGCGCGCTACACCTTATTCCCCAATAAAGATCCTCTCGTGAAATACAAAAGCGCGCCACACGACAGCCTCAATAGCAAACCGGCGCAGCGGCGGAGATATGCTAAACGTGATTCTAACTGTACAATTTATTTG
Source organism: Dendrolimus houi (assembly GCA_039645545.1). Lineage (NCBI taxonomy): Eukaryota > Metazoa > Arthropoda > Insecta > Lepidoptera > Lasiocampidae > Dendrolimus > Dendrolimus houi. The sequence goes on along the minus strand of CM077126.1, from coordinate 11,743,264 downwards.
TAACAGAGTTACCGACTTAAACGGTGCGGCTTATAAATAAATTTCAATTGTCTGTTGTCATTAAACATTCCGAGTGATAAATCAAAGCTTTATCGGAGCTCTTTGTAACGGTTACAAGGCAGACGCCGCAGCGCGTGGAAATAATTTAAAGATACTGTTACAGGGGTGTTGGATACACGGCCGATCGGATGTGATACATTTGTGCTTTCATAATGAACTACTGAAGCACTTCCGTGTATAACTGCTGTAACAGTAGTGTTTTATTCAGTGTAGTGTAATACTTGCAACAACTCAGAAGGGTTTATGGTAATAAAAAAACAGCAACTGTTCACATATTTATAATCAGAGAACCTTACGGTTTTGACATTTTCTACACACTGACTTTTCACTCGACAAGCATTTTTAGAACAAACACCTCGCCATCCCTTCAACAATTTTACAGTATAATAAACTTAGCAAATTGGCGCAACCGCTAGCGGATTAAAGTAATTGATAAACTATTTTAATTAAAGGGTTGTGAATGAGAAGAATTTAATATATTATTGTTTATAAATTTTAGATAATATTTTATATAAGATATTATACTTAAAATTTTACATGTAATAAAATAACCTGAACACAGTATAAATCTATCGCATCTGCCAACATGAAAATAAAATGTAATGAATACCGTTTATACACAATTGAGAGATTTTGAATTATAATCTACACAATTACCTCATCATATAAAGGATAAATATTGTTATACAAAATTATGGTAAATTATAGACAACTACTCTATACAAAACAGGTGCTAATCACAGAATAAAAAATAAAAATGTAACATTATTATTCAATTAAAGAAATGGCCGATTGTATCCTTTACAAATAAGGGGGTACCGTGAAATATGGCAACTTAACCAACGGTTGACAATTTTGCCATTATAGCCCTTCGACTTTCGTTTACGAGATTACCTGTAACAAAATTACAATTACCTCTAACAAAATTACTTTTTTGAGCATATAATGTCCCTCGAAATGACATTTTGTGAGAGGTAATAGTAATATTGTAAACGAAAACGTATAATGGCAAAATTGGCAACCATTAGTTACCTTGCCAGATTTCACGGTACATAACAAAATTAATTATTAACTTTAAAAAGAAACACGACTAAAAACAACTATGCTACTAAATAACTGTAATAGTCGCGCAAGATTACGCATATGAAAAGATACATTGTACATTATGAGGATACTACGCTTCATGTAAATAATAACTATACATTTTATTACGATCACAATTATTTTATGATTTGTTGAGAAAATTAATTTATAAAAGAACTTATAAATAATATTAGTCCTTTTTGTATCACTGTAAGCTAGCCAATGTTTTATATTTATGTATTTACTAGGGGTCTCAGCAGACGTTGTCCTGTCCTGAAAAAATTCTAGTACCCAATTCCAGCGCCACCTACCGGGTCTAATTCTGAATCTAAACCACCCTGGAACCTACCCAAACACATAAAATTTCATCAAAATTGATGGGTTACATTATTGAAGTTTTAGTAGGGATTCCAAATTTTTGTATAGCCTATATTAATTAGGGATAACGTAGCATTCAAATGGTGAAAGAATTTTTGAAATGGGTCCAGTAGTTTTTGAGTTTATTCGTTACAAACATACAAATATTCAAAAATACAAATCTTTCCACTTTATAATATAAGTATAGATTGATATTCGTAATTTACATTTTGTGCAAAGTTTCGTGGAATATTAATAATGCTATTCGAGTATAGAATTATTGTTGTAATTAAGATAAAACAAATTTAAAAAAAATTACGATAGGCAATTCTATAGGCTAAAACGTCCTCAGTAGTGTCTTGGTAGCGGTCGCAGCCAACATGTCTGGAAGGCAATAAAGCCGATTACTACAATCTAATATCAGTTCATTTCTGTCTTTCAATTTATTAGATGAATGAACCAAATTGATGCATATTGTTACAACTTAGGCTCCGACAAACATAAATTCCACGTTCAGATCTGTAAAAGCACATTTTATTACCTGTCGGCATTTGAACTAATTGTAATCCTTTTATGATCGTCTTCTTTTGTTCACTCATTTATTGGCATACTTTTCTAGTTATTGTAGAGAACAGCCTTTTGTACCCGTTTACGGCCGCTCAGGAGCATCATTAGCCACGTGTTGCGGATTATGAGTACAAGCTAATTCTAGGAAATTATGTCGACGTTGCCGGGCGGGCACATTTGCATTTGTGAAGTATAAAACGATAGCCTAATTGAAAGGGGGGCAGTTGAGCTACAACTATGATCTAGGCGTGATGTGTGTACATTCGGGAATCTAATATTGACGGACTTTGCGCGTTTTATTGAATTACGACCTTCTGCATTACGTTTGGAGTTGTTACGTGCGCTTATATTTGTACCTGTCTTATACGTGTTTGTATAGTTCTAATAAACTCTATAATAATTCTAACGGCATTTTAATTCGAGTCCCGCAAACTCGTAATAATATAAACAAACTTAAATTATTTAATGTCATGGAATACCCTCTTGTCCTTTCAGTGCTGTGCCTTTCAACTAAATTGAATCAATTTGGTTGATCCGACTTTCAGCAGCAATAGGCTTAGTATCCACCCATAATCTTCAATTACAACTATTTAATAAATTAAACCCTGTGTAATATCGGACCTTAAAAGTTTCAATTTTGGGATTGGGCTTCTCCATTTTTAAGGGGACGAAAAGTAATCTCCGCCGGGCTTGTAAGCAAGGCACATTGGCTGGTTTCACATATAAGCTATCTTTTAGTGTAGGTTTCCTCAAAATATTTTTCTTCTCTAACGTATGGTACCTAATAACGTTCATTAGGTCAGTAAAACCGTTTAAGCGATGCACACTCCCGGAGCGACCAGGATTCGAAGCCAAATCAATTGGTACGTTAGCTAACTACGGTGAATATAAGCCCATACAGAATGAAATACAATTTCATTATAGACAAAATTTCATGCTTGGCATAGATTTTGATATAAAGATGTCAAAGATACGATCTAAGGTCGAGTAAGTCTTAGATTTGGGTGATATTTTCATGTGGGAATAATTACGATGTGCGAATATTGCAGTTCCTTGGAATATGCTTTGACAAATCACGACTTTGCAATTCGAATGCAGCAGATTTAATGTATGGGCGGCAGTTTGCATTCTAACCGCGACCCGGGCCACCTCTTTCCTAATGCACGCTTATTTGAGCTTTTTAACCTTTCATCTTGTAGGGTTTGAGCATTAAGGGACGATAATAACGTTAGTCGCTGCTTAACCAGTCACCGTTACCGATTAAACAGTACTTTATTTATATTAGTTTGCAAGAATTATGCCCCATTTTTTAAAATAGATAAGTGATTTAGATTAGCTTAGTAATTTCAAAATGATTAACTTCACAAAGTACCTGTAACTACGTTTTAACGGTTTTAAGTGCAGTATACGTAAATTAGCTTCGAGACGTTTTTGCGTTTGCAGTAGTATTTGTATAAAATTATGTTTAATATTAATATTTATTATCGTTTAATCTTATTAGTTTCATATTAAGTACCTGCCTATAAGTAATAAGTTTATTTATTTAGGTATGTGCTGACAGTACACTACTACAAACGCAAGAACGTCTCGAAGCTAATTTATCTGTATTTTATTTGAATTTCAAATAAAATAACACGCTTAAAACCGTGAAAACTTAATTTTAATTATGTGTGCTAGTCGCGAAATTTCCAGAAAATACTGCTCCACAGAGTAGTTTTGTGATTTGTTTGATTAAACACTTAATAACGGGTCTATATTATTATATTTAAACATTCTTAAAGCTATTAATAACGATTTCTTTTCTTATTTTTTCATCAATCTTAGTATTAAATTCTCATTGCGTCCGCTTTGGAACCTCCAGCCCCCTTGTTATATTTATTACGCATATTGACGTGTTTACGGTGATTATGTGGATCGGCTGCCACTTGACTTTTTAAACTCAAGGAGAGCATAACCAGGATCGGGTGACGAAAACTAAATAAAATAAAGAAGAATAAAAGATGAAGACAAATTTAAGGTAGAGACACCACTATCATGGAGACAATGAGAGTGTGATGGTATATTGTGAACATTTAACATCAGTAAACTAAAAACAGAATCAATAAAAATTACCTATAGATATTTGGTTAGTTAATTGAGGATAAAAATAAAAAATCCATAAATATTTTCTTACGAAATGAGAGAGGGGCTTGTTGAGCAGAGGTAAGTTGGGCAATCGAAATATCTCGGAAATTATACACCCTATACAAATTTGTCAAATAGCAAAAAGATGCGACCCTACGAAAAGAATTCATCAGACGACTGTCCACGCTGACTTATCAATGGAATTACAGACACAGATGGATTCTTTGTTTTGGAACAAAAAAGTAAAAATATTGTTTCGGTTTCAATTTATTCTATACACGTCAAATATCGACCGTTTTTGATGAAATAAGTGTTAAACTTTTATAAATATACTATATATATATAATATCACAAAAAATTTTGAATTTCGTCAAAGTAGTTTTTTTTAATAATTTTACTTTTGTTTTATTTTTTTTGCAGGGGCTAGTTGAGCAATGGTTGTCTAACTAATCTCATGGCTTAAAATCGAAACAGTTTGATATATTTTTCTTTAATTTTAAAATATAAACACATAAAAAAAATAATATAGGAGTTTTGGTTTTTGTTCCTCAGTTAAATACTACAACAAAGGTTGTCATGAACGAAGAACAGCATAAATTCTATGGCTAAGGAATTCCGTATCAATCATATTTGAATATATGAAAAAAAAGTAGAAAAGTGTTTCTATAAGAGTTCTTCTGTCACGTAATGAACGTAGTCAAGATGAGCATGTTAAGCTGATTTATTGCAAAGCTATGCTCAACTTACCCAACCAATGGGGTAAGTTGATCATGTCTGACATTCTTCACATATACGGCTGTAGCTCTTAAACCTTAATTATTGGAAATTAATTTCTACGGACATTTTTAAGCAGGATTAAAATACCTAGGTATTTATCAAGATACGTTATAAACTCTTCTGACGTCTCGTTTAGGAGCTATCACAGATTAAGTGAAAAAATGCTCTACTAGCCCCGCCCTACCCTACTAAAACTTTTACAAATTGAGCTACTTTTATCATCCTATAAAATGCTGCAGCCTGCTAGATTTTGTATAAATATAGTGAATTTAAAGTCATAATTGCAACGTATCAAATAACGCTTTAATAAATGTATAAGCAGTAATTTTATATAATAGGTTGGGGAAAAAGTCTTTTCGCATATAGTATGTACGAACTTGTAATAAGATCTCTTTGGCTATACCATTTGTATCTGGCTGGTTTTGGTATCATTAAAAAGTTTTAATTTTAAAGAAGACAATTTCAAATTCAAATTAGGAAAATGTGTGATTTCATTTGTTTTTCTTATTGTTAAAATGAGTGAATCTAATGAAGAAATTCGATACATTTTAAAATTTTACTACAAAAAAGGTAAAAATGCCACACAAGTCGCGAGAAAAATTTGTGATGTTTATGGACCTAATGCAGTATCTGTGAGAGTAGCGCAAATTTGGTTTAAGCGTTTTCAATCCGGAAATTCTGATATCAAAGATGCACGTCGCTCTGGTCGCCCTGTTACGGACAAAATTGATGCCATTTTTGAAAAAGTGGAGCAAGATCGGCATATTAGTAGTTACGATGTAGCTGGAGAACTGGGAATTGACCACAAAACGGTTTTGGCGCATTTTAAAAAAGCTGGGTACACAAAAAAGCTCGATATTTGGGTGCCTTATGAGCTCACTGAAAGAAACCTAATGAACCGTGTACTCATTTGTGATTCTTTATTACGACGTAATGAAACCTAACCATTTTTGAAGAAGCTGATAACTGGTGATGAAAAGTGGATCACGTACGACAAGAACATGCGAAAAAGATCGTGGTCAAAGGCCGGTGAGGCTTCACAGACTGTGGCGAAACCCGGGTTAACTCGCAACAAGATGATGCTGTGTGTATGGTGGGATTGGAAGGGCATTATTCATTATGAGCTGTTACCGCCAGGCAGGACCGTAGATTCTGAACTGTACTGCGAACAACTGATGAGATTAAAGCAAAAAGTTGAGAGAAAGCGGCCGGAATTAATCAACAGAAGGGGTGTGGTTTTTCACCATGATAACGCTAGACCTCACACATCTTTAGCCACTCAGCAAAAACGAGAGTTTGGCTGGGAGGTGTTAATGCATCCGCCGTATAGTCCTGACCTTGCACCTTCAGATTTTCACCTGTTTCGGCCTCTGCAGAATTCCTTAGGCAGTGTCAGGTTAACATCACGAGAGGACTGCCAAAACCACTTGTCACAGTTTTTTGATCAGAAGCCCCAAAATTTTTATAGCAATGGGATCACGTCCCTACCTACAAGATGGCAAAAAGTTATCCAACAAAATGGCACCTACATACTTTAGTCAAATGTAAATAAACTTTATAAAAAAACCTTTTGAATTGTTATATAAAATGCAAAGAAACTTTTTCCCCAATATATTAATAAACTTTATTTTCAGTAAGAAACAGCTACGTAACATAACAAGAATTTATTTATTTAGTACAGCATATATATGTTAGGGAGTAAAACCGAAACTAAGAAAAAATCACGTATCTTTGGCGTCAGCACCTTCCTGTTAAATTTGACCACAATGTAAATTAAAATTATTTCAAACATAATATTTAAAAGTAAGGCGACAACAGGGTACTTGGCGTCTGCTGTTTTATAAATGCTGTTTATAATTCTTTACAAAGTTCCAAATACCCAAAGTGTTCGTATACTTACCAAACAAGCGATTTAGATGAAGCACACTTGTGCTTACTTACGTTATTGAGTTTCAATATTGTAACAGTCGTTTTCATTAGATCCTAAGGCAAGAGACTATGCTGGGAATAAGGTTGAGTTACGTAATGGTGGGTATTGAGTTGAGCCGGTGGTTGAGGGTAGGAAGGCGGAGGACCGCGGGGCGGGGCAGCGGTGAAAGGGCTGGGCGGGGCGGCGTGCCCGGCGCCGCCCACCGCACATTTCACCACCGCAGCGACGCCGCGCGTACCTCGTGCGCGTCCTACTTCTCTCGACAGGTTCGCTCTTAGTGTTCTATTGTGCACTGTACACATCACCAACATCCATGAACAATAGCATTGTGAAAGATTATAGATAACATCCTCGCAAACTGCAATTTAGATTTCATTGGATTCGGTGTTAGTAACGAGTAATCACAATTTGTTATGCCTTAATGACTAAAATTTTTAAGTTAATTTCCATTCATCAATCATTTAATTGTTTTTTTTTTCATTTAATGTTAGTCAGAAGTATATTAAATGTGAAACAGTTCTTGTATATATACCATTTTGTAGACTATAAGTTGTTGGAATTTTAACTCTTCATCATTGTTCTGTATTATATTGTATACATTAAATTATAAACTAGTACAATGAAGGATATCTTAACTTGCATAATATGTTGTACTTTACTTAAAATCCCTTAAGACTATAAGAAGAATACTGAGACTCATTATTCTAGCGTTAGGTTAATCTCAGTTGCATTTGGAACCAGTGGTGGAACAAGACCTAAATTTCACGTGGGCAACATACATTTTGTCAGGCCCTCTGGTACATGGACGTATCATATTATTATTATTTTTTTATTTTTTTATTGCATGTTTTCAGCAGACAGGCAGACGGCCCACTTGATGAAAAGCGGTTACAATCGCCTATGGACATTTGCAACACCAAAGGTGGTACAAATGCGCTGCTGCTCTCTTAAGGGAGACTGGAACCTGGCCACTAATGCCGGAACACAACTCAAGGTTGTTATGGCGGCATACTCTAGACCAGGGGTGGTAGCCATCCAGTCGGGCAAATGCCCTACCACCTGGCTGTGGGTTGTTTAGTCGCCTCTTACGACAGGCCGCCGGGCCGCAGGAAATTGTATTCTTTCTCCGTTCCTGCACGGATATATATTAATCAATACCTCCATGCTCTGGTAACCCAAAAAGTTGTATCTTAAAAACAATTGTAACTGATTACTACCATTGGCCGGCTCGGTAGTTCGCCGTAATTGTTACCGGGAATGTCACTAACAAAATAAAAAAAAAATTTATGACTAAGGATACGAATAAAACTTTTCGACATTTTAAATTCGACAAAAAACTCTAATCCTGCTGTCTTCGAGGTACGAGGCCCCTAGGAGTGCGAGGCCGTAGGAGATGGCCCTCGTCGCCCACGCTTTAGACCGCGTCTGTATGGAGCGTCAGCTTTCCTTCTTTTCATCAGGGAATCTTAATAATTTATATTAAAAATATTTATTGTATATAAATATATTTATAATAATTATAAAGGACTTATAAAACTACTAAAATCATTTATTCAATTAATATATTTATATCAAACACTCGTAGCGTGTTAAGAACAAATAAATATTTATCAAATAGGTACACATATTTAATTGTTATTTTGCTATACAAATTCTTCTTTAGTAACCAGGCGTCCAAGTGAACGGTGATGATAGATAACTGTAAAAAATGTAGACGGCTCTAGTAAAACATCTGCGCCAGTAATTCCATGTTCAGCTTGTAGAAAATAACAAGCTCTTTAATAATATTTTAAATTTTGTCTTGACTGCATAAATTCAAACGAATGGAATATTTAATTCCAAAAACCTACGATAATATTTTTTGCCAAGAAGGTATTGTAATTCATTATGCATTTTTATAATTGCTTTTCTAGTGCAATAAAGAGTTATCAATGTTTTTAATATTAATTATACTCCCTAAGTCAAACTTTAAAAAAAATGTTATAGTTGATAAATATTCTGAGTTTTCTTCTTTATGTTTTTTGTATACTTTCTAACTTTGTTGATTGATTTTTAAAAATTAAACAGAGGGCTTACTCTCAAACGCCTTTCATCGTTTGTTTTCGTCCGAGCAACCCGAAAGAGTAAATGAACTTTTATTTAGAAGAAAGAAAGAACAAAGATTTTTTTAATTACAATAATATATTCTATATAACACAAAAATAAATGAAACATACAAAAACAAGCAAAATAAGTTCTAAAATGAAAACGAAGAACGTTTGAGAGTAAGCTCTCAGAAACGAACATTGGAGCAATAGTTTACAATAGGATTGTGTGGATTATTAGCTTATATCAATTTAAATGTTTGTAGGTACAGCATATAAGGTTATATTCCCTACTACGAATATGTGAGATTATCCTCTTAAATTTTAACGTTTAACCACAATTGATTTTGAACTATTTTTATTTAGACATAATTCTAGTCTATAGTATGGTAATATGGGTAAGATACTATATTATTGAGGGATTGCAAACTCGATAGTCAGAGGCTGACAAGCGCGCCATGGCTCGCGGAGGTAATTGCGCTGAAAGGCTTCAATTTGAGGCGCGTTTGAGTCTAAATAAGACGTCGCAACACGGCTCGGTAAAGAGGTGCATTATTCTTATTGAGCCCTAAGGCCTAGCATTATTCGCTTGCTTAAGGCGTCACCCTGCGCTCGTACCACAGGCGAACTAGTAAAATCAGACTTAACCTCGGAACCTGTTATGGTTATGCCAATTTTGTAATGTATATTGATTTGTGCCTTATTATCGGGCTCTAATATTACATTTACTAAAATATTTAATTTAGAAAATATAGATAGTACGAATTGATATAATTATTCAGGTATATAATACTCAAAGTCATGTAATATGTAACCATCAAGTTAAAGATAATCAGAAAATTGTATTTAAAATATGATATCAGCCACTCAATATAGTATGTTTGTCTTGAACACGTTCAACTGTGCAAGAGGAAATGAAAGGTTAGAACATAAAAATATAGCTTGAACATAAAAAAAAAAAAAAATTGAAAAGCTATTCAGTGGATTAATACTTAAGTGACAGCTTCAATTAATACAACTCACTTTTTCCCTCTAACTATATATTATTATAATTTAATCGATAATCTTATTTAATATTCAACACTCATACCTTTTAATCTGAAGAGGCGTGTCAAAGCACGAGCTGCACGCCATTCTTCCCGTCGCGTCGGCGGTGTTGTCTCCCATACGTTTACATCCGATACTTAGCAACAGGCAAGTTGCCTATAGATTATTAAAGTTCTAATGTGGTGTGCCCATATTTTCGCGTCGATGTCACAGATCTCAGAAGGTCGGTGAACCGTAACTCCATTGTTCAGTGTTGCGTCAGCGAATCGTCTGCTTCGATGTATCTACAATGAATTGAATTTGTACCGTATTATTGTTACACAAAATTGATTGCGGTACTAATAATAATAGGTAGATAGATACCTTTACTGTGATCAGGTTTCTTGCGATTAATCGTCTGTTATTGAAAAAGAAATGTATATTTTTCATTCAACTTTTATGTCACATTGTGAATATGGAATCAAACAATGGAGAGAGGAGTTGATACATTTGTTTGTTGTATTCGTCACATAGTTGCATGTAGTGATTGGTTATAGTTTTTAGGGCTCGGAACCCATTTTTGCTAAAGGTAATCCTTATAAATCGTTATCATTTGTTGTCGATAGTCTCTGTATCTCATCCAGTCTTTACAAATCGTCAGTTTACTGGAAGAACTCATTAACTGACGTATAATTATTTATATATATGGCAGTTAATTAGTTCTTGCAGTTATAACAATATAATAACAGCCCATAAATATCCCACTCACTACTAGGTTTGGGCCTCCCACTATTAGAGAACGGACAGTAGCTATACCCGCCACGCTTGTCCAAGGCGGCTTGACGGGTTTGACACATCGGTTATCTCGATGTGCAGGTTGCATCACAATGTTTTCCTTCACTGTTGTTAGCACGTGGTAATTGTAACAATATGCACATTACATCAGAAAACTGCCTAAGTGGTGCATACGTTCCAGCTAGGATCGAACCCGCACCCTTTTAGTTTGGGGACGCGTGCGCTAGTCATTACACTACCACGACTTACTTCACGAGTACTTGCAGTAAACTAACGAAATTACAGGTGGATACCATACATGTCACTGAGAGTTAAATATTTTTTGCAACTTTGTAGTACTAAGTAGGTCTTAATTAGTAAACTTTTTTGCCTCCCACTTATGATAATTGCTGGCTTATTAGCTGGCTATTCGTATCTTAAAAGCGAACAATACCTGTTTCTTAAATTTTGACGACAAAAAAGGCTTATTCTCACACGTCTATCATCGTTCATTTTCATCGAATCCGCTGGAGAAAGTACCGGCGACAAACTTTAGGAATAAAGTCGTTTATCATTGGATAACTTCTTAAATGGGTATAACGTTTAGAAGCGAGACGCACTGGTTAGCACGAATTGACAATAAGAGCAAAGTTCAGCTCAGTTCAGGACTCCAGAGGAATGTTGTAGCGAGAGGCGCGGGGAGCGGCCGCGAAGGCACCGCGGCTGCGGCTCTAACCTCCACACAAAATCACGATTAGTCACTATTTATATCGACATTTCTAACATACACCTGTTAAAGCCACTGTTGTGCACACATTAATAAAAGTTTGGTAACTTGTCACCAAACAGTGTACATAGTGGATACTAACTACATTTATACATTAAACAATTTAAACAGACTGAAAATAAAACTAGTTAACTTTATTTTTCACTAGGACAGGAATGGCTAACTTAATTAGACTGAGATTTACTGTTAATTGTATAGTCTAGTAATTAAAATGTTATTTTGTTATCGGTACATACAATTTTAACTAAATAGCTAATACAAAATACGGACGTATAATAATTATTTTATTAAATGCACATGTACAGAAGTAGAAAGACTTCGGTTCACATATCCTACATATAAATGTATTTTATTTACTTTGTACCTACTGATTGGAAACCCGTGAATGACAAAAAATATATGTCTGTTGTTCCAGGAATGCTGGAAAAATGATTCCTTTCATTTCATCTTCGGGCTCTACAGATATTTTCTCAGCGAATATTATATTTATTATACATAATTCTAAGAATAACCGAAGACCATAATATACAAAACAGTATAGTAATAGGAGATTTTAATGCGCATCCTAATTTTTTCTTTGGAAAAGAATTGTTGAGATTTTGCGAAGAATATAACTTTGCCTATTTTGATATAGAAAAATTGTCTGAAGAAAATTATACATACATTAGTGACGCACATAATACTACTTCATAAATTGATCATTGCCATGTGACCGAATCCAGGGCTAAAAACGTCACAAAAATCCAAATTGACTACACGGTAGATTGGACTGATCACCGGGCATTATATATTAAATTACAGCTAGATAAAATAGTCCAGGTACACCTGTAAACCCAAAATCATCATGATTCTGCTATGTGAAAGCCTAAAAGTAACAGAAACAGAACGATACAGAGAATTGGCACAAAAATTAAGTACAAATATAAGTCCAATCGACACAGATACACAGATAAATGAAACAGCATACAAAAAAGATATCCAAAAATTATACAATGAAATCATACATGCATTAAGAAAATCAGCTATTGACACATTTTATAAAAAAATAAAACACAAAAAGAAACATAATACCAGGGTGGAATGAAAGATTTTTTTTCTTCTCTCTCCGGATGAACTTGATTGTCCGGGCTGTTAATTGTTCTTTTATTTGCTGTATATATATATATATATATATATATATATATATATATATATATATATATATATATATTTCTTTTATTTGTGTTTTTTTGATCTTTTTTTATCTTTTTTATCTTGCTTTTTTGTTTCTCTTCTTTATTTTGTTTCTTTATTAAATGAAAGTTTTACAATGGTCCTTATCAACTACTACACTCTTATACCTTAGAGTCTATGCTTTTTATATTTTACATTTTTTGTTTATTCAAAGCTTTATTACATAGTTTCCTATATACTATTTAACTACTACTTCTTGTTTATATAATTTTCTTGTTACTTATATTTACTATTATTGTTAGTTTACTATTTTAATACATGTGATGTCGCTTATTTATTACTCCTATTTTTATTTTCCTTTTATCTGTCTTACACACTTTTCCAAATCTATTTTTATATTTATACTAGTTATTTGTACATTTGTTCGATATATACTTAAATATATGTAATAATGTACCATTATATATGTGTTTTATTCTTATTTACCACATGTCTGACTATTTTTATACAAAATTTTATAAATTCTTCAAAAGTGCGTTTAGACATCAGCTCGTTAATATTTCTATTTGCGACATCTATTCCTAGTTTTGACTCTATCTCGTACCTCTCCCAGGAATACAAAGGACACCGGAAGATCAGATGCGGTATATCCTCAATTTCAACATCATCACAGACGCACGAGGGACTCTCCTTGCACCCGAAACAATTCAGGTACTCGGAAAATCCCCCGTGCCCTGTGAAAAGCTGGGTGCGCAGGCTCTGGTGAGGCCGACCTGCCTAACTACCTTATAGGCCCTCATGACATCCGGGAAAAAGAGTTTCGTAACGGACGCAGTTGACTCTTGACAGTATCTCCGGTTCCATTCGTCAACCGTTCCCATTCGGAACTGGAGTTTAACGAATGAAACCGGACACTTGTCGTAAAGCGGCCTTACTTTCAAAGAAAGCGCCGTCGCTTTCGACAACTCGTTCGCCCGCTCATTTTCCTGTATATCGTCGTGGGCCTTCACCCAGAATAACCCTATCCTCTTTCCCAGCGACATACTCTGCAGGATGTTGTCCCTAATTTCGTGTGCTAGCGGATTAACGGAGCTCCAGTTGCACAGCGCCTGCAATGCCGACCTGGAGTCACGATAAATGCCAAAGCTTTCTTCCGGGCGCTTCCGGACTGACGCCGTAGCCTCGCGTATCGCCAGCATCTCCGCCTGATACACCGTGCAGTAGGACGCAAGCTTGATCTTCCGGCACTTAGTCTCGGCCTCATTATTCTATATGGATAATGAGGCTCCGACTTGCCCTTCAATCAGACTACCGTTCGTGAAGATACGCACAGTCTATTGGCGTGCGCATCCACCTGCTTCTGGTATATCAGGCAGGTAAACTGTAACTCGACTCGCGAGGCCGGGTGAGTTGTGTTGGCGTAAGCAACTCGCGTTTCCATCTCCCTATCCTCAAGCATTGGGTGGTATACCCCCCTCTTGGCCTCGTACAGGGAAGCAACTTCCCTGACACAAAGATCAGGGGGAGTATACCTGCCAGCGCCATTGCGGAGTTTACGAAGACGGCCTTATATGCACGACACATTTTTTGTGCGAATCCGCGTTGGACGGTGTTTAGTTGCTTACGCACACCCAACTTTGTAGTCGAAGGCGCCCAGACGCTCGCTGCGTATAGGACTATTGGCTCCAGCACCGCTGAATACATGATCCGGATTACGTCAGGATTAAGACCCCACGTGACCTTCGCGGCACTGGAAAGCTGTTGGTAGAACTTAACTGCTTTCTTGTAGACATTGTGTGCGTGCGAGTTCAAAGTAAGATCACTGTCGATAGTCAATCCCAGGATCTTAATCTGTGAGCCTTCTCAATGTTGACGCCTCCCATGCTCAGTCTTGGGGTGTCATACTTTAGTTTACGCGTGAAAGTCACAGCTTTCGTCTTACTGGGAGCGAATCTAAGCTTATTACGGACACCCCAATCCTGAACATAGGAGAGCGTCGCATTCGCTCTTCTCTCTATGCTGCAACCGGAGTCTCCTTCGAAGAGCAGGACAACATCATCAGCAAACCCCTGAGGCGAGCATTTCACCTCGCATCTCCAGTCCTTTTAAGAGGCGATCGAGACGTAGGTCCCACAGGATAGGCCCCCCAATGGAACCCTGTACACAGCCTTTTGTGGTATGCCTCTTCACCTCTTCGCCAAGGTACCTAAGCGAGACACTCCTGTCTTCGAGATAACTGCCCAAAATCTTCCGGATGTTCCTTGGGCAGTTTTCTTCCGCCAGCCGGACGCTTATCATTGGCCACCAGGCGCTGTCGAACGCTCCCTCTATGTCTAGTGTAACGATGGTTATAATTTTCTTCTGTTTCAGTTTAGCGCGTATGGTGTTAACTAGATCATAGAGGGAGGAATAATAGAGTTAAACAGAGCTATGAAGAAGCAAGAAAGACATTCTTACGTTAGGTGGATGCAGGGCGACCTATTAATGGCAGGAGGAAAGAAAATCTAAAAAGCAGGTATTCAAGAAAAATTTAAAACAATGTCAGATGCGGAGAAATAAATTATAATGGACTAGCTGATGCCCTCGACTTCGTCTGGGTGGTGCGGTTTTTAAAATATCCCATGGGAACTCTTTAATTTTTTGGGATCAAAGTATCCTATATGTTGACCAGGGATATAAGCTTCCACCATACAAAATTTCATTTAAATCAGTACCGTCGTTTCGGAGATTAGCCGGTACAAACAGACTCGGTTTTTAGCATTTTTTTTCATTGTACAGAAATTCAACCTCTACAGTTTTATTATATGTATAGATTATAGACCGACACTATCACAAACTATCGACAGTGTGCGCCAGAGTCCCTGAAAAAGTTGTATTAGAAAAATAGAATGATAAGATGGCCGTATCCAATTCACAAGTAGGGTTTAAAACAGGAGGATCAACTGACATAGGTATATTTGCTCTTAAACATACAGTTAGTCATTATTTAAGTCTCGATACAAATGTTTATGTGTGCTTTCTCGAATTGTCAAAAGTATTCGTTAGAGTCGTATACAATCGACTATGGCAGAAACTGCAGGAACGACAATTTCCTTTTGCAATCATAAATCTCCTAAAAAAATGGCGCGATAAGCAACAAAATCTGGTGAAGTGGAATGATGCTTATTCTAAACCAGCGCCTAAGCCATGTGGCGTCAGACAAGGGGGATCATTATCGCCAGTTCTTTTTAATATATACATGGATAAATTGCATACGCTTCTTAATGATACTAAAATTGGATGCCACATTGCAGGTACCTGCGTCAATCATATTGCTTACGCAGATGATATGGTTCTTCTGGCAAAAACGGTGTCGGCACTGCGTCGACTTTTGGATGTATATGGAACCTATGCTGCTACTCACGGTCTTACAAATAACGTGAAAAAGACAAAGGTTATGTACTTTCGAATAGGCAAGAAGCCTGTTACGACATTGCCTATCCAATTAAATGGATAGGACTTGGAATAAATACGTAGACAGCTTTAAATATCTGGGACATATAGTGACAAGCAATTTACTGGACGGAATGGACCTAGATAGACAACGCCGTGCTTTAAGCGTGCGATCCAACGTGTCGGCTAGGAGGTTTGCAAGATGTAGTGACAATGTGAAAATGCTACTGTTCAAAACATGCTGCACCACTATTTATACATGTGAACTTTGGTGCAAATACACAAAAGCGGAATATAGTGCATTAGGAGTATAATATAATAATGCCCTACGCGCAATGTTACGGTTACCTAAATTCGGTAGGGCTTCAGAGAAATTCACTGAAACAAGACTCTCCGGTTTTGCGGCACTAATACGACAGAGTTTCGAACACAAGAAAAAGATTTTATAACTCTCAAAATAAAATAGTCGCTGCTCTGCTTTAAGTATAGACCGTTGGATGAAACTACATCGTGACATTATCTAATTGAATATTTTAATAGCAATAATGTAATTTGTTATGGACCTAGTCTGGATTAAATAAATACGATTATTATTATCATAATATTTAATTTAATACAAAATTGACTATTGGCTAATATTTATTCATAGTGTTGGTTATGTCCAACACTGTGAATAAATGTTTAAAAAACGTCAAAAAGAGACTGGCGGGTTCCTTAGGAGCCGCCGGTCTAATCACCCACACACATCATTACAATGAGTTTATGTAGCTTATTTCATTAGAAATCCTTGTGTGATTGTCATTTTCTGCAAGAACTTGGCTGAAAATAGAATTTGGCCATAAATGTATGATATTGACGTAACCTCTATTACGATAATACTAGAGTTTTTGGCGGGAACTAAAAACGTAATGTTTTACTGTGCAATTTTATTTTCCAAAAAAATTAATTTTACCTATAATTGAACAACGTGAACAATAGATGTACGATATTTATTGTTTTAACAAATAATTTATACATTTGTGTTTTATTTTTCCCAATGTTAGGCAAAGGAACTGAGTCCATACAGCTTTGTCTGACGTATAAAAAAAATTATAAAGTAATAAATATCGATAGCGAATAAATAATCGATTAACCAACTAACAAATTAAAAAAAGTGTTAAGCAACAGAATATTACGCAGGTATATTGATATTTTTTATAATGGTATTAAGAATCAGATAACAATGCTTTTGAGTTTAATTATTGGTAAGCGAGTATCGATTCTTAAAACATTCAACATTATTTTTCTCCAGTTAGCGAAGTTCTTAATATATGGTACTACTTAAAAAATAGTAAATAGAAATCTACTTTTTTATATTAGTATAAGTTTTGTCTTTGTAGACTTCGAGGCCTAAAACCACCAGTCGCCTTTGAAATCATAGACGTAGCTGTAAAAAATATTTTACAAAATACAAATCTATATTGTGACATCACAATATAGATAGGTAGGTACATATATACGTAAATCCGTCCGTAATTATAATCCATTTAACTATAGCGCTTATAGACAATAAATAATAAAGGAGATCATCTTTAACACTATAGTGTTTCTTATAG
This sequence comes from Dendrolimus houi, assembly GCA_039645545.1. Classification (NCBI taxonomy): domain Eukaryota; kingdom Metazoa; phylum Arthropoda; class Insecta; order Lepidoptera; family Lasiocampidae; genus Dendrolimus; species Dendrolimus houi. The sequence continues at coordinate 11,725,495 of CM077126.1, read as the reverse complement.
GAGAAAGTAACGGCGAAATGATACAAAATGTGTTTATGCATGACCCGCAGGTCGTCTGCTCACATTCTGACACATGTCAATTAGGGAGTTCTTCGCTATCAGACACCAATTGAGTACCTGGACATACTTGTAGCCTTCTACTGCGAGATTGATTCATTGGAACCACTATTTCAAATATATGCGCGGTATGTCACAGTTTGTTTAGTCTTAAAGGGATCTGATAGCGTCAGTGCTTTGTAATGACAAAAATAAGGTGTTCTCATCAATTCATACAGTATTAACTAGCATCATGGAAGAAGTATACTACTAATTTTAATCTCAGTACTTAATATGCTTGATGGTTATAATTATTTTCACTATAAAATTAAGTAAAATTTTATTAATTAACCAGTGTTTTCCCCGCGGCTATGCGGCGTCAAAAACCCTGGGAAGTGGCTCTATGTTACGTATATATACATTTAATAAGGGTTTTTATCAAAAACTACAAACAAAGAAACTAAGTCCATATAGTCTACACAACTGCGCAGCGACACAGAGGCGAGTCGCAGCCAACCTGATTTGAAGTAATAATAATGAATGAGGTGTTGTTTATGACAATGTAGGTATTTGTTGTGAATGAAAAAAATGCGATTGCAGCGCCAACTATTTTTCTAGTCCGTTTATTTCATGGATACGACATTAGGATACTTTTTATCCCGATACATATATCGGGATAAAAAGTATCCTAAGTGTTAACTCGGGTTATAAGCTAGCACTATGTTGAGTTTTATTACGTAATATCATACACGTTCGGTAGTTTCCAAAAAATATGCAATCGCAGCGCAATTTTTTTTGCTATTTTTGTCTATCCCACGGAAACGACGTCATTTATCAGGATAAAAAGTATCCTAAGTTACGACCCGGAATATAACTAGCTCTGTATCGAGTTTCATTTAAATCCGTTCAGTAGTTCTAACGTGATGCTCTAACAGACAGACAAAAATTCTAAAAATTGCATTTTCGAAATCTCCTGGTCCGAATTATTCCCCCTGATTTTTTTCACATTTTTAAAGGCAATGTACAAACTCGAACCATTTGCAGATTTATGTAAAATTTAATTAAATTAAATTAGTGGTAATCTATATGTATATAGATTACCACTAATGTAATTTAAAAAAATAAAATTTAATAACATTTTTATGTATGTATTTCAATACTTACATAGGTAGGATTCCAAATTGTACGTTAATCGATGCATTCCCAATACTGTAAATAAGGAATAAAAGTACAAATATTCCCAAAACACTATTTATAATTATTAATTTAAATCTTCGAAGCCATTTTAAATATTCTTTTTGGTTTGCAAACAAATAAACAACAACAAAATTGTTCTTCCATTACTGCTCAGACGATTTGAAAATAACAGTGCTTTTGAACATTGATGACATGTTGCTTGTACACTTATACAGAGATTTATACGATTGTTTCAATATTTCACAAATGTGTCTGCAGTTGGCAATTTACCGGCTCACAGATCGATCAGCTCTGTTATTGGAAGAGGTCGAACGTGTACAAACATCGATTTCGAATCGTTAATCTGAGGTTTGTCCGTCGCTGAGGTGAGAGCCAGTACTAGAGGCCTCACCTCACGTATCGCAGTAAAGATAACGACGTGTAATCATTATGATGCTAAAACTGTAATCTATGGTAACCTAAGAGATAATGACCAGCGGGTGCAATGTTGCCTTAAACACTTGACTGGTTACACACTTGTCTCTTGGTTACATGATTACAAGATATTTAATTAAATACCCGCAAAATACGATGCTTAAGTAATATTTTAATGATATGAAAATCTTTAATAGATAGAACTTAGGTAACATGATGGACAATAAACTTGTATTTAATTAGACATAATTATGTATGTTTTTTTATAAAATGAGTTATAGTATTTACAGCGAGAGTACTTGTAACCGGTTGTACACGTGTAAATTTCGAATCCAATTTTTGTGAAAAAAAAATCAATACGATGTCACTTTAGGTTTATATTTTGGCATGTATCCAAACCAAATAATAATAATAACTATTACTGACTATTGTAGCCAATAAGCCTGATGTCGAGATAATAGATCGATCTGCGCGACAAGCACTACTCGTTGACATCGGTATCCCGCGTGACGATAACCTCGTGAAGAAAGAAAAAGAAAAACTAAGTAAATACTTAGATCTTGCTCACGAGGTTACCACTATATGGCGTCTGGAGTCAACGAGCATTGTGCCGATAGTTGTCACCGTCAATGGTCTTATAGCGAAAAGCCTCGACCGTCATTTAGAGAGGCTTTGGCTGGGAAGCTGGGTGATGGGCCAGATACAGCAGGACACGGCACTATTGGACACGGCACGAATTGTGAGGAGGTTCCTGTCTCTAGAGCCCTAACCACCGGTAGTTCGGAACCCAGTCCCCGCTGGCGGTGAGCTGCAAGATTTTATATTTTTTTATTGAATATGTATTTTATTTTTGATGTATTTTTATAAAAAAAATAATGTTATCTATTTTTTTATAAAAAAAATGTCTTGATACATTTTTGAAAAAAATTTAAAAGTTTTTGCGAATAAATAAATACAATATAATAATAATAATAAATTGCCAATCTCCTATTATACTATAATTTACTCTGTGATCGCCAGTTTGTCTTGAATACGCCTTGAGACGGCTCATTAGATTTTAATGATCGTTTTAGGAATTAAACCCGTTATTTATCTTATTTTTTCATGCATGTTAGTGTATAAAATACAGTCCATATTCATGTATGTATTTTCAATCTATCGATTATTTTTTAATCCATATGTTCGAATTATTTATCAAAGGCAAAAGCAATCCATTTGAGACTGTTTCAAATAGAAACGGCCTATCTCTAGTGAGCTTCCGCTAGACGAGCGCTAGTACCTAATGCTTAGTAGATAACCGCCCAAGCACGTTCGTTTATAGCGCGTGATTGCGGCCAATTATTTTCTGTTTATCTCTAATTACGCATGCACTGCCAACGTCGGTGGCTTATCGCCAATCTGCCCTTCGCCCCAAGATCCGATCACTGTTCTAATCAGTTCTCAACTGCTCTAAACATGAACCATCACTGTTATCTAGAAATAATAGCAGCCTAAAAGCAAACCACAGTTAGATTCATGTCTACTCATTTCAGGGAAATGAAGGGTATACCCACCACGCTTGTTCAAGGCTTTACTCATTGGTTATTCGATATACAAGTTTCATAACGATGTCTTTCCTTTAACGCATACTAAATGGTTCCCTAGAGGTAGCGAGCATCCACTGTTTGTGGAATTTGACTGCGAAACTCTAAAAAAGCAATTAATCAAAACTACTCCGTTTCATAAATTACTAAATTTGAAATCACGTCATTGGAAGGAAACGTGAGTGCGTTAAACACTAATGTTGATGGTAGACGGATCAACCAAATTGAATCAATTTGGTTGACAGGCACTAATCTAAAACGATACAACGGTATTCAATGAGACTGAATGATTCAAATTTATCTTTATATGGATTATTTTGGTTCAGTTATCCAAATTTAAAGACAGAAATGAACTCTCTAATATCAGCTCAAGCTACCACAACTTTTTATAGTTTGTAATCGGGGACAAATCGGTGTTTATGTCATGCGTTGACAAAGGTTAATAATTATTGACTTTCACCAAAAAACGAGAAATTCGTTCCGATTGTCATTTTTATTTAATTGGTGAAAATGTGCCCGGAGTTAACTGAATTCTTGGTAGCGACGTTTGTCGAGAGAGCATGAAAGATTGCCACCTCGCATCTGACATGACACGTAGCGTCGATAACAACGTACTCACTCGTTCTTGGTGTACTGCAGTAACCGAGGCAAATCCCGACCGATACTGAAGTACCTATTACAGGATAATATATATGGTCATGCGGCGTTTAACAAGCCAGAGCGTTCTGGCAGTATTAACTTATCGCTAAGTCGTGCAAACATTAAAACGTGCAAGAGTTTTTTGGTGTGCACCCACAAAGGGGAAATTAGGGTGCATTAACGCAACAAGGTCAGCGCGGTCGCCACGTCCTGTCAATGCGGTCGCACATTTTTAAGACATCGATGAGTTTTGCTTTTTATTACTTCCGAGTGTTTTTAAATTTAATTTTGTACCATTTCATGTTTTTAATTTGATATGTAGGTATACGTTATTAGCGGGACCTGATTACGGATTTGTAAATTTCTCTTGTAAGTATTATTGTACAACATATGCACGGCTGTAACAAACAAGTACAAATGTGTTCATTCAAATCGTGCCGATTCGGTAGTTAAGGCACCTGCAACTAATTCTAATGGTGGAGGTACGTATCCTGATAGAAAGAAATGAAGTGCTTATGCAGTTTTCCTAGCCTACATTTTGTTACAATTACCACAACTTTAAAGTTAAAGTATCGTGAGGACACAAGTACATCAACGGGTCTGAAATGTATTATCCGCCAATTATCTTGGAAAAGCACGTTAATATATCACGGTTGGTATATCAGCCATTTGGCTGAACTGAGGAAACCCGAACCTAGTACCAGGATGTTTATAGGTTGACTTTTCTTACAAGAATTACACATCTTCAGCTAACAAATAAATGTTAATTTCAATCGAAAAGGACCCATGATGATAACTATTGACAGATGTAAGTCAACACAAGACAAACTGTACCTTAAGATTAAATGCAGTCAATGATTTACTTATCATGAAGAGGTGACCGTCTCACCGCAAAGCACGGCGTGTCATTCTTATCATAACAATTTATCTGGAAGCTATGTGAGAAAAGATCAATCATGTGAACATAGGCACCGATTCCGGTCGTAGGTACTTTTAATCCTACAATAGCTACTTAGATTTTTAAGTGTCTAGTGTTAGATGATTTTAACAACAGAACACTGAATTTATAGATGTGTGTAATTCCTGGTCTGAAACTTGAATAAAATATTAAATAAATATTGAATTTCTTGTGTTGGATATAATTCCGGCACAGCAATAAGCTGAGTGCAAACAGTATTTGCTGAAAATGTAGCGTACAAATTCTCAAAATATGCTTTTACTTTTAAGATGCTCGTAAGCAATATAAGTATGTACCTCGTTATTTTTTTTCTTGTTTTCAATATATTTGTATATACCCACTCTATGTATCTGAGTCATTTACATTATGCCCACTTATAAGAAATCAAGCAGGAAAATGGCAAAGGCAGTGGGCAGTGCGAGTAGTAAATGTTCAAATAAACTGCGTTTATATAATATTTTTTATTACATTATAGTCGCTCGCTCGTATAAGCTCATGTTGTCAAATAATATTAGAAAGGCTTCTGTGTCTTAGTGGTTTAAAGGCATTTTGGTGGGTTTATCGGATCCAGAATATGTACGTTCGATTTTTATTAGGATCCATTTATGGCATATCCGTTTTCATAGATTATCTTCTCCGTAGTTTCTCATAATATATATTTTTTATTGCAGGAGTTCAGCAGACAGGCAGACGGTCCACTTGATGGAAAACAGTTGCCATCGCCTATGGATATTTGCAACACCAAAGGTGCTACAAATGCGCTGCTGCTCTCTTAAGGAAGACTGGAACCTGGTCACTAATGCCGGAACACAACTCAAAGCTGTTATGGCGGCATACTCTAGACCAGGGGTGGTAGCCATCCAGTCGGACAAATACCCTACCAGCTGGCTGTGGGTTCTTTTGTCGGCTCTTACGACAGGCGGCCCGGCCGCACGAAATTGTAGTCTTTCTTCGTTCCTGCACGGATAAACGTAAATTTTCGAGAAATAATCAAACTAATAATGTGACTACTGTAAATTGTTTATTAAAAGTGTATGTGGTGAACAACAAAGCGTTTACTATTTATCTATCTAATTGTTAATTAATTAATAGAAAAATAAAAGAAAGTATACTATGAGCGTACTTGAGAGATGGATGGATTGTGCGAAGGACGATATGATGATTTGTGGTGTGACAGAGGACGTATGATAGAATAGAGGAGAGTGTGGAAGGAAAAGACATATTGTGCTGACCCCAAATATTTGGGAGAAGGTGAAAGAAAGGAAGAAGACTGAGCGTACTTGTCAGAGGCCTGATGCAGTTTCTTTTTAGAAGTAATGCGGTGCTTCTATATCTATAGATATGCTGGGTATATTTATGTCTAATAATAGATTAGAGAGGCTATATAACATCACATACAGGTCTTTGAATTTCGTTATTTATCTGAGTGACGAGTATTTTTTTAATACTTTTGTGTACATTATCTTTTGAGTGTTTGTTTTGAGTATTGTTGTTGTTAATTAGTTATAGTTTTTATGGCGCATTAAAGCTGCAAGCTGCTTTACACGTTTATTTAATTCTAATTATAAAAGTGAAATACTATAAAACTTATTAATTTCATGTAACATTAAAAATGTTCTTCGTTTCAAACTTTTTTGAAAAATAATAATAATCTTTATTTGTGTCATGGTACATAAATAGATTAAAAAGCTTCTAAATTCTACGCCACAATAAATAAATATAATTAAAGATTACATTTTTAAGGTTTAAAATTCTATGTAAACTACATAATTGATTATAATGCGCAGTATAATTTGTGTCGTGACTGGAAAAGAAGTAGTTGTCAAAAAGGCATTAGCCATAAATATGCATTGGTTAATTTATGCTAAAACAGGCTTTATAACGTATGCTATGCTAATAAGTGCCGAAAACCACTTCATGCATAGTAAACGTATAAAATACCTATCTAGACAACACTCAGGCACACTTAGGTCTAAGTATAATATTGAATAAATACATAGTCTAGACAAGTATTAACGAAAAGCCGTTCTAAGGTCGATTGATGAGATTAGTGGGATCAATTACTCAGTTCTCACGGACCCGTTAGTCGCTGCGAGTAGTTGTCGAGACAGGACGTTCGCTGACATTCACCCACTGCAGTTGCATTCTACTTGAACGTCATAGAACTGTGCAATCTATAATAACCAATTAACCATGAACAAATTTTGCGAACACTCTTCCATAATAAGAAAGATGGGCTCTTTTATGTACACACACAAGTATTTACACCATACAACATATAAAAAGAACCTGAAAATGGAACTACTATATTACATATTAACAAATAAAAAATGGATTCCAGTTCACTAGCGTTGCTAACATGCTGGCCGCATTTCCATGCTATATGGCAATGTCAATGCCTTTATACATGTATTTATACATATGTCTATATATATATATACATGTACATTATTTTATATATGGAACTCTTAAAAATGGTTTATTACCCGACTTGAAAAAAAGGAGGAGGTTCTCAATTCGTCGTGTAACTTTTTTTTCTATGTATGTTCACTCATAACTTTGTTGTTTCGGGGCCGATTTTGATGATTATGCGTTGAATTCACTGTAACTACGCAGTGGTCTGATATAAATTTCATTGCTATTAGACCCTGGGTTATGAAGATATAGCAGAAAATTTCTCCAAATCAAATAGAAAACTTTTGTAATATTGTTAGGTTTATGAATCGTAAAACGAGTAGATACCTAATTAAGACCTATAACGTGCTGTACTAGATTCAACTAGGACTAGGAAGGCGTACAGTGGAAATCCATCACGTTAAACAGCATGATCGCGTATATTGAGTTATGAGATCCGTCGTATTTACAAAATAACGACGAGTGGAGTTGTGAAATTCAAACGAAAATGTTGCCTGGTGGAACCAGACGACGAGTGTAGTCATTTTATTAAACAATTTTCGTTTGTCGGCTGGTTTTCTGTAAACGAAAATGCACGGGCCGCGCCGCGGCTTATATACATTTATTCACTGTGAACAGCATGTACTAGCGAAACTTCGTTTGCGTTACTATGATAACGACGTATTTGTTAGTGAAATTTGACGGCATTTATTTAAGGTTCATTTTTTTATTGCAAGTATTCAGCAGATAGGCAGACAGGCTAGTTGATGGAAAGCAGTTTCCATCGCCTATGGACATTTGCAACACCAAAGGTGCTATAAATGCGCTGCTGCTCTCTTAAGGGAGACTGGAACCTGGTCACTAATGCCGGAACACAACTCAAGGTTGTTATGGCGACATACTTAAGACTTAAGACCAGGGGTGGTAGCCATCCAGTCGGGAAAATGCTCTACCACCTGGCTGTGGGCTGTGGGTTGTTCATACTCGTAAGTGCATGTCATTTAGCTTCGACCTGCACTCAACATCGTTTTCAAAATACGCTTCTGTTTCATATAGCTATTGTTTCCGTATTCGAGACGCTACCTTCTTAGGGATACCATATATGTAACTTAAAAGCGTAAAAAAAACCGACTTCAGGAGTAACTAAAAAGCATAAAATAAAATTTTGTACGTCTTGAAGTCGGTGTCAACTAAATCACAAAAATTACTATGTACGTTATTAAGACAACAAAATATCATAATTTTTATGTTTTACTTGGCACCGACTTCAAGATGTACAAAATTTTATTTTTTGCTTTTTGTTAGAATTATTTTTTACAATTTAGATTTTTTCTTGGGAAGGCCTCGGTCGTATATCGATTTTTAGCATTTTAAATTCTGTAAATGAACTTTCCATTGTTTACGCTGATGTGGTACAGAATCTAAAAGTTATGTTATATATAACGTAATTTTCTAACTTGGGAATATACAGTATGCTTGTGTTTGTCGGCCAACATGTATTTTTTATTGTATCGAAATGGTATTTATATGGTAAACTTATTACGAGTATATCGGTACTATTATGTAAATAATAGTATATTGTATACAAAATTTCTAAGAAGTACTACTTATAAATTTTTGCTATGTACTTCTTATACATTTTGATTTGAATTAGAACTCAGGAAAAACAGCTACCAATCAACAAACTCATTTCTTGGGGCCTGTAAGTCGAGATGTAAGAAATGAAATTTTTTTATGATTGACTAGTTTTTACCGCGGCTACGCCGCATGAAACCTTCCACGCAGTAGCTCTATGTTACTAACATAAAAAGTAAATTAGATTTTTTTATGTATATTAGATCTAAAACTTGACTGTTTCTTGTTCAATTCACTAAAATAACAAAGAAACTAAGTCCATATAGTCTAAACAGTTGCCCAGCAAAACATATAGTTGAGGTGAAGCCAACCTGATTTGAGGTAATACAATGAATGACTTACTTCCTATGACAATGTATTTGTTAGTGAATTGAAAAAACGCGATTGCAGCGCCAGCTATTTAGTTAATCTGTCTATTTTATAGAAACGATATCAATTATAATTATCGGGTTATAAAGTGTTATGTCGGAGTTTCATTCATATGCGTTCGGTAGTTTCCAAAAAAGATGCCATCGCAGCGCATCTTTTTCGCTATTGTCATCTATTCCACGAAAACGACGTTATTTATCGGTATAAAAAGTATCCTAAGTGACGCCCTGGGATATAAGCTAGCTCTGTGTCGAGTTTCATTTAAATCCATTCAGTAGTTTTCACAGGATGGTCTAACAGACAGACAGATAGAAAAAATCTAAAAATTGCATTTTTGGAATCTCCTGTCGAATTAATAAATCCCCCGGTGTTTTCTTTCACATTTTTAAACGCAATGTACAACCTCGAATAATTTACAGATTTATTATAGTATAGATTACAACAATAGCTTTAACAGTGACTTCATACACATACAATACATATTTATTTTCACTTATTGAATTAAGTAAAAGTGCAACTGTGCAGGAACGGAGAAAGAATACAATTTCTTGCGGCCGGGCGGCCCGTCGTAAGAGGCGACAAAACAACCCACAGCCAGGTGTTAGGGCATTTGCCCGTCTAGATGGCACCATCTCTGGTCTAAGTATGCCACCATAACAACCTTGAGTTGTGTTCCGGCGTTAGTGGCCAGGCTCCAGTCTCTCTTTAGAGAGTGGTAGCAAATTAGTAGCACCTTTGGTATGACAAACGTCCATAGGCCATGTTAACCGCTTTCCAACAGTTGGGCCGTCTGCCTGTCTGCTGAACTCGTGCAGTAAAAAAATCTGTAACGCTGAAATTCATTTTTGTTTATACCTTACCCGAGCCTGTGTACTTTCACATTAGAAGACTATGACACTTAAACCACTATATTGATTAAATATAATGCAAGCAATTAGTATAATTATTGTTAGAATAATTTAGTATCTTTTACATACAATGTAATGAATGACAAATGTGCAATATTTGTAATTCTGCATCAATGAAGATATTGAAACGTTCGGGATGTGTTTATTGGATAAATAGGTAGTTATTGGGTATAATAACAGTAAGTTTGAAAATTTGCAATCAGACAAGTCTATAAAATATGTAAATTAGTTCTGTAATGGCGTCAGCACAGTCTCACCGTCATTTAATAAGGAGGTTTATACATGGTCGTCTTTCAAAAAATCGTTTCTTAATAGGTTGATTATAAAACTCATTTGAGCACTAATGATGATAGATTTTATAATTATTCGTAATTAAAAATAAATCTTATATTTTTAGGACATTTCATGGACGTGTAGTATTACGAAAATTTACATGGTGAGAAACAAGTAGGTAGGTACTGTAACAGCCTCTCTGGGATTCGGACGTTTTCTGTATGAAAAGGATTCCTAATATTTTCAAATAGTGAAGGAGGCAACGGATGTTACGCCTAGAAATGTCATTATGAAAAAAATATCATATTGTGTGAAAATACTGTTCTGTGAGCTATATATTATACAAATTTAATAATTTATGTTACGTCTTTCCATCGTTTGAACGATTGCAGTATACTTGTAAAGCGAGGCTCGCCGTCGGGGCCGTTATATGGTGGAGGCGCCGGGTATAACAAAAATTATTAAATCTGTATATTATGTAGCTCACTGGATAGTATTTTCACACAATATGATATTTTTTACATAATGACATTTCTAGGCATAACGTCCGTTGCCTCATTCTCTATTTGAAAATATTAGGTTTCCTTTTCATAATGAAAACGTCCGAATCCTAAAGAGACTATTACATAGTGTTTGCCACTTTAAATATCCCGCGCACTATTAACACTTTTTATTAATTAAAATCTGTAAATTAAAGAAATTAAATATAAAAATAATGTTAGACATTTCTTTTACCGTGGTATAGGTTCGCATTTGACAGCTATCCACCTCATGTTAAGTGAAGATGCGATCTAGGATGGAGCACGCTTACCTAGTAGATTCACTCGTGACTTGAAGACCACTGCTTTATATGAATCGGGAACATAGACTCCGGCAAATTGTTCCACTCGATAGCGGTGCGCTAGAGAAAGTTGAAGGCAAAACGTTTAGATCCAATGGTATGTCCACCATGTAACTATGGCGCGAACCGGTGCGTCTGGTTGTTCCATGATAGAAAGGGGATGGGGGAACCAATTCGTGAAGTTCCATAGCACACTCTCCAAAGTGTATCCGATAGAAAACAGAGAGACTTGCTACCCTGCGGCGAGGCTTTGAAGCCGAGCTTCAAAAATTGTATCATCAATATTGTATTGTATGTATATTGTATCATCGCCAATGAGTCTCCTGGCTCTCCTATCAATCGACTCCAATGCGTCCAACTGGCACTTAGATGGGCCCTACCAAAGGTGAGAACAAGTACTCCATGCATGATCGAATCTGTGCTTGGTATAGAATTAACAACTGTTCTGGCGTAAATTACCGTCTCACCTTCAAAAGTACACCCAGCTTTTTGGCTGCTACTTGAGTCGAAAACTCAACATATGGACCAAAATTGAGTGCTGGAGTCAAGGTGATACCTAATAGCTGAAGCCGGTCGGTTATCGGCACTGATACACCTCAGAAAGTCGGAGTCATTTCGAAAGAACTCCTCTTGGCGGAAAACAAACAAGTCTGGGTCTTAGAGGCGTTGAATTTGACCAGGTTAGCGTCTCCCCAATCAATCGTTCGACTATTACGTCCCTATGTGACTACCTAGGTTCAGTTGTCTCGCGCACTGACTATGTATTTCTACAACTGTGCTGTCATCTGCATACCCAAAGACTCCGGCCTTAGCAAGTTATTAATGTGCATCAGAAAAAGAGTTGCAGAGAGAACAGATCCTTGAGGGTCGCCGGCTTTAATTAGCATCTAAATGACATGTAATGCTACAGCAATAAAGACATCATATAAAAATTGAGTCGTATTTGAATTACATGTATATTCCCTATTGTGTGAAGAATGACATCAAGATTTGTAGTGTAACAGACGACGCATGCCAAAAAAGAGGAACGAGTGTGAAAGGAAAAAATCATATTGTGCTGACGCCAAATAATTGGAAAAAGATGAGATAAAGAAAATAATGTGTTTAGCAGACTACTTGAATACAGTTATCGTTCTTCGAATTTAAAATAATCTTAACGACATTACAAACAAAATTATTTTTGTTAGTTATAATAAGAAACAAATTTAAATTACTTTGAAACTGGTTGCAGTGATTTTCATACTAGATAAACACATTTGTCATAAATATAAAAAACAATGTTTCTTATATAAGACAATGGCTTTTTCAATTTAAATATATTATTATTTACATGAATAATGACATATTTAATTATACTTGGAGAAAATACTATGTAGACCCAAAAAGGATTATACGTTTGTTAGCTACTGGAAAATAATTGCATTAATAAACTCCGGTTATGTAAGTAGTTAGATTAATCAAAAAACAGTTTTCAGCGCGATTTAATAGCTGTATAATTCCACTGCCTTAAAAACAAAATTACTTACGTTTCGAAAAGATTATTGGCTATTGAACAAATGATAAAATTTAATTTGTTTAAAGATTTAAATTGTTCATATGAGACTATCTTAAGTTGACGAACATGAATGTAATGGTCGCAGTACGCGCCGGGGAGTGTCCGCTCCCACGATACGAAGATAAGATTGCGAATGACTGATGCGTAGGACAATATGAAATAGATAGACTGTAGCTCGGAGCGGTACAACTTGTCTCCTATAATGGCTCATTTATTGAGATAAGTGTCAATGTTAACTTCGTCTCGTTTCGGAGAAATGATTCGTGGTCTAGTCCATTTGAGAAAATAACGCAACGTCTGTCAAAGTATGATTAATGCTTAAATTAGTTTTATTAAAATATATTACTTTATTCATTTATCTATACATATAATAAAACTGTAGAGGTTGAATTTGTGAACAATGAAAAAAATTGCTAAAAACCGAGTAAGGGGGATGTAAGAAGTGAAATAGAACTAATTTAGATTTTTTTTTAATTTTATGTATCTCTATTTGTCTGTTTGTACTGGCTAATCTCCGAAACGACTGGACTGATTTAAATGAAATTTTGTATGGTGGTAGCTTATATCCCTGGTCAACATATAGGATACTTCTGATCCCAAAAAATTAAAGAGTTCCCATGGGATAGTTATAAAATCGCACCACGCGGACGAAGTCGCGAGCATCGGCTAGTATTATTATAATATCAGCCCATAAACATCTCCTGCTGAACATGTTATTTACTATAATTTTAGACAGCTCAAGATAAAAACAATACGCAAAGGAAAATTGCTTAACCTGTGTGCTTTTGAGTCGAACTCATTTCACTAAAATTAAACGCGGGTGCTAAGTCATATAACTATTACTATTTCTTAATTTTCTTCTTTGTATATTTATTTATTTGAGCTTTTCTCGTATATACATTTCAGAAACTTTCCGTTTTTGTTGTCCGTTGTCAAAAGTATAATACAGGTAATAACATTTTCATCACAATCAGTTTATTTAATTTCGATCGTATAAACTTTGTATTTATATTCCGCATAGACTTAAACAAATTCATGACTGTCATCAAAAGTATACTAGGTGAGAAGCAAATGAACGGTATCGACCGTTCAGTTGCTTTACTATCAGTTAACATTTGACATAATCTCCATACAAGTAATGTCAAAATTCAATCGATGGTAAGGCAAGGGAATGAATAGAAAATAGTAAGATGTAGGTACCGGCCATAAATAATTAGATTTTTGAAATATCCCTACGATTAACGTACCCTAGTCAGGAATGGAAGCAGATTATTTTGAAAAAAGTAACACATCCAATTTTTTTCACATTTATAGTACACATTTGCATAATTATTTATTGAATATATGCATACTCCATGTTACTATATATTTAATTTAAAATATAAATTTCTGTAATTTAAGAGATCTGCCAATCAATCAGGGACACATAAATCACCATATGTCTATTGTAATTTGAGTAACAACCTGCTAAATATGAAATATGATCCCTGTCTATTGTGAGTTTAGCGTATTGATCAGACCAACGTGTTATGTTACTCCTATTCAGGTCGGCGATTAGTTAGACAAGATACATAGCGTTCTTTTCAAAGTATTTAGAGAGATCATTAAACACCCAGTCGGACGTAACTGAACGGTATGGTTATGCTGTATCACGGTTACTAACACAGCTACTACATAAAAGACTTTATTACTAAATATTACATATAGATACAATAATAAACTTACGTTTTAACGGTTTTAAGCGCGGTATTTTATTTGATTTTTATTCCGACGTTTTGACTATTTTCAGTAATCGTGTTCACGGGAGGCTAAAAGTTTTATGATGTGTTGTCGCGAAAACTTAAGAAAATACAATAGATATCAAACATCTTTGCCAATATATAACAATATGAAATTATTTAATATTTATTTCATATTGTTGTGTCTTTCTTTATCCATTTTGGAGAAATAGTAAACTGATTTCATATTAATAATATACGATAACATGTTAGCTTTGGATAATGGTTGTAGTAATGACAATAATCAAGGATAAAGTTAAACACTGAAATAGCTGCCGTGTGAAAAATCTGATCAAATTCGAATCGAGTTATTATGGTTATGGTTGTATTCCAATATAAGTAGGTATATTTAATCAACTAACATAACATTAATGAATAATTAATTTAATAAGTGACTCAAATTGTAAGGTTTTCGAAATAATTAAAAAATACAAAATAATAGTAATTGACTAAAAAATAAAACTATACTATAAATAAATCCCGAATAAATATATGAACTAAAAAATAAAGAAAACACTATATTTATTTATTTATTTAATTTGTTTGGGAAACAACAATAATAAATATTCTTAAATATAAAATACAAAATAATACACATTATCAATCAAGTTACGACTAAAAAATAATTTATATAATAAAAATAAAAATTGGCTCAAACAGTTAATTACAATATACAATTTAATTTACATAAGGTCAATATAGAACAAAAACAAAAAAGAATGTCACCACTATAAACTACAATCGGTCCGGCCCGACCAGACCGCTGTCGCCGGGCAGTGTGCCTAGAAGGCTGACAGCATTACCTCGCTGAATACATACACTAATCCTTTGAGCGAGGTAAGCTCCAGCCTTCCGGTCGTCTTTTATTCTTTTAAAATGTTATTAGCACGAATATTTGTCGATATTACAAACAAACAACTAGCCATGCCTTTTTCGCTATAGTTGTAAATTCAACTTACGGTTTTTTATTAATTAGGAATTAGGAATAGTTTTGAGTTTTCCAAACGTTTCCGCTATTAAAATTTCAAAGATGGGAAAAGGAGGAGGAGGGGAAAAGGAGGAACATATTGTATGCACATCACATTCGAATAAAATATTTTTGAATAATTGACACTACACATACACACAAAGTCTATTTAGGTTTATTATGGTTGCTTATAGGTAAACTACCCACTTGATGATTTCAAAATTCATGACAGTGGAAATTAATAAGCAGCCAATTGGGACTATAAATGTATGACTGATTAGTTAAAAAAATGTGTTTTAAATACGACGTAAATTGAAAGTTTTAATTGAGTTGCCACAAAACAACGAAGAACTGGTATCGCCAACTATGATTGCAGAGTGTGTTACTTCTTCCATAGTGAGAACATAAATATTTTGTATTGGAACCCTAAAAACAAACATTGTATAAAACTATATAAAGAGCTCCCATACCGATTGCAATGATGATGCAAATTTGGCCGAGAAATCACGTATCACACACTTTCATAACAATTCAGTGATTGATTACATAAATTTGAATACTGACGCTGTTAAAGCCAAATTAAATTCATCCGCGGCATCGGATAAAACACGTCGCAAGAGTCTTATAAATTATCGAAATGATGATTAAATGACTGTTGCGTACTTGAGCATCCAGCTGCGCCGCGGTAACGTATCGTAATCGGACATTATGCATGTTGCAAATTCATGCGCTTGTTTAATTATCGTCATCAGCCAATTATAATCCGTTGGTGGACGTAGGTCTCATAGACACAAAATACAGCTCCAATTAGAGAAAGTAAATCATTCTATATTGAGTTTTGCACGACTTTGAACAAGCACATATCATTGGCTCTTGGAACAGTTTCTGACCGCAGGTACAAGGACTCGCAAACAAATTTATCTCGGTCTTTCGCTTTCTTCCTCAGCTATGCCGAGATGCTAAAATATTTGCTAGGTACTTTTCTATTTAATACGAGTATAACACTATTGACAAAAGTACATAAAATATCTTAAATAAAATAAAATAATTGAAATAATCTTGTTTCGACCTATATAATAATTTTAGACAAATAGTTTAGTGCACTTTAGTACGTGCACATGCTGCTGGCCCAATTCACAGGTTCGGCAGACTAGAGGATAACTTAGACCAAGGTTACCAAAGCGCGGTCTCTACTTCAGAACTTGTGTGCTCCGTCGAGTCAGTTTTCAACAGACTTGTACTCTCCCACTTTACCTTGCATAGTTTGTGAGCCGTCTCTATTATTTTGGTTCTCTTACAGATATACTTGTTACGAAAATCCATAACAGAAATATCGAAAATAATAATTAATTGTCGATGTATTACAAACTTTCATACTTAATTGTCGCGGTAATTTTGGAAAAATGCTCAGTGATTCACAGGACATCACAAATTGTCGAAAGCGGTGGTGCGTAACACGTGCCCACAATAGACCCCATATTTTGGTATTATTATCGTAATTAACTTTGTATAAAACCGCGGAGCAATTATTTTAATGCTTATTAAACACGTGCGCTGAAGTGGAGCATGAGTTTCGGTTAGCCACTGGTTGCCAGTTCCGTGTGCAATTATCGCCATTGATTCTGCGGTAATTCATAATACTCAGTGGAAAGCCGACAGGTGCGCGCGCCTTGGTAAGTCCTGGTACAGTATTGGTCGATCGGTTCCCATATTATTATTATCAAATTTTAATCATTTTCTGTAACTTACTTGAACTCACCACGCAGGTTTACTCGTGTAAACTTCGGTTTCGTATTAAGTGGTTATGGTTATTTTTTCCAGATTAACAAATATCCTATGTTTATAATCGGTATTTGTATACCAATTTCATGTTTACTAATCTGTTCATAAGGCCGTGATGAACGTGCAAACATTTGTTTAAACAAAGTCACTTTCATTATTATTCATATACTAGCTGACCCGGCAAACTTCGTACCGCATCAGAATCAATAAATAAAAAAGCTGAATGATAATTGCAGAATGTTTCAACTTTAGTAAAAAAAATGGTCAAAACTTAATTGGAACAAAAATATCATAATAAAAAAAAATGCTGGATATCAATTAAGTTTTATTATTATTACAGCCAAAGTCCGTAAAAAATTATAGTTGCGATCAGAAATTGTTGGTTGTCAATGTCAAATGTCAAAAACAAATGAAAAAAACAAAATTATTCTTTTAAATTTAATTTGATTTCTGAACGCCGGGACGGATATCATACTAAACTTATGTATCCTCAATGATGGAACTCCCACACGCAGAGTATCCCCCCTGCAAAATCCAAGTGTCCCTGACCTAACTTTATCATTCCCCTCCCTCCCTAGCTTTCTCTGTATCATGGACTATGCTCCCTAATACCCATGGAAGTGATCATCTCCCTATATTATGTTCTATGGCCAACTCACTACCCCCACCCATTAGTCCAACCCCTCTCTTAAAATAGAGACTCGAGACAGCTGATTAGCAAAAATTCTCCCTTTTAGTCCAATTAAAATTATCCCTTCTTCCTCAAATTACTCTTGAAAACTTTCTTTCACTATATAATGATTATATTTCTAGTTTGTCGTCTACTACTGAAGAATCCATCCAAAGCTGTGCCAAAGAAGCTGTTAACTCTGGTAGTAATAAGTACAATAAATGCTTTCCACGGGATCCACGTTCCCAAGCTAGACCACAAATGTTTGAATCCTGGAATCAAATTTGGCATCAATCTCGCCAATCAGTGAGCAAACATTATGCCAGCTTACAACCAGATTTACGATCAAAACCTTGGTTCTTTAAATATCAAAAACTTCCTAAAAAGGTCATATCTACAATAATATGTCTTTGGCTTGGTCATTTTTGCTCCCTAGTGTTCTTAGCAAAAATTAGAATCCGTGACTACTCCATATGTGAATGTGGCTTAAAAGAGGGAACTCTATCACATCTTTTTTGAATGTCCTAAAATCCTTTCTCCCCTGTACTCCATCCTACCCAAAGACTTCCCCCGTGCTGTCAATGTTAACTTCCTTCTTACTCTAGTACATAGCAAATATATTTATACATTATCTAAATTTTTAAAAATAAATAACATTTATTTGTAGCAGTATGTAGTTAGTCTAATATTATATGTTTTGTGTCGTCCACAGGCTCTCAGAAAGAACCGGAAAGTCAACCGGTCAAAATTTTCTTTGCTCACCCCCTCTCCTTTTTATATATACCTACTATATGTACATGACATTTTTTCTCAGCACTGTGACATTGGCAAAATCAACGCTAGAAGTGTTGGAGCCATAACCCCAAACAAAGAAAAAAAAGAACATCAAACGTTTGACATTCAAAACCAAAAAAATTAAATAAAAACTTCACTTTTAAATTTAATTTCATTTCTGAACGACTTTTATATTTAATTGATTTCTAAACGACGGGACGAACATCAAATGTTTGACAGGTAGGAATAGTTGCTAAGGGAAAGCGAAATTGTTGTTTTTACTATATTCCAAGCATTTTTTTCATATTTACTCACCTTTTAAACTTTCCCTGGACTTCCACAAATAATAGGTTGGGTTAAAAGTCTTTTCGCATATAGTATGTATGAACTTGTAATAAGATCTCTTTGCCTATACCATTTGTATCTGGCTGGTTTTGGTATCATTAAAAAGTTTTAATTTTAAAGAAGACAATTCCAAATTCAAATTAGGAAAATGTGTGATTTTCATTTGTTTCTCTTATTGTTAAAATGAGTGAATATAATGAAGAAATTCGATACATTTTAAAATTTTACTACATAAAAGGTAAAAATGCAACACAAGCCGCGAAAAAATAATTGTAATGTTTATGGACCTAATGCAGTATCTATGAGAGTAGCGCAAATTTGGTTTAAGCGTTTTTAATCCGGAAATTTTGATATCAAAGATGCACGTCGCTCTGGTCGCCCTGTTACGGACAAAATTGATGCCATTTTTGAAAAAGTGGAGCAAGATCGGCATATTAGTAGTTACGATGTAGCTGGAGAACTGGGAATTAACCACAAAACGGTTTTGGCGCATTTGAAAAAAGCTGGGTACACAAAAAAGCGCGATATTCGGGTGCCTCAGGAGCTCACTGAAAGAAACCTAATGAACCGTATACTCATTTGTGATTTTTTATTACGACGTAATGAAACCGAACCATTTTTGAAGAAGCTGATAACTGGTGATGAAAAGTGGATCACGTACGACAAGAACGTGCGAAAAAGATCGTGGTCAAAGGCCGGTGAGGCTTCACAGACTGTGGCGAAACCCGGGTTAACTCGCAACAAGGTGATGCTGTGTGTATGGTGGGACTGGAAGGGCATTATTCATTATGAGCTGTTACCGCCAGGCAGGACCATAGATTCTGAACTGTACTGCGAACAACTGATGAGATTAAAGCAAAAATTTGAGAGAAAGCGGCCGGAATTAGTCAACAGAAGGGGTGTGGTTTTTCACCATGATAACGGTAGACCTCACACATCTTTAGCCACTCAGCAAAAATTACGAGAGTTTGGCTGGGAGGTGTTAATGCATCTGCCGTATAGTCCTGACCTTGCACCTTCAGATTTTCACCTGTTTCGGTCTCTGCAGAATTCCTTAGGCAGTGTCAGGTTAACATCACGAGAGGACTGCCAAAACCACTTGTCGCAGTTTTTTGATCAGTAGCCCCAAAATTTTTATAGCAATGGGATCACGTCCCTACCTACAAGATGGCAAAAAGTTATCCAACAAAATGACACCTACATAATTTAGTCAAATGTAAATAAACTTTATAAAAAAACCTTTTGAATTTTTATATAAAATGCGAAGAAACTTTTTCCCCAACCTTATAATTCAAAACCAAAATTAGCCAAATCAGTCCAGCCGTTCTCGAGTTTTAGCGAGACTAACGAACAGCAATTGATTCTTATGTATATAGATAGATTTGTGTAGATACAATATCGTTAAAATCGTATGCAGATTTAAGCTCTTTTATATCTTTTTTATGTCATTATTGATATTAACTGGTTTTTGAATATACATTCCTACATATCATAGCAAAGTGCATGTAAGTGTATAAGAGTAGCTGATTCATTCACTGGTCAGTAAATTTAAATTTATAATACTAATGTTATTTATGATGATAGCGAGATTGTCACTTTGAAATGTATAGTTTAAAATCGACGACTGTATGAGATCCTGGAGTGGCAAGCTCATTACCATTTGCACGAATAATCATCTACACTAATGCCTTGTGTAAACGTTGAGCTTTGTTTATTACACAAAACGTACCTACTTTAATTAAACGGGTATCAGTTATTACTTTGCGTTTGTGTTAACATGATTGGATTGATAATAAAACATTGTATACATCTTATAAAACTTAATATATTATATAATAATTAATAATTGTTACAAAACTTTAATAGTAAATATTAATTAAAAACAAGATTATTTTGTCTTATAGAACTGAAAATTTAGAATTCGCTTCGGTTTTTAAATAAAATTACATGACAATTTGTTTTCATTTATAAACGTAATAAATATTAAAATTCAAAACTATTTAATTATTGGATTTTTCCTCGGTGCGTGCCTCTTGTTTACTGAGCATACAGGATACACTGTATTAAATTTTATGTTAGTGCTATTCGCCCCCGGAAGATTTACTTCGTTTTACATCGCAAACTATCCCACCTCCGGGGATGAAAAGTATCTATGTCCATTTTCGGTATTAAAACTACATACGTAGAAAATTACACCAAAACCGATCCAGTACTCCAGTAATTTTGCCGTGAAACCTTAACAGATAGACAAATCGAGTCATTATCGCTGTTTTTTATAGATGATGAATTTTTATATCTATAAACTTGAAAAATGATTGGTTTCTCAAACAAACTTTCGTCGCCTGTTTTCAACCCATTCCATAAATTATCAAAATGACCGAAATGGCCAAATTGACCAAAATAACCGCAATGACCAAAATTACCAAAATGACAAAAATGGCAAATAAGAAAAAAATAACAATAGCTATACTACTTTCTGGGATAACCTTTACATAAATCTATCCCATTATCCGGGATGTAAATTATCTCTTGTCTACCCTCGATATTAAAATTACATATATACCGAATTTCAGCCAAATCGGTCCAATATTTTTTTCGTAAAAGCATAACAGAAAGAAAGGAAGAGCCATTATATTTTTTTCCCGGAAACTATCCCATTTTCAGGATAAAAATTATCCTATGTTCATCATTATCAATGTACAAAAAAAAAATCTAAGAACATCGATATGACAGTCCTCATACATTCTTCAAAATAATATCCCAGATAGATTAAGTATGTTGAAGTATTGCTATTTTTTATTTTACTGTTTAATTAATATTTTATAATATGTAAATCATCCAAATGTAACTTTTCATTTGACATCATACCCATAATTATAATACCTACGTAAATAGTTTTTATTAAATACTTGTAAAGAAGACAAGATCTGTAGGTACACAAATAATAAATCAATTTGAAATCTCATAAATTTAAAACTTCAGATCTTATGCAAATTATAGTAAAATAATGAATAGTGTTAAAGTTACGTAACGCCTTAGTAATGATGGCCGTCCAATAGTGTTGAGAAACTACTAGCTCGAGGGCGCAATGGACAAGCCCGTAAGTATATAAATAATTGGAAGCGCACTGTTTGAACTAATGCACGATTGTAAATGCAACTATAATTTCTCTTTTTGAATAGAGCCATAAATTTGTTAGCACCAAAGCATCGGCTGCAGGGGTCCGCTTCGTACGTGGGCAGACGTCGAATGCCAATCTCAACCAATAACGAGATATCTATTCGTAATTGCAAATTTGTTAGTCAAGCAAGATGTTGCGAACATGATACCTTAATACATTTTCTGCTATAAAATACTACGTTGTTAGTGGTACACAAGATATACGAGTATCCCTAGGCCCTACCTACAAATAAATATACAGTAATTTAATGACAAAGATTTTTTGTCTAATTTTAAGACTTAATGGAATACATAATAATATCAGCTATATGTTTACATCAAAGTATACATAAATTATAAACTATCAAAGGGCTGGTCAGTTGTATAGCGATCCAGCGAGGAAATGTAGCCAGCCTTCTGGGAACCTTACCCATTGACTTTGATAACCTAGGGTCAGTATTCTATTTATAGTCTTAAAGGATTATAGGTAGAATACAATATAAGTTTCCTTCATTATTCTAAACTTAATTACTTATTTACATAATATAAAACGAAATTTTTCGCATTTCTGTCTGTCTGTACATCCGTTAACGCCTAACCAAGCAACTTATGTTGAAGCGGTTTTCACTATCAGTTGGATAATTTTCACTGAAGGTTTGTATATATAAAAAAACATAAAAAAGGTTTTCTATAAGTAAAATACAGTTAATCACCAGGGTTTGATTGGCGATACAGCAGCGGGGAAAACTCTAGTTAGGTATAATTATACATCCAACATTTATCAGCTAAAAATTAGTGGCACTGCGCACAAGGAAGGCTTCAAGGCTTCCGTAGAAGTGACAAATCTCGATTATTTTCGTTATTTGACTACGGAACCATAAAAAAACATTCAATTGAAAAAACCCCATACCTGAAAAACTATGCATATAGTTCAAAACAATTTCCAGGGAAAGTATTTTTAAAGCATAATTTTTCAGAATATTCCATCTTGTAGTTTGAAAGTTAAATGTGCACCATTTACACAACTTTGGGAGTCAATATCTCACAATCTATTACCTTAATTGAAACAGTCATGAAGAAACATCATTTGGATTTTTTCAAGACCTGACCAGCAACACCTCACACGACTATGTATGTACACTTCTCTATCCGTGCAGGCACGGAGACAGAACACAATTTCCTGCGGCCGGGCGGCCTGTCGTAAGAGGCGACAAAACAACCCACAGCCAGGTGATAGGGCATTTGCCCGACTGGACGGCTACCACCCCTGGTCTAGAGTATGCCACCATAACAACCTTGAGTTGTGTTCCGGCATTAGTGGCCAGGTTCCAGTCTCCTTTAAGAGAGCAGCAGCGCATTTGTAGCACCTTTGGTGTTGCAAATGTTCATACGCGATGGTAAAAGCTTTCCATCAAGTGGGCCATCTGCCTGTCTGATGATCTCCTGCAATAAAAATAAAATAAAAAACACTGTTTTTTTTTTTCAATTCTTTGTAGTATGTATTAGGTTGGGGAGAAAGATTCTTCGCATTTTATTATAAAAATTCAAAAGGTTTTTTATAAAGTTTATTTACATTTGACTAAAGTATGTAGGTGTCATTTTGTTGGATAACTTTTTGCCATCTTGTAAGAAGGGACGTGATCCCATTGCTATAAAAATTTTGGGGCTTCTGATCAAAAAACTGCGACAAGTGGTTTTGGCAGTCCTCTCGTGATGTTAACCTGACACTGCCTAAGGAATTCTGCAGAGACCGAAACAGGTGAGAATCTGAAGGTGCAAGGTCAGGACTATATGGCGGATGCATTAACACCTCCCAGCCAAACTCTCGTAATTTTTGTTGATTCGTTAAAGGTTTGTGAGGTCTAGCGTTATCATGGTGAAAAACCACACCCCTTCTGTTGATTAATTCCGGCCGCTTTCTCTCAAATTTTTGCTTTAGTCTCATCAGTTGTTCGCAATACAGTTCAGAATCGATGGTCCTGCCTGGCGGTAACAAGTCATAATGAATGCCCTTCCAATCCGACCATACACACAGCATCACCTTGTTGCGAGTTAACCCGGGTTTCGCCACAGTCTGTGAATCCTGACCGGCTTTTGACCACGATCTTTTTCGCACGTTCTTGTCGTCCGTGATCCACTTTCCATCACCAGTTATCAGCTTCTTCAAAAATGGTTCGGTTTCATTACGTCGTAATAAAGAATCACAAATGAGTACACGGTTCATTAGGTTTCTTTCAGTGAGCTCATGAGGCACCCAAATATCGAGCTTTTTTGTGTACCCAGTTTTTTTCAAATGCGCCAAAACCGTTTTGTGGTCAATTCCCAGTTCTCCAGCTACATCGTAAATACTAATATGCCGATCTTGCTCCACTTTTTCAAAAATGGCATCAATTTTGTCCGTAACAGGGCGACCAGAGCGACGTGCATCTTTGATATAAAAATTTCCGGATTTAAAACGCTTAAACCAAATTTGCGCTACTCTCACAGATACTGCATTAGGCCCATAAACATCACAGATTTTTTTCGCGGCTTGTGTTGCATTTTTACCTCTTTTGTAGTAAAATTTTAAAATGTATCGAATTTCTTTATTAGATTCACTCATTTTAACAATAAGAAAAACAAATGAAAATCACACATTTTCCTAATTTGAATTTGGAATTGTCTTCTTTAAAATTAAAACTTTTTAATGGTACCAAAACCAACCAGATACAAGTGGTATAGCCAAAGAGATCTTATTACAAGCTCATACATACTATATGCGAAAAGATTTTTTCCCCAACCTATTATGAAGGCTACCTCTAATCTTGTAGTGTGAATTAAAACTGAGAATAGAATTTGATGAAATCGATAGTGTTCATGAAATTCCTAAGCTAGACACATTCGACTAGAGAGACAAGTTCTACCGATTCGTTTTTGAAATATCAGTGTAATTTATTTAATGTTAGAAACAGAACTCGCCAACACCACAAAGAATATTGGCTTTCACAACGGAACCTAGCAAATTTATGTGCTGGGAGATTTCCAGCAACGTGCCTTCAACAAATCACGAAAATTAACCCTATTACAGCCGACTGCGAATGAGTTAATTCTCTAAATTATTATATTATTATTAATCAAGTAATTGTTCGAATTATTTAAACAATAGTTTTTAATTAAGAACTAGTCATCAAAACTATTCCATTTCCTGGCATAACAATTATGTTGGTATCTAAGCACATACATATTATTACACTAGCTTCTGCCCGCGACTTCGTCCGCGTGGAATATTTAAAAAAAAGTAAGTTTATAAAACTCCCCGATTTTGAAACATTCTTCACTGGTGCTCCGCTCCTATTGGTCTTAGCGGGATGATATATAGCCTATAGCCTTCCTCGATAAATGGGCTATCTAAAGAATGTTTCAAATCAAACCAGTAGTAGTTCCTGAGATTAGCGCGTTCAAGCAAACAAACAAACAAACAGACTCTTCAGCTTTATATATTAGTATAGATATTATATGGATCACTGTGTGCTGGTTACTAGTTCACTATGTGCATACCAATAGAGTGATCTAATTGGATTTTTTTACTAAATGCAAAAATTGTATATGTCTATTCTTTCTTATTAATCATGGATAACGGAAGGCGTATAGACAATAATGTTTCTGGACACGTTTTTTGAAGTCTTCCTATAAAATTTAATACATATCAAGCCATAAACAAGTAACAAATAAATATACAAATACGGGGTATAATAGCGGGAAGGGATTCGCGTATATTATTACTTCTAACGTATAAAATTCCAATAACGTAAGTTCGAATCCTGGCTGGGAAGCCTTGAAGCTGCGAAGCATGCACCGCTATATGTTATAATTACCACACGTTGATAGTAAAAGAAAGCATTATGAGGAATGTTGGACGTCAAGATTTGTGAATCCTTTCTTGGTGAAATAAAATTGGGAAGGTTTGAGGTTTTATGGGCTCGTAATACATAATTTATGCTGCCGGGCGGCCTGTCGTAAGAGGCGACAAAGCAACTCACAGCCAAGTAGTAGGGTATTTGCCCGTCTGTATGGCTACCACCCCTGGTCTAGGGTATACCGCCATAACACACTTGGGTTGTATTTCGGTATTAGTGGCAAGGTTCCAGTCTCCCTTAAGAGAGCAGCAGCGCTTTAGTTTGCAACTGTCCATAGGCGATGGTAACCGCTTTCCATCAGATAGGCCGTCTGCCTGTATGCTGAACGCATGCAATAAAATTAAAAATAAAAAAATCTTAAAATATGAAGGAGATTTCTAGCCAATAGGTCTAAAGGTTATCATGGCCGAGACTTGACAATGTCCAGTCATATCATATTTATAAAAACATCAAAATTAACCGATTTCATTATGAAAAATAACGCCTATCATTTCCTGCTGCACCGTCTGAGACGAACGAACATAGATTACAGAGCCGAATTGATTTATGGCCGGTGCCTATATCTTACTTTTTATTCATTTGCCTTACCATCGGTAGAATTTGACATGACTTGTTGGAGTTTATGTCAAATTTTAACCAATAGTAAGACAAATGAACGGTTGTTCGGATATAGAAACCGGCCATAAAAGAACACGTTGTATCGCCTGCTATACAAAACATTCGATTACTGATACCGTACAATATGTAATTCTATGTAGCAAAATCGCTTAGAATATGCTTAGTTATATACTTGGTTCCGTAATAGTGGAGCAGTAATTTTGCAGCCCACTAGCACGTTTCCCTAGTACCGCCTTAAGCCAATTCCGTTACCAGGAATTATGAGTGCACGTCGGTGTTCTGCACCTGCCCCTTGGAACCGTTCTTGTAATTACGCTAATTGTTCCTCTATACATACATTCATAGGATTATTCACAATTAGACGTACAAAGCTGCAGACTTGAAATATGGATAAAACACTTTTTTTAATTATAATTTGCTGACGTTAAGGCCTTCAAATGACATATTTTTTACGAACTTGGTTATTAGAAATTTCTACAAGGAAAAGGCGTATCTATGAATTGTACATATATTTATTCCTAATTTTCCAAGACTAAATAGTTATTGACTCACGATTCGTTACTATCTAAAATCGTATATATAGAGACAATTTTTAGGGTCTTGATATCTAAATAAAATAAAAATGTAGCTCTTATGGGGGTTATTCCGATGTCTCTTTGTTTATTTGTGTGGCTTGATTATCTCAGAAAACTTAAAAGACTAGAGATGTGAAATTTGGCATACATCTAGAAATCTCCTATTTAAAAATTAAATAGTATGAGAAATACCTTTGTGTTAAACGACTATACAATAAAATAATAGTTGTTGTATTGCAATAATTGTAGTACGTGCATAATTTACTCTTTATAATTATTGAAAATGTTTATCTTATTCATCTTTAAATAAAACGATCATCGCGTGCCCAGTGGTCTAACTGGTTCGTAATACAGCAAGATGCTGTCGGCATCTGTCAGACAAGGCGTTACAATTATTATTGTTTGTCGCGTTTGTAATTGGTGTCTTGGATAGATGAGGCGATAGTAGGCATAAGTATGTCAGAGGTTAATGACATAAAATACTTTATTATTTACTAGCTTGTGCCTGCGACTTCCTCCGCGTGGAAAGTTTTTTTAAATATCCCACGGGAATTCTTTAATTTTTCGGGATCAAAAGTATCCTATATGTTAACCAGCGATATAAGCTTTCACCATAAAAAATCATTTAAATTGGTCCAGTCATTTCGAAGATTAACCGGTATAAACAGACAGACAAACAGAGAAACAAAAAATTTGAAAAAATCTAAATTAGTTCTATTTCACTTCTTACATCCCCCTGACTTAGTATTTAGCATTTGTTTTCATTGTGCAGAAATTAGACCTCTACAGTTTTATTATCTGTACATAGATTATACGCTTTTGTGTACAAGTAACTCTTTTGAGTTACTCACAAATAAAGTAATGGGGAACGTAGAAAGACGAGCTTAACATTAAAGAGATATTTATATTCCAGTAAACGTTTGCATCTAGTGAGAGAATTAAAAGAAGAGAAAGTAGGGTTGTATATAGATAGATAGATAGATAGATAACACTTTATTATACACCAATACAAAAATGAACTTAAAGACTAAAATTATATCTAGTTGTGTACAAAGGGCGGTCTTATCGCTAAAAAGCGATCTCTTCCAGACAACCTCAGGAATGAATTGAGATGATAATGGCGATGGTGGTATACGTAACATATAGTACGAACTACTTACATTTTAATAATAAATACATAAATGATATATATATATATGTAGATATTTTATATATTACATAGATATATACTTAATATACATACCATACAAATACATATCTACAGAATATATAAATATTTATAAATGAATTTAAGTATCATATTCCAACGACAGGTAGTATTTTTTGATCATGGTTTTAAATATCGCTAGCGATTTTGCTTGTCTGATAGTAACAGGAAGCTCATTCCAAAGCTGAATAGCCTTAACAGTAAAAGAATTGTTGTAAAAAGTTGAGTTATGCGCAGGAGTGTTCAATTTAAGTTTAGTAGAAGGGCGTAAATTATGAGAGCACGAAAGAAATTCAAAACGTTGTTTAAGGTAATTAGGAGTACTTGGGACAAATAAAATACTATAGAGAAAAGAAAGGATGTGAGTATTCCGGCGAAATCGAATTGGCAACCACTTGAGTTTTTTTCGGAATTCAGAGACATGGTCATACTTACGTAGGCCAAATATGAACCTTATGCAAAAATTTTGGAGGCGCTCAAGTTTATTAAGTTGTTCTTGGGTTAAATTTAGATAGCTGGCGTCAGCATAATCAAGGATAGGAAGTAATAAGGACTCTGATAGTTTAATTTTGGTGGTAGTGGGCAAGAAGTTCCTCAACCTTCTAAGGGATCTGGATGAGAGATATAGCCGCGGGCTTAATTAATATATTATAGTTTATACATATATATAACTTGAGTATAGCAGACAGGCTGATGGAAAGCGGTTACCGTCGCCTATGGACGTTTGCAACACCAGAGATGTTACAAACGCGCTGCCGGCCTCGAATAAATTTTATGAAACCCTTTTTGAAAAACTCCATATCATAGTGCTGTGGGAAAACCTCGGCTGGGAGCTCATTCCAAATCCCCACGGTACGCAACAGAAACGTTCTTCATTCTTCATCGTTCATTCACAACACATATATCTGTGATAAATAAAATAACAGCCAGTTTTATATCTTATCGTAGTCATTTTGCTTTACTCGTGGTTAAAATTAAAAAGTGTCACCTACCCAAATGTAATAGTAGTTGGCGTTCTATTTAAATAAATTTATGTTGATAAAAACATGACGAGGTAACCTATAAATCAAGATTATTCATCTTATTTTTTAATTTGTTTCTTTTATAGTACGAATTCGTTACATTAATTTCTAATTTATTTATTCTTGTGGATGCCCTTAAATGTATTCAATCTTAAAACTCTGCCTCTAACTTATATATAATTCTTAAATACAAAAATTCACACTAGATTTAAAATTGACATATTTTCAAACGAGATTGGAAATAATAACCAATTAAAACAAGCGACCCTACATGAATGGAAATTGTAATTAAAAAATATTTAATGTAACCTTTATTGAATAAAATAATGACTGTGGACGAATTAGGTGATGATTGTTTTATTCGTTACAACTTCAATCATTAATCACTGTTATTTTTAATACGTATACATATTTTTTTCGTCCAATCGCAACAAACGCAAGGTCTCCTCAACATATATAATTTGACCTTTATTTAGTTTCTTCAAGATATGTTTGAAAGCTACACAAAAATGATTTAATGTTCTTTGATAAAAGCACACACTATCTTCAGCTTGTAAGACTCCTGACTCCGAAATCCACGTATCGAAAAATTTTACCCACTTTCCGGTACTAAATCTTATGTTCATTCCTGTTGCAGAACTTTCATAACAATTTATTCGCAAAGCCGTGGGCTGTACCAACAAACATTTTAAGCTACTTTAACATTTATTAATGACTATATGAACTCTACCACTTATGATTCTCACGGTATGGGTCCAAAACATGGTCGGTGAACATACATAGATACATGGAACATTGGGGTGAATCCAACCTAGTCAAGTTCAATGTTTTCAAAACCCAGGCGTGTCTCTTCTCTGCCAAAAGGAATCCTTTCAACTTTACTCCTATTTCCCGAGGTGTATTCATACCGATAGCCGACAGTCTTCAGCTTCTTGACATCTCCTTAACACAATTTCTATCATTTTGGCTCCTATATAGAGTCTGTTGCTCAGTTGGCTGGCAAAAAGCTAGGGGTTCTATCGAAGTTGAGGCAGTAAAACACACCACTTCAGTTGCTAAATCTTTACCAAGCACAAGTACGGTCTTGCATGGAATACTGCTCTCATCTTTGGGATGGCTCAGCTAAATACCAGCTCGAAACACTCGAGTCAATAGAGAAAAGAGCTAGGAAACTGATAGGCAATAACTGACTATTCGATGAGAGGCTTCAGAGCCTAATTCATCGACGTAAAGTCATTAGTTTGTCGGTATTCTATAGGATACACTTCGGGAAGTGTGCCATGGAATTACATGAATTGGTTCCTCCCTCACCATTTTACCACCGGACAAGCAGACGTACGTGCTTACGCCGCCGATATATGGTGGAAATACGAAACGCTATGCTTCCACTTTTATCATACGCACTGCTGAATAGCGGAACTCTTTACCGTCGTTTGTTTTTCTTGAAGAATACAATCTAGGTGTCATCAAGTGTCGCGTGAACAGGTATCTTCTAGGTAAGCGTGCTCCACCTTAGACTGCATTTCCACCTGACATCGGGCGCAATGTCAGTCAAACGCGAACCTAGTCATTATAAAAAAAAATACGCTTAAGCAGCTTATTTGGCTTAGATGAGGACAACTAATACACGTATCAAGATTACCGATTAGTAAAATCTACCAATTCACCTTGGGATTACATTATAGGTACTGTCTATTCTATATTGACCAAAAGATGGACTTTTATGAGTTGATTTTAGTGCATCCACTGGACATGGCAATTTTAACAGACATCTATTCAATATAAGTCTCACTGATGACCCCCTATGCATAGCTTTTCTGGAATCAGAAGAAACAGCGCCCATGTCCTGCTAAAATGCGGAGGGGTGGCCCAATACAAGACTAAATATTTGGATGCTCCAGGTAGCCTTCGGGAAGTTTTCGATAACGTTAAAAAGCTGGTGGATTTCCTGGAGGAGCTAGGTTGGATGTAGTGGTCCCTCATCAACCATCGCATGCAAAATAGGCGCTACGTCGTGAAATTGCCGAAACCACTCGCTTGCAGAAGAAGAGATGATATTATGATATATACACCAATATACAGATGGCTTATGGGGATAAACTTTTTTATATCTCCGTCCTCTTTTATCATTAGGTAAGGCAGATAGAGGGATATACTAGTGTTAGGCCTGTAAAACAAAGTCATTATATATACTTGTACTTGTACCTGGTAATCGACGTTAATGCTTGCAACGCATAGATAAATCGTATCATTATAGCGGTTCGTGAAGGATAAACAAAATCTACAAAGTCGTAGACAAAATGATAGCAGATAGTGTGGCGGGTGCGGAGGACAAGAGTTGTGGGTCGATGCGACGCTGCACTGTCTAATTAAGCGCGGCTCTAGCTAATTTGACGCGAGAGCAACCCGCTGCCGCCTAATGAATGGTATCGCACACGTTCATCGCGCCACGTCGCTTGACTCGTGCTTAGTAGCGCAGCGCCCGCGCATTTAGAATATCTAGGGCCCAGCCCGTTGATAAAGGGCTTGGAAATTATGCAAGATGCTAGACCATTCACTAAATAGAACTCTATTGAACTTTCGTCTCAAACTATCGTTTTTATTACGCAGTATATTAAACAGAAATACGGAAGTACAAAGTAATGGTTATGTTTGAAAACTGGCTTTATATAGGATTCATAATAAACATTACGTAGATCATTTGGCAATGCATAATACACGATGCGCTAGATTGACCGTATTATTTTGAATGGATGTACATTGTACACGTATCTCGGGAAAAGCGAAGATAATGCTTATTCAGTGCTTACATCAGTCGGTGATGTTGATTATAGACATCGGTTGAATGTTTGAGTGCAGCCGTAATGCACTGATGTGCTATTTATATACGCACTAAGCAAGACAGAAATTACTCAATGCATGCATATTTTGTATTGAAGCTCAGTCTCGAGACATTCCTTTCATCTTCTTTCTAGAAAATGTTACCAAAGACGCTTATGTTTTGAAAATATTCTTTTGATTGGCACTTTTTTATCGAGATGCAATCCATTATGGATTACCGCTCGGAGTTAGTTATATAACTAAAAGAAAGGGTTACATCCTCTTTGATATCTCACTGGACTGGTAATTCAACGCAGTGACAAAAAACTAAACCTACTCTTTGTTGCATAATCTATCTGTAGTCACAGTCCCACAGAAGTCAATAAGTCGAATACTGAACCTAAATCACCAACTTCTATGGATAAGTTGCCAAGAACGCTTAAACTTCCTGTTGGTATCTAAAAATAGATACCAACAGGTTTAAGTTTAAGTTCCTTGTAGAATTTTTATTTAATAAGGTTGTATGAAAAATGGCGTAATACAGAAAATTAGCGGTTCATGAAATTAACGTAGCTTTATAAAAAAATAAAACTTTTAAATTGCCAATGTTAATATTATATAGCTTAAAATTTATTCAACAGCGATAATATCACAATTACTAGTGTATTCCTATGTTTTTCATTATATTACGGTCAACACACATACAGAAGAATTATATATATAAGGTTAGGGAAAAAGTTTCTTTGCATTTTATATAAAAATTCAAATGGTTTTTTTATAAACTTTATTTACATTTGACTAAAGTATGTAGGTGCCATTTTGTTGGATAACTTTTTGCCATCTTGTAGGTAGGGACGTGATCCCATTGCTATAAAAATTTTGATGCTTCTGATCAAAAAACTGCGACAAGTGGTTTTGGCAGTCCTCTCGTGATGTTGACCTGACACTGTCTAAGGAATTCTGCGGAGACCGAAATAGGTGAAAATCTGAAGGTGCAAGGTCAGGACCATACGGCGGAAACATTAATACCTCCCAGCCAAACTCTCGTAATTTTTGCTGAGTGGCTAAAGATGTGTTAGGTCTAGCGTTATCATGATGAAAAACCACACCCCTTCTGTTGATTAATTACGGCCGCTTTCTCTCAACTTTTTGCTTTAATCTCATCAGTTGTTCGCAGTACAGTTCAGAATCGATGATCCTGCCTGGCGGTAACAGCTCATTATGAATAATGCCCTTCCAATCCCACCATGCACACAGCATCACCTTGTTGCGAGTTAACCCGGGTTTCACCACAGTCTGTGAAGTCTGACCGGCCTTTGACCACGATCTTTTTCGCACGTTCTTGTCGTACGTGATCCACTTTTCATCACCAGTTATCAGCTTCTTCAAAAATGGTTCGGTTTCATTACATCCTAATAAAGAATCACAAATGAGTACACTGTTCATTGGGTTTCTTTCAGTGAGCTCATGAGGCACCCAAATATCGAGCTTTTTTGTGTACTCAGCTTTTTTCAAATGCGCCAAAACCGTTTTGTGGTCAATTCCCAGTTCCCCAGCTACATCGTAACTACAAATATGCCGATCTTGCTCCACTTTTTCAAAAATGGCATCAATTTTGTCCGTAACAGAGCGACCAGAGCGACGTGCATCTTTGATATCAAAATTTCCGGATTGAAAACGCTTAAACCAAATTTGCGCTACTCTCATAGATACTGCATTAGGTCCATACACATCACAAATTTTTTTCGCGGCTTGTGTTGCATTTTTACCTTTTTTGTAGTAAAATTTTTAAATGTATCGAATTTTAACAATAAGAAAAACAAATGAAAGTTACACATTTTCCTAATTTGAATTTGGAATTGTCTTCTTTAAAATTAAAACTTTTAATGATACCAAATCCAGCCAGATACAAATGGTATAGCCAAATAGATCTTATTACAAGCTCATACATACTATATGCGAAAAGACTTTTTCCCCAACCTATTAAATTACTTACATAAAACCATTGAAACGCTTAGTAAATGTATTAAAACTGTAAATTAAATATAAACAGAAACTTGTTGGTCGATTTGGTTGGTTGGTTGAATGCTGTCTTGTCGACTTTCTGCACTTTTTGCTCTATTACACTTTTTTAATAAAATTGATGTATCTGCCTATGATTTCAACATATTTAATCGTAGCCTTTTCATAAACGTTAATTGTTAAAAATCTTAGTAGATATATCAGTCTATCTAAAAGTTTGTCTCGAATAGGTTCTAAAATAGCTGAATGAATGTCATGAAAATTTTTGTGCTTAAAATAGTAATTTGTCTTAAAGTCAAATTATTTTTTTATTCGTCATCTTGGAGGCTTTACAAGATATGAATATATATGCCATCTCCCGCATGAACAGTATGAATTCAGTGACGGGCAATACTAGTACTGAACAAAATTAATCGTGATTAAAACACACACATCTCAATCCAATGTGCCAGAGAGCATGTACCACTAAGTTAGTTTTGCTAACCTATTGTGCATGTTGTTATACATAATTTTAATCTGCTGACGATGAAAATATCCTTAAGATTAAGAATATTCGTATTTGAAACTGGTGTAATAGGTTTTGGACAAACACGGTGGATAGTGTACCTACTTCTCAAATGCAAGCAATTAGACTCAGAGCTTAAGCGTAATGTGTAATAAGTGTTAAGGATAGTGATAATAAACATGTGTTATTGGCCTAATGCATCTAAATTTTTTAAGAGTACGAATTGTAATTGATTCGATGAGCGCTCGCGGCTAATTCAAATTTAATTAAGCTGGCCTAACCACACGCAACAGTAGTCGCTTTATCAATCATTCATAATAAACAGAACCTCTAAACTATGCTCATAGTAAATATCTCGTCTGATTTTGTAACTGTAAACTTACAAAATAGTTATTAAGATTATTTACTCATAGTCATTAGTAAAATCGTAACTTAGTTTTTATTACTCTATTCAATATAAACTGAAAGGAGCTAATCAATTAAGATTTTTTAAATTTATTTATTGCGTAATATACATAGATAGATAACACTTTATTGTACACCATTACAGAAAACTTACGCACTAGTATTATTCTAATTGTGTACAAAGGGCGGTCTTATCGCTAAAAAGCGATCTCTTCCAGACAACCCGTGGCAGGAATGTTGCTGATTAGGAATGGCGATGGTGGTATACATAATTATTGTACAATTACTTACATTTTAATAATAAATATATAACTATACCATATATACACACAAGTTATATATATATATATATATATATATATATATATATATATACATATACTATTTAAACATAATAAATATATAGTTATATGCAATATAACACTAATTATATAAAATTACATATCATTGCAGATAGTATTTCCAGGCCATATTCTAAAATATTATTAGAGATTTTGCTTGTCTGACAGCAACAGGCAATGTATTCCAAAGTTGGACAGCCTTGGCCGTGAAAGAATTATTGAAAAACGTTGTATTATGAATAGAAGTAATATAAATAGACGTTTGCAAACAAAAATATGTTCTTAATAAAGACACAATTTTTACGACTAGAAGGTAATAATATCTATCCACCTATTGACTTAAATAAAAAGAGTCATTAAAGAACATCGTTGTAATTTATTAAAGTTTATTACCCACCCAACCCTCATAATTAAGTACATTGAAAAAAGGTTTTTTTACCCTATGCTGTATAGGTACATGTATGGCAACTATCCCCAAGTTTTACTTGTTACGCGGTTTTACTACAACCATTATGTAGCGCCATGTACACTACACTTTCATATCAAATTTCATCTAGGTCGACTTAGAGAAAACATTCGAGATAAAAATGTGACACACAGACACTACGAACTCTATTGATTGAGTCATTTATATTATTTTAAAAATCGAGCGCTTAAATCACAACGACATAAAATAACAAAATCTTTCTACGTATGCAAAATATTTTTCGCTTGCAGTTCAACGTTGACATATGGTCGAATTTACAGATTTCAGCAAGACTTAAATAAATCCGCAAGCGCGATCCTATTCTTAATTGAGTCGCAAAAAAAAACATAATCTTAGAATCTCTTTGCAAACAAAAAAAGAACTACGCGACTTTGGAACTAAGATTACGTAATAAATACAAATATTTGAGGATGTTCGATGGCAATGAATGGAAATAATATGTTCTGTCTGATAGCAACATATTTCCTACTTAATCAATAGTTACAATCTATGGCCTTGCCCGTCGCTGTTTTTTGTTTATCTATAAGTTCAAGTCCTGTTACAACGGACCTTCCCTGCCACGCCATCCATTGTCCACGATTATAACTGTAGCATAATTATTATAAGCTAGTATTTACCCCAAGGTGTAATTTATTTTTAGTTTTCGTTTAGATTATCAAAGTGTAAATGAATTTTGAAGTCATATTTCGCGGACACACATCAGTGTGTGATGTGAATATGATCCGTTCAGTCTATTTCGAATATGTAAACTTTCCATATTTTGGAAAAATTATTAAAAAACTTGGAATTAAAGTATTTTATTTTCATTCCATTAATAGTATTTATATTAATTTCGAAGCCGTAAATATGGAACAATACTAGTAAAAACAAAGTCCTTCACACATTTGTTTATTAGTATGGAGTAATTAGTATTTGATTTTAATTTGTAAGTATTTGAATATATGGGCCCAAACGGTGAAATTGGTTCACAAATTAGATCACAAAATAAGGTAGGATTCCCTCTTAGGGATATAACTCATAATGATGATATCGAAAAGAGAACCAAGGTAACCGACATAGCTCGCGAAATATATAAGTAAAAAAGCTCGGTCATGTCGGCTACAGGACTGACGGCCGATGAAGTAAATGATTCCTGGAGTGAAAAAACCATGTCTCGGCAAACGAATTATGAGACAGTTTCCAGCTAGAATAAGGAAGAGAGTTATAAACAGTGTTTTATTAATTTACGGTAACCATAAAGTCATGTCAAAAATATTAACGATTCATTTAAATAAAGGTAACAAGTAAGCTTACTTAATAGCGAGGGTAAGTGGCTATAATATGAAGAGAAACTAAACAGTAAAGGAGAGCTGAGGGCCTAAAGCGGCCGCTTTCGGAGAATCGCTCAGTGAAATTGACACGCGTCTAGATATACTGGTATGTGTAAGACATAGCACAATTCCACTTTATTTAAATACTTGTTACGTTCGTAGCAGGACTCTTAGAAAACGGCCGGTTTAGGCTCTCAAACAAGGTAAAAGGGCATTCTAGGTATATTGTGAGGAATATATGATAATACAAACGCAAAACATAGGAGTGATTTTAAAATATTCAGGTACCAATTAAAATATCTGAATCGTTAAAGCAACACTCGTCGGCCGCTACAAGGCGCGCGGTCACCCAGTTACGACAATTCGTTCGACGAAATTTTTCTTTTTATTCCGCTTATCGCACAATTTGTCACAAACTGACAACAATTTCGGTTAAAAGTCATCAAAGAATAAAATAAATTGCCATTATGGCTTTCCTTACATTACTACCTTATTATATTATTGCCTTAAATACTTGATTTTCGCAATCAATTATACTACTATTTAATAATATTTGAATAACTTAGTCAATTTAAGGAACATCTAAAGTTAGATATTAGAGTAAAGATGGTTTTAAATTAATATGTAAAACTTAATTTATTTTAAATCAAATTTTATATTTAAATAAATCTATTGCGTAAGAAAAAACAATGTATATGTAAGAAGCCCTTCAGTTTGATGATATTACGATACGCGCGAGGTTCTCGGTAAGGACTGGACGAGGAAAGCAGAGGACCAGGATATGTGGCGCAAACTTCTGGAGGTATACGTCCAGGAGAGCACATCGCTTGGCTGATGGCGTTCGCTCTCCAATTTGTTTGATTTTATATAACAAATGTGAGTTACGCACCTAATATTTACATCTGTACATTATTTTACATTACATCTGTATTTTACATTCTATGCATGTAAACGGAAACTGTTTTGTTATACAAATAAATAATAGAACGGCCTATAATGGACTGATTGTAAAAAGATTGTACGATAGATACGTATATATGCATGTACGTAAGTATACGCTACTTTCATTGAAATTATCGTGTGCATAATGACAAGCCAAAATAACTGTTCTATTTTGAATCTAGACAGTCATCATTGATTATTGGCAGTGAAATGACCACCCGATTAAATGGAAATAAATAAGAACTTTTAAATACTATTAATTAATTTTGCAAGTTCTATAAAGGAAATGATTATTTTTTAGCTTGTCAACTAATTTAATAAGTGCCGAAGCAATATTGCTAATCTTAATACATTAAAGGTCGCTTTTTCAATCACCAGATAAAAGATATTCATAGAATAACGTACAACATGGATAATCTATAAATGTCAGTTGTATGAATAAAACAGTTGAATGGTTTCATTTTCGAACTCACTTAGATTATAATTTATATGACCGATAACTTATGCGATGATTGAAATATCGGCCCTTAGTTGTGTATCATACTTTAGTAGCAGGTAACATGACGTAACTTTTATTATATACAAAACTAGTAAAACCCAGTACCGTAAATAGGGCGGTGCCACCGGTGCCCAGGTACAGGGCGTAGACTCTGGGGGGCGCAAGAATGGCCAGACCAGGCAGGACTATTATTTTTTCGGTTTGCTCCTGATAAGTTCCCGCTGTGCCCCTAATGCTCGATTCCAACACATGCCTACATGCCAGTATCATCAAAAACGTGTGTTAAATTTTAAACTTTAAAAATTAAATAAAATACATTTTTCTTCAAAATTTTAATTGATTATCGGTCCACCAACGCCAAGGTCCTTGTGCGTTATTTTATCACCCTGAATGAAATAAAGTAGGCCTATACATAGTGTTGCTCTAGCTAGGGTACCTATAATATATTATATATACTTCATTATATATAAAATTTAGTCGTATTTCATTATCGTAGGCAGGTCTAACTTACATGTAATTCTTATTTTATAAACACGTATTACTATTCTACATCTATTGTACACGATAACATACTCACACAGTCACACATAATTACACTCAAAACACAATATTTATCTCAATTTGTTTAGCTGTTTTTTTTCCGGGGAGAAAGAGGCTGGTGATCAGTCACACAGGATTATTCCTTTTACTGACACCAGACTCTCACCATTTCAGTTTATAAGAAAATTGTTACTAATTTAATTATTGTTATTGTGAGAGTAAATAAAGAATTATTATTATTATTATTTCACATATTTATTTGCTTCAGATTTTTTTACATTTTTCTTTAAATATATATTATTATTATTATATCTAAAAAAAACAAGGGCGCAGTTATAGAAGCTCGCATAGGGCACAGAAAAGGCTATTTACGGCACCGGTAAAACCTGGCGTACGTCCACGTTTTCCCGCCACTGTAGATTTTTATTTATCTCTATATTCTAAAATGCATATTCTGTATGTAGCGGTATAGAAAATGACACAGTGCAGCACCAACTAGTGGCAAATATATTGATTATTGACATATGAAAATTATAGAGGTGTTGACGGCCTCTGTAGTTGAGCGGGCTAAACCTTTGCCGGCTACCTCATTATAACGCAGAGGCTCCGGGTTCGATTCCTGGTATGGTAAATTTCGGAAATGAATTTTCTCTGTTATTTACTATGGTCTGGGCATCTGGGATCGGCCCCAGAGTAGTCCGTTGTATATTACCCGTAACACAACTGTAACTTGCTTAATTTGGGGATATACAATATGTGTGTTTGTCTGCCGATTATTTATTTATATTCCGTATTCAAAGATCTCAACTTTCATCCCCTTTTTCACCCCCTTAGTTTTTACGATACACCGATA
The DNA here is from genome assembly GCA_039645545.1 of Dendrolimus houi. Classification (NCBI taxonomy): domain Eukaryota; kingdom Metazoa; phylum Arthropoda; class Insecta; order Lepidoptera; family Lasiocampidae; genus Dendrolimus; species Dendrolimus houi. The sequence goes on along the minus strand of CM077126.1, from coordinate 11,685,176 downwards.
AACGTGTAAATTTATTCCCAACCTGAAGCAGAAATATAAATTTTGTTCTTCTTACTTTAAAAATGAAGCTTTTTATACAAACCTCGTCATCCCTTAAAGGTTGAATTTTTAAGAATTCATTATTGTTGTGCACCTATGGTATAGAAAGACCCGTATGCAAATTTTCACGATCCTAGCCCCAATCGTTTGGGGCTGTGCGTTGATATATCTGTCAATCAGTCAGTCAGTCAGTGAGGTCAAGTAATTATATATGTAGTGATATGATTTTTTTTAATACAAACGTTAAATGCAGCGGTGCTTTAAGTTTTTACTGCATTCATTTTTACTCTATGACGCGGTCAGCCGGCACAATCCGTTCTTCGGCTAATTACTTTGGCGAGGACTCACGACTCTCACTCGATTAAAAAGCTTTAAGCCGCGTCGTTTGTTTGGAACCATAATGGACTGATAACAGATGCGATTGGTGTATTTCTCAGCTGATTAATAATTTCGGGTGACATTTAAAGCTACTTGTACTCCACTGCCTAATGAAAGCATATAAGCATAACGATTATATTATATAGATATACTAGGATATGACCGCGACTTCGTCCACGCTTGACTTGTAATTCCCGCGGGATTCTCGGGACACAAAGTATTGCAGAATTTAAAGTCAAAAAATGAAAAGAATGTAAGCTATAGTTTTAGTCAGAACTGTGTCGGAATAAGCAAATTTTTATGTACGCGAACAGCTAAAAACCGCTCCCGGAATAATTTCCGCGGGGTTCGCGGAATAAAAAAGTATCACACATTTTATTACATAAAATTTGCTATCGATCAGTGACAAAATCACACTGCAATTCGATTTTTTTAATCTGGCCATTTTAAATAATTCCCAGAAAAATTCTCACGGGATTTCCAGGATTCAAATTAGCGCAGTTTTTGAGTCTAAGAATTTGCTGTCGATCACCGAAAACTACATCGAAATCGGTTTAGTAGTTTTTACGTGAATCCCGAACAAAATGACTAGAAAAAATGCATGTGTGTTCTCCATCGTTTATGTAGTGTATTCCAGTTGTTTTTTAAATAGCTATGCACAGACGCGGCATTTTTAGTATTTTTAATATGTTATAGAATAGAATATAGAATAGCTTTGCGGTTGTAAATTATCTTTAATTAATAATCTTTCCCTACTTGTATAACTGGGTCGATCCAAAATGTAGACGAAACAATATTTTGACGAACACAATAGTTTATGTGAATTTTGTTGCTAGAATGAATTACATTTTAAAGTTTCTATAGGTAACCAAAGAAGTTATAACTAGTAAAACTGTTCTTATTTTATTTTATAGTTGGTAACCAAGCCCTTTAGCAAAATCCTATATGAAATAACTTGTGCTGGTAAGCCCAGTCTCAGTCAAATGTAGAATTTCAAATACTGACGACTGACGTCAAATAAGTGAGTCCTTTTTGTAACATTTCACTAAACCGTTTATAACTTATTACATATTATTATATAATCTCCGTCGTTGAAAATATAGCTAGGTATACCTACAGCAAATTTCTTATAAATTAGTTCATTTTCAAGACCTTGAAGATATAACAAACATCCAGACAAAGTCACTTTCAATTAAATGTATTTTTTATTTCCCACAACTTCCCACAAAATAAATAGTGTACAAAAATTAGAGAAACTTAATTAATATTAGGTCGGATACCACTTAATTAAAGAAAAATTAACATTGAAGAGAGACAAATAAAACATCCACATAGATACTAATAATGACAAACATAACATTATATATATTTGTTGTTAATAAAGAGCTTTCAGAAATTAATTTCGTTATTCATTTATTGCCACATAAATTTATTATTATTATTACAAATATTGCATGTTCTATGCCATTGAAACAGGAGTTTCGTTATTACGTTAAAATATAGCGTCGGGCTGTCTGTGTATGCAGGTGCAAGTGGGACTAGATCGGTTTTATTTTCCATTGTGCATAATTATTATTCGTTGTAATCTAAATTATTATCTAATATTTTCTTAAGTTTTTGCGACTTGTATACATAATATAACTACGTTTTAACGATTTTAAGCGCGGTAATTTATTTGATTTTTGTTATTCCGACGTTTCGGCCACTTTTCAGTGGCCGTGATCACGGAAGACAAAGAAGTCAAGTGTCAACGAATATTGTTAAAGTTTTATTTAGCCTACCACCAACTTGTTTATTTTAATTATTTAGTTTTAATTTTGTTTATGGTTATTATTTACTCTATGGGAGTCTAATCTAATTTAACACCGCTTCGCAACATGTTATGTCTTGAAGAGAAGAAGCGGCGCAAGAAACTCTTCAGCAACATGCCTAGCTCTAATAATTTTATATAATATTAAAATGGGTGGAAGGAAATATAAAAGAAATTATCAGTCAAGTTGGTTTGTGTTCCGGTGCATGCAGAAAGAGCTCACAATGTCTTGAGGTCTGGCAGTGAGGTTTTATTTGGGTTTGGGTCTTGATAATTTTGATGATCGGATCCCAAACAGGTGGTACTTGCCAACCATCTTCTCTACTAAAATTTGGGTGTTTTTTTATTTCATTAGCCTCACGCATCATTTTAGGTATGAAACGATTCTTTTTCGCGAGGATTTGTGGGTTATCGAATCTGATGTAGTGGTTGGGTTTTTCCAGCGTGTATTTATTGATCGCAGACTTCGTAGACTTTGTGTGTTTCATGTCAGCAATGTGTTCTTTTACCCGTGTTTTTATGCTCCTCTTTGTTTGTCCAATGTATCCAGAATCCACACTCATAATCGAGCTTGTGCACACACCTGCATCCTGGAGTGGGATATTGCATTTCACAGGTCTCAAAAATTGGGTAATCTTTTTATGCGGCTTGAAATATGTTTTGATTGAAGCTCGTCTGAGGATGTGACCAATTCTGTCTGTGACCCCCTTGATGTAGGGTAGAGTAGCAGGGCACCGCTCAACTGAAGGTGGTTTGGGGCCTTTCTGACGTTGGTGTGGAGTCTTCAGCTGATTGCGTTGTAGAACTCGCTTGAAATGCTGAAGCTCTCCAGTCACGTGGTTCTCGTCACAGATTTTACGTGCTCTCTGAAACAAAGATTTGCTCACGGTAGCTAACTGACTAGGATGGTGGTGAAACGAACCATTAAGGTATTTATCTGTATGGGTAGGTTTCCTATACACCGTATGACCAAGAGTATTGTCAGGGTTCCTTAGGATGAATACATCCAGAAAAGCTAATTTGTGGTTTGCCTAGAAACTAGTAAATAAAGACTGATTACTTAAACAAATAACTAATTCTCTAATATAATATAATGAGGCGTTAAATCCATATCTAAATGTGATGAAACGTCAACACGCACGTTACATATGAAACGTCAAGTTTTTTTTTCTGTGGCATTCTACCCACCAGTAATTTTTTTGTCACTGATAATTGTAAATATTTAGCTTAAATTTATGTAAATTAAATAATAATTTAGTGAAAAGTAATTTATAAGTACAAAATGATGTTACAAAATTGTTGATATTTTTTATTACAATTTATGCCGCGATTTATCAGTGGCTATAAAAAAGTTGGGATATGAGTCGCATGTATTATCTATGGTTCGCAAAGTTTTCTAAATTTATTGTCAGCAGGGAGAATTGCTTCCCAGGGACGAAAAGTGCGGCTTTCGTCCCTGTGATTAGGCAACTCCAAGCGTACTTTCAGAATGTGAGAAATGAAAAATATCGTTTAAGCCTTCGAGAGGAAGCCTTCATGTGTGAATCATACTCGCGTCGTACTTCTGTAACATTATTTTTACTTAGCAAGTATAGTTTTTAAGCAGAACCAATACATTTTTTGTGTCAGTGAGTTAAGAGCAATGAAACAGAAATGAACAGGCAACACCATTACTGTTGATAATCAAGATATATACAAAATATTTAATGAATTTAAGATTACTTAAGGGCACGATATTGTGACATCCATTTAACTGTGAAAGAGAATTATAATAATTTCACTTAATTACGGCATTTATTCCGAAGCGAGGTCGCGCGGACGCAGTCTATCTTTCTGGCGCATTATCGCTCTTTGCATTGACCGGTGTCTCATTTTTATATAACAACGGCATTGAACTTAAAGAGAAAATAAAAGCTTTTCCTTGTATATCGTTCCGTGAAGTACGGTTTCATTTATATAATTTAATTATAAAATAAAATTTAATACCGATAACTGATACTATAATACCTACAGCAATTCATACCTTGCGCAATAGGCTTAACATGGGAATAGAATTATGTAGGTATATACCTATATAGGTGTGTGTGTTTATCTGCCGATTTATTTATTATTGTATGAACAGAATGTCATTAAATTTTGTGTATATTTACACGTAACAACGGAAAAGAAAGCAGTCTCATTTTTATCTTCAAAATTGGGATAGCTTCCGCAGATACTAAACAAAAGTTTACGCGAGCAAGTTGAATAACCAGACAGAAAACAATAAAATCAAATTTTTTTTTCATAACATGGCTAAACAGTTGGCATATATGTTATAGTGTACACATGTTTTGCTCACATAGGAGCATACAAATATTTATAATAAATTTTATTACATTATATAATGTTAAATGAAACATATAAACAAAGACTGTTAATTTCAAAAAAGTAATAGTAATAATAATAATAACATTCATAAGTCAAAGGAGGTATTTATTTACAATTGAGGAATTCGTCCACCGATTAAAACATTATATTTAAGAGGCAATCTTTTAACTGAATTTTAAATTTATTTATCCTAATCTCTTTTATGTGTATTGGAATTTTATTTTAGATTCGAATGCACATGTTATAACAGTTTCTGTTAAAAAGGATTGTTTTTGGTGCCACATTTAATACTAGTCGTTCACTATTTCTAGTATTGTTTGGATAGAAGTCTTTAGCCGTCGTAAAAATTGTTTCTGACAAATAAGCATATTTCATAAATATACATACATGGCAGTGGCAAAAGTGGCTCTGTTTATGCCTGTAGAGTTACACCAAATAATTATTCCATACCGTAGTACCAAAGCCACGTATACATGATATGCCATTAGTACTGTACTTAACGATGAAATTTTTCTTAACTTTGCTAGAACATACTCAAAATTATTAACTTTTTTAATAATTTTATATATATATATATATATATATATATATATATATAATAATAATTAATTGTAAACTATTTACTTTCGCTGACGACACAGCATTGATATTTTATGGGAGTACATGGGATGAGGCGAAAGAAATCGCTGAAATAGGTCTAAGAAAAGCAGCAAACTGGTTTATCCAAAACCAGCTCACTCTAAATAATGCCAAGACCCAATATATTCTCTTTGCCAATACTGAAAAGTCCTTGCCATCCGATCATAATTTAAAAATTAAAATACATACGTGTGACAACAAAAGTCAAAATACATGCGATTGTGACTATTTAAATGTTATCGAAACAATAAAATATCTAAGTATTCTACTAGATAGTAAACTAACATGGCAACCGCATATTAATCATCTTACAGATAAAACTAGAAAACTAATATACATTTTCAAAAGATTACGCAGTGTCGCTGATTGGAAATTACTTAAAACCGTGTATTTTGCCTTAGCTCAGTCTATCTTATCTTATTGTCTTACGTCATGAGGAGGTTTCCGTAAAAGTCATTTAATTAAACTCGAAAGAGCACAGCGGGCTTTATTAAAAATAAACCGTTTAGGTACCCAACTTCCGACCTTTATCGAGAATGTGATATATTGACAGTTAGGCAGTTATTTGTTCTAAATGCTATATTATGCCAACATAAAAAAATCACCTTTAACGACTCTATAAATGCTCGGCGTACATATAATGTCTGCCCAATTATCATTTCTAAAACTTCTTTTATTAACAAGTTTCTTATTTATCTTGGTCCTTATCTGTACAATAAACTTAATAACTTTAAAACCGTAAAATCACATAGTATTGTCTCTGTTATCCCAAATAGTAAGAGAATAATCAAGCCTTGGATTACACCCGGCCTTTTACGCTGTATCCGAAATCGAGATAAACTCTATAAGAACTCAAAAAGGGATCCTGATAATCTTATACTTAAAACTACATATATGAGATATAAAACTTTTTGTAATAACCTCTTAAAAAAGATCAAAAATAATTATGAGAGTCTAGAGTTTGAAAAGGCTAAAGGTAATCCAAAAGCTACTTGGAAGCTAATAAAAGCTTTACTAATCTTAAACCAAATACTGAGTTACCTACTGAGTTGTTGTCAATCTCATCTAACGCAAACTATTCTGTAGACATGGTCAATAGTTTCTTTGGGAATATAGGTGCTTCTCTAGCTTCTAAAATTATCCCTCCTATAAACCCGAGCGACACAAAATCTAATGATAATAATTTATGTTACTCACAACTTCATTCTATGGCTCTTTTAAATACGGATAATGCTGAGGTTGAACGAATTATCTTAGAGTTAAAAGACTGTGCTCCTGGTTGGGATTTAATTTCATCTTCTTTCGTTAAAGCCGCACGCCATGTTCTGGTTCCTATTATTACGTATATTATCAATTTATCTTTTGCTTCAGGAGTTTTCCCTAAAGTTTTCAAGAAGGCGGTTATTTATCCCATTCACAAGGGTGGTACTAGAGATAGTGTTAACAATTATAGACCTATTGCAATTCTATCAACTTTTTCGAAAATTATGGAAAAATCCTGAACAGCAGACTCGTGGAGTTCCTGAGTTTTAACAACATTCTTGCCCAAAACCAATATGGCTTTCGAAAGGGTTGTTCAACTGAAGATGCTGTTTTGAAACTCTGTGATTCTGTTGTTAAAGAACTAAATTTGAAACGCAAATCAATTGGAATATTTTTGGATTTATCCAAAGCTTTTGACACTGTCTCTGTTGCTATACTCGTGAATAAACTTAACTTAATTGGCGTTAGAGGATTAGTTCTGGAAATCTTCAAAAGTTATTTAAGCTCTAGGTCTCAGTATGTCAAAATTGGTGATTATGTTAGCCAAGATTTACAAATTAATTTTGGCGTACCACAAGGCAGTGTCCTTGGACCCACACTATTTTTAATATATGTAAACAATCTCAGTCTATTAAATATACCTAACTGCAAAATTTTAAGTTATGCGGACGACACGGCTTTATTAATTAGTGGCAGCTCTTGGGATGAAGTTGCTAAGAATGCCGAGACTGCTATGCATACTGTCATGCTGTGGCTTTCAAATAACTTACTCACATTAAATATTGATAAAACTAAATTTGTACCTTTTTCCCCTAACATCTCTTTATTGCCTCCTGTGTCCTTAACAATTCTTGCTCATAATTGTAAGCTTGATCGGTCTGTTATTTGTACGTGTGCCCCATTAAGCCGTGTAGATTATATAAGGTACCTAGGTATTTTAATTGATAACACTTTGACTTGGAAACCTCAAATACAAGTGTTAATTTCTCGTGTGCGCAAATTGATTTATGTTTTCAAATCACTTAGGAATGTTGTTGGTATGCAAATTTTAAAAACAGTCTATTATACTCTGGGACAATCTATTTTATCCTATTGCATTACAGCCTGGGGTGGAGCGGCTAAATCAACTCTCTTAAGACTTGAAAGAGCTCAACGAGCAGTTCTTAAAGTGATTTTGTTTAAGCCAATACGATTTCCGACTTCCGATCTATACACTCTTTGCAAGGTTCTTTCTGTAAGGAAACTATTTATTATGCAGTTAGTACTTCATAAGCACCGTATTTTACCGTTTGATCCTATTATATACAATAAAAGAAGATACGATTTAGTTTGTACACTTGTACCATGCCGACTTCGATTAGCTGACCGACATGCTTACTTTCTTAGTCCCAAAATTTACAACAGAGTTAATAAGTTACTAAATATATACTCTCTTACTCATCGCGAATGTAAATCAAAGTTATTCAACTGGCTAATAGAACTCTCTTATGACGACACCGAGAAATTACTAAACTGACTGCACTAGTTTACTAAGACACACACACTCACTCGTTCACTTGTACACACATCACACACATACACACTACACACATATACACATACATACATATACACAGCCATTCACACATCTATACATTTAAAATATAAACACGGAAAATTTCCAAATGTATAAACTTCAATATAATTTTCTTTTTATAATGTATGACAAATGAATTGTCTGGAAGTGGGCGCTAACAACTGCAACACAGTATTATACTACAGCAGTTGTTTGCGACACCAAATTGTTTCTGTATACTATGTTAATGTTTTCGAATAAATTCTTTAATTCTTTAATTCTTTAATAAATTTCTACACATATATCCAATCAACATAAACAGATGTAAAATAATATTAATAAATTGGCTAAAAACAAAAACTTACGAAGAAACTGAAAAACTATTTGAAATTCTCATCTAAATCATAATTAAAGTTTAATAAATAAAATATTAAATTATTAATTTATAAATATCTTTTATGTATACTATGTATACATGTTTATGTGTATGTGTATGTGTGTGTATATATATATATATATATATATATATATATATATGTGTGTGTGAGTGTGTGTGTGTGTGTTTTATAGTTATAATAAATTATTATATATAAATACTAAAATATGTAAAGTAATATATATTGTTTATAAATTCAAGTTCAATTTCATATTTATTTAAAAAGTATATAAGTAATATAAGTAGTATATAAATAATAAAGATAACTTTGTACTCGTTATACACTCTATTAAACTTACTAGAGGAAAAAATGTTCTTAAGTCCCTAGCATATGGACTCCTCGTTTTGTAGACAATTAAAGTTATATTGTTTAACAGTCGCTTCACTGACAATTTTTGAACTACCTTCAAATTTTTGTAGTAATTTTTATTTGTTTTATAGAACATTTAATTTTAATTTGTTACGTAAATTTAGTTATTAAGTCACTGAAAGCAACTAACAACTAAGGATACAGGCTTAGCCTAGTCTAGGTGTTAGTATCCAGTCTTAATTTTAAGAAAAAATTTGTTATATTTTTGGTGACCATAAAATTATTTTTATTTATTATTATATATATATATATATATATATATATATATATATATATATATATATATATATATATATAATTATAATTTATAAAGGGACTAAAATTAATGAGACAAACAGTGAAAGATTTCTTGGTATAACTATATAGATAAGTACTAGGGGTGGGCCGAATGTGGTTTGAACCAAATACGAACTTCGGCCGAACATTCGGTTAACACAAAAGATTCGGCCGAACTTCGGTTTGATTTCGCCAAGCTTTCTCAAGAGCAACACGTTGTGACCTGTTGACGTCGAAACCTGATAACGCCGTAAATTTTAAGTATGAGTAGGTGGATAAAAGAATACACTTTTAGACCTTAGATTGAAACAGAATCACCATTTCATAATTCTAAATTCATAATTTTTAATTCGTAAAAAGTGATTTCAATCAAAATTAAAGTTGTAATTGCTGATGTCCCATAAACGTGTTTTTTTTTTAATTTTATTCAAGTTACGCATTATAATTAAGCAGTTGCACTATTTACTGATGTTTCTTAGAGGAATAATGAGTTTATTTTATTTTTGTTTTAATTTGACGTCTATTTAATTAGGCAAAGACTTAATCAAGAACTAATTTTATTTGTTTTTTATCACATTGCATGTTTAAAGTTTACATGTTCCTAACTAAAATAAATGACCACGTGTATATAGATGCCAATTTTTATATTACGGTTATGATATATATGATTTCTATTAACTTCAGACAAAATAGTGCAAGTGGGTATTTTACTTTTTTCTTGCACCGAATGTTCGGCATTTAAACCGAATTTCGGTCGAATATAGAAGTTCGGCTCAAGCTGCCGAAATTCGGTTAAACCGAATGTAAAACGAATTTCGGCCCATCCTTAATAAGTACTGTAATTGGAAAATGCGTATTGACCAAATGAGTAAAAAAGTTAATAATTTTGTGTACGTCCTATATATATATTACATGAAATTTTAATAATAACCGTATGATAATATTTTCACATTGCGCTGTTTTAATATACTAGTGGTCGCCCGTGCTCGTAATTCGACCATAATATTTAATGTCAAAGACTACTTCTATAATCACAGATTTCGCCAAGGCTATACTGTTAGTTTGACTTGAACAATAAACAAAAGAGTATATATACGTGTGTGTGTTAAATACATGGTAGTGTGTGTAATGTTTTTTTTATTGATTTAATGTATTTTTTATGCATATTTTTTTAAATATTAGCATTCGTCGCTTCTTCTCTATATAAACTATAAGTGTGCGAAATTACATATTCCTCCGTCCGCACTATTTTCGTAAAAAGGGGTACAAAGGTTTTGCTTCACGTATTAATATATAGATACTTAATAAACTTTAGGTAGATTAAAGCTCATATTTATGAAGTTTCAGAAACTCTATATACTTATAATTTGATTGTCTTATTGCACGAGTGATCGTAAACTGTAAAATTTTAGTGTTGAACAACCAAGAAGTGAGTTTTCGGTCACTGCAACTGTACGCCTTATGGTAACGATTTTTGTACCTACAATTTACTGTGAATAATAAAGAGCTGTTTTTATTGAAACTGTTTTAACTCCAGCGTAAGATAGGGAAATGAGGACATAAAATGTAAACATTCTTGTTGTACCAGTATAGCTTCCTATAATAAAATAAATTAATAATACCAGCCAATTAATATTCTGCCTCCCCTCTCTCTGCCTATTTCAGAGAAGCGGACATAGTCCAAAGTTTTCTCTTTTGGTTACTGAACCCTCAAAAAAATGTTTTATTAAAACTACCACATACTACTCGATCGGTAGTTGAAACCAACCGTGTCAAAATTATTTAAAACAATCAAATGTTTCATTCAAACTAAGTTCTAACAAAGAACATTTTAACTTCCTACTTCATGCACCGCTTTACAACGCATCGTAAAAAAATTACATTTGTGTTATGCACAATTTAGTCAAAAACTTAAATTAATAAAGATTTGTATGTTCGCTTGTACGCAAACTGGCAGAAGGATCCACTTGATGGAAACTGGTTACCGTCGCTTATTCACATCAGCAACACCAAGAAAGCCGATAAGTTGCCTACCTCTTTGACACTTTAAATATCTGTTTACGCCATTTTTGAAGTTCCACATATTGTAGTGCCCTAGGAAAACAACGGGAGAGATATCTTACCACAGCTTGCTCGCGTATGACATGAAGGAGTGTGCGCCATATACAGTGGATCACTTCCAAGGGATTAGGAAATCTGGATGAAAACTTAATTGCTGGTGAGTAGTGCGATGGTAAAATGGCACCAAATCAAATAGCTCGTCAAAACACTTCTCGTTGCACAGATGTTAGAATAGTTGGTAAGATATTCAATTTTAGACTGAATTGATCTAAAAGATATTAAAATCATGTTAATACAACACTAATAAACTAGAGTAGAACGACCTGTGGTGTATATATAATTATGCAAGACTTATAATCTTTTCAATGTTACATTTTTACTAGGCGAATGTCATTCTTTCAACATTTCAATATTCTCCTTCCATGGTAACCTACTTACCATGAATTGGACTGTCTGTCAAATGGTCTAGAAACAACCATAAAACCACGAAGCACTACGTACTAGGTCGGTAGGTACTAGGTAGGTCTTATTACTACTAGTACGACCCGGCAGGGTCTTCAGATTGGGATTCTGTTAGTTGTCCAAATGTTTTTTGGTAGGTACAAAATTTTCTCTCTGTAATTTAAAAATGCGAGCCAAGCACTAAAATGTATCTAATAATGTCAACATTCTGGATGTCATGTTACTTCTGGCTTAATAACTTCGTCAAATTAGGAAAATTTACAAAATTCAATCTGAAGACCATGCTATGCTACTCGGAGATAAACCGTGAGATAATTTTGGACTTGGCAGCCAGATAACCATTGCAAATACTCTAGAGTTTCTCTAATTACCCGAAACGGGATTACAGGGCCATAACTTAGCCGAAACCAATGACCTTGGCAGATATATAGATAGCTATTTTAGACCACTTAGTTCTGGACTAATGTATTCTCGGAAGCTTATAGATTAAATCGTACATCATTGATGTGATTATTAATTCATTATATCCTATGATAAGCATCGACGTAATCTGGAGTCGGCATATGACGATTCCCACGTTACAAATAATGCTAGAGTACAATACATTGAAAGATAAGAAGGAATTGAATAGTAAATTAAAGGCTCCATTTGGACGTTTAGATCGGGTATGCGATAGTTTACATCTTTCTGGTGTGATGATCAACACTCGTTCAATGGTCTCACGAATACTATCCCCGAAGCTTCGCCTACCGCTTTACAGTTAGTTTGTTCTAGTTTTTATCATTGTCTCTACAATTCTAAGTTCGATCAGTTATAACTATTATAACTGATCGAATTTTATCATTTCGGTTATTGACTAGAATAGATATATTCTACTACTGAAGAAGTACTTATAGGCTGTGAGTACTTTAATATGTCGTGTTGATACTTAGTTCTACTGTGTTCCCATATATTACTAGTGTCGATTTTCAGTTATTCTAGATGCATAATACCTGTAGAAATTAGTAGAAACTTATGCATTTAATTCTGACACACTGTTTACGAATATGAAACAAGAAACAAGAATTTTTCAGTAAAATTTAATTTTTAAAATGATTTTCTTTATATTTGATGTGAATGATGATGTACATATACCTATTTAAATTTAAACCGGACCACGGTTCGCTGTGCCTGTCTGATGATTTTGAAGAAAATCCTCCATCCATGTAATTTGTAGAATTTTAGTAGTGAAACTTAAATATACCGACAATTTTATTTTTAAATACATAATTAAAGTGATTTTTGTTTGTTTAGCACGACAATGGATGTTAATTTTAAATGTTAAAATATTATAGAAAAATTACGATTATATAAAGTGTAAATTCACATATTCTCATTTTTTTATGTTTATTTTCATCCAAAACGAAGCTACCAGGGTTAACATATGAATAACATTGTTGAGAACCCGCTTAATGGTCAGGTAATTTAATATACATGCCTTCCGTATACAACTACATAGGGTTATAAACCTGAATGTTTATTTACAGAGTTGCATTTTACTGTGTTAAACCACTTATACGTTAAAATTAACGCATATTGATTGTTTATGTACATATAATAATATAGGCATGAGACAGAGAAAATACTTATTTTCAGGTGCCAAGCACATGCTTAAGGAAAACGTTTATACTATGTGACAAAACAAACCTTTTTAAAACAATGAAAAAGAAACAATTTTTTTTATTAAACTGACTTACCATTTTTCTGATTAAAAATTTCATGCTTTTCGTCATCATTGATTACTAAAAAACATCTGCAAAAGATTTCATAAAAATATAATAATACTAAATAAATATAAGAATAAAACGATCGTTACCAAGCACTTTTAGTAATAATTACTCGTAAAAAATATTTTATTAAACCTAGTATTAGCTCAAAATACATTAAAAAAGGAACGACGAATGTATATAGGTACATTATACATAATAATAATAAAGTAAAGATAAGTTGCTGGGGAGTTTGTTGCGCCGCTTCTTCTCCTTTAAACTGTTAAAGTTCTAATTGTTTTGGAAGCGGTGGTAGATTGAGGTGTAGACTTTCAATACGTAATCTGTAAGATTCTATTTTGAAATAAATACATTAATTTTCATTTATCGATTTACTTATTACCGTAAATAAATGAAGTTGATTAATATATAAAAATTTTAGCAACAATGGAAAACAAAATGGAATTTATGCAGAGCCAAGTATTACATTACAATTTTTTATTAACGGTTATCAACTAAGTATGTATATATACACACACACACACACACACACACACACACACACATATATATATATATATATATATAAAGGTACATCTTTCTTATGAAAGAGGCACTTTGAACGTGAAAACAAAATCATCTAATACAGAAACATGATCTGTTTATATTTTTATAACAGCTTAAGGCTACTATTGCCGCAAAACCTTGAAAGTAGGGTGCAAACGAAACAACTTTTTGTTGGTATTTAATAATCAATAATTTACACAAAAAATTATCATAAATTTTTACGATGTGAGACGTAACGTGGTTTTTTTTGGTAATGTTTGTATAGTTATTTTAAGTTAAGAAAAAAATTCACCAAATCACCTCCAAATTATTGATATGAAACCTTTTTACTTCTTCAATTTTTATCAAAACAGGATGATAAAATCTACATCTTTATAAAAGAGAAATAAACAGTTTGCTTTTATAATTGTTTTTGAAGTGAAACTTCTTTAGAATCGTTGTGATTTGAAACTCGATGAAATAAAAAGTGACACTAAAAAAAGATAAACCCATAAATTTCTATATTCCGAGAGTTGGTGAACAATTTAGGGTGGTAGGTTCTTGAGGTAGTGTGAGATTTTTTATAATAGTTCTTGAAAGACCCCTTAATAAGAAAATCGAAGTCTGGCTGAAGGGTAGCCTCTTAGCAACCCTTGAATTTTTTTAAACAGGATTTTTTTATTAAAACTTTATTTTGAGGCGTTTTGAAATTTTTATATCTTTAAGTTAGATATTCAAGGGAATTGAAAAATAAAAAAGCCAGATTAATTAGTAGGGTTTAAATATTAACCAGACTCTTATGAAATCCTTTTTTAAACAAATTCCGAAAACGTTCTTGAGGCATCTTTAGTTTTTGGGGGAGTATAGATACTTAAAGGTAATCGTGGGTAGCCCTAGGATGAATGCTAAAGTTAACTGGTCCTCCTTACCACAGGTTATTTTTGACGGGACACATATTCCTCTTAGCGATACTGTCAAAAATCTTGGAATAATCATTGATAGGGAGGTGTCTTGGCGGCCTCACATCACCGATTTATGTCGCAGAGTCTTCTTATCTTCTAGATCCCTCAGAAGATTAAGAAACTTTTTGCCTACTGCTACCAAGATTACGCTTGCTGAGTCTCTCTTGCTTCCCATACTTGATTACGCTGACGCCTGCTAGATAACAAATCTAGATAGATTTAACCGTAGAACAGGTGAACAAGCTTGAGCGGCTTCTGAATTTTTGTATCAGGTTCATATTTGGATTGCAAAAATATGACCATGTGCCTGAATATCGTAAACGACTCAAGTGGCTTCTTATTCATTTTCGCCGGAATACTCACATTCTCAATCTCCTTTATATCATATTATTTACTCCTAATAGTCCCCAGTACCTTAAGGAACGTTTTAAATTCCTTCGCCTATCCACTGCCCACAATTTGCGCCATAATACGTACCGAAAACTTAGGACGGCTGCACACACTTCATCCTATTATGATAATTCTTTTACGGTGCTGTGAAAATTTGAAATATGCTGCCTCTTACTGTTAGAGAGCCAAATCCTTATCAACATTTAGAAATTTACTCAGAAAACACTATTTGTCCAGAAATGGGTATATGTGATTAACAGAATATAGTCATGCTAATACATTTATTGTAATAAGTTATGTATTATTATATATATATGAATGCATTTGAATATTTATTTCTTAAATTACTTTGAGTATCGATGTATCTACTGCCTTTTTCCTGCACCGCCTATATCGCCTGATTCAAATTTCTTTCATGTAGGTTGCCTGTAAGAGATCGCTTCGAGCGAGAAGGCCTATTGTATTGCCTAGAAAATATTGCAAATATGGTCTGTATGTCTAATTGTATATTTTGGTGTGCAATAAAGTGCTCTCTCCCTCCCCCCTCCTCTCTCTCTCTTCCTCTCTCTCTCCCTCTCTCTCCCTCTCTCTCCCTCTCTCTCTCAAAGACATATAATCCCAAAAAGCGAGATCAGTGGAATTTTTCACCTACCAGATGATCGAGAATATAATCCATAAGTGCGTGTGAACAGTACTATGCTTACTGCTTAGCTTGATGTGTGCGAGAGAGCGTATATCGACTGTACCTCTCGCTCAAGGTGACGCAATTGGCTCTCGCGGGACCACGTGGCCGACATTACCCATGCGGGTTCTCAGTAGTAATTTTGGTGTAAATAAATAATTATAATAATAATAAACCGCCCGTGGGTTTCTGGCGAAGCCTTAGCTGAGTAGCGAGACCTCGGACCCAACTCCGGGAGGCCAAAGCAAGACCCCCCCACTCCATGGTTGCTCTAGCCAGCCGTAGTGAAGTTCGCTAGAGCTAAGACTCAAGCTCCAAGGGTGGAAATGATAAATGACATAACGTCGCAAGTAGCTTCGGTGAACCTGCAGACTAGCTAACCTGTAACACACCAAACCCCTCGCAGTTGACGCTCGGCGAACTATGATAGAAAGTCTAAACCAGTGATTGATCTCTTCTGGGTGAAGGCCCACGTAGATATCAGCTATGCTATTGCTAACTATTGTACAGTCGATATACGCTCTCTCACACCTCAAGCTAAGCATAGTGCTGTTCACACACACTTATGGATTACATTCTCGATCATCTTGCAGGTGAAAAACTCCACCAAATTGATGTGGTCTTTTAGAAAAAGTTAAAACTGCCCGAAAAACATTTTTTTAATAAAAAAAACCCGTTTAATAAAATTCAAGGGTTGGTAAGGGGTTGCTACTCTTCAGCCAGACCTCGATTTTATTGTTTCGGGGTCTTTCAAGGACTATTATAAAAATTCTCACACTGCCTCAAGAACCTACTCTAAATTGTTCGCCAGCTCTGCTACTATAGGTCTAAGCCAGCGAGAGAATGAAATACGAGTTTAACATTATGCAGAACAGATTAGAGAGTCAATAAAACCGATGATTAAACACAGGTCCAATTTGGACCGAAATAAAACTGAGAATAATATTTTTTAGACTAAAAAAAAGGGAAAAATTTAAAGTGATATTTAAGAAGTTTATTCTGAATTATAGTATTTTGATGGATGTAGGCTAAATATTTATATTAATAAAAGTTAGAGACGAATTATCTGTGAGTATATTCTCTGAAATTCCACTTCTACTGTATGTGAACTGTACACACATTTTTTATACACTACTTTATTTTATTCACACTAAAATAGTATTGCATCTGAAAAACGACCGCGTCTATGAAATCCCCGCTATCGCTCGAAAAATCAGTGCTGAAAAATCCTCAAGAAAGGTGGCGATGCTACACGCCTTAAACTTGGATAGCTTTAACGGCGATCTAAATAAATCAGAGAGAACCTATAGAAACGTACCCAATCACTAACAAATCCTTGACTCGTCTAGAAGATTCTACGCAAGGCGAGCGAATCTCATTTGTCGTTGTACGTGAAACTAGATAAATAGGTATTTAAAATACCATTCGCCGTGGGAACCGTGACGGGCGCCCGAACTACGATAACCCTGCAGTGCGTCGCACAGCGTCGAGCGCCCCTGTGCGTCCTATAGCCGCGCGCCGCTCGCTGCACCAGCGCCGGCCCGGCGCCGCGGGCGCACCGCATCTCCCACTCGTTCATTCCACAGCACGAGTCAAATAATACTACTTCTATTAGTATATTTTTATTAATAGAAACCAAGCAGACTTCAAACCAAAAATTAAAAAATAAATATTTTCTACAAAATCTTGAAGTCGGCGCATTTTGCATTTTTTTTTTGTTGTTTTATATTTTACTTGGCATCGACTTCAAGATGTTGTTTTATTTTTGTTACCAAAAATAATTCCTACTTCTCAGTTGTAAAAATACTTGAATAGCTTTAGAATTAATATATTAAGCGCCTGTGGAATTTGTACTACTAACACGCGTATACAAGTTTGCCTTTCGAAGAATTAGGCGCTCGGTGCTCTTCAGCAACAGTTGCTCTCAATTCCCTGAGGTCCACTCATCAGATTTAGACTGAGTGGTCCTGACAATGGGACCACCTCAGGAGTATACTCTTTCGAATAAAAAAAATTGAAAATCGGTCTACAATTGACGGAGAAATTGCGTGACAAACACACAAAAAACATAGTGGAATAGAGAATCTCCTCCTTTTGGAAGTCGGTTAAAAATGTACATCGGTTGCATATTACGCGTCGGGGGATCTACATCGTTTTTTATCATACTCTTATTTTCAATAACTGTAATAGCTATTTTGAAATAATATTTTAGAGCAATCACTCTATAAAAAGTACTCCTCCGAACAGTGGGAGCATGGCAAATTGAGCCTTATCGTTGCCGGCCGAAGGTCACGTTGGTCGTCGGCATGATAGAGCGGCGGGCACAGAGGTAAGTAAGGCTGCACGCTGCGAGATGTCATCTCGAGCCCCCGCTGAGACTCGCGAACAATATTGTCTCTACAATAAACACAATGTGAATTTTAAAATCAATTCATATCCATTCCACCGACTTATTATACAGAGTTACGAAACAAAATAGAATTCATTTGAATAATATATAACTATAAGCATGTTTAAATGCTCCTAAATAACGTGTTATGCCCAAATAAGTACGATTTATCCGGCAAGATCATTAAATAAATAATATATTATTCTGTATTAAACTGGTTCCACCTAAGATTGTCTATATTATTATAATTTACGTATGTTGAAACAATAAATGTTGCTAAGCGTTACGCTAATGCGAAACATTCTTTTGTTTTCTACTCGTGAGCTGAGTATTATACTGTTTTTTATAGAGACTTGATCGAGCTACTTATGTTTTGAATAAAGTTATTAATAGATTATGGGACTGAATACTTACTGAGTGATTGTTTGAGAATTTAATTATACATATAATAATTGAAAAATCTCTTTCCATCAATCAGATAGCTTTTTTGCCTCATTTAGTGTCTTTGAAAAGGTATTGTATAGATGGATTGAAAATTTTAATAAAAAGAACATGACATACAAATATTCTAGTAGTGCTTTTAATATTTGTTTTTTTTATTGCATGAGTTCAACAGACAGGCGGACAGCCCACCTGATGGAAGGCGGTTACCATCGCCTATGGACAGTTGCAACAACAAAGGTCATACAAATACGTTGCTGCTTTCTAAAGGGAGACTGGAGCCTGGCCACTAATGCCAGAGCACAACTCAAGGTTGTTATGGCGGCAGGGATGGTAGCTATCCAAACGGGCAAGTGCCATATCACCCGGCTTTGGGTTGTTTTGTCGTCTCTTACGACAACCGCCCAGCCGCAGGAAATTGTATTCTTTCACCGTTCCTGCACGGATAAGATTTGATTTATTACGACTATATCAAACAGTTATAAATGGTATAGATTTAAAATATGAGTTATGTTAAGCTCTTATCTTTTATAGACTCGCAGTGCCTAAATATAAATAACAATAAAAACATGCAAACCTTAAAATTTCAATTGTAGTAAAAACATACGCTAAATTAAAATGTAAAAGCATAAATCACTCGTTTGTTCCGTTTATACCGGTGTAGGCTATGAACCGATTTTTGTAAAATGCAGTGCATTGCATACCTAGTATGTATATTGTATGTATACATTTTTAAAAGACGTAATTATCCAAAAGTAATATGTTTAAGCCGTATACTACATTTTAAAGCCTATTGATATCAATAGGCTTATAAAATGTAATCTACAGTATATCTATAATATTATAAAATTCTAAACATTCCGTATCGGTTCATTAAAGCTATTAAAAAAAAACAACTGGAGTAGACTATATAAACAACGGAGACCACGATGCATATTTTTAGATTTCTTATTTGTTTGTCGGCTTGTCTGTTTTTTCAATATTCACCTAAAAACTACTTAGCCGAATTTGATGCGGTGTTCGCTTATCGACAGCGACAGCGTCGTATATGTTTACGAATTGTCCTTTCTTACAGCGATCGGCTAAATAAGAATCAACCAACCAATGTTTCTTTTTTCTCTTGAACTTTCTTTTCTTACGTACATACAGCAGTAGTGCTATCTCTTCGAGGTCCATTTTGATACTGTCGATTCTAGTGTCTGTGTGGTGTCTAGTTTGGTAGCTTACGGACACCACGGTGGCGCGACTGGTTGCGCTGCCATGGTGTCTCGGTGAAATATAGCCCTTAGACTTAAACTCTGCGCTACTTTTTATTCTGGTAATCCCGCGAGAATTTTCCCGGGAGCGGTTGGAAGTTGTTCGGATCCAAAAAAGTAGCTTATTCTAATACAGTTTCTACTAAAACGATAGCTTACATTGTTTTTTAAATACTGCGGTACTTTGTGTCCCGGGAATTTCAAGTCAAGCGTGGATAAAGTCGCGGGCATATCCTAGTTAAAATATAAGTGAACTTCTATAAGCTCAAAACGCCTAATCGACGTTCAGGTGATCTAAGGGATGGTGCATAACCTCGGACAACGGATCAATATCGAGATTCCAGCGAAGTAACTTACCTAGCTGTCTGGGAGACTTGCCCATGGAAAACATTGTCTTTTATGACCAGTAACCCAGGCTCAATATTGAAATACGGTGTGACTATAATAATAGAATAAGTATTACTAAAACTTAAACTCCAAATAAGCCTACTTAACTTATTTGGAGTTTAAGTTAGATTAAAAATTTGAAAAATATAATATGTAATAAATAATATTACTTGTCTAAAATTCATTATAAATATATAAATTTCTAAAAATATCTGACTTTGATTCACTATTGAAGTAATACGAAACTGGTTACCTAGTGGAATAATCTCCACTTTACGACAACGTGTTATACAAAAATGGCTATCAATATCAAATCTGTTTTTAGCAAATAGTTTTCCTGTAGCGATTAGTTGCAATAAACATCTATTAACAACCTTGCAAAATAAAAGTTATAATTAAATAAAGTTTAATCTCATAAAATCCGCCAGATTGTAGCCATACATATTCATGAACTTGTCTCTCAGAAATATTCATAGTAAATAAACAAACTGTCACTGACAAGTCAATTGCTATGCATTAACATTTAATTTGTAATATAAAGTGTTTGTCGCTTTAGTTGTAAGGCTGTAATGGCATTATAGTTGAATAAAGTAAATATACAAATAAAGTTAAACTATTCCTTTTTATGGAACCCCAAAAATAGGGATTAGATCGTAACGGTTCGAAGTGTGAGATGGAACATAAAGATATGCCCGTATCATAACATAAACGGTTTAATGTGCTCTAATGATCGTTATCTGTGATTTTTATAGCATCGCAAATGGACCTACATGTAATGTGTATAGAAAAATAAACAATCCAACTTAATAATTGATCGTTTTAATACAATTTAAGCTCTATTCATGTCTGATATGAGTTCGAAAAACATTCGTACACGAAATTTACAATAAAAGTTATGAATATTTTATATTAAGGCTAAACGTCACAATATTTTTTTATAATAATGACGTTCACTTAATGATTAAAACTGTTTTTGTTTGTTTGTTTTTTTCTTAATAAAGATTCAATGTGATATCTATTATGTGGGCGTCATATCAAAATAAATCTATTAAATTTACAATGAATATGAATTTAAAAAACTTAATGTAGAAGTACAAAATATACTAAATTTATTATTTATTGGAAATGCAATATTTCTTTCGAAACTACCGTTATAATACCCGTTACATTTAATTACATACATACATACATATCTCTATATCTGTACATAGCCAGATTAAATTTTTAAATCGATCTAAAAAAATGTAATCATGTGGGTATGTTTAGCATTTAAGTCTATGAAATTTAGTACAAAAATCGGCATTGACAAAGCACCTTATTAAACTAACCTCACCTTAGTTTTATAGCTTGAAAAATTTCGAAATTTTAGTGATGTGTGTATAAAATATTCTAGAACATAAATATGTATTAACGTATATAAAATAAAATCTTAATAGATATAAAAGCAATAGTCTCACTATAAATGGGACCATTAAACTAAAGTAACACATCAAAATCGCCGCTCACCTGAGCTATCCCACGATCGGTCGTCTCGATTTATAGATATCGCAAAATCGAAAGGCGCTTCGTATTTTGCATAACGCTTATAAGTTGTGTAGCACAATGCCCCATGACCTACAATGAATTGAGCGCAGGACCGTGCACTATTCTCATTCTAATATTATATAGGTACTCAGCAGAGTACACGTGAATTCGTTTAGCCATAATACAGATGAAATTTCCCGACTACTCAGTTCTTTTGTAAAGCTGGAATGAACCAACAAACAAACATCCAGACAAATACACTCATATTTTATCATGAAAAAATTCTAATAAGTGATATTACAAAAAAATTACATTATAAGTTGAGTCTAAAGTCTAGATATATATTATAAATACAAGACATCATATTTATGAAAACTCTTAGCAGCAGTTGATAGCGCAATAATTGTTATTCAAGACAAGATATTATTCTATCATCTCCGGGTTATTTGGAGAGGATATTAAATTTGGCACGATCTATATCACTGCATCATGTACATAAACGAGTATTTTTTCTTGTATTAACACATTCTAACGCATAATAAATAACCTTTAACTTATTGCGAATAAAATTAATTCTTCAGCGCTTAAATGATACAAAATGTATAAACGTTATTATATCAATAAACTTTTCTACTGTATAAAGTAAAATTCTAGATGTGTCAATGTGAAATTAAAGCAGCGAACATACTGATTTCAATTTTTATGGTGGTCATACATGGTGATTTTTTAAGCGCTAAGAAACATATTTTATATTATAATTTATATATAGACTAAATTTTTAAGTGGGCCTCTATGACTAAGTTCGAAACTAGTACTTATACTAGTCTATATAGCTAAATATACTCGAAAGAGTTTCGGGGCCGATTTTGATGAAATCCAAAAGAGTATCATTTGATTTCTTTTTAATCTGTTACCTTAGGAATCGATTCGGCTGATTAAAAAAAACAATGTATTTTTATATCGACCCATAGTTAGTTTGTAAAAATCGATTTCTGTAAAGTAATGTCAAACTAAGGAAAAGTGTTGATTTTTAATAAACCTATTCGTATTTTCAAATATTCATAACCTGTACCTTAACTTCAACGTTCAAATAATAATACCAAGTGAATTACAAGCCAAATCGACTACTTCTAATTGTCGTAGTATAATAGGTAACGTATATTAGTTCAATAGCTTAGGCACAATGTTAATAGTGTAGGTATACCTATTAATTATCTTAACCGTACAAAAAACCATGCCGGTTAAAAAAGTATTCGTAAAACACATAAATCTTATTGTTGTTGAATCGGTTTAACTTCCTGTATCGACCAGTCTCGGTGAGCTCGGTGCGGCACTTCCAAATATGTGTTCTGATATTCTTTTTCTTTACGAATAAAAATAGAGCAAAAACAAGTTGCGAGCGTTTTTTTATACCCGGCGACCTTGCAGCTGAGTGGCTGACTGATTGTGATACACTGTTACTAAAATCGGAAAGTGTGATAAATAGTTGCCATTAAAACTGTCCGATGGATAAACGTCGCTTTTAAGAAGCAAATTACAAATTGATTTCCATAAAACGTGATCTTCTCAGATGGGTGTTCGTTGTAGCAGCGGGCTGCAGGCTGGCAGGCTCTATCAATCAAGTAATCTTTATAAACTGTATGAGGATTCACTTTTACTCTTATTCAATTAACTAATCTATTGAATATTTATGAGATGGCCGCTTTTAATAACATCATTCGTTCGTTATTGAATGTTTCGACATGATTATTCCGTTCATCAACTGTCTGACAGTCGAAATCTCTTTGGGCGAACATTGAGATTACTCACTTATGTTTGAACGGACATGTTCTCCTTGTTGCAGCTCAACCAATGTGTCGACATGTTACGTTAACTAGACCTATACGACTTGTACCTTATTAAACAACAAATTAAACTGAATGAGCTTAATTTAAGAGGAAAATATTGTTACGAGTTGCAGGACTCGAATTAAAATGCCGTTGGAATTATTGTAGAGTTTATTAGAACTATACAAACACGTATAACACAGGTACAAATATAACTGAACACAACAAGCCCAAAAGTAATGCAGAAGGTCGTAATTCAATAAAACGCGCAAAGTCCGTCACTATTAGATTGCCGATTGTAGTACACACGTCTCGCTTCGATCGTGGTTCTCGCTCGACTGCTCTTCCCTCCATCAGGCCATAGTTTTATACTGCACAAATGCAATGTGCCCGTGTCGTAGTCGACATATTCCAGAACACCTGGCTAATGATTCGGCCACAAGTGGCCATAAACGGGTACAAAAAACAATGGGCTGTTCTCTAGAACGTACGCCAATAAATAAGTAAAAAAAACGAAGACGGTCATAAAATAATTACAATTAGTTCAAATGCCGACAGGTAATAAAATATGTTTTTTACGAATCTGTACGTGGAATTTGTCTTTTTCGGTGCTTAGGTTGTAACAGTATGAATGAGTATTCGAATTTTTTTAAGTAAAACCTTCTTTAAGCACATCGGGCACTTTTGGAATTGGGAAAGCACTGAACTCGCGTGACCACGCTTAAATACCACGTTATCACTTTTGATGTGCAGTCCTACGACTGACAGTTTTTTAAATGTATTTATGAAATACTTAATTTGACCCAAAAAATAGCAAGACAATTAATTAAACTAAGTATTAATCTTATAATTAATTAAAACCAAGCTTTATTTTAAAGTTATTGGGTGCAAGCATTGGACAATTCCAACTCTGCGCTATGAAGAAAATGTATAATTATGTCAATCTGTGAATTCAAAAAGTTAAGCATTACGTGAACACAACATGAAAGCGACGTGTCTTTTGCAAGTTATGACTATCACACCAATCATCTAACGTTATTAAACAATCAACAAAACAGTACATAATACATATATAACTTTCTTTTTTATGAACAATAAAACGAGATGTTTTGATGATTGCCTGTTATGCGCGCGGCAATGAGCAACCAACTTTGGTATTTCTTTAATTGTTCTCTAGGTAATTTAATAATAACAATATTTAGTAATTTCTTGCTTCCTCACAAAGGAAAGTGTTATTCATAAAGTGGCTACTTTCACGCTTTTCGTCGCAGTATTAATTACTATAATAAAGTACAAATTGATAAACTTACCTGACAAACAACGATAACTGGAAGTAAATAAAGGAATTTTGCATATTAAAAAATTACACCTATTCATATGCATAATCCATCTAGCCGTAGAATATTAACTAATCCCTTGGATAAAATGGGCATGCAACTTTTAAGAAAAAATTTATGATATGGAAGATAGATCTCAAATTAGTGGTACGTAATTTAAGGATTTGTACAACATCGTGATAAAGTAGGAGTAGAAAAATAGATCAAGATTTAGGAAGCGCCTCACCCTTTCGTAGCAAATTGAAAATAATGGTACGGGAGATTTTTCATTGTATAAATATAACATCTAGGTAAAACTTGACTTTGACTGCATCTATTACAGCCACGGATGTTTGGTAACTATCGCATAACTCCAGCATTATGAGCAGATGAAGAATAGAAAGGTTCTCTTCTGTTCCAGCTTACTATTCTACTTCTGCCGTGTTATGGTTGGTACACGAAACCATGCATTTGGAATTTTATCTTGCTTAATAATATTTTCGGTAAACGTAGTGTCGGACGCCCTCTAGCCCGATGGACTGACGACCCACGCAAGGTCGCCGGTAGCCGCTGGACGAGAAAGTCGGATGACAGGGATGACTTGAGGAGGCCTACGTCCAGAAGTCGACTGCGATTGGCTGACGACGACAACGATAATAAAATTTTGTAGTGTCACAAATGCAGTCTCTGTTACCTTTATGATAAGGCAAAAGGTGGATGTACATTTGAGCCCCGACAAAAATTTATTTGAGCGCTTACGTACAAAGTAAGGGGATGTACTGATTGTCATAAACTGCACAATAAGAATGTTTTGTGAAAGTAAACAATGTAATAAAACGAAATCTCAGAATGGATAAATTCTTTTGTCCTCTATTTTTCTCTAACCATTTCAGCTGGTACATAGTTTATTATCCTTTTCTCGTTATTATAGAATACTTTATTTTTCATAACAAAAATCATGAAAACACAAAAATAGACCGTCGGAAAACATCTGTGTGTATTTTATTTCTAATTATAAATGTAGTACCTATATATAATACTTATACAAACAAACTCTTGTGTATACCACCCTGCCTCTTGTTTTCCCTCTCTCGTTAGATGCACAGGTTTGCTGAAAGAAAAATCTTTCTACATTACTAATAAAGAATAAAAAAAACCTTAATATCAGGTAAGAAATTACATGAATTTTAGTTTCTATGTAACATTCAATCAATTTCAACGTTTTCAATTGATTGCTTTTGGCAACAATGCTTCTAAATTCCGCTAGAAAGCTGCTTATCAATTCAATTGTCTGCGCCCCGCCCCCGCTCGTCACGGCGCCGAGCCTATCTCATTGAGGCTCATTGTGCCAATCATTCTGTACGCTAAGTTCATTTGAATTGAAAAACAAAAATTTGCTATTCTGTTAAAAGTTCTTCAAGACTTTTACACTCCCTTCACAACGGTGTTCTTGGAGAAATGATGGACGCTTACTGGTTTTTTTTAAATCGACATTCATTCAAACACATTGTATATTCCCAAACTGAGACAAAATCAAAATAATTCGTTTTGGGTATTAATATGTTAAAATATTATGTCAATACAATAAATAATGGGAGCAATGTGTTCTGCCACACCGGTAGATTACAAAACGATAATAAAAAAAAACAAAGTAAAATTTCATATTCTTTTTAATTTTTATCACTTAAGTTTACTTGGTAGGGGACAATTTTACCCGTATGTAATATCTCTAGCATAGAAGTATACATGTAGTCCTCGAGTTATGTCGTGCTGTGATAGGTCGAGCAAGTTTTTCACACTATTCTTTAGGGATACAGATGTGTACGTTAATTGTATGGATTTACGTCTCGGCGTATCTCCTTGTCGCACTCGTAATCAGCACGCGGGTGGAGTCTTGTTTTCGGGACGTCGGAGAGCGGGATACACACACACACACACACACACACGCACGCACACACACACACACACACACACGCACACATTGCTTGTACTCTTTCGTTTCTCTTCGATTGTTAGTCGATTCATGGTCAGTTTTCGTTTGTTAGTATTTTGATACATAGTTATTTTAAGAAATGTCTTATGAAAATAAAGCGTCTTTTATGTAAACAGTACGTAACATGCCTTACGTACAAGTGCCTGTAATGATATCGCCCAGCAGAAATCGTAAACCTAAAAAGTTCTAAATCTTATATTATTAGTTGTGACAAACTATTCTCCCTCTTTTTGAAGTTTTATTATTTAAAACATAATATTTTTAAATTCATTAATCTAGTTTACATACTCTACCAGGTTTTGATACGCGCATTCCTCAACCATTGAACCTTGACAACTCACAATTTCCATAATTATTTTTTTAAATCATTATAAGCAATCAAATATATCACAGATTTTGTCAAAGTAGCTTTTAATCTAGACTTTTGTGAAGGTCACATTTGCTATTAATTAAATATATTTACATAATTATGCATATTAGTTTGCAACGAATTCATGAAATGACTTTATTAATAGTATAACCACCTTGTTTATAATAGTTATATAGTTATTATGAATAAGGGAGTAACTCTTTATGTTCTTACATAGCTATATAACCATTCAAGCATTACCCGTCAGGCAAACGGATGGTATACCCACCAAGCGTGTCCAAGGCGAATCAGCGGGTTTCTCCACATCGCTATTCTAGGTAAGCAAATATTCTTACAATATTTTCCTTTTCTGTCGACACGTGGTAATTGTAACAATATAATTGGTAAGCACAAAAACTATAGCCCTTAACATGTTACGCTTGTATTCTAGGTGATAAATATACAACAGACTTTGGGGCCTATCCTAGACATCTAGACCATAGTAAATAAAGGAAAAGTCATTTACAAAATTTACTTTGCCAGAAACAGAATTCGGGACCTCTAAGTTCTAATAAGCTTATCCGCCAAGGCTTATAGCACTTAACCAAAGAGGCCATGGATTGCACATTAGGTCAGAAAAACTACTCAAACGGTGTATGCACTCTGGTTAGAAGTCGAACCCGAGTCATTGAAATCAGACACAGGTGCATTGGGCATTAAGCTACAACGACTTACACTCACGCACACGGCAAATTCTTTCAAATAGACATGTGTGTAATTAATTTAGCTTAAACTGGTGCAAAATAATGCGCTGGTCTTATTTTTCTTTTTTATAATGAGAAGTACTTAGCATACCTACATATCTTAATAATAACAAGTTTTTTGTTGTTAAAGTATGTATTGAATGCTTTAAATATGCGCATGGAAAATCAAAACAATGTATGTCGTTAGAAACATCCTGATACTCATCGATAATTCAAGGTCCAGGCGGTGTGGCCACGGCTGTGACACAGACAGCTTTCAAGCTTCTGACATCCATCGTATAGACGAACGAGGCCATGATTCGCGAGGTCATCTATACAAAAATCAAACAAATAAATGCATTATACATTATAATAATTTCGAGACAAGAATATTTAAAAAAAAAATATCGTTTGTATATGCATATAGGACTTAATTTCTATATTACTAAAATATGATACTCGCATTGCCGGCCTCGAAGAAATGTAATGACACTTTTTTAAAACCCCCACGTGGTAGCGTTTATGGAAAACCGCTGCTGGGAGCTCATTTCAGAGCTCTACGGTACGCAAAAGAAATTATTTATTACTGTCTCTTCTCGAATATATATATCGAATAAATATCGATCTACTATGTTCACTTAAATAGAATCGAAGCCGTCCAGAAGAGATGCCTAAAAATTTTATCCCACAAACATAATCTTGGCCGATCACTCGCAAGTTATAACAATAGACTCACTAAATTTGAATTACAAAAACTGTGCACCTGTAGACAGCATATTGATTTAATGTTATTATTACAAAAAATTCTTCACTCGTACATAGATAGCCCTTATCTTTTGAATTGCATTAATATAAATACGAATTACAGAAGACGGAATCCACCACTATTTGCCTGGCGAGCCTACAAAAATAATACATCTTATTACAACCCAATGAGCAGAATGTGTCGTCTGTATAATGAGCTGGTCAGTGATAATCCCATTTTAGATATATTCAATGGTAACACTAGAGTGACTAGAGAGTTTAAGCGATTGATTAGAGCAACAAATTTCTCTGGCATATATTTTTTTTTCTTATCAACAAACATATGTCATAGAATTGAAACTACTGTATGGTATACTATTATTTACGTAACGCTATATCTGTATTTTAAATTTTCTGTATTCAAATGTTTAGGAATACGACTTAGATTCTAAAATTGTGTTAAAAATATTTAGATGTATTTATGGTTGTATTCTGTTGTGTGAAATAAATAAATAAATGTACCCGGTCGTTGATATCCCGAGATCACAGTCATATTGTTAGCATAGAAGGCATTTACTGGTGGTTAGATTATGTATGTGAAATGCCTTTGTGCGTAGGTATCATTGTCCTGCTTATTTCTCCCGCGAAACAGTTTCACTGAGTTCCGAAAATAACAAGGGATAGGGAAATTATTACTTCCGTGGAGCCTCCGAAGGAAGGCAAGTCGAAATAGCAAATAAGTTCCAGGATGGAAATGTCAAAGACATAAAGCCGTGAGTAATCACGGTGAAACTGCAAACGCCTCTCCACACTCCTCAGTCACTCACGCCCATGTCGCTCCTCGGTGTTCATTTATAGAACAAAAGTGGGGGCCCATATAGTGAATGACAAGTTACCGTCGGTTCATTTTATCCGTGTTCTGAAAGCATTACGACGGGAAGGTGCCATAGTACTCCATAGTTCAAGATCCCAAGTACTCTAGAAGTTCATAATAATATCCCGGTCCGTTTAGGACATTTCTTACGCTGACCGAAGCTTTTCTTTGAGTGTATTCGTATAGGATGGATGGGTATACAGGGATAATCGACAAGTCACGCCACATTTAGATTAAATTGTCGAAACGGCTTCTAAATGTTGGCTCTTCAGGGCCCTATATAAGCCATCCAAAAGTCTGAGTTATTTTTATGGCCTGTGGTCTGAAATAACATACATAATATAATTTTATTTCCAAACAATATATGTACATAAGATGTTTTATTATGGTAATATCAATATAATTTTCTTAATTATGATAACCTTTATTCCAGTTACAGCTAAGCATTTTATAAAAACAGAATATAACCAAGTAAAGAAAAATTCGTAAAGTAGCTAATATATTATTTTGTATAATTTAACACAACAATTTCTTTTTTTATACAAATTTAATTAATTTCTTAATCTTATTTACATGAACCACTTATTATTGCATAGAGTGATAGATTATTAAAATATAATATTCAATATGAATTTACTTTCATACATTAGTTACCCTGAAATTAATTATTTTTATTTGCATTAAGATTTTAACTAATTTATAATTTTACATATAGCATATCAAATAAATTAATATTATGTTTCCTCTATAGTATCCTGTTTCAAAAGATTACACCTGTTTCGCATTTTTGCTTAAATAACTAGTATTTTCAAATGATATCTGTTCAAGTAAGGTATTCACAAGGTTAAAAGATTAATTTGCCTTCATATTTGTGACCAGTTTAACCTAATTACCGCCAAATAACCACAAACAATTATAATACACATTTAAACAAGCAAATTTTGCTGATTATTTATTACACTACTTAAGATATTTATTGTAAGTCTATCTCTTCAAAAACATATGGAAATAATGCGAGCTTACGTGTATGCTATCTATAAACTTAAGTGAGCGACAAGATAGCGCAACGGACGCCGTTACAAAAAGCATTTTTAGTAGAGAATATTAAAATAAAACTAGCGTGCTTGAGTCATATCACCTTCGCCTAGAAGTCATTTCGTGCGAATGCGAATTAATGAGCAAGTATAAAAATTACTATGCAGCACACCCATGTTGATATCGGAACCTGTTCACGGGCAGCCCGTTGCAGGAGTGACCGTTCTTTGTCCGAGTCGTCCTAGACAGCCGCCGCGCGCCGCATTCATGCATAGTAAATAATTACAGTGATCAGCGGCAGGTGGAAGAGCACGCGCGCGCATAGAAATAGAAAGGCACATTGCAGTAATTATTTAGTACAGTTATCCCTAATAGGCCGTTTCGCGAAAGCTGTTAAGTAAATAAGCAGCGTCCTGTCGTTCCTGCCGGGTGCGCACGCGCGGCGATTCGCCTCCGCCCGCCCCACTGACTGCTAGCGCACTGCAAGCTACGGCATGCCTCGCAATAACAATTCCATAAGAATAATAATACTTGCTATTAATGCATTTAAATTTCTCATTACATTAACTTATGTAAGGCGATGTACATAAAACGATAATAATATTTTACTCTTAACTATCATTATTTCATTAACATACCTCCTAAAGTCAGCTGCATAGCACACAAGCATATTATATAGTTACTATTTTCGATTAAGTTGCTGTAAAGGGTCCTGAGTGCATATTATTATGAGGTTTTGTTACAAGGATTTTTGAAAGAACATTTGGATTCATTTCAGAACCATTGAAGTATTACTATATTTAAAGGCAGTATTTGGAAGCTGCCTTTCCAGCCAAATCGCTATTAATATTATAAATGCGAAATTAACTCTGTTTGTCTGTCTGTTACGTTTTCACGGAAAAAGTACTGGACCGATTTAGCTGAAACTCAGTAAGAATGAACATAGGATACTTTTTATCCCGAAAAATGAGATATTTTCCAGGATAAATATATATTTGTCTCTCTGTTTTTTATGCTTTTACAGAAAAACTATTAGACCTATTTGGCTGAAATTCGGTGTGAAAATTTTAATACCTAGGGTGGACACGGATTACTTTTCACCCGTATAACAGGATAGATTTATGTAAAGTTTATTCCAGAAAGTAGGATAGGTTTTTTTTTAGATTTGCCAGTTTCGTCATTTTTGGTTATTTTGGTCATTTTTATCATTTTGGTTATTTTTGTCATTTATGTAGTTTACAGATAGATGGGGGATACGCAGACACCCAGATCATAATAAATAACGGAACGAACGTTTATGAAAGTTACTATGCCAAGAATGGAACCCGGAGAATCTGCGCTGCAGTGGGGTTGTCAGGTAAAAGCTGCCGTCCGGGCTGGTGGTGAATACGTAAGCGAGTCCACAGCCCGAACAAGTGACATTCGAGGATCGGAAACAAGGCTGATAAAGGCTTAGCCCACTTAACCACAAAGACCGTCAATACAAAAGAATGCTACAAACAACAAGTAATAGAGAACTTACATTTCTAATAATGGTTTGAGGGCTACAACTGACTTTTCTCTAGCTTTTTCGTTTTTTGCCAAATTGACTACGGAACCGGTAAAAGTGCCTTCTGTTGGCAACACCAACATAGAATCATTTTTATTTTTAAACTTGCAACATTGTAGTTGCATTTTTATTCTTCTTCCGATTGGGTTGTAGCCGAGGGCGGACGCCTTCGTATAAAAAGTGATTTTATTACAAGTTTTCACCAACTAACAGTGTTTTAACTTCCACCACTACATCGACCTGGGTATCCTAGGCCCATCACCATCAGCGTGCAAACATATATTAATTATATGTGCGACGAGCTGCGCACACTTTCAAGTGCACGTTATAAATGAAGTTATGTATTTACACACTGACTTTGAATTGAAGGTACTTACGTTTTTCGGAAAATACCTGCACTTGATATATTGATTAAGTAGCCAGGCGCTTTAATCGTACCACAGGTACTTTTTTGAAATACGGTTTAAATGACTACTTAGATCAAAGATTTTGTTTTGTTCTAAAAAAATTATGATAGTGTAATAACTAAAGATTCAGTGGATGTAAAAGGTTTTGTTTAAATTCAAGTACCATAAATGTTACAGCATTTTTCCCTTAGGGGGTATGACTTGCGCAGCCTTACCCTTTAAAGCTTTTATGTTCTCCAAGTAGTAAGCAGGCTCGGATCCGTGGATAGCACCCGTCCTCGGGCAGCACACAGCGCTCCCGGGCGGCATGGCGCACCGCTGCGGGTCACAGGTTAAGCGATACTTTATTTTGAATAATTTATATGTCGTAGCGCGATAGACGGCGTGCCCTCCGCCTTGTACTGTTTATGGTAATGTTGAATATCTCGCATTGCAAATGCGCTGAATGTGTCGCCACCCGATGCAGCCACTCGCGATAAACACTGCGTTGAGAATATATTTCCACCGTGGAAACAAACTTGTATCCAGGCAAATAATTTGCATTCAAGTCTTTATTCATTCATTGTTGGTTTTTTATAATTAATATATACCTACCATGTGAGAATTCATATATTTTATGTACAAGTGCACCTGGGAAACATATCACAAAGATAGCAATACAAAATAATAACTATATACCTAATTAAAATCAAAATGACTGCTAAGACATTGCGTCAGGGCACTGTAAAAGTTATGTACACACTAACACACACACACACACACACACACGCATACATACACACACATACACACACGCATACACACACACACACACACACACACACACATATATATATATATATATATATATATCCCTATTAATATTATAAATGCGAAAGTAACTCTGTCTGTCCGTCTGTCCGTCTGTCGGTCTGTCGGTCTGTCCGTCTGTACGTCTGTCTGTTCCGATTTGGCTGAAACTCAGTATATATATACCTATATATTTTCGATGCCGAGAATGAAAATAGGATACTTTTTATCCCGAAAAATGGAATAGTTTCCGGGATAAAAATATATTTGTCTGTTTGTTTGTTATGCTTTTGCGGAAAAACTACTGAACCGATTTGTCTGAAAATCGGTATATATGTATACGTGTATAGGGTCGACAAGGGATACTTTTCATCCCGAATAATGGGATAAGTTTTAGGATAGATTTATGTAAACGTTATCCCAAAAAGTAGGATAGGTTTTTTGGTCGATTTCGTCGAACTGGTTGATTTCGTCGATATGGTCGATATACTCGATTTGGTCTTTTGTCGATTTTTTCTTTTTATCACTTTGGTATACATATGTAGTTTTAATAAATAGAAAATGGGCATAATAGATGCTTTTCATCAGGGAGATGGGACAGTTTGCGATATTTGAATATATTTGAAGTGAATCTTTCGGGGCAAATAGGACTAACATATAAATTTAATATAATGTAACCTCTTTAAACAAGAAGCATGCACTAGAGGTTGACCCGCGGCGCGGCCGCGGGGTAATCTCTAGTATATATATATATATATATATATATATATATATATCAGTAGTACATATGCACTACTTTTGCCCGCGGCTTCGCTCGCGTTAATGTATATTTTTTGCATTCAATTTCAATTAAAAACTATACTACTTGTTGTATAACAACCATCTAAAAGATAGTTTGCTATCCCTCGCGAACTGTTTTTTTTCTATGAAATGTTTTCATGTCCTTTTCTGTACTTCACCTTATCAGGGACAACGTTAATTTCGAAGTTTTAAATAAATCAAGTATTCGTTAAATTCAAAAAAGGCTTGCGACATTTACGATCTTTATTAAATGTGTCATTATACTCGAAACAAGAACAATACGAGTACTGCAATAAAAAGCGAGTTAATTAAAATTGGAGTCCAACAGCATTGGCACTTGGCAGGTCAATGCGTGCAATCTCTCGAAATTAGCAGGTCAAAAAATCACTTTTAAAGAATTTATCATTAATCAAAATTAATGGAGTTATTATCACACTCCAACTTTCAAGAAATATTTATTGCGGACATAAATCAGTCGTAAGGGCCGTAACGAAGGTGTATGGTGAGCTTTCTAGGACGAGGCGGGAGCACACTGCAATTACGGCTCACTCACTATTTATTCCATTCGTCTCTCTCAACCTCGTTTGGATGCCGACAACGCTGACTAGGAAAACAATTTAAAGTGGATTTCGCTCACGTTCATAAAATGATGATGATGATGTTTTATATCTACGTGTCTGTATATGTATGTGTATATACATATGTATATGTATGTAAGATGTATGTAAGCTCGTCAGGGCAGTATAAGCTCAGGAAGGCTTTATTCATCAGAATTCATCATGGTATGGCATGAATATATGGGTATATTTATGAAAGGAACATCTTTTATAATGTCCAACAACTTTTCTTTTCTAATCCAACAAAATAATGTTTCTATTGCATAAATAACAATTTTCACTTTTGAAATTAATTACTAATTAAGTTATAGTTCACTTTGAATAACACAATGGATAGCGATTTATTTTTAAAATTTTCTGCGCTAGCGACCATTTCTAAGATGAAGGGACCTCTCCTCTTTTTATATACAGCCGCCTCGTCTCCATAGACACGATGCTTCCTTAAAGTGACATTGACAACATATCACTGTTGTCAATAAAATGTCAATGAACCTCTTATGTTATATATATATATATATATATATATATATATATATATATATATATATATATATGCGTAATGGCTAGCGCACGCGTCCCCAGCTTAAAATGCGCGGGTACGAGCCTCGCCGGAACGCATGCACCACTTAGGCAGTTTATGGCCTAATGTGCATATTGTTACAATTACCACGTGCTAATAACGGTGAAGGAAAACATCGTGATGCAACCTGCACATCGAGATAACCGATGTGTCAAACCCGCCAAGCCGCCTTGGACAAGTGTGGCGGGTATACTGTCCGTTCCCCTATAGTGAGAGACCCGAGCTCAGCAGTAGGGGGACGTTTATGGGCTGTAATTAAAAAGAAAAAAATATATATATTTCTATATCTATATTAATTTTGTACTAATAAATGTACTGAGTTTATTTATCATTCATCATTATTTATTAACTGCACCACCGTCAGTATTTAAAATTTATAAATCTCTGCCAAGGGTTGTCTGGATGAGATCGCTTTTTAGCGATAAAGCCGCCCGTTGTGCTACCTCTTATCTTTTTCTATTTCTGTTTGTCTACGCTTTGGTGTACAATTAAGAGTCATCTGTCTATCTATCTATTATACATCTATTACATGCTGTAGTAGTACCTACATGTCAGTATTTTTTTCTTCTTGTAGAAAAAGTTATAGAAGTGAAAGAGTGTTGATTTGGAACTTTGTATGGTTCATTTTGTTTTTATTTCCTTTGGCCTTTATCTAGACTATAATAAATCTGTAAATAGTTCGAGTTTGTACAATGCGTTTAAAGATGTGAAAAAAATCATGGGGGCTAATTTGGACCAGCAGATTAAGAAAACACAATTTTTAGAATTTTTGTCTGTT
Source organism: Dendrolimus houi (assembly GCA_039645545.1). Lineage (NCBI taxonomy): Eukaryota > Metazoa > Arthropoda > Insecta > Lepidoptera > Lasiocampidae > Dendrolimus > Dendrolimus houi. Next base: position 11,648,797 of record CM077126.1, on the reverse strand, counting down.
TGTCTGTTGAAGCATCACGTGAAAATTACTGAACGGATTTAAATGAACTCCATATAGAGCTTGTAGCTTATAGGAGCCATATAGAGCTAGAGCTTATATCCCGGGGCGTAATTTAGGATACCTTTATCCCGATGAATAACGTCGTTTCCGCGGGATAAACGAAAATAGCGAAAGAGTTGTGCTGAGATTACATCTTTTTTGGAAACTACTGAACGTATATGAATGACATAGTGCTGGCTTATAACATTTTAGTCCGATAAACGACGTCGTTTCATTAGAATGGATGAATTAGCAAAATAGATGGTGCTGTAATCGCGTTTCTCATTTCACTAACAAATACCTACATTGTCATTAACGATATGTCATTAATTGTCTTACTTCAAATCAGATTGGCGTGGACTCAACTCTATGTTTTGCTGGGCAGTTGTCTAGACTAATGGACCGAATTAAGTTTTTATGTAAGTAAAATAAAGCTACTGTTTAGGGTTTGACACGCGGTGTAGCCGTGGAGTAAACTCTGGTCATCAATATAGAATGGCCACAGTATATATTTTTCTTCTTCTATGATCCACGGTTATCATCCTTCACACGATCCATCCATTTCCTTTTTATTACACCTTTATTAATAAAACCTCAAATAAAGGGCTGCCTTTTTTTGAGGAAAGGAAAGCTAGTTTATTTTTGAAATAATTTACACAATTAGTCCTACTCAAGTTTACAGAATTTAAGCCGGAATACCTCGAAATGAAATCAAAGAAATATCGTTGTAAGCCAAAGTTCGATAGTTAGATGGTATAAGATAAATTAAGGTAATTATTAATATTAATGAACGCTACACTTACTTATAAACTTTTAAGAGAGATCGAATACCGAAATGTTAGCAAATATTTATTTATCAACCAAACATAAGGTCGCGCAACTGGAACGATTATGGTAATTCTAAAATCCAATATGCCTAATTTATTCAAATAAAGCAATTACACCATTCTTGTCATTCACTCTACGTATAAAATCCGAGGCAGATTACGTGCATTGAAAATCAATTAAATGATAAAAATAAAAACAATGAATACATTATTTGGATGATATCAATGATGACGATTTCCGAAAAAACGTCTGATTTATAAAATGATAATGATAACAACAACAATAATAATATATCTCTAGCTTTAGATGTGACTTAAGTTGTCTAAGACTTTTAAACATCATTAAATAGTATAATTCATTTTAAAATCTTGTTTGTAATGTATTAAAATGTCTAAGGAAAAAGAAGGTATTGTGTAACACAAGCTTAACTTTATTATACAAAATTTAATAGTGATTTATTAACACAAGTCGCATCAACAATTTCGTAAACCAGCTGAACAACTAAGAACAGAGTTTCATAATTACTATTGTGATGATTTATAGGTTTGTAAGATACCTCATCGATAGCAATCCGAGACCAAGTCGAAAAGTAACTTTATATGAAATCGCGAACAATATGACGCGATATTTTTAATAGATAATCACGTTGATGGACGACAGCGCGCCGTGCCACGGACGTCGCGGGCGCACCGTGGGAAAAGATATATTTGGATTTTCGATCGTTATATTTTGCAACCACTTATTATAAATATTTATGTGTGTATATAATGATAAATAATGATCAATATTTAATCGACTATTAAATGTAGAACGTACCAAATAAAATCGGTCAAGTCGTTTCATGCACAGTGAAGGATTCCGTAATGGCGATGAACTTCCAGCGATATTTTACTTTTTTTACTAGAATCATAAAGAGGTGTGCAATCTAAAATAGTTCATATATGAAAATCTCTTAACTTTTGTTCAAATCTGTTTTTAAGTTCTACTATTTTGAATATCAAAATATTCCCTAGTAAAGTTTAAAAGTTAGAGTTCGGAATAAAAACACTTTAATTTTTTTGACGAGCATGATGTTTATTTTAAAGAAGAACCTTTAAAACATTGTCAATTATCTCAATCATATAGCTACAAAGAAAGGACACTTCTTAGCTCTTATAAACTTTTTATTATAGTATATAATGACTAAGATATGCCCGCGACTTCATCCACGCTTGACATGAAATTCCCGCGGGATTCCTGAGACACAAAGTATCCAAATTTAAAAAATAATGTAAGCTAATAAGTAATAAGCTAATTTTTATGCATCCGAAAACTTTAGTGCGCTTCCGGGAAAATTCCCGTGGGATTACCAGAATAAAAAGTAGTGCAGATTTTAAGTCTAGGAATTTGATGTTGATCAACGAGAACCGCACCGAAATCGGCCCAGTAGTTTTTACGTAAATCCGGAACAAGCAGACAAACAAGAAATCTAAGAAAAATTGAATCGTGTTCTCCATCGTTTATATAGTGTGTTACACTTGTTTTATTTTTTAATAGCTTCAATGGACAGACAGATGTTTAATATGTTATATTATAGATTTACAATATCATGTGAAATATTTTGTAGAGTCACAAAGTACCTATTTGGAAATAATTAGGAAATGTGATGCAAGCCAAAGAAACAAGATTTATTTTCAGTTTTGGTTTCAGATACTAAAATAAATATTAGTGATTACTTAGCCTAACATAGTTAATGTAACTTTTGTGTACTGTTATTTTTTCTCAATAAAGTTATTATTATTGTAATAATCTTTTGAGACCTGTCTAAAAATATATGCACAGTATTTTTGACTGTATGATGTACCACTACTTCTTTTTTGTAATTTTACACCATTATTGTGTTGAGGTTATATAAAAGTAGTACCAATAACATTTCACTTGAACGGTTGTGGCTTAAAAAGACAGGCAGAAGGATGAATATAACAAAATTATAAAATTCCCTTTTGGCCAATTGAATACGGAACTCTAAAAGGAGGCACTGATTTAATCAAAGTTAAAGTTATTTTTACAGTAATCCAGAAATGGCAGCCCTAAACGATTACGAGCATCCATAATGAGCACATCGGACACATATCGCCACAGTTATACGGAAACGACGGTTTCTGGCCAATTCAAAAGATTAAGAAATCGACATCGCTGAGACAAGTGCGTGTACTTTGATTATAATTGGCAGTATATTAACAAACAAAGTAGTGCCGGGGGCGGGGTAACGACATATTTATGTGACCCAAGCTTCGAGTGACCTGCGTCGTGTTGCCAAATTAATGAAAGCTCAGGTCGAGACACTTTCTACTGCCATGGCCTGCATGCGTACTCAGAATTTTCATTATCGATCGCTTTCATAATTCAACTGACATTTTTGCTCCATTCAATTGCATCTCGAAATAATGCATGAGATATCAATAATTATTACTTTTCTCAATTTTAGGGTCCAGTTGACACAAAAACAAAATAGAGCCCTTATAGAATAATTGTATCACGGTATTTTTTCTCGAAAGATACCGAGTTTCTATGGATGATATAGGTGGGAGGTGTAGCCGTACATCCTGTCATATGTGGCTACACAACTAAAATGTCAACTAAAAATAAAATATAAAAATACATACGCATAGTCGCATATATATACACGATAGAGGACTATGACTATACGTATGGGGTGTCGTTAGACCAGTCATATACCTGTAAGTTTAGATCAAGTAAGCCTCTAAGGCTAAGCGCACACTACGACTTGATAATACTAAAATCAACTGTAAAAAGATGAGTGTGATATTGACAATCTGAAATAGCTGAGCTAGATTTACTGGTGCAAGGCCAGGTTAAATGGATCTAAAAATAAATACGTAATAGTTTTCAAACACTTAAAATCCTACCGAGCCAAATACCTACCTAGTAATTCATACAAATGGTTATGTTTATACTTAAAATTGTTTTTATATTCGTAAAAAGTTTACATGAACTGACAAGCACTTGCGTTATTATAATTTTTTTAGAATTTCTACTTGTTAATTGTTAAAGGATAAAATAAACGTATACATCTTTATTATAATTATGTTGTCTAATAAGATCCTGAATCATAATATCTTATTATTGGAACTGTATTGCAAAAAGATACTCGTATCCGCCTTCAAATAACTCTTCCGGAAAGGCATCAATGTCAGCTAACTTATACATATTTATAAGTATTATTTATTATAACGCTGTTTTTAAAATATTGAAAGTCTCAACCGATTTAAATATAAGCTTATATAAAGCAGTTATTGCATTTGTAATGAGTTACATCTTTTTATTTGACCAATAGTGCACGCTATACTTTTAATAATCAATTTGTACGCTTGACGTACTATCATTAGTTACATTTAAACGGTAGTCATTTGGCCTTAAAAGAAAGTGAACGGTCCAAATATGGTAATACGGTCCAAATATGTAAAAGAATAAACCTATACGTAAGTTTAATAAAACTACGTTTTAACAGTTTTAAGCGCGGTAATTTGTTTGATTTTTCTTATTCCGACGTTTCGGCCACTTTTCAGTGGCCGTTATCATGAAGGACAAAGATGTCAAGTGTCAACGAGTATTGTTAAAGTTTTATTTAGCCTGCCTCCAACTTGTTCATTTTAATTATGGGGGTAGGCTAAATAAAACTTCAACAATACTCGTTGACACTTGACATCTTTGTCTTCCGTGATCACGGCCACTGAAAAGTGGCCGATTTATGTAAAGGTTATCGCAAAAAGTGGGATAGGTTTTTTGTGATTTTCCATTTTGGTCATCTTTGTCCTATTTGTCCGATTTGCCGGATTTGTCCGATTTGCCCGATTTGTCCGATTTGCCCAATTTGTACGATTTGTCAGAGTTGTCCGATTTGTCTAATTTTTCCAAGTTGTCCGATTAGTCTGATTTGACCGATTTGTCCGATTTGTCCGAGTTGTCAGAGTTGTCAGAGTTGTCCGATTTGTCCGATTTGTCCGATTTGCCCCATTTTCCCGATTTGTTCTTTTTGTCATTATTGTCATTTATGTAGTTTTCATAGACTGAGGATAGATAAATATATCTAGGACCGTTTGAAATAAAGGATGAAAGTTTGGAAGAGACCAATCCTTTCTCAAGTTTATAGATATAAAAATTCATTGTCTATAAAAAAGCGATAGTAACTCGATATGTCTTTCCGTTAAGCTTTCACGGAAAACTACTAGGAATACTGGATCGGTTTTGCTGTAATTGTGTTTAAATGTAGTTTTAATAGCGAAGATGGACATAAACACTTTACATGCCGGGAGCTGGGATAGTTTGCGATATAAAATGAAATTAATCTTCCGAGTGCAAATAGCACTAATATAAAAATTTAGTACAATGTAACCTGTATTAACGCCTGCTCTTTAAACAAGAAGCACGTACTAGAGGTTGACCCGGCGTAGCGGCGGGGTTTTCTCAAGTTTATAATATTAATAGGGATTATGGTGGCGATAAATACTAATTAAAGCTTTTGTAGACAAATAAAAATGTTTGTCACCTATATACCAGATAGAACCGTTCGTCTCGTGGGCTCACACACACTCGACCGATTTTTATAACTTCAATAAAATCAGAAACAGGAGAATGTCCTTACCTGCTCATGGCAAAAAATATAATATATTATGGTATTGACCACGGAAGCCGGATTAAAGATTAAAACCTTTTGAATAGGTATATTTAGTAGTGCAGCCACATAAAAGTTAATTTAAATGTTTCAATCAAATGCTTATAATTCTATATGAATGTAACAAAAGCGGTAACACCAAATTGGTTGATTGCAGTACAATCATGACCTCACACAAAATCAATTCTAGTTTCTTTATTTGTATCGATGCACCCACATACTGATATAAATAAAATAACCATTTTACGTGACACAATTTAATTTGTCTAAGTGTGATTTTATTATTCAAATGATTAATATTGCAAACTATCGTAAGAATACTTCTGTGGCCCTGAATCCAGTACAATGGCGCGTAGATGCCCGCCAAATCAAACCAGGTGTAAATATTTTTTTCGAGGGCAGTCGTTTCGAGGCTCCAACCTTTTCATTGCCTTTGACTTAAAGAAAGAAGATTTTGTCAATTTCACTACTAAAAGAACAAATCGATAGGCGTGTTCACTGCGTAGTAAACCTTTTGCACTTAAAACTTTGCTTAAGTAATCTTCTTATCGCTAGTTTACAGCAAAATAGTAAGCTATCACAGACATTTGCGAAACTAGATGTTTTACCAACTTACGAGTGAACTTTAACCAATTTCACAAACATAATGTTCATAATATAACATTGAAAAAGTTACCTAATATACTTGTAACATTATTTACAAATAATAATGTATTATTATATATTACTAATTCAAAGTACCCGACAAAAGCTCAAGACGCTTATAACAATTCGTCCAATTATATCAACATTTCTTCTTATAATGTAATTGCCGTGTACCAGTCAGTCAAGCCCATTATCATTAATGTTACAGCCTTCACAATTACTAACTTCAATACTTCCTCGAATGGAGAAAGTAAACAGAATGTTTTCGAATAAATCATCAGAGCTGGCATGGGGACAAGTTACTGATAAACTCATCGATGAAATAACGTTGATGTCCCCGAAACGAACATGCGCAAACAACCTGTGACATGCTGGAATCGCCGCGCACCGTAACTTGCAACAGTCGACGCATGCTGTGCGAAACGATATACCAAATTGAACCGTCAATCTATGTAATATATGTACCAATAAGTAAAATTAAACTATCTCATTGTAAAGTCAAAGTAACACATTTTTACTAAATGCATATGAAAGTATATACGGTACTCATATCAAAAATTCAAATTTAAATTTTTTGTCTGTCTGTCCATTTGTTTGTTTTCGCTAATCTCTGAAACGGCTGGAGCGATTGTGACAGGATTTTCACTGGCAGATAGCTGATGTTATAAGGATTAACTTAGGCTACTTTTATTTAAGAAAAAAAATTGAAAGGCCCATGCGCACGCCCCCCTGTCCCCGCACTGGTAGGAAAATTTAATTAAATTAACTTCCACGCGGACGAAGTTGTAGGTAACAGCTAGTTTGACATAAAAACCATACAAAACATACAAGTGTAGTAAACTTTCTACAATAGAGATGCGGACACATTTTCAATAAATTCTAAAATCTTCTAAAAGAACAGGCAATTAAAATGACATCTTTTATCTAGATTTTGAAATATCATGGTAGAAGTAATTTACTTTTTAAACAATAATTAATGCGCCATTTGACTCCATTTTCTTGTACGCACTTGCTTATAACATCATAAGTTGGTAGGCTCGTACAAAATATTTAAGGCTGCGACGTTCCATAAGAACATAAAAAGTATTTCAATTCACTTGACTGTCCACTGCCCTATTGTAAAAAAATATATAAATTTGGATGAATCAACCAAAATGATCTATATAAATATAAATTTAAATCATTTAATGTTATTGAATACGGCCGTTTCATTTATGTTCTGTGTCTTTTAACCTAATTGATTCATTTTGGTTGATCAATCTAATATCAGCATTTTTTACATTTTATTTTCAATTCAAATCTTCATTACAATTATTCTATTAGCTTTTCCGGCAATGTTACTGTTTTGTGTGAACTGTCGTTTGAGTGTACACCCCCGGCAATATATGATTACCTGTTTGTTAATCGAGGAATTGTTTATAAGATAGAAATTCAATAATGATAGAATGTATCCAGTGTATTCATGTTACAAGCTACCCCAGTACAGTTGCAAAAGTTCAGAAATTACAGTAAAATTACCTTTCCACGAGGACGGCCGGTTAACCTTTCTCCTGGATTTCTGAAATAAATTAAGGATTTTTCCATTTACAAGCTAATTACTAATAGTTATTAATTTTTTTATTGAGTCACACAGTCTTAATCTGCAGTTTAATTTAATTAAATAAATAAGGATAAATAATGTCTTAAAAGTAACAATTTTCACCGATCGAATTTCTTATCAACTTATAAGGGACAGTAAGATTTGTGCCATATTATATTCGCATGGTAAGTTGGCAAAGAAATGATCCATAAATTTGTTCCGTCAATAAAGATATCGATCAAAATTACAGGGTTCCGATGATTTAACAAATATGAGTGGATCGCCTGCATGCAACTCGCGGGGTGGCCAACTGCTTCTTCCGTGAAATTGTAATTTTACGGCCCTTAACAATAATTTAGCTGCAGCATAATAACAACAGTGCCATTTCTTGGATTATTAACAGAATTGAGATGTTGAAGCCACTTTATTTAACGTAGGATTTTCTTTATTTGTAAATCGAACAGGTTTTATGATACCATTTTATTGCCAGTAAAAGCAAATTTAATAATAATGAAAAGATCATTAACCAATACAGGAAAAAACCTTATGTATCTTTACAGCTTATCACTAGTAATATTTTTATGACAATTTACAAGGCTGGCTGGATCGTGACGATGAAATTACATTTTAAAAAATTATTCAATTTAATATGAAATAATAATTTACATTAAATTTATGTTCAGGTCTTTTTTATTGTACGAGTTCAGCAGACAGGCGGAAGGCTTACCTGATGGCTACCATCACCTATGGACATTTGTAACACCGAAGGTGCTACCAGACGGGCAAACGTCCTACAACCGGGCTGTGGGTTGTTTTGTCACCTCTTACGGCAAGCTGCTGCAGGAAATTGTATTCTTTCTGCGTTCTTGTACGTATAAAAACGTCTAAATTAAAAATAACCAATTTTGTTTTGATTCGATGACTGTTTCTATGCTGCCTAGTGTTAATGGTTTTTAAAGGCGGGCCACCCTAGCGACGTGCGTTACTACCAATGAGAAGTTGACCGGGTCTTATTAACGGTTGCGCAACCTCGAAAGCGGCCCTTGGGCGCTTGTTGCCAGAGACAAGCAACGCAAATTACTTTGGCACCGTTTGACGGCGGGAAACTTCATTACCACGAGCACATATCATTATTATCTTGCAAGCAATCTACATATTTTGCCCAGTAATAAATGCGCGGGTAGTTTCACTTTCGGACACTGGTTTTCGAAAATGACCCGACTTCATAAATTTGCCGCGAAGCGATTTTCGCGGAGGGCGTGTTACAGTTTTAAGTGAATTTCTTTTTGACCTCTTGCTCCAAGGTGCTGTCTGTAATTGACCGCATACTGGCGTATAATTTGGTGTAAACAACATAAATGACATTTAAACAGTTAATGCAGATACGTAAGAAGAAAACGACCAGTGAATTATAATAAATTAAATCTGGCAATAATGGAATACCTGAGTATAATTTTGCTGTATCCATTTCACAAGAACTAACATCTGTGCAATTAACACGATGTAATACAATTAATCCAATGATTGAATAAATACAAATAATTGTTTTTAATATTTACACAGTTTTGATACACGTAGCTCGTTAACCGGGCAGCTTTAACATGACAGAACAGTGACAGGAGTACGCCTATCGTAATCACTGCTCGTGATTCCCACCCCGTATCACACACGAAAATCATTTACGAACTTAATTTTTGTAATATTTATATCAAAATCCTCACAGTTTCACCGAACCGCTACCCACTAAGCGTATCATTATGCGAACTGAAGCCTACAATTACTCTACTTGGTGTAAAAAGTTTTCAAGATATGGTACGCTGCAATTATTTATGCATTTCTCAAGATCAAAGAATTGATTGATTGTTTGCATGTCCCAGTTAATAACAAAACACGTTCCGAAATATTTAATAATGTACATAGTTTTTGACACCTATTAATTAATGATCCATAAATTAATGATAGTAATTATATTATTTAGCTTAATAATATACTTAATTATAAGAGGAGTGTATTCCATTGACCAATAATTATATCATTGTAATCCTTTTACGGAATTATAATAATATATAAATATTGAATCAGTCTTCCTTTACATTTTTTGCTACCATGATACTTGAGTTCACTTGTCTCTAAGAGTTAAAATATAAAAAAACTAGAAAGATACACTATTAAATTCTCACGGTCAAACATGATGTTTATTGTACAATGTTGATTGTTTTAAACATGTCGATGGAAATAAATAAATCAGCGATCATATAAGTACCTGAATACATCTTCTGAATACAATTGTGTTCACCTCGACTAAGCTTTGAACTTGCGGTTACATCCGGGGCGATCTCATGATTTATTTCACCTTAATCTTACATTGTATGCCATTTTGCTATAATGGCGCGAACAGAATTTATTTAAAAAGGAGAAAACCATGTCCTCCACTTATGTATTAACTTAATAACTATGAAACTTAATAACACGAACTTTTATGTTGTTATCTGTACACTGATTTTCGAATCGACACCTCGCAGTAATTAAAGTTCGTCACGCCATCTCGGTGTACCAGAATTTAAAGTTTAATCGATTTACGACAAGTACTGGTTTGCACAACGAACGGAGCGGTCATTTCTCCGTGCCCTCGGCGACACATCAACCTTCGTGTTGACGTTCCATTTCGCTCGAGTTGCACTCTCGACCACTTTTATTACATTATATGCATTAATATGTATTTTGAGTTTATCATATCCTTACCTTCGTTATTTGACGACGCGGAATAATTGCTGACAGCATCACGAAGCCGCTTGCGCAGCACGACAGCGGTGACAGCAGCTGCCTTTTTGACATTACACCACTTGGAAGTCCTGTATCCAATAAATAAATAATGTATGAATGTTTCTTTCTATTAATCGGTGAAATAATTATGCATTTTATAAATGCGTAACGGTTTTATCGGTTTCATATTAATCATGTTTTTTTTTACAGTGTTCATTTGAAATACTTATCGGACTTATGACATATTAATATCCATAATGTAGTTTTTTAATAGACATGTAGCTAATAAAGCTTCCTTTCGTTCACATGCCGGTCTGCTAGAAAGTGACAATATCAACTTGACAGACTGTCATACACGGAGAACAGTCGTCATAAATAAATTCGCACATTTGAAATCCACTTGTTTCCCTAGTTCCACTACCAATTCATCCTAATAGCCCGGTACCTTTTGTTCTCATTCCCTACAATAGTCTTCAAAGACATACAGTTAATGAATATATAGTGTACCATCTATAATTATTATATTGCATATAATATTTTTAAAGTAAAATAAGAAATTATTTAACATTTAAATAGCTACATTTGTAAATGAATTTTTAGTCAATTTAGCAATGTCAAACTTGTTATATTAAAATTATCTATTCCAATATATATTTATATTCATAGAATGCGTCAACTAGGAGTGGTAAAAATTTAATAACATTTACATAATTGCATTATAGGTGCCATCTGCAAACATTTTTGGGCAAACAATCCAATTTTATATTTAAATAAAAAGTAGTGTCCGTATGTTTCTTACCGCAAAATTCAAACGGTTGTTGACGGATTACCTTCTCTAATAAACTAGCTGGCCCCGCGACTTCGTTTGCATGGATTTATTTTCGTGGAACCCTAATTTTAAAAATAGTCTAAATTACTCCTTATAACATGAGCTCTGCCAATTAAAGTTCCGTCAAATCAGTTCAGCCGTTTTACAGATTAGCCGGGACAAACAAACAAACAGATATTCGACAAAAAAATTGACTTTTTGATACAAGTATAGTTAATATATGTTTTCATATGCATTTAGTAAAAAAGCTGTCATTTTGAGATTACAAACAGACACTTCGATTTTAATTTATTTATATGTATATATATATATATATATATATATACATTGAAAAATGAGAAAAAATCAAGTATAATACAATTTAAAAAGTCGTGGTAGCGTAATGGCTAGCGCACGCGTCCCAAACACAAAGGGCGCGGGTTCGATCCTGGCCGGAACGCATGCACCACTTAGGCAGTTTTCTCACCTAATGTACATATTGTTACAATTACTACGTGCTAATAACGGTGAAGGAAAACATCGTGATGCAACCTGCACATCGAGATAACCGATGTGTCAAACCTGCCAAGCCGCCTTGGACAAGCGTGGCGGGTATACTGTCCGTTCCCCTATAGTGGGAGGCCCGAGCCCAGCAGTGGAGGACATTTATGGGCTGCTATTATTAATACAATTTTTATTAAAATTGCGTTTGTCTGTTAGAGCATTACAAAAATTCAACACAGAGCTATCTTATAGCCCGTTTTAACACTTAGGCTACTTTTCATACCGATAAATAACGTTGTCTTCGTGGGATTAACGAATATAGTTGCGGTCGCCTTTTTCTTTTTTGGTGCCGACTGCCGACGCTGCGATTCACTAACAAAAGGTCATCGTGAAAACGCTAACGAAGTTTCACTGGCACATTCTTGTGTTTCGTAAGTACTTATACTTTGCTAAATAATATCGCGCTACAAATATAAATTGCGCAGTTTTACGATACGAGCAATAATTAGGCCATGCGATCCGTAAACCGTGTCCGAACTCAGGACTGCGGATAATATCGGTCGTTACATCTCACGCCCTGCTGCCACGCTTTTCACCTTAAGACGCTGCCCCCACCGAGTCCAACCGCCCATTGTCTTATCGCCAACAATCCCACCACTCATCTATTACACGATTTTAACCCACTAAACTGAATGCCGTTGACCTGCTTGACCTATTCCTCTATATTGGGAATTACGAATGACAACCTCGTGCAAGCCTGTCTTTAGTCATTAAGGTATAATCGAAGATGCTCAAATGGGAATGAACGTGAGCTAGTTACTATACTATTAAATTTAAATTAGCAATATGAATTTATACAATATTTGGAAAAGTGTGGTTTAATAGAAATATTAAAGTTCAATCGAATATCTGTTTACTCGACAGATATAAAACAGAAGCCATTTTGATTTTTATCGTTTAAATTTTTTTTTTTTTTTTATTTTTTTACCAAATCAGTTAAATCTTAAAGGTCTTAATAAAAGAAATAAAGAAGAAACTATTTTATTTAAATGGTCTCCACAACATGTCATTTACAAAGAACGCTTAGAAAGAAAACAAAGATTTTTTTGCAATCATATTGTTACGTGCGAGCGGGGTACGCACTTAGGATTGGAAGAAAACACCAGTTTTTAACTAACGCTTATATTGACTTACACAGCCGTGCGTGATTCCACTCTGCAGGGTTGCCCCTACACACACAACGAAATTCACACTGTACCGACGATAAGATGTCTCACTCACAATACCGTCGCCGATATTGCGTAGACACACCTTCTGCTGCTGCAGTGTTCACCACAGAATTTACCGCACGTAGCTCGCCTCTGGACCTCCTTTTAAACTACGCGAAACTCCTCCTTCACTAAACTGTCCACTACACTTTTCACTAAATTCACCACTAAACTCGTCACTGTCTGCTATTAAACTCTTCTTCCAACTCTTTCGCATCGCACTTGTTGCTTCACTGTCTTGAACTGAACTCAACTCTAAACTGCTTGGTAGGCGCGCCTTACGCTGCTTATATCCGGAAGCGGTTATACGGAAGAATCTTCTGGAACCCATAATTTCGTTATTCTTTTATTTACTATCTGTCCCTTTCTAAACATCTATCTATCTCTGACTTTTCCTTCCCGAACCTTCTATTCGAGAACTTTCGTTTATACATCTATCTCTTTCTAACGTCTATCTATCTCTGTCCTTTCCTTCCCGAACGTTCTATTCTAGAACTTTCGTTTATCGTCTATCCCTTTCCAACATGTATCTGTCCTTGTATTTTCTTTCCAGAATCTTCTACCTTTTTCTAAAAGTCTTGAGACTGGCTTACGCTGGCGGAAAGTTCTACCCTCGGTAGCCACAATATTAACTATCTTAGTCGTATAAAGACAGCTATAGTTAACATAGGCTTCTATCCTTGGATGAAAGACGTGCAGTTTTAGACATATCATTGCTTTTTGACATAGTTCACAGCCGTGTTGGATGTCCTGAGCTCGTCTTGAAATTGGCATATAATGTACCTAGATACCGTACTCGTCATACAACTTTGCTGAATGTTCCTTGTAATTTTACCAACTACTCACAGAATTCTTTGTTTTCTCGTATGGCTCGTACTTATAATACAAAATTTTGTAAAATTGATCTTTTTGCGTCCTCCAAATACAAATTTAAGAGTAACATTATTAATGACTTGCTGAATTTTATATAACACAGCCCGACTTTATTTGTTTAATTTCGACTCAACATTTGCTTTGTAAAATTGTTACTAAAGTGGTAGTTAATAAGGAAAACCTGTATAAAATTGGCCTTACTTTTTATTGTAAACGATTTTATATTATATTTGTGTATTCGCTGTTCGTTTTCTCAATAAATAAATAAAGAAATACCTACGCATTTATATTGCTAACATATAATATAAAAAGAATAGAAATAACCAATTTTAAGAATTTGTACGCCACATTCCAGCATACGAGGTTTGCACTCAGCTTGTTGGTGTGCCGGAATTAGATAATATTAGTCTAATACGATACAACGCTGATTAATAAACTTATTTTCGTTTTTTTCTGTTTCGATCCAAAAATATGTTTTAAATAATTAAACTACTTGTAAATATGTTTATAACAGTATTTAATTTTTAAGTTCTTTTTGAAGTGTAGTTTAATTTTTAAGATGGTTTAGTTTATAATTTAGTTTTATTTTTAAAGTTAGTTTTAGTTTCACTACTACCTAATAATATTGGTTCAATAGCAAATGTGAACATAGAAAAACCTTCCATAGGCGAGCGAATAGTCCCATCGTAATCATAATATACGATTTAGGAGCTTTTCAGAGTTACGTTTTTTATTAGGTGATTATCATCACTAGTATTACATATTCTTCCATAACTACGGACTCAAAATTTGTAAAACTCCTTTATTGAAGAACTAAAGTTTGTTTATTAATAATTGAAGGAAGGAACTAAATTTAGATAAATGAAGGATTTCAGTTTTTCTATGCGATTGTTATTCCACGAATTCTTTGCGATAAATTTACAACAAATTATATTTTTATCGGTTCGTTTAAAATCACAATCTAGCCTTCAATAATACATACAGTATTCCAAAGATTTTTTGATTTTGAAAACAAATATTTCTTCTAGCTAAAAGCTAATTTTAACAGTTTAGTAATTCCATTGTACTAGCAACCTTCCGTTAAAATCGTATTACGTTCAATAACAAGAATAAAATTAAATTATCGGAGTTGGTCACTGGGAATCTGGCATTTAATTTACGTTGCCAATCTCGGCTGATCAGTCAAGCAATAACATCTAGATTGAAAGAGCGATTTAATAGTTTAATCCTATTTCAATATCACTTTTTGTCCGTCTGGTGCGAGTCTGGGAGCCAAATTCTGTCTGTGCTCGGCATTCACGAACTTTCACTGCTTATATGCCTGTGCAGACCACGCGCTTTTTGTATGTCATCACGCTTTGTTTCTTTGTCTAGAATGATTAATCTCTTATACTTCTCAAATTTTTAAAATTATTAAATTATGATTTGGCACATAAATTAGGCTATAAATAGATATGATTTTGACCTAGAAACCGTATAATATAGCTTTCAAGGGGGCATATAAAAGCACGCTGTCTAAAATGGCCCTCAATGCCAATAATGCAACTACTGGTTAGATAAAATAAAATGTCAACACGTCTGTCTGCATTTCATGCACTTCCAAATCTCTCATACATATAAAGTCGTTTGATGCAAGTTCGCTGAATACATTAAACTGTCATAGATAGGATTAGTATATTAATGACTTTAATCAGAGGTAAAGAAATGAATAATAAATGTTATTTAAATTTCAAATTGTTTATTCTAAGATAAATATTAGAAGGAATAGTACTGAAGGATTTCTTGATCTGGCAAACAAGGCACCTCTTACTTTTCGATTCTCACCAATTAGTTACATCGTCACTGTTCGTATCGGACTTTTATTCAGCTTTATATACATACTAGGTTATGCCCGCGACTTCGTCCACGCCTGACTTGAAATTCCCGCGGGATTCCCGGGACACAAAGTATCGCAGAATTTAAAAAATAATGCAAGCTATCGTCTAAAGGAAACTGTGTGAAACTAATTTTTATGCATCCGCAAAACTTCAAACCTAATAATATATTACACATTTTATTACATAAATTTTTCTATCGATCAGTGAAAAAATCACATTAGAATTCGATTTTTTTTAAATCTGTTAATTTTAAATCATTCCCAATTCCGGAAGGATACCCAGGATAAATGTAGCTCAGATTTTAAGTCTAAGAATTTGCTGTCGATTAGCGTAAACCGCATTGAAATCGACCCAGTAGTTTTTACGTGAATCCCGAACAAACAGACCAACCGACAAACAGACAGGAAATCTAATAAAAATGCAACGTGTTCTCCATCATTTATATAGTCAATTCCAGTTGTTCTTTTAAATAGTTTTACTGTACAGACACGGCGTGTTCAGAATTTTATAATATTAAAGATATAGATCTTTTTTTCGTGTGTATGACACTGAACGCCTCCTAAACGATTGGATTGATTTTGATGTAATTTTTTTGTGTGTTCAAATGGGACCAGGGATAGTTTAGATTCACAATTGGACCCGACAGATGACGCTGAAAGTGAGTTCTAAATTTTCATTTTTTCAGAGCAGGACGTCTGCCGGGCCCGCTAGTCCTCTACAAGTAGTAGGTCATGAAAATGTAATGTACCATAGAATATTGCTATTTTGAATATTTTGGACTTCAATGATGGAAAACTCTTACTGATGTTTATAGATAGATATTGGCTGCATCATTAACGATGCTAATCGGCCTTGAACGAATTAAAATCTTATTTTAAAAAACCATCTCTATAGCGCGTTATAGCGCGTAATAAAAATTTGGCCGAAATATGTTTTTATACTTTTTATCAATCGGATATTTTCCTACGCTAAATGATAATTGCGTTCATTTTTAATTTAGTTTCTTCCAAATTAATTCTTACGTAAAACACATTTCTGTTCAACATATCATCTATGTATGTTTTTGAGCAAATAAATGATTGATCGAGTGATTGTTTCATAATAAAGAAGCACAGACAATAGCTACTTTCTATATATAATATGTCACTACAATATAACATTAAAATTAGTCACATATAGCTGGCGGATTAATAAAACTTAAAATAGTCTACTCTTTATGGTGTAGCTTCATCTGTAATAATGTTACAGATGTAAGCCGTTTGACGCAGATGTAGTGATAGGTGTAATGCGTTGTGCTGCGATATTGTTTCTAATTATTAATGACGTTACATATTGATTGTAACTTTGCACTTGTATCATTAAAATAACACATAGACATAACCAATGGCAGTACTAATGTCTAGCAAAATATTTCACTGTCAAGAGTTTAAAAAAGTTCTGACGGCGGTTAAGTTTGGCTCTCGCACGAAATTCAAATATCAGCTATTCCTAATTTCTTTTATAAATTTTATTTTATAAACTTCAAAACTTCCTTTAAACTTATTAAATTAACTAAGTGTTCCCGCTGGGGTGAGGTCTTATCCATAGATATAATATGTAACCGTTCTACTAGTTAAAACTAAATATAATACATAATTATCTTCTTTAATTCATTGACCCAGCTAAACTTATTCTGTGGTCAAGGAGGAGGAGATGACCCGTCTCCCAACGTCACACAGATAACGTATGTATATACACTAATGTATCTCTTCGTTAGCGGCGTTATTTTTAACTCTTTAAATAAAAAGCATTTGGCCACTGTCAATATTTTTAACACTATCACAGGTGCGGCAGTAACTTTATAGTTTTTGAATTAAAGTTACATTTTCTTGGTGTTCACGATAGTTTTACAAGCATTATTTATTTTATATGCAATACTTTACAATTATGGAACCAGGGTTTATGTAAATATTTACAACTAGATACAAATTGTAATATGTTAAACGGCTTAAATTATGTAAAGTGGTCAGAATGGCAGATTATGAGTGTCTACTTTAGTTTAGCGATTACTTAAGTTACCCCGTTTAAGCATAGGCAGCCGATTTGAATTCATACGGTCTAAATACAGCGGCCATCACAATGCATCAGCGCGACTAAGTGAAGGGCACTCGGAATTCTCGGATTATTTTAACTTGTCTTTTTCAATGTCAACGTTTAAAATAATTGCATCACAATTTTAAAATGCGAGGCTTTTGCTTTTAATACGGCTAAAGCGACGTATAATAAAATTATTTCCTTGAAATCGTGAGACACTTCTTTGTCGGGCGGTGTCATAATGACGTGCCAGCTCAACAAACACAATAACACTTTGTTAATTGGGTTCAATAGCATGAGCACTTTACTCGTTATTCGTTTTCAACTATCATAACTATTAACATAAACTTTTATTAATAAATTCGTTTATAAAACCTCGATCATAAACGATTCAAAGATTAAATTAACACGATTACTGCCAAACAGAGTCTAAGTCACCCCGAAGTGTCTTTTACTTGCGGTGCGGCTAAGAAAAACATAGACTTCTCTGTGGTTTTGGGGGCATAACTTCAATTTGGTTCAGTTTAGAAAAAGATGAATACCTATATATCTAAGATGTGCTATTAAACCAGATTTCCCTGGTGTACCTATCTTTATACGGGGTTATCTTCACCTAGAACCTTACACCTTACCTTACGTTACTCAGTTTTATACTTTCTTTTCACTTTGTATTTTATTTGCTTCAATGCCTGTGTATGTCACTTTAATAGCCCTAGCGGAAGATCAGCGCTGGTTAACTTAACCAGCAACATGCTGGGCTAGGACCAATTCAGAGCTACACTTGCTTCGTTTTTTTTTTACTGCACGTTGTACATTTATTTATTTATGCTTGTGTATTGTATTCTCATTTGTGTTGTAGTTCTAAATAAATATTTTTTCTTTCTATTACAACCCAAAACAAAAATCCATAAACTACTTTATATATATAAGCCAAAAATGGATTTTTTAAAACGTTACGGGGCTCCACAGACCACGTGCTGCCACAATGGTAGTTTTAGTACAAGGTCTAAAATACCCCGTACCGTAGGACTGGAAAGTACAGATAAATCAATTCTGCCGTGATACTGTTAATTAAAAATTGTTATACATAAACGATTGTGCGGATCAATATGAAAAGTGAAGTCGGTCCATGTCGCAGCGCATATACTTATACTGTCCATTGTTTCGTGTCATCGAGCAACTATTTTGACAATTGATGCATGGATAGTCGGTGCGGTTGAGCTGGCGTGGGCCGTTCTCCATTGTAATTCGAATTAATCATAGGCACCATAGCTCCAGCGACATTGAACGCTTCTCAGAATAAGATTCAGCCCCAGATAGTTACGGATGTTGTTTCGATACAATTTTGAAATAACAATCACCCGATGCTCTCTTGGAGTTATGAAACATTGAATATTTTTATTCCGTTGCCCAATCTGGTTCACAACACTTAAAGGTGAATTATATGAGATTTATATTAATATTCCTTTGATAACGTTTAGACTTTATTTTATTGCATCTCTTGCATAATAGCTAACATGAAAGAGAAATACAGTTGCAACTGTTTTTCATAATAGAGCAGTTGACAACCGTTCAACCTAGACACTGTGAACTATCTCACAAAACATAACCTTTTAGATTCACCCACAAGAATCTCCTGAACGCATCATGGTTCGCAGCCACGTTGTTTTAAAATAGATCATTCATTTTGGCTACAAAATCATTGATTAATACTCATTATTGTTATCAATGTGCAACGTGCACATTGATAACAATAATTTGCACGTAAAACGCTCAAAGGGCGCGGGTTCTGTCCTGGCCGGAACGCATGCACCACTTAGGCAGTTTTCTGACCGAATGTGCATATTGTTACAATTACCACGTGCTAATAACGGTGCAGGAAAACATCGTGATGCAACCCGCACATCGAGATAACCGATGTGTCAAACCTGCCAAGCCGCCTTGGACAAGCGTGGCGGGTATACTATCCGTTCCCCTATTAGGAGGCCCGAGCCCAGCAGTGGGACATTTATGGGCTGCTATTATATATATATATATATATATATATATATATATATATATATATATATATATATATATATATATATATATATATATATATATATATATATATTTGTTATCAATAAGGCTTCGTACTGTTATGAAATTGTATACTCAGCATTTTTATTATACAATTTTATTGTAATTAAAGTTATCGTTGAGAGTCGATAAGTAGAAAAAAATATTGAGTTGTGTTCGGGTATTAGTGGTCAGGTTCCAATGTCCCTTAAGAGAGCAGCAGCACATGACAGCACCTTTGGTGTTACAAATACCCATAGACGACGGTAACTACTTTCCATGAGGTGGACCGTCTGCCTTTCTCACGCAATAAAAAAAGAAGTTAGTAAAAAATATACTTCGTCACTTATGGCTGCTTTATGTTTACATATATTTTAAGTTTACGTCTGTCGTTACTTTATGTTTATAACTTACTATAATCAATATGAAATTGAATACTCTTTCTCCTGGGAATCCTGCGGGAATTTTCCCGGGAGTGGTTTGTAGTTGTTCGGATGTATAAAAATTAGCTTATTCCGACACAGCTTCCACTAAAACGATAACTTACATTCTTTTTTAAATACTGCGATACTTTGTCGGGAATCCCGCCAGTATTTCAAATCAAGCATGGACGAAGTCGCGGGCATATCTTAGTCACTATATAAATGCCTAATAACTATGACTAGATTTATTAAGCAATTGGTTTTTAATATAGGCCTTCGTATTATCTAGCCTGTTATTTATATAGTGTACACCTATAATCGAAAAAAAACCGTGATGGCGTAGTGGTAAACGAACTCGTGTCCTAAACTCAAAGGGTGCGAGTTCAAATTCTGGCGGAAACCAAATTTCTCAACAAAATTGCATGTCGTCCCCATCCCCCATCCCCAAATTAAGCAAGTTACGCTTGTGTTATGGGTAATATACAATGGACCATTCTGGGGCCGATCCCAGACACCCAGACCATAGTAAATAACGGAGAAAATACGTTTCCGAAATTTACTATACCAGGAATCGAACCCGGAGCCTCTGCGTTGCACATATACTAATATAATTGACGGCAATTTTAAATATTTTATAGTATATAAAACTCGCCGGTGAAATGAAGGGGCCACAGTTGTTTTACCTACCTCCCTACAGTACGTTCTTCAATGAGTAAGTGAGTTGTGCATTTAACACCAACAGTGGTGTAAGTACTTTTTACATAATTATGCTAATGAGCAATAAATCAATACATTTATTTGCAAGATAGTAGTATTTATACAGATGTTATACAATTGTTGATGAAATTTGATGTTTTCTTAGGTATATTTGTAATAAGATTATAATAAATTGTAATAAATGTGATATAAGAATCTTTTAAATAGTAATTTAACACCTGCGAGGCATGGGATGGCTAAAGAGCCGATTGGAGGCCATCGGACCAAGTTGGCCCAATTTTTTATATAATCTCGACAATTATACTCATTTTCTTACTTCTGCATATATTTTACGTGGTGTCAACGTCGCTAATTTATTAAAACAAATTTACCAAAAAAACCAGTACTCATACGATAATAACACGCACAAAAGAAGCATCCTACAATCAGATATTAAGATCAAGAGAAATCTTTAAATCGTCGGCCAGTTTATACAAAGTAACATGACGTGACACAAACTATAGGTGAATTTAGAAGGCAGCCAAGACACGGGTCATTCGTTCTATTATTACATTCGGTTACGTAAATCAAACATTTCATTGTTCACGTTCACACGTAAGATGTGCGAAGCTTTACAATAATCGTCTAAATAATAATGCAATTTTGGGTCTAAAGTAGCAAATAACATGGACGATATAATACACGCATTGTGTTGACGACATTAATGTATTATTTATATAAACTGTATGTAATACAACTCTTTACTGCTAAACAATTGTACGGTTCAACGTACAGCGTTTTGCTGACGCTGCGGCCTACTTGAGGCTACTTTAATATTACTATATATAACGCTCACAAAGTATTTGTGACCAAGTTGCTAGTACATCGCTACAAGTTGCTATCAGTCGTAACATACGACTTCAACTACCACTAAGTTGAACCCAGGGATCAGCATCTAAGCTCAACTACTACGAGAATAAATCCCTGTAAGTAACAAGGTGTATTTTCTTCACCCTATTACAAGAAGAGCAAGTGTACAAACTGTACAACAATAATAAATATAATAACAATATTAGCCCGTAAACGTCCTACTTCTGGGCTCAAGCCTCCCATGTATGGAGGAACGGACAGTATACGTACAGTGTTCATCCACTGCGGATTGGGCACATCGGTTTTCACAATGCGCGCTGTGCTGGTTTCAGGATGATGTTTTCTTTCAATGTAGCACATGTACACACGCATATTAGGTCACAAAACGGCCTAAGTGGTGCTTGCTTTTCCGTTCAGGATTCTAACCTGCATCCTTTTTCATTCCTGCGTCATTTCTATTTGAGTTTGGGACGTGAGTGAGATAATCACTAAACTACCACGGTTTAGTTTGATTACTTTATATTATTATGATTATCCTAATTACATTAACACTGCTACTCTTGATAATTAACCAAATATAAGTCACCTAGAGTCACAAAAGAAGTCCCACAGAATATAAGAACTAAAAGTGGCAGCTCCACTATTTGATAGAATTTTGTTCGTAAAGTAGCCAGGAAATAAATTTACAGCTTTACTTATGGAATATTTTGTATTTCTTATTCGGTAATTTATCTACAACGATTTACGGATTAGCAAATAATTACTCTGGTGGGATTAACTACGGCGATTGCAACGCCGCGTCTATGGGACTTCTTTATGGGCGCGGACTCTAGTTGTTTAAGTTTGTACTACTTGTCTTCAATCCATGGAAAATGCTATTTATACGTAAATTATTTTTTTGTGTATATACATACTCTTTACTGATAAATAATAATATAAATATTTTTCCGCAATAAATTAAATTGAATAAAATTAAAAAAGATAAGTTTATTCCATAAACAAATCTCACTAATTGGGTACAATTGTAGCTTTAACGCTTATACAATACTAACAATCAAACAAAATTTAGCAAAAATATCTCCTTTGAAAAAGACTACAACGCGCTCTACGTTTTTAACAAATTGCAACTTATAAACAAAAGCTTTGGATATTGCCTGAATGATATCACTTAAAACCAGTTTTTAATTTAGTATTTGTTTTTTAGACTTATGTATCAAGCTTTAGCAATCAATTTTGCCAAAAAAAGCGCGCTAATGTAGACTTCCTTATTTTTGATGTATTATTGTCAGAATACTCAAAATTTTTCCAAGTGTATTAAACTATTCACAATGATTGGTTCCGTATATGCGACGACCATCCACCCTATTTGTCATGTCATCGTCAAATTTTTAACCGCATGGTTTTTAAGGTTAGACATATTTTACTATTTTGTTATCGTACATATCACCTATCGACTTAAATAAAACGCTCTAAGAATTTTCAGTATTTTTAATTTTTGAAGTACTATCTTAAGCCGCGTACTCATCTGCGAGCCGTAGCCGTAACTGTTGTAGTTACTGTTATCAAAAATCACAGTGTGGTGGACGTGGCTCGCGAGCGCACTGCTAGCGGCCCACAGCGAGTTCACAATAACCACGTATTTACTTTTGTAACCGTAACTGTTCCAGTTACTGTATCTGCTCCGCTTGCAGATGAGTACGCGGCCAAAGGCGGCTCGTTGGGCGGCGCGAGCGATGGTCATTTTCGGCATCCACATTTTTTTTTTAAATACGCCTCTTCTCCATCATATTTTTTTACACAACTTCAAAAGAAAGGATGTGGGATACTTTTATTTTCTTTTCTGTAAAAAAAAAATACTTATATCTAATACAGTTTCTTATACTACTCTTTTACATTCTAACATTTATTTATTATCTATTATCTATTATCTACCTACCTATAGTCCTATTTTCTTAATTACTGCTATTCCTTAACATCCATACTTCATAATTATCTCCTACATGGACATATATGTATACAGTTGTCTTAGTACTAAGTCAATTACTACATCTTGTAACTTAACGCTTGCAAAAACATATACAGTTATATGTTTGTAGCGTTATTCGTTACCCGGTTTCTACTTGTTACGTTTTTAATAATTTCAATTATATAGCTGACGAAGTTCTTCCTCAGCTTCTTCGCCATGAGATCTCCGATGTTACTCCTGTTTATCTTTAACAAGGGTGCACCCAAAGTTGTAGCGCTCGTGAGCGAAGAGGGGTCATTCGAAGAGGCAGTGTATCAGCGTTTCCGGAGTTTCTGGCTCACGGGGATAGGAGAGGTCCTCCTTTCATTTAAAGCGATTCAAATAATCGGAGAACCCTCCGTGCCCTGTGAACAGCTGGGTCATAAGTCTGCATGTTCCAATGTTCTTCAAAGTTTTGAAAGCATACACCACATCTGGGAAGAATAACTTAGTCACGGACGATGTTGGCTTTTCTTCATAACTACGGTTCCATCTATCAAGCGTATCCACGCGAATGGCCTGCTTGACAAATGAAACCGGGCACCTGTCATAATTAGGCTTTTGTTTTTAGAGATAGAGCAACGGTCTTGGCCAGAGCGCCCGCTCAATCGTTCTCCGTTACCTCGAAGTGCGGTTTCACCCAGTACAGCTCTACTCTTTTACCTCTTGCCTGGGATTCTATGAGGTTTTGCCTAGCCGCGACTGATAACTCATGTGTACCGCCCCAGTTGATCATCGATTGTAGTGCAGACCGTGAATCGCTATATATGCCAAAGCTTTCCTCTGAGCTCGCTAGGATTTCCTCTGTAGCCCTGTACCATATACAGGGCTACAGAGGAGATCAGACAGTTCAGCCTGTTCGACCGTGCAATATGACGACAGCTTAAATTTCCTGTTTCGGGTTTCAGCATCATTGCCCCAAAAAGACAATGACGCATCCACCTTGTCTTCAATTTTGCTGCTGTCGATAAACACTCGCACTGGTTGACGATATTAGTCGTTGACCTCTTGTTGGTCTACCAGGCAAAGATACTGAAGGTCCGGATGTTGGGCCGGATGCGGTGTTTGCGTGTAAGCAACTCTCCGCTCGATTTCTCTCTCCCCAAACATTGGCAGGGCTACTCCCCTTTTATCCTCATATAAGGCTGCAACCTCCTGAATGTGAAGATCAAGGGGAAGTTTACCTGCCAACACCATTGTCGAGTTGAGAGAAACCATGCGGTAGGCCTTAGAATAGAATAGAATAGAAAACACTTTATTGTTCACCAAATAAACAATTACAGAATAAATAATTACAATAATTTAACGGCAAAACAAAAGGCCGCCTTATCGCTTAAAGCGATCTCTTCCAGGCAACCTGACTGAGAGGATACTTTTAACAACTTATGTCGAGGTATAATTAAATTAAAAAGAAGTAAAAATAAAAAAAGAAGACCAGCACAGTGTGGACAGTAAACAGCTAAGTTAAGAAGAATAGAAAAATATATATTTAATTATAAACTAAGGTAATGGTTTTTGACAGATTTTTTAAATATGGCAAGTGATTTAGCTTTTCTGACATCTACGGGTAAAGAGTTCCAAAGGCAAACAGCCTGCACAGCAAAGGATTTGGAGTAAAATGTTGAAGAATGTGCAGGTGCCTTTAACAGGAGGTTATTAGAGGAGCGCAAATCGAAGATGTGTGATGTATGAAGGAAGTTGAAACATTCCTTAAGGTAAAGAGGAGTGTAGGGTATAAATAGTGTACGATATAATAAATGTAGCAGATGAGCATTCCGGCGAAGTGAGATTGGCAGCCACTTGAGTTTTTTGCGATATTTAGAAAAATGGTCATATTTTTTTAATCCAAATATGAATCTAATACAAACATTTTGAAAACGCTCAAGATTGATAAGTTGCTCTTGGATAATATTAAGATAACAGGCATCCGCATAGTCAAGGATGGGTAGTAGAATTGCTTAAACAAGCGAAATCTTGGTGGCGGTTGGAAGAAATTTTTTTAGTCTTCTGAGTGAGGCATAGGATGCAAAGAGGCCTTGTACAAGTTTTGGGCGAACCCCCGCTGTACAATGCCTAGCTGCTTATGTACTCCTAGCCTGGTAGTTGCTGGATCCTAGGTTTTCGCTGCGCACATAACGATCAGTTCGATGACGGCAGTGTCGATGGACCTAATCACCTCGGGATGCAGACCCCAGCTGACTTTTGCTGTTCTGGAGAGCTTTTTATACAGGCCAAGCGCTTTTGCACAGACATTCGTCACGTGCGAATTGTCTGTAAGTCCTCTGTCGATGGTCAAGACGAGAATCTTCACCTCCGATGATATGCCAATGTCAAACCCGCCTATGCTCAGGCGTGGGGTATCGTACTTCAGTTTCCTGGTAATCAACATGGCACTGGTCTTATGCGACGCAAACTTGAGTTTATTACTCACACCCCATTCCTGGACATAGGCGAGCGTGGTATTGGCCTGTCGCTCCATCTACAATGCTGTGCTTTCTGAAAACAGAAGCACCACGTCATCGGCATAGGCTTGGTGATACACGCCTCTTTTCTCCAATTCCTGCAGGAGCGGTTCCAGCAGGAGGTCCCAGAGAATCGGCCCCCCTATTGCTCCTTGCACGCATCCTTTGTTCGTGGCCGTGGTCACCGTTCCCCTGCGTATCTGACGGATACCTGTCTGTTCTGCAGGTAGCTGCCCAACACCCTCCGTATGTTTTTTGGGCAGTTAATTTCGACCATCCGGATTCTTATCTGTGGCCACCAGGTGGTGTCAAATGCTCCGGCATCCATATCAGAGAATGTTACAGTATCGGCTCGGTTCCAGTTACTGCTTGCAAATAAGTACGTGGCCTTAAAGATACAACACATGCTCAGGGACATTGGATTTTTTTATCTCTAAGTTCAATCAATCAATCAATTTATTTATTTGCTTAACAACATGGTACACACGGTTATTTCTATGGTAGTAATCTTTAATTTTTTAGCAACTTCATTACAACTTACTTTACCACCTTATTTCACAGAAAAATTTCATCAATTTCAAGCTAAATATGTGGCTACGACATACACATACTAACGAATTCATAAGGGTTTATTTATTTTTGAATTAGTTACTGAATCCTCAAAATATACCGCAATCTAATCATATCTAAAATATGGCAGTTAGATATTGTTAAGTCGTGAACAAATGTTATTAGTTAAATCTTATCGCACATCTATCTACTGGTATGTTTTTGTCTTTTAAAAATTATTTATGTTTTCTTGATTGCAGCTACGGTGTGGTTTAAGTGGGAATATCGTTAGCACGTATACGCGACACCGCCACCACGCCACCGCCGTGCCGCAAAACTGTAGAAAAATAACAATGTTAATTTAATTTAATACACCCACGTTCTATATCTATGACGTACATAGATTGTAATACTAAATAAGTTATTATTTTTAATGTTAAAATTTTGTTTTATGTCTGTATAGACCACGGGCCATAAAAATGGCCCGGACTTTTGGAGAGCTTGCGTGGGGCCATGGGAAGGCCAATACGTAGAAGCCCCTTGACAAATTTAATGTAAAAATGGCGTGACACTGACCGGCGATTATTCCTGTCTACACCATATAAAAATGCACCCAGAGGCAAGCCCCGGTCAGTGCTTTTGTTATTATTATCTATTAAATAAATGATTATTAATAAAAAATATTATTATGGCCTGAGTTATGATCCTGGCCTGAGAGGCATGCATCGCTTAAATCTTTGTTACACTATACTAATTTAGGAACCCAATTCAGTGGGTGAGCGTATGCTAATAATACATTCCGACTCTCTTTTATTATTATACCACCCCTGTCTTAAAGGGTCCCAAAATACGCATAACGTAATAATTATTTCCTGTCCATTTCCAAGACAGGGTAAAAGAAGCAGAGGTAGACAAATCGCAAGGTAGAAAAGGATCTTTAGCAGGAGATATTTGGATGAGGATAGCAAGAGATAGGTCTAAATGGAAATCTTTAGAGGAGGCCTATGTCGGAGCACAAGAATAAAATGTTGTCGTAAAATTGGGTCCGTTATTTATTAATATATCAAAATGTATTTGGAATTTTTCTTCGACAATTAAGACTTCATTATTATTATTATTTATAATAATTACTTAGACAACTTTCGACTTGCGCTGATACATTGTTTTGCCTTATAAGATCATTTTCCTACATTGAAAACAGGGTTATTGCAATGAATTACACTTAGACAACTTAAGCCACATTATAAACTTAGATATTACGGTAGAAAATGTTTTATATAATCGTCTAAAGTTATAATTTACATAAAACTGTATTCAAAAATATATCTAGAACTTATAAATAATAAGGTATTATATATCTTACAATTCATTTCTTAACCTTACTTTTGGTAGAAAATTGACATCACTTGTATATAATTTATTATAGAATAATATGATATAGGAACTGGTTAGGTGCCTATTGTTACAGTTACCACACGATGATGAATAGGGGCATCATCGTGCGAAAACCTATATACCAAAATAACCAATTCTCCTCGGACAAGCATCGTGGATCTGTCATCTGTGCCCTTGGAAATAGTATCGCTTATCAATTTATAAGCGTAGTAAGTATTTACGTATGTTACGCGGTTACTATTATTTTCATTCGGAGCTGATAACAAGACAGACGGCCCATCTAATGGAAAGTCCACGGGCGAAGCCAACATGTTGCCTGCCCTTACCATGGGATAGACAAGATTGGTAAAAAAAGGAGCTTCTGCGGGACTCTAGTGTCCGCATAGGAGGCGGCGGATTGGTAGAGGGAGCAGACCGCCACGCTCACCTCGCTGGAGAGACGGGGAGACGGGTCTCTCCGGCTAGCAAATGGTAGGGCCAGCCCGTAACCGCCCGGCCGTCGTCCGTCAAAGTGCGTCTGTCCGGGCAAGGGACGTTCGAGGATCGGACAGGAGTTTTAGTGGGTATCCCAAACTGCGGCGTAGCAATAGCACTTCATATGTGAGGTGCTAGTGCCACCTCGACCTGGCGCATTCTACACACGGGCCGCCACCTTTCCCCCTCGCACGGCCTATGGTCCTCAAACGGATTTCTCTTGTACAACAAAAAAGATGCAAAGGACAAAGATGAAAAGAAGAATGAAAGGAGAGGTGATAGGAGGGATGGAATAGAGATATCAGACAGAAGGAATGGAATAGAGGTAATGATATAGCGGGAGAGGGAATTGGGCTCCAATTCCCAATTAATGGAACTCACTCATCATACAAAACACGATTAGCTCAAGAAGGCAAACCGGTTCACGCCGATATTCTGTGAGAGCGTAGTATTACACCGATCAAGCAGTGAGCTTTAGTCAAGATAACGATTCCAGCATGGTTCTACCAAGTTATATAGTAAATTCATGACAGTTTAATAGCTAAATTACGCGCTTCTGATTCTAATGATCGTATGTAGGTTCGAATACTTAACGTTTAAGCAACCCAGTTTCAAACTAGCAAATTAATATCACAGTCAAAACAGAACAACAAAAATTTCTTAGTGCCAAATCAAATTACATGCAACATTGATGAATTAAATACAGGAGCGAAAAAGGAATGCGAAGGCGATGGGCTGAGTAACCGTGTCTCCACTCGTGCGAATCAACACGCATAAGTGAATCTTATATTGCATTATTATCATTACAAGACGATGACTGAGAACTCCATTATTGGGTTATGCAGCTATTTGGCAAAAATGAAACCCTTACGATGTCTTCATGCCCGTTCGTCCACCTGTTCTTCTATGTATGTTACATGCCCGTCTGTCTTTGTATTTTACACTATCACTATTCTCAGTAACTACCAGTGTACTAAATAGATGATGTTATATCAGGAAGTTAAAGTTTTACATAGCGCATGGTACGATAAAAAATAAAATAACTAAAAATTAGAGGTGGTTGCCCTATTTGAGAAAGAGTTATTTTTGTTGTTGTTGTTGTATATAGTCGTTTAGGATATCATTAATCGGGTATGAAAAATCATTGTCATTTATCAACACTTATGATATCATTTGTCAATCAGTGAACGACAAGGTTATTAAAACGAAAATATATAATTTCAACGAAAATTGATTTGAACAGTATCCGTGTTTTTGAAATATAGGGTCCGTCGATTCCTCGTGCCTTCAATCGCCAGTTTGGAGCCTCAAACAAAATGTTTTCTTAATTTTTTTTATAAAAATTGATGTAGATTCTTGAACTTAATAAGCAAATATACATACCTATTTTTTATTTGTATTGATATCTTATTAATTTTTAACAATATAAATAAATTTTGAGATTTTAAACTTCATATAACAATTGTGTTCACGGTTTATAATATGGACTGGATTTTCAATAGGTTTGCGTTGGATCACAGGAAGGCCACCGCGTAGGCCTTTTTGACAATTTAATCCTAATATCCTTAGTACACATGGAATAATGTTGGTATTATGATTGTATCCAGATGTAGTCAAGGGTTTAATGGGTAATTTTAGATGCAACATCGTTAATAAAGTTAAACTTTGACAGATAACCCGTGTTCATACTGTTACTTATCTATGTAGTAGCTAATCGTTAACGTGTAATTTTTAATGCTATAAGTAAGAAGCATTTGGTCACCGCCACTAACACTAACACAAGTGAAACAGGGGCATTGTGTTATGTGACACTAACCGGCGACTATCCATATAATATGAAACTGCAAGAATGCACTCAAACACAAGCGCCGCGCTGGTCAGTGTAATACGTCGTCGGTCGTGTTATAACTATATGATTTTGTTGTATCATTATAATGATCTACGAATAAAAATTACAGCAGCATCGATGAGCGTGGGAAAATAACCAAACAAACAAATATAACCAATGGTACTTGTTCAGTTAATAACAACAAAACAATAAACATGCATCAACAGAGCTTATTATATTATATTACGAACGGTGGGATTTTGACGAATGCCAAATACGTATAGACATTAGACATGGCCCGCGGGCAGTGGAGTTGGCGCAAAATAAGCTTTCGAAATAACGAGCTGTATTTGCGTTAAGAGGGAGCGCCTAAGCTAATACTTTCCGGGAAATCTGTGTCAGAGGTCATCCATGTACAAACATGCAACATTTGCGTGTTACCCGTCGCTTGCCGCGATACGTGCCTCGTCCCGCCGCTCTACAAGATAATTAATAAACATTTAAGGAAAACACCAATTAAGGATCCTTATTCATTGATTAATATTAATTGGCGAAGGGTAAATTATTAATGTTTTCAGATGTACGTATTGACGGCATACAAAATAGCACGCCCATAGCGCAGCGAATTACCGAAATACATACATTTATTTTATTTATCAATGCGATAAGACCGCGCCATGTATGATGTACTTATATAATTTTCCTTAACTTTTTATTCGTTCTGTCGCCATAATGAATGGTGTTTAGATACATCTGGTGAAACATCGTATGTTAGCAAGACAAATAATGAACGCTAGATGTGATCATTATTAATAAATGATTATTAATTTGGTCTTACTAGGCATGTATCTTCTGGTTCAATAGGACCTGGTAATCCCGGGTTTAATTTCCGGTACAGGAAATTTCGGAAAAGTACTTGCTATAATAGTTTGAGCATGGAAAAGATAGTATCCTTATTCCATGGTTTGAGTGTTACTTGGTTCAACTCCAATAATGTATGTATAATGTTTCTTGCCCATAAAACAATTGTATTGCTTTATTTGGAAATTTGAAATTTGTATTTTCTTCTACACAGTTATAAAAACAAAAACCTCCTTTATGCTAAGATAAAACGAAATTAATATCAAGTGAATTTTTCAAGTGGGCCTCCATGGCCAAATCCTAAACTGTACGAAATAGCGAAGGACGCTCCAAGGAGTCTCAAGATCGATTTTGATGAAAACTAAAGTCACATCATTAGACTATAGAAAAATCAATTATCCTTGCCAAGAATCAAATCGGCTGATTTTTAAGAAATAAACACATTCTGTATTTTATTATTATTATGCTAAATCATAGTGTAGCTTGTCAGGAACAAATTCTGTGAAGGAATGTCAGACGGCAAACCAAAGGAAACAGTTGTTTTTGGACAAAATTTGTTCCATCTTCCATACATTAATTAAACCTCACCATTTGATTCAATATGGAAATAATGAAAATTGATCTATTTTTAATAGGCATCTTTAAATTAATATTAGAAACGCGCGTTATTTTACCCCAATCAATCAAATCAGTCAATGGGTAAACATTGATTGCATTCAAACGAGTTTTGATCAAATGACCAGAGCAATTTGATATTAAATTAATGTATGGAAAATAGAACATATTGTTAAAAAAGAACCTTTTCTCTTTGTTTGCCATTTGATATTCCTTCTCAGAAATTGATTCTTGCAAGTGTAACTCGCATGCTATGATTTGGTATAATAATATAGCATGTGCTTATTTTTTCAAAGTCAGCCAATTCGATCCCTGGCAAGGGTATATGATTTTTCAAAAATCTAACGTTACCTCTTCAGTTTTCGTCAAAATCAGTCTCGAGACTTCTTTGGATGTTTTTAGTTAGCTATTTCGTATAGTTTAGAATTTGGCCCTGAAGGCCTACTTGAAAAATTCACTTGTATATAAATGGAAGCTTTCTCATATTTAATTTTTCAAAGGGGAAAATACAGGTAACTTCAAGTATTTAGACTTGAGATGCTTATGTTATATACGTTCATCGATAAAATAGAAATATCATTTAACCTTCTTTGTCTTTTCTTTCTGGTCGCGGTCTCGTACGTGGACCATGTCCGCATATACAAAAATAGTATCCTTCTGAGGTAATAATAATATAATTATAACAGTAAGAAATTTAGTTTTGTGTGTGATTAAATAGTGTGCAACAGATACCATATTTTATTTCACTTTGTCCACGCTCACTACCAACAATCACACATCTCAACAATAAATAACTTCTACACCATTAAATAAAATGCACACTTGTCCGCCCTCAATGCATTTGGTAATCGATCGATCACGTAAAGCAGTGCGGTACTTGTAGCTCTTGCAGTGCGGACAAGTAGGTATACTCCTTTTGCTCCTACTTTTATACCTGATTTTGTAAATATTCATGGCTGACGATAAGCACTTTGAACCAGGTGGATAGCCCATTCTCTTCACTTCTTACTGCAATTTGTAAAACAATAAATATGCCTAAAATATGACAAACGATGTGACTCCTCGGATAATCGCAGTACACAACACTAGTCATCTATCTTCATTACCTCTGTAACCGGTGCGGTGCCTTGTCATTCATTTTACCAACATGTAACATCTTATATGTGAAAGTTAAACCATTACCAACGCTAAATATTTCTACCTATCTACCGTACACCTCGGCATTGTATGCGCATGTACGTAACTACATAATATTAAAGAGGATAGTTTAATTGGTCATGTGACAGATCATGATACAATGAAGTAACTTCAGTTTCACTAATCTTTTAAATTTTTACACCTGTCACTTTACTCTCTATGTGTCATTGGCAAAATCAATGCCTATGCGTTAGCGCCATTTGGACCAAAAGTAGAACAGAATAGACTATGATACTAATTTTAGGCTTAGTGTTAAATTATTTTTGATATCGCATAGTATATGATAATTTTAAAAGAACGCGACGTTGTATCGCAAATATATTTTTTTTTACAGAATTAGTGGAGTATAGTTTTTTTGTAAGACATGCGCACTCCCTCATCCACGAAAGCCTTCGTGTTATGTCGTGGAATAGCAGATAAACTGTAAGAGAATGGTCTACGCTGATATAACCACGTTATATAGTGGTAAGCGACTAGTTATGTGTGATACAGATGTCGTGATATGCCACTTCCGCCAGGCTCTAAAAGAAGAGGTAAGTCCAAGAAATATTAGCTTGACATCGTGAAAGAGGATATGCGGAGCAATGGTCTCTCAATAATACGGAAGACAGAGAATAAAAACTAGAAAAGTGAACAATTCATTTTTTTAACAAGGGAAATCCTTTTTAAGGACTATCCATCGAGGAGGGAAAATGCGTTGGAGAGTATGGGTTTCACCACGTCGGGGTCACTAGCACCGCAAACAAGAAATGCTATTGCCTTATCTCGGTCGGACATATCCATTATAATCCCTCGGCGTTCCGCTATTCGTCCTTATGCCAGGGCTACGTACATATTATCGGTGCAGGAACGGAGAAAGAATACAATTTCCTGCAGCCGGGCGGCCTGCCGTAAGAGGCGACAAAACAACCCACAGTCAGGTGGTAGGGCATTTGCTCGACTAGATGGCTACCACCCCTGATCTAGAGTAAGCCGCCATAACAACCTTCAGTTGTGTTCCAGCATTAGTGGACAGGTTCCAGTCTCCCTTTAGAAAGCAGCAGCGCCTTTGTAAGACATTTGGTGTTGCAAATGTCCATATGCGATGGTAACCGCTTTCCATCAGGTGGACCGTCTATCTGTCTGCTGAACTCAAGCCGTAAAAAAACACAGCCTAGCCCCTCCGCGGGCCCTGACTGGCGGTAGCCCTACGTCTTCATCCATTGCCAGGGAACCACATCCCCAGCGTCTTCTAACTCTCTTTTTGGCGTGGGGCGGTCTGTAACGATACCCACGTAGGTAGAGGTGAACTCGTGCGGAACACTGACGCGCTCCCAACTCGACAGCATAACGGCGGCTGGGAATCCTTTCCTCAAGGGGGCCACCCGCGCCACCAACTCACGGCAGCTGAAGGTCTAATGACGCTCTCCGGCGCCGATGCGTCCTCCTTTAGCGAGAGCAGAGCAGGTTGGTACGCTCACGCTCCCGCAAAGTTTTTTTTCCAGGGGGAATCCGCTATAGAACACACCGCCGCGGAGGAGTCGCGGTGGAGCGTGTGAGATTCGTCTCGTCAGAACAATCCAAACGTAACCAGATTTAGCTCTAGGAGGATGATGATGATTATTTTCTTTTCAAGTAATTGAATCCACACCGCCTTAGGTGTTACTTTTCTAAATTCTTACATGAAAATAAATTAATATATGTGAAAACAATTTTTTTTTATAATTAATGTACTGTTATTAATTAATGATGCAATCTAAAAATCTAAAGTAGTTACCTACCATTTGGTATCAATTTAACGTGTAATAAAGATAAAACATATTTTAAAAGAACCTAGTAATTTCACTAAGTATTCACGTTTTAGGCGTAATTAAAATACGTTTTAGCATTATTTTCATTTTAAAGGGACTGAAGTGGTTAGATTAATACTAAAGTCAATTAACCATCGCGCTTAAAACCGTTACAATGTAGCTTTAGTACAACTTCATAGCATAATATTACAAAGGATGTATTGTAAGAACATTTGCACTTTTACATTTATTGTTTAAAATGTGGTACAAGGAAAGTGGAAAACCATGAAAACGTGTCAAAAAGTTCACGGCTGTTATCAAGTTTTGTAATTCTTATAAGTTAATTATCGTCGTATACAGGCCATATACATATAAGACATTTCCAGGAAGGTCTGCAAAATAAAATTATAAATGATGAACTTATTTTAAAAAGAAGGAAAATTAACGCAATAAAGTAAAATCATCAAACATGTACCGATTTTAATTATTGACAGACGGACAGACATGGAGATTATACATAAGGGTTTCGTTTTGATTTAAATGACTACGGATCCCAAAAAATTAATATCTTAAATCTCTTTCTTTTCACCTTCTCCCAATTATTTGGATCTGCACAATATATCTTTCTCTTCCTTACTCCGCTATTCTGGTATACGTCTTCTATCACACCACAGATTATCATGTCATCTTTATCTATAATATTATAAAATTGTAAAAGTGTAGTCTTTTGTTTCTTACATTTTTTGTGTTTGCCTGTTTGTTCGGGATTCACGTAAAAACTACGGGGCCGATTTCGATGCAGTTTTTGCTGATTTATATTAAAAATTCCGGACTTAAAATCTGTGGTACTTTATATCCCGAGAGTCTTACGGGAACTTTCTTAGAGGAGATCGGGAAAGGTCGGATTAAAGTAGCCAGGTCGAAAAAAAAAATTGATTCCGATTCATAATTTTCACTTATCGATGATATATTTAGTAAAACTATTGTAGTTGCGTATGTCTTTAGTAACAGTATTTATTTCGAGTTGTACGAAAATTTCCGGGATTCGTGTATATTCATTGTAATAAATCCATATTACCCTGCTGAAAACAACCTTGGATTTTATATTTAACAAAATAACTGTAAACTTTGTTACCTGTCCAACGTGGACAAAGTCACGGGGAAATGCTTGTCCTTCATACAATCCACCCATCTCTTATTTAGTCTACCTTTACATTAGTACCCATCAATCTCCCGGCTTAACATTATTTTTGTCACTCGACTTTCATCCCTCCCATTACATGAATATGGTTTTTTTTATTACATAAGTTCAGCAGATAGGCAGACTGTCCACTTGATGGAAAGCGGTTACTCTCACCTATGTACATTTGTAACACCAAAGGTGCTACCAATGTGTTGCCGCTCTCTAAAAGGTAACTGGAAGCTGATCACTAATGCAGGTACACAACTTGAGGTGGCTATGGCGGCATACTCTAGACCAGGGATAGTAGCCATCCAGAAGGGCAAATACCCTACCACCTGACTGTGGGTTGTTTTGTTGCCTCTTACGACAGGCCTCTCAGCTGCAGGAAATTGTATTCTTTTTCCGTTTCCGCAAGTTATCATATCATTTAACTAGTGTATTTGCAAATAATCCAGTTATTTTACATTTTGGTGTGTTATGTTGCTGCGGCGGCTGGTGCCGCGGCGAGATGCAACGTCGTCGGCGCGGCGCGGCCCGTGCTCCTTTCACCGCAGGTCGTAGGTCAGGGCGCGCTCAGGTGCTCCGCCCTCGGCCCCACCATACCGCACCTCCCTGCTCCAAGCTATCGTCGGTTCACCTCACCACCATTGCCCTATTCAACTGTCGTCGCGAGGACCACATAGCGCCTGCCAGGAACAAAAAGCTCCATGAATTATTCCAACGTTTTCCATTGCTTTGAAACAATTACACAACAACACGAACCCGTATTATTCACAATGCCTTTTGTACAGTATCAGAGAGAAATCTTTTACATTGCAGTAAATTTACTTCGTTCCTTTTTAATTGTAACGCTCATTCTTAAATGTGCCAACAGTCATCTTACCTACTGTTTGTTAATAAATAGCATTTGTTAATACTAGCGCCATCTATTCGATTTGTATTAGCGGCTCTATCTATATTTAAAGATTAATCTAGACATTTTGCTGTATGAAATTGTAGAGTTATTTATATTTTAAAATAATGAAGGTACTTTTGTATTACAATAATATATAAATACTACTCGGGCATTCTTCTTTCTGAATTCAAATAATACAATGTTCTTCGTATTTTGTTTTATAAATGCCACATTAATAGTAGTGTTAGTGCGATATCTACCTACAAATATTTTAGGCATTAAATGTAGGTAACGAAACAAAAGAAAGTAAAATCCATCTGTTGACAAAATCCGCAATCAGTTAGTTGCCAACCTAATAGAAAGATTCGACATAGATGACAATTACAAGATGGTGGTGAGTGTCGGTGTTTTGTGATATTAACGCGGTAATTTCGTGTTACTAAAGATAACGATCGTATCAATTTGATATTGCGTTGAGGTGTGCAGCAGGTTGCGTACGGTGAATGTGGCGTGCGAGACGCATCGTTAGGCTAATGCGGCCGTAGCGGCGGAAGCTGCGCATAGCGTTAGCGAGCTTTCGGCGGTTCCCACGGCGCCCCTCCCGCGGCCCGCCGGTTACACA
The DNA here is from genome assembly GCA_039645545.1 of Dendrolimus houi. NCBI lineage: Eukaryota > Metazoa > Arthropoda > Insecta > Lepidoptera > Lasiocampidae > Dendrolimus > Dendrolimus houi. The sequence continues at coordinate 11,610,964 of CM077126.1, read as the reverse complement.
ATGAGAGGTGAACGCGGATCTAAGCAATCGCTTAACCTCGCCCACTGCACTGCACCACAACAACACTACAGATACTACACTACAACAACGCCGCAGCGCGCCGCACCGGTGTACATCCAATTATGGCCGTATTATTTCATAATATACCTGCTAAGCGCGTACCATTTCTGGATTGATTTAAAATTAATTTATAACGTAACTACGATATTACAATTTTATACGGTAATTGTAAAAAGCTTTAGTTGAGATAGGTAAAACTATAACGCTAGAAGTCGAAATGCATATCATTAATTTTCATTAATAAAGGGGAAATAATAAGTATAAAAATTCTTTCGTCGTCTTTGTTTCTTTGCTCAGTTTATTTATATACCAATGAACACTGATCGTGTAGTCTAGATTAGTCACACCGACCCGTTGTTGAGTGAAGTCACCTGCGTACGTGTCCAGTTTGCACGTACCGCAAGATGCAGTGCCGCCGGGAGACTGCAACGTTGGGTACTTTCGATACATCCGGCAGTTCAGCCGGGGTCACGACTGCTCTTTTTGTGTCCAGCCTCCAACCTAGTGAATGCACGCGACCCGCGCGTGATTACGTTCGACGCGCTTAATTATGCTGTCAGATCGTCACTTGATGGGCAATAGTGAAAGCGAATCATACACGCCGTAATAATAGGCACGGGAAAAAATGTATTCATCCGATACGCCATGTTCTATGTACGTTATTAACACAAGACCGCTACTGCGGTTGAGTGGTAAAGGAGACGGGGACTTTTGGGCCAAAGAAATGTAATGAGTTCATATATCGTTTAAAAAAGAGTTATATTTTTCTATTATAAATTGAAAATATCAGCCCTAAATTCTATCTGGAAGAAGCGAAATCTTAATAATAAGGTTACATATAAAATAAGTAATCGATTTATGTGAATGAATTTCAATAATTATTAATATAAATACACACCTAGATTTTATAGTTTAATTTTAATTTGTATTTATAATTTAGTTTAGTTTTTGTTTGATTATCAAATATGTGTGTTATAATTTCAAATAAATTATAATTTATCACATTTTGAATATAATACACACCACGTGATTAATTCATTCAAAATAACTAAACCCACTTCAATTATAAAAAATAATAAAAATAAATCTTAAAATCACTCCCATCTTATTACAATCTGCGCCCAAGAATGTATGAAAAAGCACGTCTCCTTTCGTAAACGATTTTCCGTTTTGAGATGGGCCCTAGAGTTATCCATTATATACTCGTATCACCCATAACACAGTGTGTTTGTCTGTCGATTAAATTATAATTGTTATTACAGACCACTGATTTCTTAATGCCGTCCCAATGTTTCTAAGTTGTATCACGATTTTAGCACGTGCATACAAATAAACGTGTTTTCGGAATGTTAGTCAGACGCTATACCGACATATAAAGAGACGGGAAAAATAGCATTAGAACAGTATACTTTTATGTAAATCACCGATATATAAATCAAGTTAAATTTGCATAACTAGAGGGCACTTTTAAATTACACGGTCTAAAAACTATTTTATAAAGTCCCATTAGAGTCTACGTAATATTTATTTGTGGATTTGTATGCAGCTTTTATTTGTTTGTGTTTTAGTTGTGTGTGTGTTGTAAGTTTGTTTTATTGCGTGAGTTCAGCAGACAGGCAGACAGCCCACCTGAGGGAAAGCGGTTACCAACGCCTATGGACATTTGTAACACCAGAGGTACTACCAATGTGCTGCTGCTCTCTAAAGGGAAACTGGAACCTGGCCACTAATACAGGAACTCAACTCAAGGTTGTTGTGGCGGTATGCTATAGACCAGGGGTGGTAGCCAACCACGCGGGCAAATACCCCAACCACCTAGCTGAGGGATGTTTGGTCGCCTCTTACGACAGGCCGTCTGGCCGCAGGAATTATATTCTTTCTCCGTTCCTGCACGGATATGTAAGCGACTAGTTTTTTCATATTAAATGATACGAAGCGTACAGATTTGTACGCGTAAATTGTTTAAAAATAATTAAAATTGGCCAAGTGAGTGCCATTCTATATACCGTGGCGGGTTTCGTAGAGGTAAGTAACGTCAACTAGTTTTGTTATTTGGGTACGAAATCCCATACAAGTATTTAATCGAAAACCCTTCATTTTAAAAATCTACTCAACGGATTTCTTTAAAGCATTTTTTTTTATATATCAAAGCAACAAAGAAACAATTAATACTTGATAGACCTATACATAACATTGAAAACAACTGAGGTTTAAAGTAACATTATTATCGTCTTAAGTATATACAATTTGGAATATATAAAGATTACTAGGATTTGCCCGTGACTTCTTCCACGCTGGACAGGTAACAAAAATTACATTTCTTTTGTCAATATTTAAAATCAAAACGTATTACCAACAGAGCAGTGAAATTCAGTATTAAAATACATCCCGGAAATTCCCGCAAAAACCCGAGATAACCAATTTTAATAAAGACATACACAATCACAACTGTGTTACTAAATATGTCTAACTAAATTTTGCCATTTCCGGGAAAATACCGGCGGGATTCCCGGGATAAAAGTCTCACATATTTTATATGCACAAAATTTGCTATCGATCAGTAAAAAAATCGCATTGGAATTCAATTTTTTTTCAGTCTGGCCTTTTTAAATAATTCCCAGAAAAAAATCCGCGGGATTCCCAAGATAATGTTTTTTTTTTAACATAAACAAAACCGGCTTCACTAAAAATAAATATTTAACCGACTTCTTTCTACAACATCTTGAAGTTGGTGTCAAGTAAAACATAAAATTTACTTAGTATACTTTGTTTTGTTGTTGTTTTTTTATTGTGTTTTGTTGTGTAGTTTTTAGGCTGAAGTCGGTTTTGTTTTTATTTAAAAAAATATCTTTTACTTTTTAGTTGCGCCAATACTTCAATAGCTTTAGAAATAATATATTAAGCACCTGTAGAAATTTTACAACTGGGACGCGTATACAAATTTGCCATCTCACTCTTCGGTGTATATGTTCTTCAATAAGGGTTGCTCTCGATTTCCTTGCGATGCACTAATCAGATCCTGACTTGGTGACCATGGAACTAACTCGGGAGTATACACTTACGAGTAAAGAAAAAAATTGAAATCCCGTTTATAATTAACGGAGATATCGTGTTAGAAAGAAGTTGGTTAACAATTTTTGTGAGTTTCTCTAACTCCTTGGATTCCACTAATCAGATCCTCATATGGTGACAATTCATGGGACCAATTCGGAAGTATAAACTTTCGATTAATTTTTTTTTAATAGGTTTACAATTGACGGAGAAATTGTGTAACGAAAATACAAAACGCACAAAAAAACATACAGGCGAATTGAGAACCTCCTTTTTAAAGTCGGTTAAAAAGTCGGTCCCGTAGTTTTTACGTGAATCCCGAACAAACAGAAAAATAGACAAGAAATAAAAAAATCATCGTATTCTCCGTTGTTTATATGGTCTATTTTTAAATAGCTTCAACAAACACGGGATTTATAGAATTTTATAATATTATAGATAATCATAATGTAGAAAAAAACATTTTGAATTTGTGTAATACTTGCAACAACTCAGAAGGGTTTATGCATGACAAGAATTTAATACATTATTGTTGTTTGGATATTTCAGATAATATTTTATATAAGATATTGTATAAAATATTATACTTAAAGTTTTATATGCAATAAAATAAGTCGAACACAGTTGTAAAATGCAACGAGAGATTTGGGTAAGAAAGTACCAAATATACCAAATACTAACTATTTCGACTGGGTTTCCCCTTTTTTGTTCAGCCTTTGATGTGAATGTTCATACAGCACAGTAAGCAATGAACACGTCTACATGCCACTATGCCTTTTATACGAAAATGCTACCCTACAAAACAATAACATTGCATCATTACTAAAAATAGCAATTACATCATAGTGTTGCCAGGATCATAAAAACAATGATAATAATTAGTTACTGATGCACTAAATTATCTAGATGATAATTTAGTGGGCTTATAAAATAAACTAACCGGTAGAAAATGGTAATTTAATTATAAATCGAATCATCTGATAAATCGACTAAAAGTATTATCTATGACGATTGTCTATGTCATATTAATATACACTATGGTTCTCATGACTACTGTGGTGGACATCTTGTAACACAGTATAAATCTATCACGTCTGCCAACATGAAAATAAAATGTAGTGAATACCGTCTATATACAATTGAGAGGTTTGAATTATAATCTGTACACAATGATCACATTATACAAAGGATAAATATTGTAACAAAATTATTGTAAATTATAGATAACTATTCTATACAAAACAGGCGCTAATTACCGAATTATTAAAAATGTAACATTATGATTCAATTAAGGAATTGACCGATTGTATCGTTCAGAAATAAGAGGGTACATAACAAAATCAATTATTAACTTTAAAAAGAAACACGACAAGAACAACTATGCTACTAACTGTAACATTTGTTTACACATTTTTAGGCATAATTCTATTCCCAAAATCAATATAACAAGAAGAATAAGAAACGCACAGTAAAAAACATATCGTAAATTGAAATGACTAAATATCGCCACACGTCATTCTTGTGTAAATTTTTGAAGTTTATTATTTAAAACATATCTTTAAATCCAATCAGTCAAAAATTGAAAAGAAACTTTACCAATACAAAGACTTTGAATTGTTGTTTGTGGCGCCACCTAGCCTTATAGTCTTTTCCTAAACTTTTCAGAATTCTGAATCAGCCGTTAAAAACGTAACTAAATTTTTACGGGCGATTATGATTGTTAATATTCCTCCTTCATTATATTATTTAATCTACAGAGGGGTGAAAGTCTCACATTGAATTTATTAAATAATGTTAATTGGAATTTTTGTTTGCTTGTCTGTATGTCTATCTGCTTGTTAGCACGTCACATAAAAAGAACTGAACTAATATAAATTAAAATTAACGCGGACTTATCCTGGGTGAAGATATAGGGTAATATTTATCACGAAATATCACGAAATTTCTGTAGGACACTCGAGTAAAGTCCATACAAACGAAATCTTTGGTGCCGTTAGTCTTCATAGAAATGCTATAGACAAAACAGACAGACTGAAGGCAATCAAGGATATTGTTTCATTTGTGGCCGGTTCCTATAGCTTACTATATATTCGTGTTAGTTCTAGTTAAAATTTGATCTAAGCTACATACAATTGACGGCCTCTGTGGTTGAGCGGGCTAAGCCTTTGCCGGCTTACCTCACTGCAACGCAGAGGCTCCGGGTTCGATTCCTGGTATAGTAAATTTCGGAAACGTATTTTCTCCGTTATTTACTATGGCCTGGGTGTCTGGGATCGGCCCCAGAATGGTCCGTTGTATATTACCCATAACACAAGCGTAACTTGCTTAATTTGGGGATACACAGTGTATGTGCTTGTCTGCCGATTTATTTATTTATTAATTATTATCAACTAGCTTTTGCTCGCGGCTTCAGGCTTCACTAGCGTTAATGTTATCCCACGGGAAATGTACATTTTTCCGAGATAAAAGTAGCCTATGTGTATTATTATCTCGATCGGTTCAGCCGTTCTGCCGTGTTTGAGTAACGAACATCTAAAATTTCGCCTTTATATTAATATTAGTACATATAGTATAGATTTCCTACTAATGGCAAGGTACCAATGATATAGAAACCCTGCAGGGATGATCAACCAACTCACCCACCACAGAGAATATATGGGACAATAAATGGTCCGTATTAAAAGAACAGTTGGCGAATATGTAAGTGTGAGCGTATATTTTCCATGTGCGAGTTCGGTTCCGGCTTTGGAATGGTCCGGTCCTCCTTGAGCGACGCCGCTGAATCCGACGGGCTTGACCGCAATCTTTTAGATCATCGGCTATATACTATATACAACACATATGCCACAATAAGAATATAATCTACTATTACTGCTTTCAACATTTGATTTCCGATAATAGCATTTCAGTAAAGACCTCTTTGATATTTTCTTTGATCTTACTTTATTTTTTATTATTTATTTAGGTTTATGGCTTGGCAACTAGGCTTTTAAGCCAGATCTTAGATTATAATGTAGTTTCTTCATTTTCTTAAGCCTATGTGTAGCACAGCTGAACTGTATGTTATCAGCTGGTGCCATTCAACGGAGTTATTGTGACAACTCAAAAGGCCACATTTGACTATACAGTTCACATTTCTCACAAAATTACTACTCAAAAACTATCAATATCCTACAACTATTGTTATTTTTAGAGTAATTTTACACATTTTTAGAAAATAAAACTGCACGGCACAACATCTTCTTTCAGTTCCCGCCAAAAACTCCTTTGATCTTGCTTCTTCTGGGTAGATACAGCATTAACAGTGACTATTATATACAGTATACTTATATATTACATTAGAGTTCAACACAAAACAAGTGAAAACGGTAGACTAGTAAAAAAAAATTGAACTTGTGAAGTGTGCACCTTTAGCACTCAAGATGTTGTTTGTCTTCGTCAGATCACCAGAAGTTATCAGCACAAATGCCGACAACGGATACTGAAGTACTTTGACCATATAGCCTACAAGAACCCGGACAACATGGAGAGACTTGTCACTGGCACAATTGAAGGTAAGAACCTCATGGTTGATTTCCAAACAGATGGATTGATCAGGTTGTTGACAAGCTGGACATGACGGCAAATTCGGCCCTCCACCATGTTTGAAATTGATCTGGATGGAGGAGAACAATTAAATTCACGATCCATTAAACGATCCAACGATTCCGTCAAAGTCACGATCCTCAGCAGTGAGGGAACGACTTAGAAGAGAAAAGAAGAATTGCTTTTCTTGTAGTTGTGTCCAACCCAGTACCTTGGGTCATTTTTAAATTTACCAATATTAGCAATACAATGTAGTAATTTAAAATAATAATATGAAGTAAAGTAACCCTTCTTAAACAGCAAACGCATGACTTGGGAATATAAAATGGTTTGTTTTCTATTCCATAGAAACTTTACATTATCCGGGAATTAAGAGTATTTTATAATGTTTGACATTTAAAATATATGGTAATGTATGTTGCATTTTATTAATATCACTTTATATCCAATGCCGAAAAGACACAAACAAAAACGCAGACAACCTCTCCTACGATTTATATATTACTATTGATTTCATGTAGCAATGAATAAACATCAATTTAGCAATTTTGATTACCAATTCAATAAGTGCATAATCTTAACACTGTTGTTTGTACATGATTGATTATTTCAAATATTATAGGCGCTCCTCTCGTCAATGCGAAAAAGAACGCGACACCGTTTTTTCTCCCGCTTATTTTATTCACGAGATATTCTCGTTGTGTTCACTCGAGAATGTGGAGCGCCTATTACAAAGCTAGACCACAAGACGGACACGATGCGTTTGAATGATTTCCGGTTCCGTGTCATATTATATATTGTGTTCAAATGGCTGAATGAAATTTTACAAATAAATGAATTATGATATCATAATATAAATACTGCTCGTGTAATTAAATAGATAGGTAAACAGGCTGACGATCTTCCTGATGGAAAGTGGTTTTCGTCATCTTTGGACTTAAGCAACGACAGAGGTAACGTCATCATGCTGTCAGATTAAAATAAATTTTAGAACTTGCTTCATGAACAGCCTTATGTCATTGAAAAAAGGGATCAACCTCGTCGGGTCTTCATCCAACCTTTATAACATGTGAAATAAAAGCCCTATATAAAGAAATTAAGATCAACACGCCGTCGCTAATTAACTGTATTAGTAAAACGCTAAAACGTTTAATACAAAATGAGTTTTCTTGCACTTTGTTGGCAAAAGAAACTTTAGAAATAAGTTCACTTTTTCGATTTCGATTAATCATGATAATATAATTAATTAACCGAACCGAAAAAATGTTTTTCAATAATATTTTATATTCAGTAAAGTGGAAGCTATAAGCCAAATCCAATATATAAACAAAACAAGAAAATACAGTTATTAACGTATTAGTACTGCACTCCCTATCTTCAACAATGCTATTTATTAGCTGCGACTAATCGATTATAAAAGATACAACCACACAAGTTAACTGTATATTCGTATCGAAGCACGAGTTCCATCAAACACTAGATTGCCAAATTAATTATTTAAAAGGAGACGGGGAGAGTTTTAAGCCAAAGAAAAGTAATGATTTGAGATAAGGCTTAAAAAGCGTTCTATTTATATATTACAAAATGAAAACACCGGCTCTAAATCCTATCTGGAAGATGAAAAATCTTTAATATAAGGTCACAAATAAAATGAATTATCGGTTACCATAATCAATGTATGTGATTGACTTTCAACAATTAAAAATATAAAACACACCACACGATTAATTCTTTCAAAATTACTAAATCCACTTCAGTTATAAAAAATATCAACATAATAAAAGAAATCTCATCTCATTTTTACAATCTGGGCCCAACTAAATATGGAAGCATATCCGTCTCCTCTGTCGACTTGAAAGAAGTATACTAAGAATGTCCCATTAAATACGTAATGCTGCAGAAAGTCCTTAGTCTTAGGCTGATTATGACTGAGGAGTCGTGGTAGCGTAATGACTAGCGCACACATCCCAAACTCAAAAGGCCCGGATTCGAATCCTGGCCAGAACAAATGCACGACTTAGACAGTCTTCTCACCCAATATGCATATTATTCCAATTACCATTATTATTTTTTTTTTTATAGATACAGCTTAATTTACAAAATATAAGAACTACAAATAGTAAATGGGTCCCAAATCACCGTCAGTTGGGAACGTTCCAAAAACGCTGGCCACATTACCACGTTGTATGACAACGCTTATGCGTTGCCCAAAATACAGGCCAGCGTTTTGGTTTCGTGAGACATTTATCAACCGTTTTGTTTGGTCCCGATAAAGGCGATGGGCTTCTGCAGCCCATGGTACCAGAGTTTTGACACCAAAAGCCACAAATTGGTAAATTATTTTTTCGTATTTTTAATTACGTTTCAATTAAATAAACTAGTGGCGTCAAGTAGCTTTCATAATTACGTTTTAGAGTTTGTTGATATTCTTTGTGTTTTCTTTTATGATTGTAGGTTACTTATTGTGTTTAAACAAAAAATGATAGTTGACATTCAAATCAATCAATTATACTTTTTCTCATCTTACAAAACGCTGAAACCGCCTAAATTTTATACGAGAGTAGCTAATTATGACGTTATATCTTCAAAGAATCAATCAACGTATTAATTATTTTTTAAACAGTAATTTAAAATATGTAAGTATGTATATTCCTATTATTTTCTGCTCCACCTACATCGCCAGATTAGTTAAGAATTAAGCCAGTTTGCCTGGAAGAGTTCGCTTTTAGCAATAAGGCCCCTGTTGTTTTGCCATAAAGTATTGTAACTATACATTTTGTTTTGGTAATTACTTAATCTGGTAAACAATAAAGTGTTTTCTAATCTAAAAATATTTCGATGATGATATTCTAAAAGTATGAGAATAGCATGATGTTTTATGTATATAGGTACATTGTCTTAGTATATACTATGAAATGTGTTAACCAGCCAATTGTATGTTTTTGTAAAATATGTCAACTGTTAGCGTCAATGAAAGTCTTATAATTAAGCTAAAGCTGGGTGTGGGGTTATAAGGGAAACGGTTTTCACCTCGTACTTCCTTAAAGATTATACCAAACTGGAGTATTTATGATTATTTGACAGCCAGATCCACAAACCGTACTTAGCCATATTTAAATAAACAGAAGTCCGTGAGTTTTCCTGTCACAAATATATTTAATATTCAGTAGAAAAAAAATATCTAAAATATATTGGTAAATTGATTATAATATTCATTATTTCCCTACCTCAATTTACACGTAATTTAAATTACAAAACAATTGTAATTAAAATTATAGTTTAAGCGAAACTAATCATTAAATGTAATCAAAAATTAAATGCTTATTACTAAACACATAATTATACGTCCCACGTGTTTAATATTTTAGTGTGATAAATTTATTATTAATCCAACGTCTATATCGTGAAATAAAGGTAGCCTCTAGGGCTAAATTAAAACTGGCTTGCTATTATAATGAATTCAAGTGGAGCCATATTTTTTTACTTCATTATAAACTGGTCCTACACTTGATGTTTGTCGTATCATACAAAAGGACTATTAAGGTGAATGCACAATGAGTGGCGCTAAGTTTTCATCTCGCTCAATAAATATTTGGAATGTACAAGTCGCTTCGTTGCTTTAATAATAATCTTGAAAATTAAAATGTTAGAAAACATTTTTTTAACCTTCAAAGAACAATTCAAAAATGAATTGTATCGAAACTAATAACTTTTTTTTTATTAAACTATATTGATTTCCAAACAAGCCTATGATAGCTTTCCAATCGAAAAGTGTTCATGGCTATTTTTGAAGTCTTCAAAGCATGTCATATTCTATGAACGATTTTTGTAGGCAAGCCTATAAAGTTATTTTTATAATTAAATAATCTTTCTTATGGTACAAATTTTTATTGGTTAACACAACGGGGTAGTTACCTATATTGACTTACCTGTTCATGCCTGCTTGCCAGGTAGCCATGAACAGAAATAAGTAGGCAAGCCTATTAAGGCATATTCTCCATGTTAAAAACTATCAGTTGAAACTAAATTTGTTCAGTTATCAAAAGAGTTGAAGGTTATGATTTTTGTTTATTAAAATTAATTTAATAGAAAATAGCCAGGAACACTTTTCGATTGGCGAGCTATAGATAGATGTGTTTATAAATCAAAATAATTTTATAAAAAATATGTCTCATCTTAGATGGGTGAAGGGTCGATCTTCACCGTCTTCTCTACTACTTTAATAAATTTTAAAAGAAATCACGTTATTTGTTTCGGTACAATTATTTTTAGATAGTTAAAAAAACTCTTCTAAAATTTCAATTTCAAAATAACACATTGAAGCAAAGAGGCGAAGTGTATGCTCAGCTTTATAAGACTTTTCTTTTATACTACATCTCATCATACGCATCTCATTACAATATATTGATAATAACCTTGACTATTATTATGCTATATACTAACTACACCAAATAATAAAATAATAGCATTGCTAAATTTCAAGGAAGTTCATTCAAACATTATATTATACAGAGTTGTGAGACACTTATCGTAAGTCTAATTACATTTAGGCTGGTGTGCATAGACATTTAACCGAAGTTTAAAATAAAATAGTCACTGTTTAGGCATATATTTTTAGCGATTATTTTATTTTAACCATCGGTTAAATGTCTGTGCACAACAGTATTAATCAGACATATTTAAACAGAGAAACGCCTTATCTATGAGTCTATCACACGATATCTATAGAAACTATCACATTTTCCGGGATTAAAATACTCGTTATCGAAGGTAAGTATTTACCTAAAAAATTACAACTATCATGGGATCTTCGACATTATCTATAATATTATAAAATTGTAAAAGTGTAGCCTTTTGTTTCTTACATTTTTGTGTTTGTATGTTTTTACTGATCGATAGTAAATTCCCGGACTTAAAATCTGCGGTACTTTATATCTCAAGAATCCTACGGGAAATAGGAAATTTCTTGGGAAAGGTTTAAAGTAGCCAGGTCGATGCTTTTTTTTTATTAACTACTCTACGGACTCGAGTTTCGTACCCTTTTTTACAACTTAATTTCTATGAAAGTTTTTAGGTTCATACACGCTTATTGTTTATTTTGTTATTGTGTGTGACATTAATTTAGTGATTTTTATGTTGTAGTGTACCTTAAGAATAACTTATATTCTTTTTTTGTATTTTTAATACTGAACTTATACTAATGTAGGTCCATGCTTTGTAAATTTCGATACAAAATTTTCACTGATCGATAAGTTCTAAAGTAAAACAATTGTAGTTGTGTATGCCTATAATAACATTACTTGTGCCGAGTTTTTACGGAAATTTCCGGGTTTCATGTATTTTCTTACTAAAATATCTATTAGCCTGCTGAATATAATCTTTGATTTTATATTTAGCAAAATAACTGTAATCTTTGTTATCTGTCCAACGTGGATAAAGTCGCGGGCAAACGCTAGTATAAATATATGCCGTCTGTTAATATGTTACATATTAACAGACGATCCAAGCTTTTTCTACGGAAAAACTTCGCATATCTTTGCGTATTCCATCCAACATCTATATAATGGCAAGGTAAGTATTATCTATTATACTACTTATATTTACTATATTTATTAAATATTTGCTTCACATCCAAGGCCACGATAAAAGAATAAACAAACATCCAAACAAAGTCACTTTCCCCATTAATAAATAGATTATGATACATAGAATTAAAATTAATTGTAAACATCTATCACATATTTTTGAAAGTTCATTGAAAATCTAGGTTACTTCAAATATTAATTTCAGTATTAAACGTGTTACATAGACATTAGCTGATCAATATAGACTTCATGCGACAGCTAAAGTGTGGGTTGAGATAGCTTAGGCGTCATATTTGAATAAAAATATCTGACTAAACGGGTTGTTGCTTTCAATTGATCTGATATGAATATTGTTCGTGCACAAGGTGATAAATATATACTTGTATGTGTATAACTTAATAAATTATCTTTACAACCTACACTGGATACTACTTACTGCAACAAAATGGTGAGGGTTGTAGCTTTTCTATCAGCAAATTATCTTTGACAATATTTACATATGAGGTTTAATAATTGCGGTTGCATTAAGAAATGCTATGATATAAGACTGGGTTGCAGTTGTTTGCACACATCTCTTAATATATTTATTTTGCATACCAAACATACTTATTTTGCAAATTTAAAAATCTGTGATCGTATACTACCAAAGTGTTTGTTGGGTTATATCAGCGCCATTAATACATTTGTAGCAAAAATTGCATCGCATAAACGTGTATATTTTTGACCTTCAGACAGGCTATTTCTTCTTTTACTTCTAGTATCAAATACCATCATCATGTCATCAGTTTCTACTGATGCTTATGCTACTGATATGCTTTCTATCAGAAAGTAAAAACGCAGTAGGTAAGTTAGGTTAAACCGACAATGTACACTTAACAGGCAGCGCTGACATGTAGACCTTTGCCAGACGACACTCAACAAATTTATATGAGCTTAATTTTATCTAAATTTATAAAATAAAAACTCATTTCAAATTATTTTTTTAATTTAGACACTGCGGAACAATGCGGTACAAAAAAATATTTAAAAACTCAAATCCAATGCCAAATCCGCAACCGTTTTTTAAACATCTCAAGTCAATAACTTCCGTTCGTAAAATGTAAGAGTTATTGAAATGAGAAAATTTTAGTGATTTTGTTACTCAAGCCACAAGCGTCTACAAAATTACAAATCTTAGTCGATT